>OX243777.1:2910478-4160478 GCA_945859555.1 Megachile ligniseca
CACTTTTAATATACTGGTGCCCAGTGATATGTCCTCGTCCACGTTGTGGGCTTGGTAATCGGGCAACTCGAATTTCGGGGCATTGTCGTTCACGTCAGATACTCTTATGGTCAACTGAAACCACCAGACAATTTTAGCAGAGTGCATTTTTAGTGATCATATACGGTTGAGATTCACATATATATTTACAAAAAGATCTATCTTTTTTTAGTGTCGATGGATTGAATAATAGAGACAAACTAAAATATGACTAAAATCTAAATGATATTTATAATTGCCTCCTAAAAATTAACTGTTTTATAGAATGCATCTTAGAATTAGTTTTTATGCACATTAGCTGAATATTTATTTGTACTCCTTAATTTCCTTTAACTATTAACTCCTTAATTTACAAAATTGATCAAGAGACGCATTCTCAATAAAATATATTGCAACAGGGTGGAGTATAACAAATATATTTTTCTTTTATTATAAGTAGTAAATACATTCAAGCAATCTATAAGATCTATAAGATTTTATATCTTTGATCAAAGATCAATATGTTTGATTAGATCATTGATTTATAAAATTAAAGAGTTACGACAAATTCTTTTTACATGATTTGTTGTTTACATACTTCGAATTAGTATTTAGAAAATATTGGCCATAAAAACTGTTTGCTATATTTATGCAGCGTACTGTACTTAGAAAGTTATAGCCATTTGCAAAGAGTTTGAAATTTGAAACTAGCGAAAGAAGTTTCTGTATTTTTCTGTAATTATGTACACATAACAGTAAAAATTCAGTGTTACCTGGATAATAGTGTTTAAAAATGTGTTTAATAATTACTAGATAGAAGCTGGACATCTGTATCAAAGTATAAGTTTTGCAAATGTGATTATTGGCTAATACTTAATAGTAATCATATCGCAAAACAGTATGATGAATCTTTGATTGGTGTTTACGAGATGTATAAAATAAATTTACCTCCACTGAAGTTGAAAAACCACCAGAATCTTCAGTAGCGGTGACCAAGAGCGAATAAATGTGCGGTTGTCGTAGATCCTCAAAATCCAATTCTTTAGCGAGCTTCACAATGCCGGAGCTTGGTCCAATGTTGAAAGTTCCTGCTGCACCTACTCCTTGTGCTTTCAGTGTATATCGAATTTCACGGTCAGCGAACGACTTTGCTTTCACGGATATGATACTGAAATAAATTGTAAATTCAATTTTTTCGTACAAGTGTTCTTACGGTTTATCGTTTACGAGGGTATTTGAATGCTTGCATCTCAAACTGCTGGTAAACGAAGTATACACATTCGATTTGCACTTTCAAAATAATACTGTAAATAAAAGAAGTTGCGAAAGTTGAATGTCATTGGGGAAAATTTTGAAAAATACTGAATAACGTATACAAAGTTGTATGACGTCTTACAGAAATGCAAAAGGAGGTATATTTTGTTAATTGTTAATTTGTTCACTTCTGTTCGCTTTTCAGTATGGTAAAACACTACTTCTGTACAAGATACTTTTATGTTCAATCAAGATATTTTTATATTCAATGATTTACTAATATTGCATATGTTGTCTTAATTTTATGCACTGAGGAACTTAGCGATTTGCTCATTGAAAATTTAGAGATTTAGAGATTTAAAATTGACAAGTTAAAGAAATTGGAAACTTAGGAGATGCAAGTTGGGAGTTTTGGAGTGGCAATGTGGGGATTTAAAAATTGAGAAACTTCAGAACTTGACAATTTTTTAATCTGGGAATTTGAAAGTTGAAAGATTGAATTTTTTGAATGGAGATTTGGGGATTCGAAAATTAAGCATCTTTGAAATTAAAAAATTTGGAAGTAATAGAGGTTTAGAAATATGAAAATTTGATCACTTTGAAGTACGGAAGATTGGGGTTTTAAGAATTTGGAAATTTGGGATTTTGGGAATTTAGAAATCTCGGAATCTGGGTAATTGGGAATATGGGAATTTGGAAGTTTGGGTTTTAGAAAATTCTAAAGCTGGAGTATTGAATTTCGCAAATTGTGAAATCTGCATATTCCTAGATATCTAAATATCGAAATTCCTAAATTTCTCCATTCTCAAATGTCAAAATTCCAAAGTTCTTAAACTCTCAAATCCCAATATTTTTGTATTCTTAAATTCTCAAAACCATATATCCCCAAATCCCCAATTCTCAAAATCTCCAAATCTGCGAATCCCCAAATTTCCAAATCTTCAAATCCTTAAATTCCCGGAACCTCAAAATCTCAAGATCCTAAAATCGCTGGCCACAAAAGTCTCCGCATCCAAAACTCATAGATGTCAGAATCATTATATAAAGGTCCCTAGACAAAAAATATTCTGATCCAATATTCCTGAATCTCTAAATTTCAATAAAACTAAATCTCTAAATTTCAATACTCCTATATCCCCGAGTCCCAGCAACCAAAATTCCTGTGACAAAACTTTTCCCCAATCCCGAAATTTCCAAATCTCCAATAACCCCGATAAATCAGAACGAGTCCCCCTCGACTATTACAATTTCACCAGGGAAACCAGATGTTGCATTAAAATGTGCATAATAGGATCCGCAGGTATTCGTGGAACACTGCAGAACCAATCTCTCACAGGAACGTTCTGCTGTAACAGTTTGCGATGCAAACACTCGTATTGAATAGATTTCGTTAGCGATTATAATTCGAAATTTTCGGTTAGCTTCAACTTACTCGGAGTCTTTCTTCTGATTTTCCGGTATTTCAGCATCGTACGCG
This sequence comes from Megachile ligniseca, assembly GCA_945859555.1. Lineage (NCBI taxonomy): Eukaryota > Metazoa > Arthropoda > Insecta > Hymenoptera > Megachilidae > Megachile > Megachile ligniseca. The sequence continues at coordinate 2,913,228 of OX243777.1, forward strand.
GCCATGTAGAATTGCGGTGCTCGTTTTCCACCTACGATCGATAAACGCTCCTCAGGAGTCGACTGAAAACGCTTCTCGTCTATACGGCCATTCTGATCTTCCGCTTTCACGTACAGAACATATTCCATGTCCAACTGAAAGAGATCGGTCCCCCGGGTGCGTACAACTCCGGATCGTTCGTCTACCTCGAAACGGCCTCCAGCTGTAAGACAAAACGTGAGCCATTTATTTTTCAGCGGGATTATTTTATGGCGACTGACACCGAATGGGGGACACGATGTTTCATGCGGGAATCCTGTGGATATTTCACGGAAACCAGCTCATGAGGAAGCTGGCCCCTTTGTCACTTAACAAAAAGAACAACGATGCTCGATTAATCAGACATTTTTTATTCTCCCTACTTCTTTATATACCTTTTTCATTATCTTCTCTGTTGCAACTGTTTCGTATTTTGTACGACTGTTTGTTCTCCTCAAACTTTGTCAACTAAGCCTTGTCAGTATAAAATTATTTCACGGAACCCGTAATCGGAAACAATAGAATATTCACAATCTAGGTAGTGCATAGAGAAAACGTTTGAACATTCTTTTATTACATTATGATACAAGTTAAATAAGTATTATAAAGTTAATATGTACAAATAAAATGTTCAATTTTAACAAGTTTGATTTGTTTTGCACTAAACTTTAAAGTCAGGTTTTATTGTAGTAATTTGTAAATGCATTTGATGTTCAGAATGTAATTTATTTCTGTGTTTCGTTTTTGTTCCGACACGACTATTGGCATAAATATCTTATAACGAAGTGCATTAAGGCTTTTACTGCTATTGCATATATTTCAGAATATTCCGTGTGAATTTTTAACCAAAAATCAACTTTCATTTAAAATTTTGATTACAAATCAACTGCATTTTAACGTAGAATCTGTTGATAGTTCAATCAGTTGACCTATTCTATGAGAAATGTATATTTATGTAGCCCTTTAGATCATTCTGTGGAATCCCAATGCTCTATGGCACACAATTTCAATAACACTGCCCTATTGAATGATTTTGATTTTATTCTATACCGAATGGTTTTAACCTTATTTTGTACCAGATGGTCTTCATTTTATTTTGTACCGAATTTTTTATTTCATTCTATACTGAATGGATTCGAAGTATTACATACCCAATTGAATAGATTTTTATTGGTGTTAATTGTTGAGTTTAAATTGTGATAAAATTCTGTATTAAATTTCAAGTATTATGTTATTGATCGATTTTTGAAAGTAATAGAGATTGGTTTATTTGATGTTTATTTGGAAAACTATAGTGTGTTGTGACTGAAAAGTGGTAACGTTAAAATAGAAGCAGCTTAATACGCTTGAATCGATTGTTCAACCGTACACAGTGTTTTTTATTTTAGAAATAATGTATTTCTATTGAAATTATTTCAAGTTCAAATTACATCGAGTCCAAATTCTTTCAAGTTCAAAATATTTTAAGTTCACATTACTTCAAGTTCAACTTATTTCGAGTTCAGTTCAAATTATTTTTTAACAAAATGTGATATGAAATTTGAAAGATCTAATTTGCGTTCACCTGCATGATACAATGCTATTTACCGATAAAAAATTCGATACATTTTGGGGTTTCTTAGAATAAAATACGTCACATTCAATTTAATGTGTATTGTAATTTAGTAAAGCGCAGTTATTCTATTTACTATAATAACGCGCACAGTAAATAAAGCTATTCAATTCCATGGCAGATATTTGATATTCAATCGATAAATGCAATTTCCATTACGTTGGAATTTAATACTTCACTACCCGAAACGTTATCTTCAAACCAAATTTTATGTTCATTAATATAAAAACGCGGATGAAATAATGAACATAATGACTTAATATTATTCACATTCAAAATATTAAAACTTTAACATAATTTGATAATATAGAAACATAAAGTAATACTTATTCTATATTAATCTGAAGCATTAAGTTTATTGAAAATTCAATGGTTATAAAGTATAAATCAATCGTTAATTTTATTAAGCTAGTTAACAGTTACAGCAAATAATGACCAATTTATAAGTTTCAAAAGTTTGCCACAATTAAATAAAAATCGTAAAATAAAAATTATTTTATATTGTTTTAGAGAGGAACGTACGCTGGATATGATAATACAAATCATTTATCAATGTTCTGAATACAAAATTCTTAATTAGTAATTATTTCACAGTTGTTTGCTGCTTCTTCATAGAAGAATTTAAAAAAAGTTCTGTATAAACGTTTAATAATACCAATTATTTGCAAATCAATTTTGTTGCATGTAAAAAATTTAAACTTTAAACTTATTACTACAATGTGTTCTATACATAATTCTATAATTTGGCGATAAATTGAAATTAATCAAATAAGATTTGAATTTATGCAATGTTAAGCTACCTATTTTACAGCAATTTTCTAAAGTCTTATTTTACAATAGTAAATGTAAATTCTATTCAAACTTTAACACTAAATACCTCAAAATATATCAGTCACACATTACAATAGAGCTTATATGTTTGTTATATCGTAGTGAAATTACGTGTATAATATATTCAATTCTAGTGTAACGTTTCATTATTTCAATTATAGATTAATGTACTAAAACTCGTAGTTTGTTTTAATGAATTTTAAACTACATGCTCGTTTTAACAAATTTTAATCTAGTAGTTCGTTTTGATAAATTCAAAACTACTCGGTTTGTTGAACGTTTAACGCTTCATTATTTCAATTATAGATTAATGTACTAAAACTCGTAGTTTGTTTTAATGAATTTCAAACTACATGTTCGTTTTACTAAATTTTAATCGAGTAGTTCGATTTGACAAATTTTACATTACCAGTTTGTTCTAATAAATTTTGAGCTAATAACTTGTTTCAATAAATTTTGAATTACTAATTTGTTGTATGTGTCTTCTAAAAGTTTAAACTACGTAATGTATTTGAAATTGATATTTAATAACTAATTCGAAAAATGTATAACGTTCCATGCGTTAGTATTTTAAACTACTAGTTTCTTTTAATAAATTTTTAACTACTACTTTGTTTTATACAATAGATAAAACTTCCAGATATCTTATTTATTAGAATTTAATGTTCTTAGCGACTTACAAAAATATACAACGTTCTAAATGTTAAAATCTTGAATATTCCCCTATATTAATAAGTTTTAAACTACTATTCTGTTCTATGTTATAAATAAAAGTTCAAACTATATGATACACTTGAAACTAACATTTAGCAGGTATAAAAGTACTTGATAGCTATTTAGGAAAAATATACAACACCCCAATTATTAAAATCTTAAATATTCCCTTAATTTAATAATTTTTAAACTATTATTCTGTTCTATAGTATAAATAAAAGTGTAGACTATATAATGCACTTAAAACCAGTATTTAATACATATAAAAAAAATGAATAGCTACTTAATAAATATACGTTTGAAGTGTTAGCACGGCGCAGTAACGTGCACACGAATAATCCCTTGTGATCCATGTTTTCTAACATGTGACTTTTAAAGTGGTAATTATAAGCTTATAAAATAATAAATAATATCGAATTTATACGTACTTCGATCTCGTACTATGAAGTAATGAATATTGCTGTCGGTGTCAGGATCCCTGGCTTGAAGGGTAAACACGTGAGTATTCGGTGGTGCATTCAGCTGAACGACCGTTTGCATTGGTAGAGGTCGATTTATGAAGTATGGTGGTTCATCGTTAACGTCTTTCATGCTGATAATAACACGTTGATTGTCCGTGTCTGTAATCATCGATCGATTATTGATATTCACTCGTGAACCCATAATGGCGGGAATCGGTGAACAGTGTTCAAAGGCGGTGGTCGAATGGCATTTGACATTATCTCGTTGGACGCTTTGACCTTTGACCTGTTAAATTCAACGTGAATCTCGAAATGAAATTTCTCGATATGTATATTGTAACACGATGCTCCAATTCAAGCGTGGCACGATCGATTTGCTTGTGTGCGTTTTCAATGGCGTTCGAACTGATATCGCAAAAGATTATGTGTAAATAACTGTTATTTTAATACCGTTGCGAAACAACGTGACATTCATCTCGGATGTTTTCCTTCAAATATCTGTAACGAGATTTAAAGCGGTCGGAAGCTTTATTATTGTATAACGAATCTATCAAGTTACACGTAAGCAGGTTATGAAAAAAATTAAACTGAATTTAATTAAAAAAAAAATAAAACGGTCTATTGAAAATTATTATGGCATATATTATGAATTCGGTTGAAAATTTCAGAAAATATTTCTACCCACTGTTTCATTTTATTTGTAATTATATAAAACCGAGAACAGTTATCGATTTATTCTGGTCTCTCTTTCGTAAATTAATATTCATAAGTAATTTTAGAGAAATAATTTCTATTTTCACGATATCTGAAAATAGTATATCTTCACTTGTTTAGATAATAAACTTAAAATTCAACGATTTTTTGTTCATTTTTAGACAACAAAGGATATCGTGTTCATAAAGAGATAAAATCAATCGTGAATGCTCGACCATTATAAAAAATGAAATAATTGTCCCAAATGTCTGTTCCATGTTGTATAGAGCTCCTCCACGACCGCAACAATAGTAAAAAAATCTACAAGCGTCGACAAGAATGAGAGGTTTAATTAATTTTCGCGATGAACAAACTTCTGCGAAATTGATTTGGAACAGCGTTCAAGCCTTCTCTTGACCGATTTACTGCAGAGTCAAGCATCCTGTCACGAAAGCTTTCATCGTGAAAAGAATTCACTTTATTCACTTAAATCTTGTTCCATCACCGCCCATAAACACTGTCAACCCAATGACACAGCACTCTGCATAGTAAGCTGAAATCTATTTAACCCTCTCGATATGGTGCACAGCCGAAAATTGTTCATTGTATGCAAAGCAGCAATCGATATTGTATACTTGGAATTTCCTAAAGTAGATATTTTTTATTTATTTGTATACTTTTAGTAAAGGGTTTGGTTTTTGGTTATGTATATGGTTACGTATTCATACAGGTATAACAATAACAATTTTATAATCTCTGTATAATTATACAGGGAGTATGCAGTGGATCAGAAAAATATTTGGACAGATATACTGTTTAAAACCGGATAGTTTTATTGAAATTGAATTTAATTTTATTTAATTTGTTTTTTCAGTACTTTCAGAAAAGTGAGGTGTTGAATTAAAGAATAGTATGTATAGAATTGTGAAAGAGTATTTGGCATGATTCCGTTTTAGTATGGAATGTAGGAACCTGAATTTCGGTTGTAAAGAAATTTCCGAATTTGAAAGTTTGAAAATTTCGAGACTTTGGAATTTGAAAATTTATGAATTTTTGTATTTGCGAATTTGTGAATGTGCAAAGTTGTAAATTTATAGATTTGTAAGCTGCTAAACTACTAAATTTGTCAACTAAAGTGTTTATAAGTTTGTAACTTTATCAATTTATCTATAATTTTATCAATTTGTCAAGTTGTAAAATTGTGAATTTGTGAGTTTAGAACCTTATGCGCTTGTAATTCTGTGGATTTATAAGTTTATGAATTTGAAATTTGTAAATTTGTCAATTTGTTTACTTGTCAACTTGTTAATTTATCAATGAATCAATTTGTCAATGTGTCAATTTGCCATTTTGCCAATGTGTCAATTTGCCATTTTGCCATTTTGACAATTTGTCAATTTGTCAATTTATCAGTTTGTCAATTTATCAGGTTGTCAATTTATATCAGTTTGTCAATTTATCAATTTGTCAATTTTTGAATTTGTGAATTTATGAGTTTATGAACCTGTGGATTTCTGAATTTGTAAATTAGTAGATGTAGAAATTTTTAAATCTGCAAGTTAGTAGATTTGTAAATTTGTATGTGCATACATTTGTAAATCTGTGAAGTTATAAATATTTGAGTTTGAAATTTCCGTCATTCAGAAATTTGAAAATATAAAAATTTGAAAAAGTAGATTTTTCTGCAACAAAAGTGGTTTTTATACATGTAATGAAAAAAAGACCCTTTACGCATAAATATGTACCCGTGGATATTTTGTGTTCGATATAAAGAACTGATGGAGGTTGTTTCCCTTATACTACTATTTCCCCTAAACAAACTTACCATATTCATATTCAAAAACGAATATATCTGTGCGTTGGTCATAGCGAAAGGGTTAAATATTCGGTGCAAAATGTGACTCATTCTGCGTGAACTACTCAACTATCAAAAGCTATAATGCTACATTATATGCATACATATGCAAGAAGTGACTGTGCAAATAAATGAAAATGAAGGTGACATAGTTCTACTTACATTGAAATCCTGTGGAAGCCGAGAATGCGGAAAAGAAAATATTTATCATTAGTAAGAGTAATAATAGAAGCATAAATAATTAACGATAAGGAAACACGGCAAGAAATTAGTGGTGGAATTTAATTTTTGCTTTTCATTTAATTTTTTAAACATTAAGGAATTTATTTAAGCGCATTAAAACGCACACAGAGTGAGGGTATATTTTTATTGTTAAACAATATTTGTTGCTAAATTCTATTATGAATATGAATGTAATGTATTATAATAGTACTAAATTAACAATTTAGTTATTCAATTTTCTTAAATAAATAAATGTCTATGGGACCACCTTGATGGACAATTTCGAAAAATTTCCAAAATTGGAAAAACATTTGTGGGAAATCGTAGAATCGGTGTAAAAAGCTGTTAATAGTGAAATACTGAAAAAGTTAATAGATTCGATTAGTAATAGCGGTTAGAAAAGCACGCGATGGATATGTGAAGAAACAGAAAATATAATTCTTTTTTATCATTATCGGTAAGATATTTAATAAATTATTATTAAAATATGTTCTCTAATACTGTACGAACTGGAATACATACAGGATAATCAAAATAATCAGAGATATCATAACTTTTTTTTTTGAGGTATTTATAAGAATTCAGGAAGTGTTCACATACTTTTGAGCGGGGGTGTACATTTAACGATAAAAAGTAACGTCACGGTTGTCTATTTATTTCAGAATTCGTTTTGAACTTTTTATACATATCTTACGTAATCATGAAAGTACTGAATCCACGGGGATCGCTGAGATAGCAATAACGTAATTTGAAACTCGTTCATTTCTACCTTCTACTATTTAACTGTTTTTCAGATGTCATTTTTCCAACACAGAAACTGCTTCATTAAAATATGAATGCTCGATTTTAATCGAAACATCCTTGCGCATCGCTGTTTAAAATTATGAATTAATTTCATTTTAATAATATCTTTTTTCCTTTGGTAATATTACGTGAGCATGTAGGACAAAGATTACAAGGAAAAATTTTGCAATCTTTACATGCACAATGAATTATGTTCTTATTATGAATGCTATTTGTGAGTTGAATAAAAGTATAAATTCAATTGCGAATAAATTTATTTAGTACGTAATTGAAAAAAAAAAGTTTATTCTTCCTTTTAATTGATTAACTGGAAAATTTAGTTTTTAACGAAACTTTCAATTTTTGCCAATTTATTTCATCATTCTAACAATGACGGTTTTTAATTATTAAATCGTTGAATATATTTTTAATGATATTTATATTCGAAGAATGTGTAGGTTATTTTGTTAAACATACCATGATAATCAGATAGGTAAAAATGAATTGAACTTATAATTTCACTAGCAAGATTAATCTACTCTAATTAGGGAAGAAATAGATTATTAATTTATAATGTGACAACGTCAATTGTCACATGTGGCAGCCAAATGAGCTGTAATATCAGTGTCACAAACGTCAATTAAGATTACAATAATACACTAAAATAATTCAGTATATTTGTGCTTTTATGATAGAAAGAAAGAAGATGCAGCAGATATCTGCATATACATAATAATAGTTACAGACATCAAATTATAAGCGATATATAGAAATTGGGTAAAACTCAACTTATTAGCTGTTATCTTTGACAAATAATAATTCGTTAAAAGTCCATTAGATTATGTCGAAGAAATTAAATTTGTTCGAGAAAACTTAATATTTCCTTGTTATTCGATACCTTATATAAAAAATCGGAATGAAAAACATCTTACGATAACAATCTCTATTAATACTAATTGAGAGCAAAGCTTTATCTTCAACTTGACCGTAGGCAAACACAAACATAAAATTATTTTTGCGAATATCTCGGAATCGAAGGCCGTTTGGCGATAACATAGAGAAAAAATATTCAGAACAATGAGCTTGACAACATATTTCAGAATCAGAGAATCACTGAAGCAAATAATTACTTTACTCAATTTTCATCACTGTTCTGCTGTGCATTCAAATCAAGTAACTGATTAAAAAGTTGCAAAACACTGAATGTCCATTTCGGATCAATGCAGATGGAACAGTGCATGTGAGTTAATTAAAACCCTGTAATACTGAAAACTGTGACAACGTAATAATTTCGCGTCACTAAATAACGTTAACACACCGGGATACGGTGTAATTTAATTCCTTCCGGTCTCTTCATGCGTAACACGCGTCCCGCTCATTTTTCCAGGCGAAACTGTAATTAACGCTTGACCCACGATACGAGGTGCACGTTCGAACAATTACCCCGGTTCCAAAAGGAAATTGTATCCACGTGCGAGCAGAACAACTTTCGCACGGAATCTCAACATTATAGCACAAAGGCGTGGCTGATTAAATACGTTATGAAAAAAATTTTAAACAATATGAATGCACACTTTTTCCTTCGAGACTTATAATGAAAGGATCAGACACAGATCTTTTGATTACTTTCATTATTGGAAGATCTCTATCAGTGGATCTAAAAGGTAAAATACACTTTTAATACATCCACTGCAATGTTGAAACGATTGAAAATTTTAATAGGTATTCTATTTATAACAAATTTCACTGAATATTTTCGCAATATTTTATCATATTTATTATTCAGTTTCAAACAGTTAACACGAGTAATTTCAACTAGATACATGAACAAATTTTTAATAACATATGTGATAGACTTTTGAGAAAAGCAATTTTGAGAACAATAGTCTTTACAAATTTCGTGTAGACCAACGTGTTAATGCATGAAAAAAAAAATATATACAAAAGAACGATCAACGTAGAAATAAATAGATCAACGTAAAAAACATTACATTTCTTTTAGAATATAAAAAATTTATAATTTATGAACATTACATATTTTTTTAAAAGCTAAAATTTTAGTTAGAAAGTTTTATCCAGTATTTTTTCCTCGATTTTTTATAAAGAATCACTTTGTAGCTGTTAGTACACAATTTGCAGCCGCATTCTGCAGATTTCTCGCCGCGTTTCCTTACCAACACAAATGTACAACTACGTATGTCGGATCGTGATTGATTCTGATCGAACATGATCGTGCAAGCTGTATAGGTTTCAAGAAGCGCAGGATTCCATCTCCATGGAGAAGAAATTCAGCGTGAAGGACCGAGCCACAGCGTGGACAGAAGCTGATGGACGATGTGTGTTCGAAATAAAATGTTGAACAAAAATAAAAATTGTACCGTGGAATGGACACCGGATATACGGCGGGTACCGTGCACACCGATCTTCAGCCACAAGGCGAACAACAAAATAAAGACTAATTAAAAGAAATAATAACGTGGTATCAAGGATGATTCTAGAAACAATCAAACGTAGCTGTTGTAATTAATGAGAACGGAAAAGATAGCCGTGAAGAAAGTATTTGTATGAATACTTTATTATGAACGATATTATAGATTATATTAAAAATAGTTTTGTTTAATACCAACATGAGATACATTGGTTGCAAGGATAAATAAAAATGTAGTTAGGAAAAATATTCAAGAAACGAATAAATGATAGTCAACTATTTTTCAAAAAAATACAAATTTTCATCGCAATATTTTTCAAATTCTGCTAATCTTATTTATAATGCAATTATAATTAAATACTATTGAAAGTCAAATAAAATATAACGAATTTCAATTATTATTATAAAATAACCACTAAGTAACAGAGAAATGAAATTATTTCACAAAACATTATTAAGATCTTGTGGAAAGAAACATTAAGATGAATTAAGATCTTCACTTGGTCTTCCAACATCATTAACACTCTTGGACCTTTTTTGGAGAGAATACTACAAATTGTTATATTATCTAGAATCATCCTGTAATTGTGTTTCTAAATTCTAAATAAAGACTATTACCAAACTGTCGCATAATAAAATTAGAATTTCAACAAACTAGATTAGTATTTTTGCATCATACAACCACACTATTGCACAATAAAGTGTCACATAAAACTTATCTTTGTAACACTTCATAAAATTATCCTAAGTTATGTATGAGACAGTTTGATACTTTTACAACTTGTTGAAAATATGAGATCATTTTATAAGTAATGTTGTCACGCATAACATGAAATATATAAAAATATTATCATATTTTGCTGATTAATCAGAGACACGTAAACTGTTCTTAACTTTCTACATGATTAAAAATATTTTGTACTGTAGCTTTTGTGTGTAAACCGTGTCCTTTAAAAAGATGTTATTGACATTTCACCAGTACTGCAGCTGCCTCTTCAGGGCTCATTACATCTTCTAACTCCTGAAGAAAGTACACAGCTGCAATGCTGGCGAAACGTTGAGAATATCTTCTTAAAGGACATGGCTTACACTCGAAAGCCACAAACAGTTTCAACCATACACAGAATCGTAAAAGTCTGAGATCTTCTAAAAATACTGGGTTCAATTTCAAAGACGACTGGTGCCTTCTTTCAATTAAAGTAGTTATCTTCAAAAAAATCTCAGGAAAATCTCAGTATGTGGAGTGATACACATTCTAATCAATAAATGTAATTTATAGATTAATCTATGAAGTTGTATCCAAATTATTTGTTACTCGAAAATATGTTTCAAATAAAATTTGATCAATTGTGTGGGAAATGTCATACTATTGATATCAATTTAAGCAAAGTGTATCTGAAATTTGTAAATGACTAGGTTTAAAGCAGGTTATAGGTTTAATTTAAATTGCATTTAAAGTAAATTAAAATATGCCACCCAATGAACAATCGTAAATAAATTTTGTAACATATAACTTGATAACTGCAGCAGTCCTAACCCCATTATTTCAATTATGGAATTAATAATAAGATTATAGAATTATAATTACTAAATTAAGAATCATTAAAGTCATATTAATTATTTTTCAGTTAATTAATCTTAATATACATAAGTAGCGTATGATTGACATAACTATTTTAAATTGACATAACTGTAACATAGTGTACATAGGGCGTGTACCGAATAACAGTTTATAAAGTTCATAAACTAAAGTCTATAAATAGTTTATATACAGTTACAATATGAACAAAATATATTTGTTCACATAAGGAAGGCACGAAACAACATTATTAGTAAAATGATCTTATTAAGTTGGTTACTCACAGTCAACAAAAAATGTTTTTCTATCATAAATAAAACTTTATTTTTTTCAATTCAAATGAATCCAAAAACAAAAAATAGAGAAGCAGACTTGAGTGACCAATCAAACAAAGAAACGTGAACATATATTTATATATAATTTTCCTGTTTAACACGTTGAATACTGCATGGGTCAATTCGTCGAATTAATATAACACAAGAAAAGTGAAGAAAAAGTGTAATACAAAATCAATCTTTAAATTCTGTCACAATTTCGCATAAAATATATTACGTACTATAATTTCATTTTATACTTAAAAACATTTTTTTTTAATTTAGGTCAATATCGCTTATTACCGATTTTTAGGTTAATTATAAATAATTTGTGTACGAAGGTAGTCCAATAAATTCGCAGGCTTGTTAGCGTCACGATGTATTTTATTTTTTAATTGAATATTTTTCATTAATAAGTGTAATACATAGCGACTCAATTAAAAATTATAATGAAAAACAAAATTAATTTTAGATTGAGAAATCAGCTCTTGCAATGTCGGGTCAAGAATTCATTAAACAATGTTCGTCACACGTTCATGTTAACAATGACAGAATATTTTTCAATTAATTTTCTTTACTAATTACTATTTTTATAATATTTTGTTCATCGTCAATGTGTGACAGAATAATACAATTTTCTATAATTGAACATCATAATTAAAATTTTCATTTTTACACTTATTGCAAACGTTACATCTTCTAAAGTGCTCAACGTGTTAATTGAATGGAAAAGAAAGGAAAACAAAAGTAATATAAATAAAACATATACATTACCTGTGTTCGTAATGGTCACCCAAAAATCGAGGGTCTTTTCCGAGCCCAATTCCTCGTAATCCCATTTCTGTTTCACTACGACGGATCCATTCGGGCAAACGCTGACCCACTTATTTTCATCCCTAATCTTGTAGACCTCCTTCTCGTTCTCCTTCTCTAAATAAAACACTATTTTTCCCTCGACGTCGCCGTCCGCCTCGGTGAATTCCACCTTCTTCGTCGGTCTGACAGCCCTGGTCACCCTTCGCTTTTGTATCCGATGAACTTCGACTTCCATCGGTTGCGAGGTCAAAAATCTCACAATAACCTTCGCCGGTTTTTCCGTCGTTCGACTAGGACTTCGTACGTCGTGTGCCTCTACGATCACCACGTATTCGCTGTCTTCGTCCATCGTGACTTCCGGTTCGCCAACTAGCATCAGTTCTCCGGTCTGGGGTACCACCACCAAAAGGCTGCTGTGTGTGAGCAACTTGTACGCAACCTTATCGCCATCGCCGTCCTTCGCAACGACCTTGCCCACCACAGAGAACCGTTCCCATCCAGGAAGCGTGACGGAGTTCTTGTGAATGGCGTCCACATTGTTCGGTCTGATCTCGAACGTGTACAATTCCTTCTCGAACACGGGGCTATTGTCGTTCACGTCCAACACGTGGACAATGCCATTGATCTGCGAGCTGCTGAGCAGATAACCATCGGAAGCCTGAATCGCCACCGTGTAGAGCTTCTTGGTCTCTCGGTCCAGAGGTTTCGCTGTTACCACCCTGACACCGTCCTTCTGACTGTTCAACGTCAGGTTGAATCCCGTGTGATTCGAGTCTTCCTCTTGCAGAGCGAAGGGCCGATCCCCAGTCTCATCCGGAAGGATCGTGTAATGGACCGGGAAGCTTCCCCGAGCTCTCAGAACCGGAAAACCGTCGATCAAGGTGCCAGAGACAGAATTCTCCAGAACCTCCCCATCACCGAGGTGATCGTGCGAGAAGGTGATCATGTTCCTGCGATTAATCACGTAGAGATGGAGGAAATGTGTCTCGGTGCCGTTGGCCAATTCTTCGACAACGATAAGGTTCACTGGCCGGTCGACCAACGGTGACAAATCGGACGTGGTCATCACCAGACCGTTTCCCAACACGGTGAAAAACTTGGAGAAACCATTCTCCATTAGATGGAAGTTCGACGGGCGTTTTGTGTTGAATAACGTCACCTCGTAGCCCGGGTAAACATCGTGGGGCAAAACCACCACCTTGTCACCCACCGATGTGGCCACCAGCAAGACTGCGACGACCAATATGCGCCACATCGTGCTGCCTCGTTTCCCGATACCTTTTTGCTTTTACTAAAGCATGAGTGCTAACACCATCTGCAAGCAAAGAAACGATACGGTTAATTAAAAGTTACAATTAAGTCAAGTTTCGATTAATTTTGTTTGTTGCCATGCCGGATGTTCTGAAGGGAGTTGTGTGATCTCAAAGGAATTTTACGTAAGAAGAAATAGTAAGAGATTATATGGGGGAAATTACGTGATGAAGTTTCGTTCATGGGTGGTATACATTTCGAAGAATACTTTTTTAAATTACATGTGTAACAGTAATGTATATGATCCCATTAGTGAATGGGATGAAACTGTAATCATTTAAAAATACTGTATCTTTTTGAACATTCAATTGTATTCATTAGACATAGCATCTGGTTCGTGTATATTTTGTACATTTCAATACGTCATAAATGCATTAATATACAATCTGATCACCAGACTTGTCTGTTCGTGGATCGAAGGGATGAATGACCAGTCATATTCCCATGCCAATTGTCCGGCGAAAACTGTGGCAGAAACGAGACAGACAGCCCTAAAACGACGATAAATTATCTCGACGAGGGTAATCCACCGCTTGATTCAGATTTATGCCTCCCTTTAAACAAATCGCGCGTACATGCACCCACGCACATGTCAACATCGCTGCAATCAGCAATTTTCATAGCAATCAACGGAACTTCAATTACCTTTATGAATGTTGAAACTCGTACGAAAGGGTTCGAAGAATATTTAATTGGTCTACATATCGTTTTACGCCATGAATTTGGAGTTTACAACTTCAGATATTAGAAAATGAATTTGTCAGAGGACATATTAATCAACTTCATTTTCTGTATCTCTGAAAGGAACAGACTTAATTTTTATTTCCATAAATTTTCGAGCTTGTCGTACGGAATTTGCAGATAGAAAGTTGTGTTTACGCTCATGCAATTTGAAAAATTGAACATTCGTATATTTACATGAGTAAGGTGAATTAATAAGTCCGGTTTGGTAAACTGCTTAAAAAAATATTATTCAATCATGCTTTCGATTATGAAAGCTGTTGCCGCTGATCCTTAAATTGCAGCATAATGCTTTAATATAATTATTTCAAAATTCATATTATCTCCTGTTATTAATTATTTAAACGTTGCGAAGCGAATTCATTGGTATTTAGCTCTAGGAAACCGTTTATCCAAACAGGCATGAAAATAACGTTCAATTGATAATATTCATATAAAATCTGACAAAAGGAAAATTATGTTGTCTCTTTTCAAAGATAATACACCAGATTTTCAGTAATATTAATACTAGATTTACACTCATATTAACACTGGACTTGCACAAGATTTAATCTATCAAAATGGCGAACTTTAACCTTCTTATTTTAAATTACAAAAATTATAAATTTTTTATTAAATTTCAATTACAGAAATGATAAATTTACAAACGTGCACAAATCTAGTGTTAAATTTCATTCAGGGTTTGTAAAGAAAGGTTAAACTTGTTAAACGTAGATAATAATAATTGATTTTGTTAGTTTATTCGATGTGCATCGATTGTCAATGGAATATCCGTATTCCTTTCATTATTCGCTGGCCTTTTCGTCGGTTCTTGAACTCCGTTGGAAATTGGAGGAATAGAACTGAATGGGACCATGATGAGGCATCATTATCGAGATTCATGCTGTTGCGGATCATGAGAGGTTCGTTAGAAATTACGTTTCGACACTGCGTTTATCGTCATACCGATTCGATATCGAATTGTGAATGTTTACAATATTCACGAAACAATGAACAAAATAGCTGGCTCGAAAATACTCGACACGTTCTACAATAATTTCAGTTAAGAAATAACTGCTTTATTTCTTCATGTTTGCTTTTCGTGTAGAAATAGATTTCTTCGATGTCAATTAAATAATATAATAGAGTATATTTAAAGTTAAATTAAAACTTTATTTAATTTTAACCCATTTCCAATATTTAAAAATTGAAAGATGTGTCAAAACAAATAACAGATTGATTGTGATAAAGGCTTCGCAATTTTACGCTAAACATAATTCCTGTTGAAATATTCGCTTACTACTATTATTATGAGACAGAGGGAATAATAATTTCCATTATTATTATATAAAAAGAATAGTTGAAAAGAATATATATTTGTATAAATGTCAGCAGTATAGTTATCTCGAATTTTTGGCATGCTGCACTCTTTGTCAGTGATAGAATGCATATGTCACAACTTTTGTGTGTCTGCCAAATTCATATATCAGGAAGATGCATTGGATGCTGCAGAAATCTTTTCTGAAATGTGCTATATTCGTTATTGAATGAAATATTAAATATTTTATACAATATTTTCAAGTAATTTTATTATCCACATCTACCGCAACAAAAATGCATTTTCAAATTACATTTTCGCAAAGTATATTTCTCATGTTTAAATTATTCATTTGAGTTCAATGTCGAATGCATACATTTTTGTTTAATTCTGTAAATCTCTACATTTCAAAATGTTTATATTTCTAAATTGATTTATACTTAGATTTGTATATATACATCTTTCTATAGTTTCTAATTTATATATTTTCTCTTTTCTATTTTTGAATTCCTATCTTTTGCCAGTTAGTGAATTTTCAAATGTTTATATTCTCCAGTTTCTAAATTTTAAAAATTCTACAATTTTTTACTACGTCCTCCAATTTCCATATCTCTAAAATTTCCCAATTTTCAAATATTTGCATCTCTCTTTTCTTCCATATCTGCATTTTTATGAAGTTTATGAAAATTTTATGCAAGTGTATAAAAAAAAATACTGTTAAATTTCTTTCTCCTCTTTTCTTTTACTAATTCAACTACGTTATATTGAGACATGGGATATCGATCATCAGCACGTGAGCAGAACGGTAGTCAACGTATGTTACATAAATTAACAGCAATTTCAATTATACGACTGAAACTGACATCCAATATCGGATGAATAAAGATTGGTCGATTCAATCTGACATTTCTCTTTCGCGCTAAGAATAGAGTTATCGATGTGTACTAGTAATTTATATTCATTCCGAATATGTACTTCACTGGACATAAAAAACGAACAGTTAAAGAGCTCATTTCAGTTTGTCATGAATGAAGCAGTTAACGTGTACATGTTACAGAAATATTTCCCTGAATAATCCGTTACTTACATAATCAAAATCTGTTATTTACAAATGAAATTACTATTACTTAAATTATTATGACACTCGTGAAATTTAATAAAACATTTTAATATTGTACAAATATGTAATATTGATTTAATTATTGTTAAACCATAAAATTTGAGTATTATTCATTATTTAAAAAAAAATATTGTTTAAAAGGAATTGCAATATATTTTTAATTTTTTATAAATGCGTTGACATTTTAGAATTGAAATGTAAGATGTTCTAAAAAATTAGAGACATTAACGAGACCTTCGCCCTAATAGATTGCTGAAATATCATACTGTGCCGGATCTCGTAGAAACCCGTCACGAAAATGTTTCGCTCTTTGTGGGTCTTTTTTCGCCAGAGTAGTTTCGAACTTAAACGAGCCGCGGCTGACCTCACATCCGGTCCTCTCGGGGCGTGAATAGAATCAAATGGAACGGAGGGGGTTATACTAAATGACAATGGTCAACTCGTACGCGCCGGTTCTTATTTCCGGTGCAACGTTGCGGACATTGTTCATTGCGTTGCTATCTCCCGGACACCCGAAGCAACGCTGATATTTCGAACGACAAAAGGAGACAATCATTGAATGATTGTCGTTTCTTCGTCATTCGCGCCGCGTTTTCGACGAGACACCATTTTGCATAGAGGACAGAATACGAATGTGAAATAACCGTTTCGTTTTCATATCTAGAGAATCTCAAAGTACAATGTCTGGAAACATTATTATAGGCGAAAGTCTTCTTTTTAATCTTCCGTTAGACTATGTATATACGAGACACATGGCTGACTTTTTGCAAAATAATTACAAATTTAACACTATATCTATCATGAGATGTCAAAAGACACCTTTCAAACTTTAACCAAAAATCATTCTCTAAGTTGAATCATTTCTCCACGATTAATTTTTTGACTTTTCATACAATAGTTGTTAAATTAATTCGTTGATATCATTTTCTTATAGCTCATCCTAGATCTGAAAATGTACATATGGATGATATCATTATATATTATGATATTATAGCATAATATCATTATACTATATTATATTATTATATTGTAAAAATAATATACTTTAATACTATATTTTAAAATTTCAATGAAGATCTGTTTTATTCATTCGGTTAAAATTATAAAATATGTAATATTTGTACGAGTATAATAATTCATGCCACTCGCTGTAGATATAAATAAAGAAATCAAATGTTGGAAAATGGTATATAAAATGCTACAAAAAACTGGAATATTGAAAATCTGTGACTGGTAACACAGAATGAACAATTTGGAAGCCGTGGAATAATAATTTGCAAACTTTATTTTAAATTTTTGAGCATTCTTTTGTGTCCTTTTTAAAACATATATATTTTTTATGAATCTATTAACAGAAAACGTGATTATGTTTAAAACATTTAACCGAAACTCAGTGTTTTAATTGTGCATGTTAATCTAAGCGTTTTACTGTTGGAGACTCAATTTATTAAGAATAATATTTGAATAATAAATTGTGAAGAAGTTTAACATTTTTTAAGCATTCCAGTTACCCGCCTTTTTACGTCGCCGTGCTTCTTTCTGCATGGAAAAATCGTTCTCGTAATTTATTTTCCTAGCGAAGAATTTGATACAGAAAAGAATAAGAAAATTTTTGAAATTGATACTCCGTTTTTCCGTACAGCAGGTATTAAATTCAGCGTATAATGTAATGTATAATGAATCTGAATTTTTTATCCTCTTTTCTGTATAAAATGCACACCGCATAAAAACCCTACGTATAATATAATAAAGAACTGTTACAAAATGTATATAAAATGGCTAATTTCCATGTATAACAAATCTGACGTCATTCGAGTAAAATAGAGTTTCTCGTTAATGACTGAAATAAAATATTGGATTATGGTTATATTCAGCGATACAGAGGAATGAAATTCACGTATTGTTTCTGATTTCAATCACAAAATTTTGTGAAGTCACTGGTAATGTAATGTAACGTTTCTAAAAAGTTACAAACGATGGATACGCAATACTTATATTAATCTTTTATAATAAATAAATTAATTAATTTGATGGAAAATATGAGTTTTCAAACCAACATGATTTTCATCGATTTGTATGTTTGGATTGATGTACATTTCAAAACAGGTTTTCACAAAGGAATATGTATTTTTGCGAACTTTTTACTAAAAAGTATGTGGCTACTGTTACTATTTTATTAAAAAGAAGATGTTGAACATACAAATGTAATTAACAAAAAATCAATGCTTTATTTTCTTCTTGTTACTCGACCATTACTTCTCATTATTTGTTATTCATATCCATTACTTCTCATTATTCTACGCACAGTTTCAGAAACACAATACGGATTCTTTAAACTCATATTAATTTTCTTTCTCTCCCATTCAAAATACGTGGTTATTCCTTTTGTTACTTAAATTCGATGCCATCTTTTTTCTCATATCTTTTAATGGTATGCACACTCTTCTTCATTACTAATAACTGTGCTATTTATCGATAATTTTTACCTTCTTCTCTATAATAAATTACAAGTTGCCTCTTATCAAAACTGATATTCTTTCTTTTACGTTTCATGTTAAATTTCAGTTATTTTCGTTTCGAAATCCAACCTCACACTGAAGTAGAATTATATTCCAGACGTTTGTACACTAAAGAAACATATCACCCAGTTCAAATGACTTCTAGGTATTACCAGCTTGTAGAAAGTATACCAGACTATTAATGAGACGTGAAAATTCGAATTCTCTTTAAAATTTGTTCAACTAAATATTTTTAACTAATTTGTGAAAAGGTAATCTCTAGATTGTAAAATAATTTGTTCAATTTGTCCAGCTGAAAGAAGTAGTTAACTTGTGTCTAATCCACAATGAATGGTTCATATTTCTGTGAAATAAGTAATATAATATCTAATTCCTCTTATGTAAAATAAGAAACATAGGAATAGCTGTGTTCGAATATTAATGCAACCGTATTTAGCGTTTGATGGACAAACGATTACGAAGAGTCAGATCGGGTCATCTGCCAGTGCGAATTGTCAAGGCCAACATTCGCAATGGGAGCAGATGCCACGGGTCGAGCAAGCATTATACATTTAAGTCCGGGGAAACACGACACCTAATCCCTTCTCGAAACGTATTAAATGACTGCCTTCAGCTGGGACCAGTGGGACTTGGGCATGGAAAACGATACATCAAGCTATGGCGCCCTTGCAAACAAAAAACTCCTCTCATTCCATAGACTTCCCGGTCGAGCTGCACTTGTACACTCCTGTGCAATGTAGGCTTCTTTTGGATAAGGATACATATGTAATCTTACACATATGACGATCTTTAAATTCTCAAGTATTTATACATCCTAATTCCTACATATTACAATTTTTACAAGTTAACAAATTTTCACGTTTTCAACTTTTTCAAGTTTTCAAATTTCTGAATTTTTAAATTTCTAAACCTTCGAATTCTTAGATTTCGGAATACTTGAATGACTCGACTTCTATATATCCAAATTCCTAGATTTTTAATATACAAATTTCTAGATTTCTAAATATACAAGTTTCTACATTTTTAAATATTAAAATTCCTAGATTTTTAAATACACAAATTCCTACATTTCTAAGTATTCAAATTCCTGCACTTTTAAATATTGAAATTCCTAGATTTCTAAAAACTCAAATTCCCAAATTTCTAAGTATTCAAATTCCTGCATTTTTAAATATTAAAATTTCTAGATTTCTAAAAACTCAAATTCCCATATTTCTAAGTATTCAAATTCCTGCATTTTTAAATATTAAAATTCCTAGATTTCTAAAAACTCAAATTCCCATATTTCTAAGTATTCAAATTCCTGCACTTTTAAATATTGAAATTCCTAGATTTCTAAATACACAAATACTCAAATTTATAAATATCCAAATTCACCGATTTCTCCACCTCCACAGCAACGAGCGAAATTCAAACAACACGACGAAATTCCAGATTTTTCTTAGGGAAGCCTGTTTTGCTCTCGAATGTACCTACGTGACATCAGACTTCCTTCTTAGAAAGTGGAGTCCCCTTTCGAAATTCGGTAGAATGACTCTTTGTAAAGTGATCATGTAGTACGATAGCTAGGAGATATATTAGGGAATCTTAAACGTGGTTAATCATTTTGCCATTACCCAAAATTGTTTTTTTTGTTCAGTATACGAACACCATTATCGATATGATTGATTATGATGATTTAGTATATAAATTCATATACTAAAGATATTTTAATATTTCGAATACAATTTTTGGTAATTATAAAAATAATTACAAGAAAAACATGAAGAAAATTAAAATTTTTTAATTTTCAACTTAGTTTTAAAGAAAATCGGTATTGAATTCTTCTGACGATGTTTAAAATCATTAAAATCATCAAGATCAGTATATATGTTACTTTTCTATGTCTGTTACTATGTGTTTTTGTAAGTATGCATAAATTGATTTTGTTTAAAACATGATATATAAGACTAGTACTCGCGATATTATGCCAAATAATATTATTTCTAAAAAGCAACGGTTATGGCATATAACCATATCGTCGCAGAATTACAACAATTAAGAATTTTCACATAAAAGCTTACTGTGTGAATTTCATCTGTAATTATCATTACGATACAACAATGTCTGATAAAATAAATAAAGTCCGTCGGAGAGTCACGTGATGAAGAATAATGGGGTGAAAAGTTAAACAGTAAAATTGCGAATACATAACAGCAGTCTTGAAAGTGTGAACTATTATTTGCCGAGAGCTCATTAAAACTGTGAAAAGTTCGACAAAAATAAAGTTCTCTCAAGAAGGCTAATAAAATACCGTCGAGCTCTCGTCTATTCTTCTTTATACACATTCTAACTGATCTCTTTTTATCGAAATATTATTTGCGAGAGCAGACGTTTGTTTCACAGATTATTTGCTTCCGAAGATTTTTATTGGACGTGAGATAAAAACTTAATGATGTAGGGGGAAATAACTGGACGAGATCTCTGATACGATATTTCGCTAATGAATACCGTTATAATTGTGCAGTAACTTAAGCTGTTTCAGTTATTCCGCGTAAAAGCCTCATTCGAAATTCATGAGTGAATAATTACGGATTATTCGATGTAGACAATAGTAGCGAAAGAGAAAACAATAGAACGTATTCAGCGAAAGCTCTGTGAGCTTTTAAATGGCAAGTATTTTCATTTTCTATGTGGGTTTTGACTATTGTGTTTCTTCATTTGTATATTATTATTTTAATGAATTTTTAAGTTGCAATGAAAGAACAGCAGAAATATATTTTTGCAGAAACAGGTTTATTTACAATTCCTCATTATTCATACGTATCTGCTAACAAAGATAACCCCTTAATTTATAATTTTTTAGACAGTTGCGTCCTTCGCAGCTGCTTATTGCTAAAACCTAAGGCAACTAAAGGAAATTAAAATGTTAGGCACGTTTTGCCTCCAGCGATCCTTGATTATACAGATTATAATTAGAATTCAACTCAAAATTTAATTGCAGTGAAGATAAAGATCTGGTTTATCACACTCCAACTGTAGTGTGTGTTACGAGTGTGACATGGTATTCTAGGGCAACGGGTTAATCAATTAATGTTTGCTTAAAACACTATTTTTCTTCAGAATTCTTTTCAGAAACCTAATTTATATGACTTTGGTAAATTCATTGTGACAATAAAAACAGTTTTTCTTACAGTGTTATTGTAGATACCTTATTATCTGTGTATAATGAACTCTATGTATGCTAAGTGTCTAATTAACAATCTATTAATTCTGTCATCTTATACGATTGTAAACAAACTTTTTCACCAATACTTGAAAAATGTTCAAGTTCCTCGCAAACGAAGCCGCCTAATAAATTTTATTCTTTATTTTTGACTTCCTTTTTTATGTAGGTTCATCTTCTTTTTCGTTCTACCATTTCGGAAACACTCTGTATTTAGAAAAATTGATTTATGAATCGTGTGAGACTTAATAACTGAGTAGATGGTAAATTATTGACGTTTCTGCCAAACTTTCTGCGAGAATGTTCATCCTGAGGCAAGAGAAGATACCTGGTTAAGGCTTGATTCATAGTACGTGTCTGTTTGCCGCGAGGCAACCAACACTGCGCCGACAAACCATTTGCTGTGTGGCGATTAATGCGATCGGATCTGTGTTCCGTTGATTAGAAAGACAATTCCCTGGACACGATGATTGTTGGTATCGGTTTAGTCGCTATCGCTTTTATGTTTACTGCAAAATCACGTGTTAATTAATTGACATTCTTTACTTTTAATTACAAATCTACAAAAGCAACAGAACGAAATAAAAAAACAGCAGAAAATGTAAAATTTGGTGCCTTCGAATGAAAGTACAAAAAAATGCTAATACTGCTACATTTATATAATAGTTTACACTAAAAGTACAAAAGCAGTCAAGACTGTTCTACAAGTTTTTTAATTTAGAAAATTTGTTACGGTGATTTCTTCGAAATCTGTGTTGATCTTCATAATGATAAACAATTAATGTGTATATTAGTTTATGTTCCATCATTTTTTTATTTATTTTTCAACTTCGTTTTTAATTTTGAAACAAGTGTGAATTATTCACCAGTAGGTTAATACTGCAATCTGTTCCATAAGAGCGTGGACGATATGTGTCGGATAGGAAATACTTTGAAAGTGATGAGATTGATTTAAAGGAATAAATAAAGATTTTTCATTTTATAAACAAATTCACCTGACGTTTTGATCACTTTTTGATTATTATTTGGTTAATAATAAACATTTATAACGGGTCAAAAGCTAAAACTTGAATCTCTCCAAGTGACAACGAAATGAAAAGCGATTAACAGAAAATGGTACTCTTGTAAAAATGTTACAAAAATAGTTTCTATGATATAATAAAGTTTTAAGTAATGAAATCATTGTATAATTTATAACGTTCCGATTTTCAGTTATATACCACTAAACAGATATTAATACATTCATTTAAAATTAAATAAACAAATATGTCCACAATTTTAATATCAATAACGCGTTGAATTCATATCGGCTCAATCACAGCTAGCTCGAATTGAATTAAAATCTGAAATTTCAACATTAACTGTCTGTATTCCCGATAATTAAAGTTTCAATATTTCTGTTTTCACTGCGACTGTAAATATGTATATGGAATAACATGCTCGGATTAAATTTTAATTTAATTCAGATATTACGATCTTTATACAATTTAATACACTAAAATTGGAACGATAAAATTTCCAATCAAATTTTGTATTATATTACAATTCGGGATAATTAGGTGGAACAGGAAAATTGAAACCTAGCAACTATTACCTACAAAGAGTTGTTGAGAATATTAATCTTCAAACATATTTCAGTTAATATTACCAAAATTTGCCAAATAACAATTTTCAACTAATACATATAAGCATATTTCGATATGACAATACTTGACAATGTTTTTTTTTATAATTTATTCATCGTGTACTCAAATTCCTATATTTCTAAATGTTACAATTCCCTGATATCTAAATAACAAAATACTTGCTTTCTAAATGTTCAAGTTGTCTGGTGTTTCTATATCTGAATTTCCTTATTTCTAAATATTCAAATCCCTAGATTTCTGAATATCCGAATTCCTAGATTTCTAAATATTCAAATTCTTAGAATAAATACTCTAGATCTACTAGATGTTATTGGCGACTGTCTTTAACAATTATTGTACAAAAGAAGTGAATTCATGGTAAACGTTTCTGTAGTGAACAACGGTCAAATTTGAACGTAGGACGTTGAAAATAAGAAACAGATAAAAACTGTTAAAATTGTTAAAAAGTAGCATAATAAGAGTATCGATGTGGTGAACTATTGGCTTCATGAGATCTCATGAGAAACAGCTTTTAGCAAAATAAAAATAATAGTAGATATTTGTTGAAGTGTATCCTTGCATCATTACAAAAGTTGTCATTATTATTATTTTTTATAACAAACCATTGGTTGAACCACTTCAAAATATCATGCTAACAACATTAAATAAATCACTGTGTTTTATTTTTTATTTTTTGAACCTTTTAATTGTCGGTCCCTCTGATTAATATTTTGATAATACTTTGACAATCTAGATTTTAAAATCACTTTCGATTTTTTTTATATTTTTGTTTCATAATTTTTCGTTTCCACCGAATTCGGTGTTTAACAGAGGATTTAGAGGTTACCCGAATATTTAGCAAACAAAAGTAAACAGCTTAAATTTAATCCTCGTTTCGTATATAGAGCATTCTTCCTACGTGAAACTATTGATGAAATAGAATATGATAATTATATATCCGTTTCTCCAAATTGTATTCTGCATTGGTATGAATATTAACGAAACGTTGCTATAGCTTTGGGCAATTTTACGCTAAATTATGTGTGTTCAAGCAAATCTAGATATAACACAACACTATACTAAAACCCGTATTATTATTGATAAGGTTAAAATTTCAGTCTGGACGTTCGCATGAATTAATATCATGCAATTATAGTTTGATTGTGATAATTAATTGAAATGTAATCTTCAATGGATTATTGCTGAATAATTTTTGCAGAAAAAAGTAATTTAATTTAATAAAATGTATACGTGTTATCTCAGTCAATACATTGATATAGTTGACACAGGACAAAAGGAAGTATACTTTTAGATAATGCTATTAAGATAATAATTAAAATGTTCCTGTGATACCAAACAGATGTGGAAAATTCTTGTGCAAAATGAAAATAAATTCAATGAATTCAAAATGAATTTAAATAAATTTTTTTATTTCATTGAAACGCAAACTCTTAAATATCTCAATTTAAATAAAGATGGACTTAGGCCACTTTTAAAGTAAACGGCTCAAATAGTACAATTTTATCAAAGTAAAGTGACAAAACATAAGTTATATCCATTGCTAAGAAATTTATGTTCGATAAACTAATAATACTAACTTCATGAATTTGTGACATACTACACATCCCTAGTTTGCAAATTATTCAGGTACCAATTTTCTGTAGCTACCAATTTCCAACTTTCATGAAAGAATAACCTTCTTTGTTCTATTTCGAAATGTTGCATGAAATATCGGTTACGCTCACAAACGATCGTAATACGTTTTCTCTGGCACACAACGAAGGTAGGAAACGAGTTTGCTAAAAACGATCGAGCAAGACTGAAATTACTCGATTACTTGACCGATCAAACAGACCTATATAATATGAGAAATATTTTTCCGTATGAGTCGTTTATTTTCCGTAGAGCCGTTTATTTTGAAAGTGGGTCACGTCCATTTTTTGTTATTACGAGATATGCGAGAGTTTGCTTTTGAATAAATTTAAAAATATTATTGAGCACTAATAGACAAGTTTTTTGTATTTTATAATGTTAGGTAATGTATGATAATTATCTGTTTGAAGTACTGGCTAAAAAAGATAAAGGTTTTATTATACCTAAATGGACTTGCCTCATTTTCAAAGTTAATGAAGTTAATTATTTCCTATTAGCTTCACTTTCAAATGCATCACAGTTATAACTGTCGCTGAAATTCTTCTGAGCATCATTTTTTTTTTAATAGTCACCACAATTCGTAATTAATTTTCAAATAACAGTCAAATTGTTCAGGGGTTTTGTGCAATGTTACTGAAACGAAAACCGTGTCGACTTTGTTGAGTATTTATTATAAACTGAACTAAAACTTACTTGAAAGCTGATAATAGCCAAACCTACACACCCTCGCCCATATTGAAATTACCTGTACCACCAATATTATACAATTTGTAGTCCTTTGTGATGTTGTCAATATTACTAAAATTTACCGGAGCTAAATTCTACCGTAACATATTCTAACATTTTATGACTAAAAGACTAAGGAAGACTTTCAAAATAAATACCGTTCCAATTCCATTAATCTACCAAATTCCCATCACGCAAATAATTACTTTGTAATTTTAATTACTTTGACTATAGATTTCCTACAAATAAAAATTTCATATTAAGTTTTACCTGTTGTCATTACAATTTTCATTTTTTTTTTCAAGAATGGACTTGCCTCGCGTTCAAAATAAACGGGTCAATTAAAAGCGTCCGTGATGCCACGATATGCAATATGTTCAAAATGTAACTCTCAGAACGAGGACAAACAAACCGTAAACGTATGTAAATTATCGATATGAATATTTATTACCACGTATAAATATTGTTTTGCGCATGTTACAGCCATCGAACATTACCAAACTGAATTTACGTTAAACTCTAACAGATGTTAAATTTGTAATATAAATTGAGATTGAAAGCAGTGATATTATCTTACTTAATATTTTAATTTATCCTTGAAAATCTGTCATGGATGAAATTTCATTTCACGCGAATAATTTTCAATCATGGGAAACAATATTCGTATATTACATTTCATATTAAATAATAGTATAATATTTGATTGATTTTTACTCGTGATTGATTATTACGGTAAAAGAAAAATTACTGGGGGTAAAATGTCAACGGTGAGTTAACGTCGCTTCCTTTGATTACAGTCTTTAAAGGTTAATATTTAGCATTTTGCGCGATGGCTGGTACTAAAAAGGAAAATTCGATAATACAAGGTTTAAATTTATCTGTGTTAAATAGTAGTTGATACACATATTAATATTAGTTGCAAATGCAGGTAATTTATTACTATCAGTACTTATTTATCATTAAAATCGTAATTATTTACCATTATTCCTTTATTATGATAATCATAATTATTCATCATTATCTGTTTATCTTCATAATAATAATTATGCATCATTATCTGTTTATCATTATAATCAAATTATTATCAGTGTTTGTCATTATTTATCATTATTTATGTTTGGTAGTTGCATGTATTAAAAACAACAGAATAGAACACTAAATCTCTATAAAAATGGTAAATTTGATAGATTCGACAAAAATTGCGATGCAACTCGAGAAACATTATTACAATGACAGTTTTCATTATCAGTAATTAATTATTTTCACTTTAACTACTATTTAAAGGTATGACAACTTCCATAATTTTAAGATAGGTCACAGAACGATTTCATATTAAAAGCAATTGAATAACTTTATCATTCGAGCACAAACATATTCAAATCTAAAACTGTGCATGTCTTTCAAAATCAAGCTTCTCAAAAACTGTATCTAAGAGTCAAACAGGTTTGTAGATTCAGATTCAGTGTACAAAAACCTACAAAATAGGGTTCGATGAAAATTTCTTTCAGACGTCAAAGTAAAGTTGAAATTCGTTAAACCGTGTTTCCAAACACAAAATATAGTATTAGTAAACGTGTAAATCAATTCTTAGAGATGCTAAAATAATTGCACAGAACGAAGTTTACCCAGTGCCATTTCTCGCTTTCCAACTTCAGCTTTCATCGTTATGATCTTAACGCAGGAACAAAGGAGCGTGGACTTTCTGCCTTTCATTAAATCCACAAAAGGCTTTTAACTTCGCCAAAGACGCCCGCGAGTATTGCAAACACGCTACGGAGCCTTTATGCATCTCAGAAGTTTCGTTACTGTTATGGTTTCCACGTGGAAAGAATAACGCAACCGGCAACTCGAAATCGCTGATGCGATTTCCCTGAAAGGGAATACGTTCCTGCATTTGGACAGGAAACAATTGTTTCCAGCTCGTGTTGCTCGCGAATCTGCCGCAAAGAGCTTTTCTTGAAACAACGTTCGATTGTCTATTCAACGTATACCGTGGATCTGTGTAAGTTTCAGAAGAAATGAAATTTATTCGATTTCGAGTTTCGCTTTTGGGGGTGAGAAGAAATTGTGGCTGGCGACAAAGTTTTGTTGAAGAAACTCCATGATTCTGTGAAATCTTCGGGTTCGTGCGGTGTGAACAGGTGAAAGTGGTAATTGCACCTAGAACATCTGATCTTAAACGTTCACCAACTGAAACATGCTCCTTTTTCAGTGAAACAAATGTGAAAAATTCTATAAAAAAGATAGGCAAACAATATCTTCTATGTCTTGTAAATTATATTGTATTATTTTAACCCTTTGCATTTGAAGAAATTTTCTTGTTGAGAAGTTCAATGAATACTTTTGAAGTTATCATTTCACTGTTATTATTTGTTAATAAAGTCTGTTTCACTGTATTTATACATCACATGTGTAACACATAAAATTTTAATTTTTTAACCAAATTTGTTTGAATTGTTTCAAATTGTTGTGATCGACTGAATGGTGAATGTGAGTTAGCTGTCGAGTGCAAAGGGTCAATCTTTTTTTTCTATACATATATTGGTCATGAACATGACGCACCTGACACACGACATTTTTCATCCCCCTTAACGAATACATTTTTCAACGTTCTGACATTTTTGTAATTACTACAACAAGATCATTAACATCATCAATTCTTGATGCATTTCTAGATCTATGAATTTACCTCTCGAAACTTTATTTTCCATTACTATCTATGCTGTCACAATTCTTCTTTCTCTTGTTGACTCTATCTAAGCTTTCCTCAAGCGATGTTCTACAAGATAATGAAATCAAAACATAAGCTGAACCTGTTTCAACTCCCATCTGTTGTATATACAATGACAATATCAATATGATACTATGCAACATAGTGTAGTATAATAATATAACGTATTTATAGTAGGAGAAATGTAGCACATACCACATAGTAATAGTACAGTGCTAACACGAACGTGTATCCAATACATGGATGATGCAGATATGGAACATGTTCTATATTACGTAAATCCAACGTGTCCTATATTAGAACACGTATA
The DNA here is from genome assembly GCA_945859555.1 of Megachile ligniseca. NCBI lineage: Eukaryota > Metazoa > Arthropoda > Insecta > Hymenoptera > Megachilidae > Megachile > Megachile ligniseca. Next base: position 2,942,792 of record OX243777.1, read on the forward strand.
ATAAAATAAGGAAGATAAGAAGTATAAAAATATTTCTAAAATATTAAGATTAATATCATTAAAAAAAATAAAAATTGATATTATGAAAATAAAAGTGAAGATACAAATATTTCATTTTGGGTACACACGTATTTTGTCAAATAATAATTACGCTAACAAGAAAATAAATCTGACTTATGCCATTTTGAAAACTGAAAAACAAACATATTTAATGATAAAAATCAGAAATAAGTAATAGTTCGTTACCTTATGTTCGCTAAAAATGTTCAATATATAACTCTTCTACCAAAAACATATATATGCTTCTAAACAGTTATCAGCTTTATATTCAACAACGGACTTCTGAAGCCTAAATGTAAACATGATCATTTGTTATCTTTAGTGAAATATCTTAAACTGTTGCCAATTCATTTTATAGCTTAGTTGCCTTGATATTACCATATTCGGTTTAGGTGCAGTTAGCCTAACTCTATTATCGTAAACCTTCATGTAACACTGCAGCACACTAAAAAGTTGGATTAAATATTCTTCTTTTTTACGAAGTTACACAGAAACGGGTTCAAAAAATGTTTCAAATAAAATTTGCTTTATTATCAGGGCATTTTATTTTTATCATTTTAAATTTCACGGCGATATTTTTTTTATGAAACTACATTTTCTTTACACGGATTAATTTTATGGAAGATTCTATATAAAACAGTATTAGAATGAGAGATCAGAAAATATCAAGAGACCATAAGATATTTTTTTAACGCTATATTTGAAACAGTCCAAATCAATTCGATATAATTTAAAATGCTTCAAATTGAAAAAACAATATTCAAATTATTTTATATTTCATTACAATACTTGAAACCCACCATTTATGCAATTCAGGAAATCTTATAACTATATAAGTTACATAACAATTATTTCATCTAGATTTTGTTTATACGGAAGGTATTTGAAGAAGTCATGTGCTTCTGTGGTATACATTATATAGTATAAAATACTAATTATTATACTAACAAATTAATAAGTAATTGTAATTACCGTCATCACGGTCTTCGAACATTTGAAAATCCGCAGTTTCTGACTTTATCAATAAAAAATTGGATTTAGACCACTTTCAAAGTCAATTATCAAAATTATGTCTTTAAAAATTTACATGTAAGCCATTTTCAAAATAATCGGCTTAAATAATTGAACATCCTTTTCCAATCAATTTTAAGCATCATATCCATCTTCGAAAATGTGGTTGTCTTTCATGTTACATGAGACATACTTTATCAGAAATTTTTAATCCACTAGATGGAGTTAAAGTTCGTCGCGGGTTCAAAGGTTGAGTGGCACTCCTTCGTCTGCAAATTGCATATCAATTATCTTCGTGCAGTCGTAAAATGAAAAAGTTTTCTGCAACGCGTAATTTTATTTTCATCTGCTTCGAAACTTCTTGAAAGTTCAGAGCACTATAAATTATCCAACGAGTTATACTTCCGTCACTATGACGGTCTCCTTTCTTCTGTGGAGTATACACTTTCAATTATATAATGTCGTTCATTTAATACATGTTACCCAAGAGCTTATCTAAAAATCTGGTCAACTAAGGTTTCTTATTTACACTGATTAATTTTAATCTAGAATTAATCATTGTGATATAGTCATGAAACTAAACGTAATATACATAGGACTGCTGGTCCTAGAATAACGTAAGAGAAGCACCTTATACTCGCATTTTAAATAGTCTGCGATCTTCAAATTTCTAGATTACTAATTTTCTGAATTTTCAAGTTTTTAAATTTTTATATACCAAATGTTGAAATTCTCAGGTATGTACAATTCCAATTTTTGAACATCTACTGTTTCAAACTACCAAAGTAGTAAATTCTGAAATAAATTTTGGAACTTAAATCTTTAAATTTCTAGTTTCTCAGTTTTTGAAAGAAATTCCTCTTTTAAATACTCGATTTGTACAACTCAAAATTGTTAAATCCTTCAGTTCTTTAATTTCCTCAATTTCTCAATTTCTTAGATTCTCAGTTTCTCAGTTTCTCAGTTTCTCAGTTTCTCAGTTTCTCAGTTTCTCAGTTTCTCAATTTTCAAATTTCTAAATTTCCAAATTTCCAAATTTCCATATCTCCAAATCTCCAAATCTCCAAATCTCCAAGTCTTCATATTCCTAAATCTCCAAATCTCCAAATCTTGAAACCTCCAAATCTCCAAATCTTCAAAATTTCTCAATTTCTCAATTTCTCAATTTCTCAATTTTCAAATTTATAAATTTACACATTTCTGTATTCTGAAATTTCCTACTCTCTAAATATGTAGTTCCCAAAGTTATTTTGTACAATTTCTAGATTTCAAACTTCCAAACTTTCCACATTTCCATCTTATCTAACTCTGATACTTTTAAATCTCCAATTAAAAATTGTTTAATTTTAACGCGATACACGTAGACTGCAGTACAATAATACTATAATAAAAATATAAAAATTACAATAATAATTTGTTATATTAATAACAATATTTAATATTAATTTTTTATCGAGTTATAGGAATATAATGATATTTAGCTAAAACTAATACACTTTGCTACTACATTTCAATGTTAAAAATAAGCAGAAATTTATTACCACGATTCCCCTTCAATTTTCAATTACAAAGACTCGTTCGATCGACATTTACTTTAATCCCCAGGTACTTTTCCTTACATTTAATAGCAGTAAAATTTCGATACTCAACCTAAGTGAGTTACCATATATCTCGCCTCGTAATCAAGCAAAATATTTTTCAATCTAAAAATCAATTTACATCCACCTTTAGCAAACTTTCTCATCCATTTTCGCACCCCTATAAGTGCCTTCGAACGTCGTACATAAATGTGTGCGCCTTCGAATCGATGTTATCACCCCAGCCAATGTAGTATTAAATTAATGCGAGCCCGTCGCAACACCCGGAAGGAATGCCTGTTACGGTGCCAATTAAATCGTCGGAAATCAACAACAACGATATCGAAAAAGGATCATCAGCGAATTCAAAGGATACAGGGAATGAGTTGCCGGCAAATTGCAGCGAGACGGGGGTGGAAAAGGGTGTCTGGTCATGCAGCAGGAATCGACAGGTCGTTCGTTAGCGTCGGTATCAATTTTCGGATTAAATGCCAGTTACACAACGACGATGAAACTGCAAAAATTATTGCAACTGACGCGTACACTGCCCCATGGCTTTACCGTATTTAAACGCGCAGAAATTCACGAGACAGCCGGTCGGCAACCTGATTATTTCGTAATTAAACGTTTCAACCGAGGAGACTAAATCCCGCTGAAATTTCCGGACAGACCGCGAGAAACCGTTCGTTGCATGCTCATTCGGAAAATGTAGAAAATTAATCTTTATTTCAACCGTAGACAAATTGTGAGAGATAGGTACGAATATTAAGACAGATGTCTCATTTGATATTTTCATATGACAGCGGATGCGTGTAATGGATTGTGCAGTAGATGCTCTACTTTAGAAATGTACACTGGGTTATTGAATTGACATGTAGTCTAGTATGAGGCTCTCTTTGGACGAAGACAAATATACAGGAATCAAATATGTAAACGAGACAGTTTTTAAATTTTCAAATTTTTTCGTTTTTTAGGTGCATATAGTGAAATTTCTAGATTTCCAAATTTTACAATTTTCAAATATTCAAATTTTCACATCTGTAAATTTAATAATTTAATAACTTTGCAAATTCCTGAAAGTACCAAATTTTTTAATTTCTCAATTCTCAAATCTTCATATTTTTAAATCCCCGAATTTCCAAGTCCTTACATTCTCAAATCTTTAAAATCAATTTTAAAATTTGTAAATTTTCACACTTTTATATTAAAAAATTTATAAATTTAAAAATTCCCAAATTCCCAAATTCCCAAATTCCCAAATCCCCAAATTCCCAAATTCCCCAATTCCGAAATTCCCCAATTCCCCAATTTTCAAATTCCCCAATTCCCCAATTTTCAAATTTCCAAATTCTCAAATTCTCAAATTCTAAAATTCTCAAATTCTCAAATTCTCAAATTCTCAAATTCTCAAATTCTCCAATACCCAATTCCCCAATTCCCCAATTCCCCAATTCCCAAATTCCCCAATTCCCAAATTCCCAAATTCCCCAATTTTCAAATTTCCAAATTCCCCAATTCCCCAAATTCCCCAATTCCCCAATTCCCCAATTCCCAAATTTCCAAATTCCCCAATATTCAAATTTCCAAATTCCCAAAATCTCAAATTCTCAAATTCTCAAATTCTCAAATCCCCAAATCCCCAAATTCCCAAATTCCCAAATTCTCAAATCCCCAAATCCCCAAATTCCCAAATTCCCCAATTCCCAAATTCCCAAATTCCCAAATTTCCCAATTCCCCAATTCCCAAATTCCCAAATTCTCTAATTCTCAAATTCTCAAATTTCCAAATTCCCAAAATTTCGATTCCCAAATCCCTAAATTCCCAAAATTTCGATTCTTAAATTATCAAATCGTCAAATATTAAAATTTTTGAATCAAATTTTCAAATGCTCAAATTCACAAATTTCTAAATCTCTAAATTTCCAAATTTTTAATTATCCAAATTTCCAAACCCCCATATTCCCAAATTTCCAAGCCTTTAAATCCCCATAAGCTGAAATTTCCAAATTCCGAAATTTATACGATAATCTTTATGCAATAGCATACGTTATACCTTCGTTTATCGGAAATTAATAACTTGCGTCGCTTGGTTATTGGCCTGAAAAATTACTGGGCGCACATGGAGGAATAATTGAAGAGCATGGATGGAAACCATTTAGTGAAGCAAGTTTTTATTAAAAGGATCTTATTCAACCTCTCATTTTATATCTCGATGTATAGCATTAATCATTTTAATCGCGTGTGAGCGTACCCGTATAATTTTTATGAAGAATTAGGTTGACATTTCAATTTATTTATTAATCGTTTATGTCTTTGGGACACACGATTAACTTAAACTACAACAGAATTGATATGTCATTGTGTTGCTAGTAAAATATAGTATTATACATTCTTTTCGTCTTTCATTTTTCTGAAATTCTTACTAGAAAAACACTGGTGCATTTTACCCTGTATAAGAGTTTCGTAACTGGTTATTAAGGCGTAATTAAAATCCCTAGCAAATAAAGAACCTTCGAAAGCAATAGATCATCGCGATTGATGGATATTGCGCGAATATCATAATTTTCCTGCTAACTTTGTTATGGAATTTTAAAAAGTTATCAATGTTCTTTACAAAGTGCATTGATTCAAGTGAAAATTTATTAGTTAGAAAAAATTGTGAAGTCAGAAACTGGATTAACAAATCAGAAGGTTATACAGAAGTACATCAGTAGATAGATTTTTCTGAAGAATGGAATTTCGTTAAAATTATAGAAAGTACTAGTTGCTATAGTGCTTAATTAAATTCAATATATAGACAATAATTGAATAATATGATAGGCTTGATTGTGAGAAAATGTATATTAATCAATTGAATCATATATTTTATCGGATATTTAACAACTTCAAAGAAATCAGCATCAAAAAGTTATTGACATTCTCTATTTTCTTGAAATCAAATAGATAATTTAGGAGCAATATGTTTACATGAAAATACTGCAAACCGTATTTATGGCATATCAACCTAAATATTATTGCGTGAAAAGTCTCTAGCAGAATAATATAAGTTCTTAATATAAAATGATTGGTTCTTAGCTAGAACATTGAACTGAATGTATCAGCGGACATTGTTAAGCCGTAAATTGCTGATTCATTCTTTACTTCCACAAAGAATTAGCCAGTTTGCATTAAGAATATCGATGAAGTATTTATACAACCATTTACATAAAATCTCAAGCTTCCAATTGATACACCACAAATACTACCGTGCGGTACTTTAGCATTATTTAAATTATCTATAAATACAAAATAACACAGCATCATTCAAGAAAACAAAAAACCTTTCCTGTTTTGGTCAAAAGTGGTAAAAGAAGAGATTTAAACGAAACAAAGTTATTCCAAAAGAAATGCATAAACTTTTATTTACTAAACATTACTTTTGAAATAATATGTTTATTTTTATATGTATATTAGAACACCTTAATCTTCCTCATTTACTTTTTGAAATAATACTTCCGTCATGTCAAATTATTTCTTTCATTTTTAACAATTTTGTAAATATATGATACTATGTATTAAAAAATCTCATGTATTGTTTATTGACAGTACAGATTTTTCTGCAATCTCCATGATTCGTCATCATTCTCAAAATATTCTTTTAAGAGTACCTAATTTCAAATTAAAAATAAAGTCGTAAAATGCATAAACAAACGACGAAACATAAATTGGTACGTTAATTTTTCATCTTGATGAAAATCAATGCAGACTACAATAAAAATAGTTTAACAAATTGTACAACATAAGAAACTTGTAGCTATTTGACTGGTTTGGTATTTTAAGGTTAGAACGTCATTTATGAATATCCTGTATAAATAATTTTTTACCGTATATTCTGTTTGTCAGACGTCTGATCACAGACACATTATGTATGTCGTTTGACTGAATATCATCATCGCCGTCTCGCTGTCTGGTCGGGTCAAAAAAAGAATAAGTGCTTACTCGAATTCGGGGGAAGTCGAGTGACGGATGATTAGCAACAAACGTGGAGAGTTAAATTAAGCCAATTAAGAGGACGAAGCGTCGCATACTAACGAGCCAGGCAATGTTTTCTTAGAAAGTGACGTTGACCCGTCTGAACGTTTAACGGGCAACGAGGGAAGGCGAAAAGCCGGTAATAACGGGGGTTATTATCGCGAATACACGAATCGTTGAAAGGGGTTAATGAGGGGTTACGAGCAACGGAGCAAGTCGTAATGTTCGGCCACGAACGATCGATTTCTTTCCTACTGAAATAACAACAAGCCACCCCATCAGCAATATTGACGTTTCGAGTTCGTTGGCCCGGCAAATATTGTATTTCTGCGTTAGCTGTTGTCGTAGGTTATTAGTCAAACTTTGCAACGACACGAGCACGTTTATGCAATGCAAATTCGATCGTGAACGTGATTGCAAACGTCCAACTGTTTCCAAGGTGTAAAATACGTTCGGTCTTTGCGATTGCGTTGACTGTTATCACGAAACGATTGAAATTACGATATTGGTTTACACGAGGATTTCCACGGGAAATTAATGAATGTCACAATCGATCGAGGTCGAATAAATGGGGAATTTACTGCTGCTTCATATTGTTAATGATACGCCTCGATTGGTACTGTTCGTTCTTTCCGATACGTGTTTAATTTCGACGATAGCTTTTTAGCGAACAGTGAAATGTTAGTGGGTGGTTAAATTATTGTACTGAAAGAAGTTCTATATTTTATATTGTCAGTGGATGAAATAGAAAAGATACTTATATTGTAACGTTACAATATATTTTTTTTTGTAATACAATATTATAATGTATTATTTTTACTGTGATATATTGTATTACAGTATATTATTTTTACAATATAATATGTTTCGTTGCAATGTATTATTTTTTTATAACAATAAATGTAATTAAAAGTAAAAATAGAATTACGATATTATGCAATAAAATACAGTTATTTAATATTCGAGTTATTGAATTTTCGAATTCACGATTTGAAAAATTCAGAGATTGAGAAAATTGAAAATTTAAAAATTGAGAAATGTAGAAACTTAGAAATGTAGAAATCTAGAAACTTAGGAACTTAAAAATTTAGAAATTAAGAAACTTAAAAATTTGGGAATTTGGAAATTGAGAAATTGAGAAATTGAGAAATTGAGAAATTGAGAAATTGAGACATTGTGACCTAAACATTGTGATCTAAAATTTAGAATCTTAGAATCTTAGGAACTTAGAAATTAAAAAATTGAAAAATTGAAAAATTAAAAAATTAAAAAATTAAAAAATTAAAAAGATGAGAAATTTGTGAAATTGAGAAATTGAGAAATATAGAAACTTAGAAATTTAGAAATTGAAGAATATAGCAATTTATGATCATAATAATTTACAAATATATAACTTTAAAAATATCAAAATCCAGATATTAAATCGTTAATTTCATTAATGATATGTTTGTCCATATAATAAATTGAATAAAGTAAAAACTATCGTTCAGCTAAAATGCCCAATTCTTTACAATCAAAGGCGCCATGATCCCTGAAAAATGGCGTAATTGACCTAAGCCTGTTAACTACTCTGGCGCTCTGATTAAACTCTACTAGTAACAAATTTGCTCTACAAGATTCGTAAGTGACTCAATAATAGAACACAATTCCCCGAAGAAACGTTCGAACGTTCCTGAAAATAGTTTCACCGAACCTGGTCTATCGACAAATCGTCAGAATTGGGCTTCGCGAAAGGACAACGACCTACAATCGTTTTACGTCACGGGAATCGAGTGCATGCGTACTATCGTATGCGACAGGTACTTATGGCAGGGGTTTTCTCGAGTGTACTCGACAGGTAGATATCGATACTCGATAGAGAAGCAGTGACGTAGCTACCGGGCGCATCCTCGTTAGATTCTTTATGGCTGTTGTCGCAGGTCGTCACGGAGACTTCACCGTGAAAGTTCATTAGGGTTACTAACAAACTCTAAAGTGTCCTTTGAACGTGTCGTATCAGAATTCTCGTGGCAACATGAAGGACCGACATCTTTGAAACAACGGCTACAGTTACGATGTTCCGAACGATTCCCCACGGAGTTTCTCGTTTAACTTACGAGTTTCGCGAGCAAGTTCGCCTGTTTCTTCGTTATTGCAAAACTGAAACTTTCTGTGGTCTTTATAGATTGAACCAGATGGTGCAGTTTTATTTCCTTTTAATAAAACGTAACGTTTAGGTAGCTTGACTAAGAGAAGATAAGACTGCCGATTATTACCGTTCTTAGAGTACTTCAGATTTGTATTTCACTTTAATCACTGCTGAAGATTAATGGATTTCGAACGAGGAATAAAATAAACGAGCACGTCGTTTAACTTTCTTCGTGAATTTGAAAGCATAATTAATTATGGTGTTTTTTTTTAAATTTACAGTGATTGTTAGCTATAATGAAATTTTCGTACGTGGTCCTAATTCAATGGTCAGGGACTGTATGTACAGCAATTAACGTTAGACATCTGAGTCGTGAACTGTTTATATATATTTATCAAAAGTGTAACTGTGAAGTCAAGAAATATTTTCGATTATTTTATTAATTATAAAATTTGCAATTCATATTTCACACTAAAACACAAGGGTCCATAATGCATCAATGTTGTAAAGCACGTTGTTGCCTGCCAAATACATGCGTTCTTGTAAACCAGAAATAATCCACCGATGGTTTGTGACATTCGGGACGTTAAAGGTTCCGCGACATTTCCAAAGAATTCGCGTGAGAAATGAGTCTCCTGACGAATTCGACACGCGAGAATCTTGAACGTGACACGAACACGAATACGTCTAGCACAAAATTTCTGCTGGCAACGTGTTCAGGGCACGGGAAGAAAGAAGGTAAACACATAGACGTTTTCGAATAAAAATGCAGCCGAAATCCTTGTAAATTCCTTGCTCTTCTAACCCGTTAAGCGTATACCGCGCGAAAAACGAGACAAAAGTTGCAAACAGAGATTTCTGGCAACAACGAACATTCTTTCTACACATTTTACTTTGCTGCCATACATCTCGGTTAGAACTGGTACGTTCGCTCCATTTTAGACACATAACATGTTTCTCTGTCCGCGATTCAGACTTTACTCTGATTTACGAGTCCTCCCTGCGATAGTTACCAAGGGAATCGTATTTTGCTCATTCCCCGGAAGAACGTTATTCCATGAACGTCAATGTTCGTGAAATACGTAGTGTACCGAAAATGAGGCCACCAAGCGAAATATCGAGATGATCACGCGTATAAAAGTCGAACAAAAATGTGGGAGGCTGAGGAGATCAATTCTTTGATGTACCGTCAATGTTCATTTTAAAATAAAACCGTTGCACGTTTCGTGGAATTTATGAATTTCGCAATTTTTCATTTCATTTTGTATGTAACAGGAAATTATTAGTTGAATGATATTCGACAGTTTCGCTTTATATGGAACGATAGATACATCAAATGCTTGTTAGAGTGATCCTGGACATGGCGCGTAATAACGATCAGTTGTATGGAAATTTTTAATATTGAAACTTTGAAATTTGAAATTTGAATGTTCGGAAGTTTTGAAAGTTAGGAATATGGAAATTAAAAAATTTGGAAATATTGAAATGTAGAAATGTAAAAATAAAAAAATATGAAAATATAGAAATGTAGAGATATGAGAATATACATAGAAAGATAAGATTATAAGATATAGGAATATAAATATATAGAAATATAGAGATATAAAATATGAACACGAAACTAAATAAGTATAGAAATGTACAAATGTAGAAACGTGTGAATACAGAAAAAATATAGGTGTACAGAAATACAGAAGTATAGGCGTACAGGTGTATACAGGCATATGTAGAAATATACAGAAATATAATCATGTAGCAATATAGGAATCTAGTAATGCAGAAATGCAGAAATGTAGAAATGTAGAAAATATAGAAAATATAGAAATATAGAAATATATAAAATAAAAATATAGTAATATAGAAATATTATAATTTTTACAGAAATATACAAATTTCCAATTTTATAAATAGTACATAAAAACATGTAATTCACAAAATTAAAAGCTCGGAATTGAGAATCTAGAAAAACAGAAACTTGAATAATTCAATATTATTGCAAGAACAGTGAATATAGTAAACGAAGTCCTGTTGAGTACAATGTTTCGCAAGATGTATACAATGATGTATGAATTTCCGTAAGAACTTTGCAACCCCAGTAATACTTTTATTCCGCTTCATAGCATCAACTTCCAAACTTTTTACCGATATTCAGGAAAGTTTAACAATGGTGGTTCGCAAGGATAACAAGAAAGGATGCTTGACATCCTGAGATACTAACCCAATGTGAACGTAAGTTCTTCCTGTTTTCTACCTTTTTTTTGAGAGCCTGGAATCTATACTACACAATTCTTTTTAACATAACTTTTCAATTATCAAAGTAAATACAGTACAGAGCCATCAGATTTCATTATTTTTCATAAATAAGATAATAGCGTTCGTTAAGTTTCAATAGTAACACTTTCTTAGGAATAACTTCTAATTTTGTAAACAAAACCGTATATTTATATTTACATTAAAAAGTTAATAATACATTTCGTCCAACTTTTTTTTCAACTCGTTCTGTTAACATTTTGAATATTTTCTTCACCATCGTCGTATAAACATTAGAATAACTGAAAATGCTATAAAATAATATCTCAAATTTCGAATTGGTCGATCACAGAGTTTATACGCAAAAAACTTACTCAATTTACGTCTCTGTATAATAGACACCCCTATTAATCAGTTAATTGAAATATCCTACGTAAAAATGTTATAAAAATCATTCGTTCGTGACATTTCTCAAATTTAAAAGTGAAATATCTCATAAAAATTTGAAATACCTAAAAAATTGACTGTTCTAATAAAGTATTCTAATATTGTTCTGTCACAATGAATAGTTCAAAAATCAATTCATAAACGGAAATATATAAATTCCATTTAAAAAAATTAAATGCTTCCATCCTTTATACAAAATGTGGCATTTTACAAAATATGGCTTCAGACAAAATTTACTTTAGTTACGAAAAAGAAGAAAACTTCTTGCTTTACGTTTTTTATACTCTTCCCATTTATGGGATAAACGTAGACTATTTAATTTCGTGGTTACGTATCTCGGAATGCACGAAATCTAATCGCTTTGCTCTTTGACACGACGCAACGCAAATCTTCAAATTTTTCTTAGCGCGGAAATTGCGCATAAAGTGATTTCCTAACTTCGTTCGAGTCCCTGCAAACACTTCCGGCCGCGAAAGCAGTTTCAAACGCGTTTTCCACGAAAGTGCATTGCTGTAACTTTTCCATTTTAAGTTAAAGTTCCGGAGATTGGACGGTGTTGTCGATTTGTCTATTTAAATTACACGATATGATGATTTAACGTTCATTTCGGTTATACTCCAAGACTTTAGGAAACCAATAAACAGCGCTCGTTTGCAATTAATTTAACGAGACGGAACTTTGCAATTTACATTTTTATTGGGTACCGCGAAATACGCGGTTTTTAATATTTATTTGTAAACCGCGAAATCCTTGGAGAGTTGACATAACAAATTTCATGCTTTCATATTTCGTATGCAAAACCGTTTTCAAAAACTGCATGTTTATTTTTAAAAAATATTTGGCTGCATTCGAGGACCCCATGAGAGATGATTGCGAAGCTAGGTCATGTTTGGCTTAATATAGACACCACACGCGTATGTACATACCATATTTATAGAGGATCGAATAAAAAACCAACCTATTTCGTATCTTTTTCTGCGTCCTGCATGTTCCTATGAGGTGATGTGTTTATGGAGTTTATTGAGTATGCAATCGATCTCATGCTTTGTACGAATATTATACGAGTCATTGATACGGTTTTTTTTTCTAAATCCATCACCAACTTTTAGCAAACATCGTCGTATACTTTGTTTTACTATCTAAAATTGTAAATTTGACTAAATTGCCACATGACTGAACTTTAATATCTGTTCTACGAGATTTCCGAAAAATGTTGACATATACATTTTTATTATTTTCTATGAAATAACTTAGAGAAAGAAATCAAGTTTCACAGAAATTACTAAATAAATTTTATTATTTTAATTCACTTTTTAACATTCTGATACAACTCTGTACCAGTTATGTCGAGGTTCTTGCATATTGTGCCTATTTTAGAAAGAAGTGTAACGGAAGTGCTCTTCCTTCAAGTCCGTCATACTATGTATGTCATACTGTTAGAATATATCTTTTATTAATAAATTCTCGATAATCGTGTAACAAATTGATTCTATACTTTACACAAATATATATTGCAATCCAAATTAATATTGTTTAAAATTTGCGCGAAGTTTTGAATTTTCACATCCATTTAATATCTACCTTAACCCTTTACAATCGAACGAGTTTAATTAACGACACATTCACAGTTCAATAAATCTTACTCGAATTTTTAACACGCTTTAATTTGAAGTTCAAGTTCAATTATAATTTGTATACGCAAGTATCGTTGAATATAAAACAGACCTAACATTTTAACTTTTTTTAATCGTATTAATATAGCTATGATTCTGACTGACGCGCGTAACAAATAAATCGTAAATCGAGAGGTTCAAAAAATCGTTCTCGGTAAACAACTTTATCGACAGATTCTGAAATTCTACGAGAAAAATAGACGTACATGTTCCAAGTCATGTAGAAATTACGTTTACCCCGCTGTCAATACCTTCTGTACAACCCTCAAGGAAGATATTTCCGCAGAAAAGCTGCCGAAAATTACACTTTTCCGCCTCTGACTCGTTTTCGCGCCACTTAACCCAGTTTCCCGCGGAGAGACACGCCTCGTTAGATGGCCTCCTCCACGATCGACAGGAGAAGTTCCGGTTGCGAGTCGACGGAAGGTGTAAACGGGGTCGACGGAACGATGCGATAACGTGACCCACGAGCTTGCGCTTTCGAGATAATCGGAAATCGAAAATTCCCTTTGGCCGGTCTACGGTCAAGGGATTGCACTTTCTCCTTTAACCAGTTAACTGCATTCGACGTGTATACACGCCGACCCAAAACTGGGCTAAACATCATTTTAGAGTATCAAACTTTCTTCGCATAATCAGATAGACACATGATCAACATTTTTGAGGGTTGGACTCTATTTGGTAGAATCTGAGACTGGTTCCTTGCCGTACAATTTATTTGCCAGATGCATTAATCAAAACTAATTGTGATGTGTAATTATTTTCAGCGATCCCTATACAAATTATAATTGGACCTAAATTTCAAGTTGAAAACTATTAAAAATTTAAGTAAGGTCTGTCACATTTGATCTGTGAGTGCGTCACGAATGAGACACAACATCGGCAATGTCTTCACATAGAAGTCTCCCTCTGTCAACGAAGAAAAGAAACTATATCAATAAAAGCAGCATAGTTATACTGAATATTTGCTAGACATAATGCTATCTAAATACAATACATTTTCCAGCTTTAAAAAATTTCTTGCAAACACACATGTTGCAAGCACACAATCTTGTAAATATAGTCTACCGCATATTTCAAATGGTGGCATTGTCTGATACCACTGAAGAATTTCTGAAATTCTTCGCTCACGATGCGAAACTGGGACACACAAGTGGTATAAATTTTGAATTCGCATAGGTGGACACAGAGAAAGTGGTGCTTGTATAAAGGAGCAGAGACAAAAGTGATGTTCATGAATGTTAAATGGAATGAAAACAGAATAAAAGTTCTAGAATCATAAAGCATGTTGTTATTTATTAACAGAACGCCTGACTTTCCGTAAACATTCTCACGAATTCTAAATTTTTTTCGAATGACCTACAAAAATTTTATCTCTCATATAATTCACCAGCAAATTGAGGAAAAGCAAAATATCCGTATAAATATGAACTCAATGTATAATTTTAAAAATGTACTTTTAAACCTCAGAAACTGCATTTCATCTGTATTAATATTGCTACATATCTCGTAACCATAAGATGGAATATTTACTTTCATTAGCAGTTTCAATTACATGGATTTCAACAAAGTTTAATTTCTGTTTTTTAGCAAATATGCTGAAGAATTTAATACCAGTGAGATAAAAATCTTCAAATAGACATTGAATCTATATAAAAGAGGTATCGATAAAATCTCATTTTGGATTCTCGAGTTTTGTTTATTCAATTTTATTAGAATAATAAGGAAACATAAACACTTATTAAATAATACACGTTTGTTGAATTTACATTTTTGAATACATTTTATGATGCCGTCAGTTTTATATTTTAGAAGTCCACATTTGTCATTTGAGTATTTTTCATGTTCATATTTCGTTAATATTTTATCCAACTATAATAAAAATCAATATTTTACAGTAACACTAGTTATACCCTCTCATATTTGTATTTTTCCAATTTCCTACAGCAGCTGCGTTCAGTCAGTATTTGTTGAAATTAATAACTCTTTTATTCCGTATCGAGATTTTCATTTCAACCAAAACACAAGTAATTGTCAGGAAAACAACAGCAGCTATTGTGAACTAATATTCGTAGTTCGATAATATTTTTGTAGTCTTCAAATTAACAAGGAATATGTTTTCATTGTTAACCATGGGCGTACATGAAAAACGCTGCAATTGTTTTATACGATGTAAATCAACACCGGAATACAATATTTAATTAAAACGCAGCGAACTTCCTATACACATACAAAGTATTTTATACGAAGTGCTTCATACGAAAATACAAGTTGTTAAAAAAATACGAGCGTACGTTAGAAGCATCGTAATTTTTCTTATATATTATTATTCAGCATAGAGAGACTATGTCTAAAAGAAAGCAAAGTGCTTCTCACATGTGCTCTATACTAAATATTTTATAGAAGGTGAAGTGACTCTACAAGTTGTTTAAGTGGTTACAAAAATATGAGCGCTTGTAAGAAGCACTTCGCTTTCTCATCAAATATTATTCTCCATTGTCGATTTACGATATACAACACAGATTATGGTGCTACTAACATAAGCGCACATTATCGTAGCAACAGAAACCTCTTATATCCTCTCGCATGTAGCTCCTTGTGTAAAATATTGGATACAAAGTGCATGTAAGAAGCACTCTATTTTTTATTTCGATATTGTTTTACTACATTGATGTAGAACATACAGGGAGTGTTTACTTTAAAATTTTACCAACATATTTCACACGCGAAAATAAGAAAAGATATTAACATCGAATTTTAAACGCTTTATTCAAAGGTTATACCAAAAGTACAAAATAGCTTTGTTTTTTGATGCGACGCTCAGTATGCCCCAGTTTTGTATGTAAAATATTACCAGCATGTTCTATAAACAAAAGTGATAAAAAGCTGTTACATAAACATAGACGCTTAAATATTTCATGGAAGATTATGAGAAATGATGAACGATTTTTTCCTTTGATACTACATACGAATAATTGTCGACTTTCGTATTTTTTCACAAATTTTGTTTTTCATATTCCAGCAATATGTACAATAACACATTCAAAAGTCTACGTTTATATAAACATTTCTTCTTATCTTTATTTATAGAATGTGCTGGTATAGTTATTCAAACGAAACTGGAACACCCTACATGTTAAAATAACGTATTTCGTATTTTTGTTATAAGTTTTTAATAAACTGTTAAAAATACCATTAAAATACAGCTAAAGTCACTGTTACAAAATCGATGTTGATACAACATTCTTTATTTATTTTTTCGAATAGAATATATTGATAAAGTGTGGCAGTAAAATACTGAGACACCCTGAACAAAAATCCAACAGATATCCACATTTACTCTCATTATCTGTTTTAATTACATTCGTTACCGATTTTAATATAAGTTACTATTATAATTCTGGTGAACACGTTAATCTAAGAATTCCATAACGACAGAATGAAACTTTTCGTATAAAAATGAATTCCATACAAATTTTCAATTGCACAGTATCTAATATAGTTGCCAATACTACTTCACGATAACAATAACGTAATATATACCATAACCACAATATATCGTATCACGATAATATACATATAAGGTAGAATTGTGCAAAGAATTTAAAAATTCTAAAGAATTTTATAGAACCTATATGACCCAATTCCGAGAATAAATCTTAAAGAGACCAGAATGGATTTTTCACGTAATTCAGAACATTTCGTGCATTTCATCATACCTAGCATGAATATACATATCTATGCTGAGTAACCAGTTGTGAATTATAAAACGTACAAAACGATATTCTCCACATGCATTCAATATTGAACTATGTATCAGACCATAGCAGTTTACCTCTGCTGATTTATGCACCGATTCTAGGAAAATCGAGCTGAAAAAGCAACGATCTTCTTCAATTATAACCAGAACTATTTACACAAGCGTTATTACTTTTGTCTTATACGGATATCTGCAAGTATTGATTTGACAAAATTCACTTGATCTGCGAAAGTGAGATCCGAAATCTCTAGAACTCTGAAGCTGCGATATCCACATAAATCTTTTCATTTTTAGATCATTTTTTTCTATAGATGTCTGCGTATGTGTACTTTAGTGGTCAGATGAAACTTGATCGTGTATGTGCGTCTTTCGATAGGTGTCTGCATATTTGCACTTTATCGGTTAGCTGAGATTTGTCCGTATACATCCCTGCTCGAGCGTAAATGTACGATACTCGAGAAAGATTTCACGATATTCTAGATACATCGAAATATAACATTTGGATATTACCGACGCTTGAACAGTTCATTCGTCAAAAACCAAAAGTGCTATTTCCTATTTTTGCTATTCTATTATAACGAAATATTTCGAGTTACGGAAAGGAAGTCGAGAAGTGAAGTTAGTCACTTTGTCGTCTGAACGGCTCATTTATCGATGGTAGACATCGATTTGAGCTGGGCGTGCAAAGGCCGCCGGCGCAGTTTAGCTCGTAAAATATTTCGGAAGCTGCCGATTGAAGGGCGTGCCCTTTGTCTGTCTCCCTTTTCCTCGGTCGTTTCCTTTGCTTCTCCCTCTGTGCCCCCCTTTACTGGATCGTTCCATCTCCTGTAGCCGTTTCCCTCTGTGTGTCGCAAAGGGGAGACCCGCGTTGGGGAAGAAATCTAACGGCGAGACGGCGCGGAGGACAAACTCTCTCGAGTTGGATGCAGAGGGCGAGAGGACAGAAGGGATCGAGAACAGCGAGTAAGAGGGCGAATTGCAGCCAGAGAAAGAGGACTCTGCATTCCAGAGAAAGACGTCTGGAAGCAGGGTCGAAAAATGGAGAGAGGCTCTCTCGTGGCTGTAGCTGTAGGAAATCGCTGAGAGGCGAATTGCGGGCGTGCGGGGTGCGGAGAATAGTCGGGGGAGTATGAGAAACGTTGAAAGGCGAAAGGAGAAAGAGAACGTAGAAAGTAAGAGGGCGGTGAACGAAGAAAACGAAGAAAAAGAGGGAGGACAAGAAGAACGAGGGAAAATCTTCGCGAAATCCAACATGGAACGAAGAAAAGCATTAGGAAAGTTGTCACGACTCGAATATGCGGACTTTGAACGGAATCCTCTTGGGTTTGTAAGAGCCAAGGTTCGTTTAAGCGGCGACAATATTCTGAAGAGTCGAAAAAAATTGTACTTTTCCTGTTTTTACTCGATTTCACCCTTTGCCGTACTTTGATGAGTCTCACTCGTGGTGTGTTCACAGTTCAAATGCGATAAATCTTACTTGAATTTTCAGTACAAGCGAATAATTATTATAAGATTCTAGAAACCCTAATTTTATGGTAGTTAATAGAGCTAGCTAATAATATTCGTATATGAACAATAGCTACTAAAATTTTGATAATTGTCGAAAACATATTAAACTTAAAATTAGTCAATTAGTCTCAATTCAACAAAATAAATATTTACATCCAAAAAATTATTATTAAACTTGATGATCTATATAATGCTAATTTGAATATAATTGCAACCAAAATTATTCATCCAAAAACGAATAATCACGAAATAAATATAATGTATAAAATAAAATTAATATTATAGATAACGAAAAAATAAAATTAGCTTTAACGTAAAATAACATACAATTAAGATAATATAAATTAAAATTAACCTAATTTCATATAGAAAATGAAATCGTAATAAATTCATATTTATAAAATGTGCAACTGTTACTAATAATATAATCCCTAATAAATTTTCACAAAGAAATAATTTATCTTCATGCTTTAGTATTATGAACAATCCCATAATTCACAAAATTATTTAAATTAATCCATAAGAATATAAATGTATTTAGATTGATGAATGAACAATCAAAATTATATTTCTAATTAATAAAAATTTAATAACAAATAAACTACTTCTAAAGGAATATAACTTCGTTTATCAACTCAAACAGATACAGTTAATTAATTGCAATGTATTGTTCACTATTTCTACAATTTGAAGAGGTTCTTAATTAAGCTGGAATTGTTGCACAAGTTATAAAAAATGTTACAACCACAACAGTTTTTTGTTGAAGCAGTAAAACAATGGCAAAGTTTAGTTATTTTCTGAAAATATGCCCGTAAAAATACTACATTGTAAACCGTATAAAGTTCGTTTAATTTATAAACAAAAGAATGAGCATTTCTCGGAATATTTGTATGAAAATTCTCTTTTTTAATACCACGTGTAGATATATTTCATCAGTTAAAAATTTAAATATAATGTATCTTCTTAGATTTAACTCCTGCATACAGATGTAAATGAGATACATCATTTTATATGAAGAATATGATGACATATGCATTACCTTTGATAAAGATCAAAGTAATGAAATGTGGTTATGATGATTCTCGTGTAACCCATGAGTTCAATCAGTAGTGGATGAGATTCAAAAGGAAAGTTTCCCAGTCCGAAAATTCTAATTTTAATGAAATTTTGTGGAATTGCAGAAACCCTTGAATTACTCAAGAAGTAATATTCTTTTTCTCACTCGAAATTCATTTCAACGAGATGAAATCATATTGTGAAGTTCATCTTTGTCTTGTCTTTACTTTTTCCTTGTACAATTTAGTAGATCTTTTAATGTAATTTAATTTTTTCGTCAAATTTTACACATGACTTAACTACAAATTGGAGAGATAATTTCACCCTCTCAGAGTGAATTTCAGTCAAAAGAAAACGCTCCCTGTATAATTTGATTATCTTTGGGATTTTATAAAATTCAAATTTTAATTAACTCTTTATTTACCATAAAGAGAAATTTTAAGTTTACTAAAGGGCAATACGTTGGTTCAAATCAACCCGTATAATATACCGATTTTTAGATATCAATATTTTATTCTTACATTCTGTTACGTTTTATTCCGTATATTCTACTGGCGTGAACACTACAGAGAATTTATGGAAACTATTTATTTGTAAATTTGATTGTAATTCAAAGAATTTTTAAACTCATTTTCAGTATCCGAATGCATAAGAAGATTAAAAGTTGCAATTGCCGAAGTGCACGACAGTATAATGAAAATACGACATAATTTCACTACGACCACGCAATATTTTTCATACACAGTCAGTTAAAATCATATCGGTATAACATTCAAAAGAGTATAACTTATAAAATTAAAAATAACAATCTAAATCTTTTTTAGCAGTCAACGGGATTAATTTCATAGATGACATGCACTTTTAAAAAAAATTGCAATTTGTGAGAGTAGTGAAGAGAAAAGTTGGAAGTCATGCGTCACAACTTTTTTATCCGCGCCTATAATGTACTTGGATGTCACTTACAGTAAACAATGATCGATTTCGAAACATCTAAAGTGTGAAACAATTCAATAACATGACATTATCGTATAATAGCACTTGTATTATGCCAAATTAAATTTGTTTGTTGTAAGTAACTATCCAGATCATATTAATGTATTTAATAAAACGCATGGTAATGTATTTAATATAACTGTTAATGGTTAGTGTTCAGAGGCCGGTTTTTAATTTGAAATATTTATTTGAAAATATTTATTACAACGAAATAATACCACAACAAAAAAATAAATATAACAAAATAAACTTGAAATTATTTTTATTGATTCGCTTTAACTTTTGTTCGAATCTTAACTTCCCTTTTAATATATACACGTGCTACTTTTCTTACAACAAAACGGATGTGTTGACGACCTTCACTCATGACGGCCAGCGCCCTCTCATGATTGAGACACTTATTTAGCAGTTAGATAACCGTCTTACTGCGCATTGTGCAGAGTAATCGATGAGACGATTTTCTGACAACCAGCCAATTCACATTAAAAAAGACAGCGGAAACTTTACACAATCATTTTCAGAATCTCCAACCTTCCAATTCATGTATCGTAAGTACTAATTTTCAGTACTTTTATGTCATTAAATTATACCGGACTTGATATTTCGAAATCGATCATTTCACACGCAGCAATCTAGTATTTAACATAGTGTTATCCAAAATTTACTAATACCTTGGTCCATACACAAAATATTTGTATAACACAATTCCCAATCATATCAGGTAATATCACACATAATCCCAAATAATTAATTTTCTTTCGTTTTCGTAGATAAAGAATTGAAATTTATTGAAAGAGCAAGCGGTATAAATAACTTTCGTAGTAGTTACAAATGTTTGTGAATCGCGTACTGCGCCAATGCTACTGTAGTTACAAAGTAGACAAAAAAGGATAAAAATAAGATGGCGAAGCGGAAGAGGAAAAGAGGAAGCAGATGAGAGGAAGCTACTCGAATTGATTGAGAGAAAAGGCAAGAGGTTGGCGCGACGGTTGCGAGTCCGCTATGGCGGTGTCGTCGCCGAGGACGACAATCGATAACCCTGCTTGCATGCTTCTAAAGTCTAAAGCTACCCGTTTGGTTATTCCCAGCCACTATTATCACTACTATCGCCGTTATTGTTAGAAACAATTAATCTGCAAAGTTCCTTAATTGATGTTACTGTGCCCCGAGCTACATTGTCGCCCTTAAAACTACCCAAATTTAGATCGCTTCTGCGCCATGCAAGGGTCAGCCATGCTTTTGGGATAAACATCTGAAACGTGATTGCAGTTGTCTATAATTAGAATTACCCTCGGGAGTAAAAACCCTTGGGAACTTCCTTTTAACCATCGTATATCTGCTAGCTGATCTTTCGATCACCTTCCTTTCATCTATTTTTTCAATTTTTCACGATACGTTTATGATGTTCTTTATACACTTCATTATACTTCACTCATTTCTAGTTTTTGTAGTATGTGACCTCCTTTGTTATGAAAATGCTACGGGGAATTGTAGTAATTTAGGTATGACGAAACTTGTACTACATTCAAATTTTTTAAATTCTTTTTTTTTTCATTGTACTTTGAGGTTTTTTATTCTACTTAGAGTTTTGGTTTTTATTTTCATTTTCGTCGTTTTTTGAATTTTGTTCTTTTTAGAGTTGCATTTCGCAGTTTATACACATTTAAAATTTTTAATTCTTAAATTTTTTAAATTTGAAATTTGATATGTACCTCATTTTGAAATTTAAATGTTAAAAAGATTCTAAATTACTTATTTCGAAAATTCCATATTTCTATAATTATAAATTTCTAAATTTCAAAAACCTTCAAAGCTCTCAACTCTTTAATATTCCCCTCACAAATTACAAATTACAAATAAACATTAACATGGTAGACGATGATCAATAAATAGCATATTCGACACTGCCCTCTTTATATAATCACCTATTTTAGTAAATTAATTTTTATATCATCACCCAAACTCTAGCTGTAAATGCTTAAAATTGAGAAAAGTTTTCTGACACAAAGATTCTCTATAAACGTGTAAAATTTCTAAGAAAAGAAAAAATGCCACTTTCGAATGTACCGAGCCTTTTTTTTTAAGCTTTTATAGTAAAATCAGAAACTTGAATTGTGATGAGCTGTTGTGAAATGTTACATTTTTTGTTTACAAATTAAGCATCTTCAAGGCCTCTTTGAGGATTCATAATAACGTTCTTTGTTTCAAGCAAGGGATTACTCTGTGCTCGGTGACTTTAAATTCAAGTCTGCCTCTTTGTATGCTTTGTAAGCTTTGTCTTCTTGTTAATAAAGTATGGACGTCAAGGAAGCTGACTGTGAAATACGCTTTTCAGCGAAACATAATGTTGATGAAGGTGAATACTTTCATGACACTTCTTTGGTTGTTTTATCAGCGTAAAATTTGTAATTAAGAAGATTTAGCGACGACGAAACAGAAACCATGGGCTTAATTGTTTTAATTTCAAATATAATACTGCTAAATGCCTGTATATTTGATGTGATATAAAACAATATATGGCTAATTCAATTGTGTTCGTTAAAAATTATCGTGTCTAAACATTTTTATCGGAAGTTTCATTATTTTTCGATAATCTATCGATTTTCGATTTTGTTTTACTTACAAAATAAGTGTTTTATGCCAATATTAATTCATAATAAATGAAAAACCGAAGGAGAGCCATAAAACCTTAATTTATACAGTATATGCATTAGAAATATTGATATCTCTTAAAAGTGTCATTTTCCACTTAAATAATGGTTTTTGTATTGTTTAATATTTTGTTATTACTTTACGAAGAAACTAAAGTTAAATGTTACTCAATTTCTCCGTTAATGTCATTTTCATTACTTCATTGATATTGGAAGTATGTAAACAAAGTCAGTATACAGTAAATTATAACTTAATTCACACTAGATTTTTATGTTGCTATCAAAGTTATAAATAAGGATGTACAACTGCAAAATCTGATGTCATTCGCTGTCGTGAGATTACATACAAAGTTTACTTTCTATCGTATTCTTAGATGATCGTTTAAGATTCCAAAATGATTTCGTAATAGTCCAACTTCATAATTTTTCTAAGTGCAAATTTTCTAAGTCAAATTTACTTTCATGAATCATTAGAATATTATTTCTACGTTTTCATGAAATTAATAAATATTTTGTCCAGATACTTTGTAAATATTGGAGAATATTTATTTATTAATTTAGACGTAAAGTAAAAACAATGTTAAGTAATATTAAATTGTGTTACAATATTTATATAGTATATTATACTATGACATTACAATATTATATATACTGTATTATAATTATATTTATATATAATGTATACTAATATTGTATATTATATGTCATATTATAATATTGCGTACTATATTATATTTTAATATGTATTATAGTATTGTGTACTATATTATATTATAATACTACATAATATTTATATATAATATTTAATATTTAATGTTTCGTAGAAAGGTTATAAAATTATTATTATAAAGGTTATAATAAATTAATGTCCATCTTTTCAACAATCGCTGAAATAAATTATACCCATCACGTATAAAGATCAAAAGGTCGTTTAAAATTTAAAGTAAAACAGTCTTTACCAGTAAAGTTAAAAAAAGAACTGCTACGAAAACATGTTTCCTTCACTAGTCTATTATTTTAACCTTAGTTAATTCACGTCTTTGTTCCTTAAAATATCTTTAAATTATACAACTGCTGTTTCACAGGTAGTTTCAAAAATCGATTACCACTAAAATAATATTTCGCTGAAATAACAAGGCTTAGAAATTTAACACGATTATTGTGATCGGTTGTTATGGGTCTAATAAGCTCCGTCTCTGCAAAAAGTCGATGAATTGTACAGAACGTTTAACGAAATGTGAGCACAGCCTCGTCTGAGAATTCGGTACATAAAAATAACTGAAAAAATTCTTATAGCCGCGCAGTTTATTTGATGTCGCTTTGAAGCTGCAGCTATTTTTGTATTCGACAGTGTCAACTGCTCTCACAAAGCGTTATTTAAATTACCTTAAAACACTCCAATTAATTTTTACTGCAGGTATATACAACTTCAAATATTTCATATTTTAATCGTATAAAATTTCGTGTACTAATTTGAAACAATTTAAAAAATTTTACTTCCATTATCTGATATTTAATGAGATATTAAACTGATGTATAAGAAAAGTAGATAATAACCGAATCGAGTATTTTTTATGTCTCTTTGTGGATTACCAGCTTTTATTAAAATATTATTTTTATATTTAAAATAATTGATGTTTGGCTTTCTGTTGTTAATGAAAAATGAGACTGAAAATTAAAAGACAATGAATATTTTAGTATTTTGTATAAATGTCACATTCAATCTTTATGGGAATTGTTTGTAAATCATTTATTATAATGAAATCCAGAACAATAAAGTCAAATAATTAAAATACAATAAAAGTCAGCAGAAAAATGAAATATTATGAATTAGAGCTTATAACATGGATAATTTTATGTTGTGTCATTCATTGATAATGCAACGGTCTAAAATGTCACTTTTGTATATTTTGTAATAATATACAATAGAAAAATAGTAATTAATGAAATGAATATAATTTTGTTAATTCTGCAGAAACTATAATTTCAAATATTGTATACAGGGGCTATAAATATGAATTATTATACACTAATTTCAACAAAAGCGTAAAAATTTCAATTTTAGAAAAATATAAAATTTAAGTGTGAAACACGAATATAAAGTATTGTATTCATAAACAAGAAAAAATAATATTCAACTTGATTACGACCGCACATTCAAACTCCTCCGCATTTCATTAAATTAACCAAACGTGTCAAAAAAGCTGACGTTTGATTGCTTTTTCTGGTCCAAAAATGTCATCAACTTTTTTTGAAGCATCCTATACATCTCGCTTACCAACAGGTTGCGAATTAAGTAAATAACAGGTCACGATCAGTTCATAATTTGCATAATATAATGGTTTCGCGCGTGCATTGTTATTGACACCGTTTATTATTCCAGACGATCCACGAAGCCTTAAATCAGATCCATGGACTCTTAATGGCCCTCGACCTCGGTCTTTTCAGTACATAAGAATACCACTTATCGTCAGGCACAAAAAACAGAAGAGCAGTTGTATATACGAGACCCCTCGTTCTAATCGGTAAACTAGCACTTGTAGCAAAGCTCCTTCTAACGAGCACAGTGGACCCTCTATTAGGAAGACGGATACCGGCCATCGTTTTCGTCTCGGTAGTAACTGTAACCAGGTTTCTTGTAATAAAATAAATGGAACTTCCGCCGAGAGGAATCGTAGTACCAAGAAATGAAATATGAAGCTCCACAAAACGTAACAGGGATCTGTGTTACATACTTCGGAACTTCAACGGAAA
Organism: Megachile ligniseca; assembly: GCA_945859555.1. Classification (NCBI taxonomy): domain Eukaryota; kingdom Metazoa; phylum Arthropoda; class Insecta; order Hymenoptera; family Megachilidae; genus Megachile; species Megachile ligniseca. Next base: position 2,968,672 of record OX243777.1, read on the forward strand.
AAGAAGACTGGGACAAAACGAGGACATAAGAAATAATATGGGATCGGGGACAAAAGTAACATTTTTTACACTTTTCCCATTTGACAATTACTCTTTAAAAGGTACAGAATTATTCTATAAGAAAGTATATTTATCGGTACAATATGATTTGACAAAAATTTAGCTTCTTCATATTAAGTAGTCAAAGAGCTAAAATATTTTTACCTCCGCGTTCAATTTTATGTATTACGAACATCATGGTAAAGTAAAAACGAGCTTATTGATTATTTATACTTTAATATGCCACAATTAACGTATTTCGTATCATAATGTATGTGCCGCAACACTGAAAACAGTTTCAAAGTTTCTTAATTATCGAAAATTGTGTCAGATCCTTTGAAAATGCACAAGACAATATAACTTTAGCAAGTATAATTATAACCTCATCATCTTTTGTCGATAGAATAATGTATATCCTGATAATGCATCGCTACAACGATGTGGGGAAATTTAAGCTTAATTATTTTTCAAAGTAATTTTGTCGTGAAATCAGTAAAAAAATATTTAACTTTACTATAGTCACAGGAGTGCAATATTTTGAAACTGTATAATGTATTGAATTTTTATTGAACAAAATGTACCAACATTTTTTAATAAAACATCAGTTAATATACATATTAATTCTTCATCTGGATAAACACCAACACATGTTTCAAGAAAAGTATTTGAATAAACTTCTCTTTTAAATTACAAACTTGTGAAGGTGTCAAATGGTTTAGTAATTTCAGTATTAAATACTTCTATTAACCGCTTAACCTACAAATTTTTCAGCAGTTGCGTCAGTTAGAGCTACCTAATTACTACTGTGGTGTTAAGATAAACAAAGAACGTTGAAATGTTAGGTACATATCGCATTTAGCGATTTTCAATAACATAAATTACAATCGGTATCGAACTCTAAGCTCGACCTTTATGCAAATACGATTCAAGTTTGTCACATTTGAACTGTAACATGCTTCACGAGTCTACCTCGATGTCATAAGCCAAGGAGTTAAATATTTTAGCTCAATACCCGCATCAGATTTCGAAGAATGCAAACCAAACATCACAGTCGATGCCTTTGCAAAGAATTTTAAATTGATTCCAACCCCCCGTGTGCAGCTCAGCATAACCATTAATTGTAAGCTTAGCTCTGTTGACACATTGCGAATATATGCACGATATAGCATTTGGTCTAATCCGCACACACGGACACGTTACGGTCCCTTTCCGTTTTGTATTTCGATCGAGCGTGGTAATTGATAGGAAGATGATACCCCTAGAACTACAAAACACAAAAAGAGGATCGTTGGGCGTAACCAGACAGGGGTTAACGCTGAGTCACGAGAGAAAGATTTATGGGATTTTATACGCTCCTGAGGAAAACGATTTCCGCGCGAATCGTTTCGCTGACCTTATGGCCAATTTCATTCGTCAAGATTCGCGCGTTCAACCGTGGCCCTTGATTTAAATTGATTGTCCATCGCGTACGTCGATTATCAAGCTAATCGGTAATTAATCAAAGATTTCAACTCCTGTCAGTTTGCAATACGGTGACCCAATTTCTACTATTCCTTCTGTTTCGATTTTGCTCCGAATGATGCGACCTGAAAGATTCTGCAATACTAATTTTTCTGCCCTGCAACGCTGAATAGGAAGTTAATTAAGGAAACAGAGAAAGCAGAATTAATAAATGATTATTTCTAAACGAAGTAAGAGAAGGAGAATGAAGTACTTGAAAATGGAAATTGTTTTATGAGTATCTCACGCATAGGAGTTGTGTATGAAATCACATCTGAGAATACGAATTTTAATTTCCAAAATATTGAATTTTTTAAATTTCAAATTTCCTAATTGTCAAAACTGAAATCTTCAAATTTTTAAATGAAAATTTCTGAATTTATTAAATATATAGATTTTTTAATTTTCAAATTATTTGATTATATAATCTTTATATTCTCAAGTTGTGAAATTCTAGTATTTTCAGAATTCCAAAACTCCAAATCTCTAAATCACGAATTTTTTAAAACTAGGAACTTATAATTGCTACATTTTCCAATTCTACATCACGAAATCTTCAAATTCTCAAGTTTCGAAATTCCAAAATATCAAGATTGATAAATTTCTAAATTCTCAAATTTGAAATATCCAAATTTTCAAAATTGGAAATCCAAGTTTCATAATTACTAATTAGCCAAATTCCCATATTCCTAAATTCCGAAAGTTCTATATTGTCTAATTGTCAAATTCCCAATCTTAAATACTGAAATTTCTAATTTACAATATTTCTAAATTTAAAATGCTCAAATTTTAGATCTGGAAATCCCAAAATTCCTAAACTATTAAATTGCTAAATTTCCAAAATTTCTAATTTTCAAATTCCGAAATTTTCAAATACCCAAATTCTAAAATTCTCAAATACTTAAATACCCAAATACTCAAATTCCCAGGTACTCAAATTTTCCAAAATTCAAAATTCTCAAATTCCCAAACTTCCACATTTCTATACCACTAAATCTCCAAATCCTCAAGTTCTCACAGTACCACATTTCAAAATACCAATATCCCTAGATCTCAAAGTGTTCAAATACCCAAATTCTCAAATTCTCAAATACTTAAATACCCAAATACTCAAATTCCCAGGTACTCAAATTTTCCAAAATTCAAAATTCTCAAATTCCCAAACTCCCACATTTCTATACCACTAAATCTCCAAATCCTCAAGTTCTCACAGTACCACATTCCAAAATACCAATATCCCTAGATCTCAAAATGTTCAAATACCTAAATTCTTAAATTCCTTATTCACTAAATCCTCAAATTCAAAAATATTCCAAATTTCGAAGTTCTCGACTTTCAAACTCTCCAAAACCTCAGATTCTAAAGTTTGCAAATTTTCCAACTTCCATATTACAAAATTGCCACATTTTTTGGGCCAAAAAAATTAGCTCCAATAACCCCGATGATATCCTAAAAATCTCGTTTCTGGAGATTTAAACAAATTAAACAAATTAAATTGAACACTTAATTAAAATTTATCAATGTTTTATATTGTTTAAATTGGTTTTGCTTTCAGCTGTTCGATAAAGTACAATAATGATTAGAAACTATTTGTTTCGTCCATACAATGAAGGGAACCACAAATTTTGCATACCATCTAAATAGCAGTATCGAACATTGCAGCCATTCCAATACTACATATCTTAATTCCAATGACATATCATGGAAACTCGCTTGAACTTCGCCTTACCAAAGCCACAACTAAGAGCTAATCGATTAATTACTGGCCGTAATTGACCTAAATCCGGCAAACGTTGAAATATCATGAAACAAATATTCGATGTTTCAGTTGTATCATTTGTTTAATATTATTTGTCGATATACTTTACAGATATTGAGATATACAGAGTGTACTACCGTTTCACCCTCAAAATTTACTGACATATTCATATGCAAAAATAAGAAAAAAATTACTTTAACATATAATTCTAAATACTTTGTCAAACAGTTATGCAGGGATATTGTTCCTGAAAATCTGTCAAGAGAAATATCCCAAGTACTTTAGGTGTAGATAATTTTATTTAACGACTACGGTTTCTACTGTTTTGCCTCCCACAGTTATAACAAAAATACGAAATAACTTCGTATTGCTTTGTTTTTCGATGTCACATGCAGTATGTCCCAGTTTTGTACGTCAAACTTTACCAGTACGTTCTATAAATAAAAATGTTATATAAACATAGACTTTTAAATATTTTATGGAATGACCATGAGGAAGGTACGGAATGATAGTGAATTATTTCTCCTTCAAACTCCTATACACGCATAATTGTCAACTTTCATATTCTTTTAATAATGTATTCCACAGCCCACATTCATATAAACTTTCACATTTTTTCATTATTTTTATTTATAGAATGTGCTAGTTGTACGGACAAAACTGGAACACCCTGTGGGCGATATCGAGCAACAAAGCAGTCCATTGACATTTCGTATTTTTGTTACAACTGTTTAATAAAGTGTTTAAACCCCTACGTTGATATAACTTTTTTTTATTTTTACGAATAGAATATGTTGACAAAGTTTCAAGGTAAAAAAACTGGGACATCCTGTGTCATTCATAGGGTGTCATCTGTTACCTAAAGCTAACATATGTGGAATATGATATATTATAACTAGGATTATATTATTTCTATATAATTATAATACAATCATAAAATAGAATGTACTAATTTTACTTCAAATCATATAGTCCTGAAGTTATTAATTCTTATAACCACTGATTTAAAATAAATTAATCATGAAAAGAAGATGGCGATTAGGAAATATTACAAATAATTATTTTAAATGATATGAATTATTTTATTCTATGTGACAAGAAGAATTACTATTAAATTTAGTTATATGACATTTTATATTTCAATAAAACTGTTAATTGCTGTAACGTGTTAAACTAGTATGTCATATAAGCTACACTTTTAGTACTAAACCGCTATAACTTATACAATTTACTGAAGATATAATGTAAGCTATTATTTAGTCCCAAATTACTGAAGTTGTATAACGTAATGTTCATTTTGGGTATCGTAAATCAATTAGTACGCAGCTAAAAGCTCGTGTTAGCTTCTTATTAAAGCCACGGAAGACCACAGAAAGCTAATCGATTAATTAGTAAGCCACAATTGACCCAAATCTGCCTAGCATCGTATTATCTTCAACTAAGGCGTGTTACTCGGTCGTTTGTTTAGAACGTTTCGAGAATATACTCGAGGGATTTCCGTGGTGGCGAGCGAAAAGAAAGCAGTCTCAGAAATTTCTAGACCACCATGATGTCCTGTGGCTATAAAACTCTTCCTGATCCACTTTACCGGTGGTACCGTATCCCCCGTGATATGGTTGGAATAAGAATCTTAAAGCTAAGTGGATCTGGTGAATTCCACGGTAACGAACTTATAGGTGACACGTATTTCCTGGGAAAGTTGTATGGAACATGATTACATCATAAATGAAATTCCGTATTAGAGGCAGGATAATCAAAGATGATGCACGAGCTCATACACGAGCTTGTAAGCAAACAGAAAAAATATAAACGACGTTTCAACAATAAATAAATACCGTAATAAGCCGTTTATACATATTTACACTTCAATGTATTTCAAAACATGTGGTAAGCATTAATAGACCATCCTTTTGTATTTTATGATGCTAGATAATGTATATTTACAATCCAATAGTATGCTCTGGCTGAATCAAATAAAGATTGTTGGGAACCGGGTGAGAAATGTATAAACCGATTTGTACAAATACAAATATATTTCGGGCGTTTCGAAAATACAACTCCCGATACAACGAATACTTGCGGAGAAGAAGATTCGAAAGAACACTCTCCTAACTTATGAAGGTTTTTGATCCTTATACGCTAAATTTCTTAAACAAAGAGATTTCGTTATCTTGGACCCCTGCTACTGATAACCAACTACTCTACAATGAGACATCTCCGCAAACTCTCTTGGATTTTTGTACTTAGAAAATGTGAAAAACAAGGATGACATATTTCAAACATGAACATTGGTTCTGATATTTTTATTTGAGCTGAATCATTAAGTTGGTCCACCCAAAATATACCAATACGAACATACACCCAAAAACTTGCCTCACTTTCAAAATAAGTCATATGTAAATACCGTAATGTTTGCTTGCTACTTCACGTTGATCGATCACTAATTAATTGAAATCCATTAAACGTGTATCTCTCCAGTCAAATATAGCTAAGGCGGTTATGAAATCACATTGTCATTTATTTTAACAGCGTTGCAATTAGTTCGGTTCGATTATTTATCCACAATCATGATTCAATCTTTAATATAAGCGTTTCATTATCTGTTTATTTAAATAAATAATTTGTATCAATAATGAAAATTGCGTGTACATATTCAATTATCCTTAAATAAAGTAACTGTAGAGAACCACCATCGGTGACATTGTTCTCATGTCGAAATATTACTGTAACTCTAATTGGCAAACGTAATATGTGATAATTAATCGAATGCAAATATTGAATTGTTTCTCTTGAAAAGTTTTCGTTCATTTATACGACTACTAATGTCCAGTATAATGAAATTTCATAAACTGAAATTGTTTACGAAATTTCTGTGGACATTCAAATGTATGTAATGAAGAGATATTGCACTCGGTTGTCAAAGTATGTCACAGCGACGCATTCCCGGTTTTTGCGGCGTAAAGGAAATTAGTTATTTTAATAATTAACCTTTCTAGGCGGGGATCAAAGGAAAATAATATTGAAGCCCGGTCATGTCCACGGCTTCATTGTGTCCGACGCCTTTCACGTAGCGTATTCGTCGTTGATTGCGTTCACATCCTGTTATTCTCCCGTTCAACCCTTTGAAGGGTCAGCTTTGAGACCAAGCCGGACCCGCCAGAGTGAATACTTTGCACGCTACGTAAACTTTTGCATTTATCGACGCGACCGATTATGACGGAAATTAACAATACTTGCTGTGCCATTCTTTTCCTTTTCGTTACAGCAAAATTTATTCTAATACTTCGTTGCAACATCCTTACATCCAATCGAGTTCTCGTTTTCTAAACGAGCAAGTTTAATTCTTTTCAGAAAATGGGAAAATTTAACTTGCTTCAGAAAATAGGAAAAATTAGTTCTCTTTAGAAAAAGGGTTCATTTAGCTTTCTTCAGAAAATGGGCAAGTTTAGTTTTTTTTTTTTTAATGTGCAGGTTTAGCATTATTTACAAAATGAGTAAGTTTAGTTCTCTTCAGAAAACGAGAAAATTTAACTTCCTTTAGAAAATGGGAAAATTTAGTTCCCTTTAGAGAAGGGGTTAATTTAGCTGTCTTCAGAAAATGGGCAAGTTTAGTATTCTTTAGAGAATTGGTAAGTTTAGTTTTCTTTAGAAAACAGGCTTTAGCTTTTTTAGAAAATGGGAAAATCTGGTTTTCTTTAGAAAACGGGCAAAGATAACTTTCTTCAAAAAATGGGAAAATCTGCTGCTCTTTAGAAAATGGGAAAATTTAACACTCTTTGTTAAAAAAAGTTATCACTTTTCAGAAAATGGGAGTTTAGTCCTCTTCAAAAAAATGGGCAAAAGTTCTCTTTAGAAAGAGGGCAAATAAACTGCCCTTTATAAAATAGAAGTATCGTTATTTCTGAAAGTATAAATAATGAAAAAGTCACATTAATATTTGAAAAATATCTGTAATATAAATTTTTGCCCGTTTTCCTTCTCGTAGGTTGTAAAATAGATTCATGGCTTTGTTGTGAGTGAAACTTGTACAATTTTATTTTGAATATAATAAACCCATTTATCGCCGTTACTTTCATGCGTGAAATCTTGTCAGTAACACAGCTTCAAACAATGTCAAAAAAGATAAGTTTCTAATGCATTTGTAGATTCAAAGATTTATCGTCTTCATTTAGTTTCACAAAAAATTGATAACAAAATGGTAAACTAGACAAAACACTGCCTAAAAGTTGCACTAACAGTGTCATATTATTTACGTATTTTTCTGAGTTCCTCAAAATATCAACAGTTGTGAATTATTACATCCTACAGTTTGTTATCAAATTAAAAATTCTCGTAAATGAAGGTAGTTTAAAACTAACAACTACCAGTCTCTAAACGTTGATTACAGAAAACGATACTTTCAGGCTTCGTAATGCAAATTAACGTTAAAATTGAGTTTCGAGCGCCGAAAACTCCGATTATTGAGTTCATTAAACGGTCAATTACGCCGCAGTCTCGCTGTCCAATGCTTGATAATGAATTAAATGACCGTTGAGTACTTGCACGACGAATTGTAGAAAATTTAAGTCAATCAAAACATATTTCTCTTAAAAATGTCACGTACCTAAAATCTGTCAATCTAAAAATTTGAAAGACTGAAATCCCTATATTTTTAGGTTTCTTAAACGATGAAACCAAACTTCGAAGGAAGTTGGAGACAAGTGGAAATGTAGTACAAATTAAAGAAACTTATAAATCAAAAATAGTTACAAAGAAAATCATTTTCATTTCTAAAACTAGTCCTTCTTCCTATATTCCACCATTTGTAAAAAGACTGTTGCGTGACAGTCCAGAAAAAGTGTTCAGAACGAATATCGCAAGTATCCCTTAGCGAATATGGACAGACAACATGATGTAGAATAAAATAGATCAATGTCGTTAGAAACTAATGGCATTGTCCTCCCACGAACCATAATTTCCACTTCGAATCGTCTATATCTGAGCAGAAGCAAGGTTGTCGCATTCATAACGACACGAATAAACTAAGTGAATTCACTATTTCCCGATTGTGATTACCCGGCTAGGGAGTGCTTTCGATCGAAAAACCTGTGGATTAATTAAAGCAAAAGCCGTGGAAGGTATAATGCACCCTATATTTCAAACACCCACGTTCAACAGATCAATAGATGACGCAAGCTCTCTTGGGAGCGTCGAAGCCGGAGGATCGTCGTTTCCCCGATAAAAAGGAAAGAAGCACGTTGACATGGAGTCGATGCTTCCTCCTGGCAGGCGGACGTTTACCGCTCATTTACATGGACCCCTCGTGAAAGGGTTAAAAAAAAAAGCGTTAATTACCCAGGGAGAGCTAGGACGACGATCTTGCGACGCGTTGCAAGAGCACGTACGCGCAAAATGAGAACGCGTGCGAATACCAGGCTCGAACAAAAGGGCGGGAACTACTTGTAATGGCGACCTCTCGAGACCCAAGGTGAAGGACTGCTAAAGCGAGCGGCTTTCAGGAGCTCGAGGACCAGAGACCCTTTACGCTCCATCGACGCCATATGGCGTGACCAACTTTATAATACCCGCGACGCGGATACGTGAAACTGCTAGCAGCGTGAAGCCCGGTGCACACGCCAGTACACGCTGGGACTTTCGTAATGTGCCCCAGAAGGATGAACGCTATCGTTTCTTGCCATGTTTCCGTCCGACGATCCTCCTGGGATGAGCTTATACGAACTCCGCTCCGATGATGCGACGCTGAACTGGGGTTATATATCAAATTTGAATATTCGAATATCAAGGGTACTCGGGCTTGAAATTCGAATCCTTCGAATATTCGATGTCAATGAAATTGAGGGTGGAAATCAAATACTTCGAATATTCGAGTACATCGGAAAATTTGAATATCAATGAAATTCTTGTTATCGATCGAATTAAAATGTTCATTTCAAATACTTCGAATATTTGAACATTCAAATATCAATGATATTTGGGTTAAAAAATTTTGATACTTCAGAAAAATGAAATGTTCAAATATTCGGGTACAGTGACTCTTATTAATTATAGTATTAATTAGACACTTCTAATTTCCTATATTCTCCAATTATATTTTCAGAATTCCATATTTCCAAATCTCTATGTATCTGAGTCTACATATTCAACTTGCTCTATTTCCAAATTTCTATATTTCTAAATTACTCAGTTTCTGATACATACTATCTTTCTTAATCGAAAATAAGAATATAAATATTGTAAATTAACTTTAATAATTTTATTCAACTTTCGGAGAATATTTTTAATTTGACCTACCCGAGTTTATTATTCTGATGTACATGAACAGTATCCAATAAACAATCGCTATAATTAATCTCAACACTTCTACAGTTCCGATCTCGCAATAACATAAGACAAATACCTATCACCGATGCAATATGTTACTAGTGTCAGCTATTAATTATAACTTGTTAATATTATAATATGGTGCCCTGCAGTCAATTTTAAATTAATAATAAGAAATGTGTTTTATTAGACGTCTGATAAATCGATCCACTAACCATGCAAGTTTCTCACATAAATACAAAAATATGAAGACATATGAGAATCACTTTGCTTTCTATTAAATATTTATCAAAGGAATTTCAATTTTGAAATATACAATTGCTTATAAAATGTTTTATATATATCGCTACATAAAATGTTTTATATATCATTTCGCATATATCGATTATGTAAAATATAGTACCAGAAAGTATTAGTTTGCACTGTCAATAAAATTAACAATTTATGAGATATTCAAAACTGTTTTATAAAATGTATTATTTTGCAATTTAAAATATTATAGAAATCATCAACTTTTCTATATTACACTTTAATATGTTTAAACAAATTTTTATATAACCTTCACAAGACTTTCCAAGGTCATTACAAAATAAAACAGATATATGTATATGTCCGTCAGTGTCGTACAATTGTTATCTGAAATGTTTTTGCATGTCGTCTACATAGTTCGAGGAGTTTGGTAGTAATAAAGTTTCTTTCATAATTTCTTCTCTCATAATTCATCAACGTTCACGGAAGTTGTATATCAACGATACAGTATCATAGAAAATTTACTTGGGCTTGTAAATGTGTATGGGCTAAACGTAATATCCACTTCGCGTGTTTCAATGGTCCCTGAAGCATGAATTATCACGTTTTTATAAGAACATTCATTCACGTGAATGCAGGTAACGTTCCAAAGAGATACGAAAAGTCTAGCTTGAATGAGTTATTTAAAGTTATTCAAACTATTCGACGTGCATTTTAGGCTTGAAGTTTATTTATAAACCGAGGTCGTCGTACTGCGATACTTGGAAATAGACGTAGCTTGTATCTAGATGTGGCTGAGATTCGAACGATAACAGCTATTAAGGTGTAATTAAAATGAGTGATTGTCAGACGAGATGCTGTTGAAATGAAAAAGATTGGACTCACAGTTGAAATGGACCGTTAATGGTACGAAGATTGTGCTTCCGAGAGGGAAATTTCGTATTTCATTAAGACGAGCATCAATCACTTTAACAACGATCCATATTGAAATGAAACAGTTGAATTCACTTCAGTTTGAATAAATGGATGAAGATTTTCTCGAAGAAAAATTCATCCGTTTTTACGATAAATATCTCACGTGCTTTATCATTGGAGCTTCATTGAAAAACAGAGGAAAAACTTCACTTAGAAATTTGTCAAACGAAGATGATTATTCATAATTATTGTGAAATCTCACACAATTTTTCATCCTTATCGGATTACAGTGATTGGAGAATAAGTGAAGCTGTTATTTTTCATAGCAAAGTTTTGACTAACAAAATTAGACTCATGGTTCTCAATCAATAATAATTTAGACATTCACGTTGATAGTATATTATTTTTCATATAATTCATCATTTTTATTGGACGAGTTATTAAACATACATACTTCTAAATTAAATGTGGATAGTTTTCAACATTTTTAAATATTCATCACTTGCTAATCATCTTTCGTATTCGTCAGATTTAACACTAACCAACGCTGCTCACACTTTAACGCTAATCATATTCATATAATTTGAAATTAAAAATAAATATACTATATTATAGTATATTATATTAATAATATAAAAGAGGATACCTATGAATCGGTCACTTGACCGGTTTTGTAATTTCAGTATTAATTATTTTACATAAACCGAGAAATTTCCTATCAGGAAATAATTTTCCCACGATCTGTCTGGCAGGAGGAAAATCTGGGATCCCATGAAAAATGCGTCTCCACTTGTATACGAAAAGGACAGTTAAGGATCGAGCCTGATAGCGCACATCTGCCGGGACACATCACGGATTGAATCATCGGCACCTAAAATAAATTCGGCGCTATTCCCTATTTACAAAATTGCAGTTCCCGCACGCGTAACTGTTCCCGCTTCGATTCTTCGGGTCATTGTGTTGCACCCTTCGGCGACACCCCTGTCCATTATTGCGAACTTGAGGGGAATTTCCCCTCTTGATGCTTCTATCCACCCTTCGACACGTTATTGGCTCGCGTGCGTACACGTACCCTAATTAGTATGAATGCCTGGCCATCGCGGTCTCCTCGATGAAGGCATCGGCAGACCATTTATGGGGGACTTTAACCGCCCGGTTCAAGGTCGTACAGAATCACCCAACCAGATACTAACAAGGAAATCACCCTAAGTGTCCTAAGATTTTAATGAGCTTTTGCAAGTCGATATATCGCGTACATATGAATCTTGTATAAGGTGTCTGAAGACTTGGTTAACAGGTTCACTGCCGTACTGAGACGCTTGAAAATTTGATTAGGTATTTCGTTTCTAACAAATCTTACCGAACATTTTCACAGTATTTTATTATATTTATTAGCCACAGTTTCGAGTAGTATATACGAGTATTTTTAACTCAAATGATCAAATTCTTAATACATGTAGATTCTTATGCAAATTTAATTGTCATATGTGGATGACGTGGCAGTCAAAGTTTTCGCTTTTTATAAAATGGAGATGATTATTCACAATTATTGTGCAATCTTGCACATTTTATCATTATTCAAATCCTTCAGAAGTAGCAATGATTAGAGAATGAGTGCAGTTACTACTGTTCTTAGCAACGTTTCGATCACAGTTCTCAAATAACATTCAGACACATGGTCCTCAATTGACAGTACTTCAAATATTGATGTTGATCAAATATAACATAATAATATACACCGTGTAATGGACGCTTATACCATAATTTTTGAAAGACCTTGTATATTGTTATTAGCATCAGAAATATTTGTAATTCATTATTAGCAACAAATTTAACAATTGAATGCGTATGATCTTTAATTTGGCACGCCAAGCACATTGTTATATTTAGTCATCTTCTCAGTGTATGTACCAAAAAGCACGTCAAATTAAAAAATTAGATTTATTTAGTAACTGACAAATTCAACTGTTGCAATTGCGCTCGCTCAAGTAAATGCGATCAACGAAATCGTCTTAGTGTTTCCACCGGAATAAAAACCTAACGATCCTAAAGTAGTGGCTCCTTTATTCGCCACAAAACTTTATTCCGCCCCTTTTCGATCTTGGAAAGCACCGAAGAAGCTATCAGATGATTGTATAAAAAGAAATTGGTTCTTAGGCGAACGGTAATGAGAGTTCTTCTGGTCGTAATCGTTTAGATGATTGTTATCGCGACGAGTATCGTAATTTCCTCTTATCACGGATAACTTTAAGAATTCAAATCTTTTTCAATTAATAAAAACCCTAATTTCTTCAGTATTCTTACGTGACATTTGCATGTACTGAATATATGAAAATTGATAAAGTGTCTACTGACATTATAAGTATTTCTCCATTTTCTATCTTAATTTTCATAACGAAAATAAAAATAACAATAAGTTTATCTTTTTGCATCCTTCATACGTACTAATTCATTTTATTCACACTAGAACTACCGACATTAAATGCACGTTTACCTTTGAATGAAAAATAAAATGGGAAGATAAATAGATAAATACTAAAGCATTAAGTAACATATACAACCATTTTTTACCTCAACAAAATATGACAAACATTTCCATAAAATCTCGACAATAAAATTTTAACTGGTTGGTAGTTTTAGAGTTAAAAGAAAACGAACAAGAAAAGTGGTAAGTGGAGTCAGGACGAAAGTAACAATAATTGCTGAAAAATGTCAAAGCTTTTCGATTATTTATTACAAACAAGCTAATGCTGATAAAATGTTGAATAAACATATTTTCTTTTGATTTCTATATCTTTACAAAGTGATTGATAAGTAGTATTACTTTTGTCCTCACTCTTCTCTACCAATTGCCAAATTTCCATATTCCCAAATTCTGAAAGTCCTATATTGCCAAATTGTCAAATTCCTAAACTCTTAAATGCTGAAATTTCTAATTTACAAAATTTATAAATTCAAAATGCTTAAATTCCCAGATGTGGAAATCCCAAAATTCCTAAACTACTAAATTACAAAATTTCCAAATTTCTAAATTCCTAAATTCCTAAATACCTAAATTTCCAAATTCCTAAGTTCCTAAATTTCCAAATTTCCAAATTCCTAAATTCCTAAATTCCTAAATTCCCAAATCCCTAAATTCCCAAATCCTTATTATGCCAAATTCCCAAATATCCAAATTCCCAAATTCCCAAATTCCCAAATCCCTAAATTCCCAAATCCCTAAATTCCCAAATCCCTAAATTCCCAAATCCCTAAATTCCCAAATCCCTAAATTCCCAAATCCCTAAATTCCCAAATCCCTAAATTCCCAAATTTCCAAATACCTAAATTCCCAAATTCCCAAATTCCCAAATTCCCAAATTCCCAAATTCCCAAATTCCCAAATTTCCAAATTTCCAAATTCCTAATTTCTCAAAAATTCCCTAATCCCTAATATCCCAAATTCTCAAATTTCCAAATTCCCAAATACCCAAATTCCTAAATCCCTAATATCCCAAATTCCCAAATACCCAAATACTCAATTTTCCCAACCTTTCATATCACTAAATCTCCAAATCCTGAAATTCCCACAGTACTACATTTCAAAATACCAATATCCCTATATCTCCAAATGTTCAAATACCCAAATTCTCACTTATGGAGATTTAAACAAAGATAATTGATTCTAAGGTAATTAAAATTTAATACTGTTTCGCATTATTCAAATTGGCTTTGAACATAAAAATTTTCCCAATGTAAATAAATTTTGTTAAGACGTCTTAGAGAAGAGGATGTTATAGCAATCAAAGGGAATGTTCGTTCTACTCGGATCAACTGATCGTGAGTCGATGCATCATTAAACGGCTGAGAGCAACACTCATTTGGCGAGATATAGAGACTCCGTCGTTTGGTCGATCTTGAGACAACCTCAGCCTTGCTAATGGCTGGTGAGAGAAGTTTCATCGAGGAATTGAAACACAGGTCATTAGACGTCGCCAGAATGCAAAGGAGGGCAAATTACTTGCGAAAAACTGTACTATACACGGAAATAGATGGACGTAACCAAGTTAACGACTATTTACTCTGCTCCTTCTGCTCGTTTTGGTTCCTCCAACGAACTACCATGAGATTAGCAATGGCTGTTACGTGAGCTGTAATCGTAACAATTTACACAATCGAATTTTCTCCCGTTCCGTCAGTAGCAATTTGGAGCAACCACGTCTCGATGGTTATACGTGGTCATTCGTGATAGATACGATATGAAGCTAGTAAAACGAGCTGGTAAATTTTAGGATGATCGTTAGTGTTTTTACAGTATACTTGTTAAACTGCGTCTACTTATTACTGTGAGATAGAGATACAATTTGTAAATGGATAATTACGAAAATAAAAAGGGTAGAGGAATTGGGTTCACTGTAAGGTGAAGCTCTGGCATAAAGTCACTGTATGTGAATATAGTTATTTATTAAAAAGTGCATATAAATATAGTTATTTATTAAATAAAAATATCCAAACATTTTATATGGCCTATTATCACTTAATAGCAAATTTAAGAGCAAATTTGGTTGCTCTAGAAAATTTTAGAAGTTTTCAAATTGAAAAGTTTAGGAAAATTGGCAAACTAATAAACTTGAGGATTTTAGGGTTTTGAAATTTCTGAACGTGAAAATGTGGAAATTTGGAAATTTGAGAATTTGGGAACTTGAGAGCTTTAGAACTTGTTTAGAAATTTGAGAATTCAGAAAATTTGGATATGTAGACATTTGGAAAGTTAGTAATTTGGAAGAACGATAATTTAGAATTATGAAAGTTTTAAGGTTTGCAATTTTAGAAACGTAGAAATTGGAAATTGTAGGAACTTGGAAATGTAGGAATCTAGATATGTAGAAAGGAGAAATGTGGAAAGTGAAAAATGTAGGAATTTGGAAATGTCGGAACTGGAAAATACAGAAATTTCAAATTCTAGAAATTGAAAAATGTGAGTGTTTAGAAATGTAGAAACTGAGAAACGTAGAAATTTCAAAATATAAAAACTGGAAAATGTAGGAAATGGAGAATACAGAAATTGGAAAATGTAGAAATTACAAATGTGGAAAATGGAGAACGTAGAAATTTGGAAATGTCGGAACTGAAAAATATAGAAATTGTAACATCTAGAAATTGAAAAATGTGGGTATTTAGAAATATAGAAACTCAGAAATGTAAAAATTTGAAAATGTAGGAATTTGAAAACGTAAGAACTGAAAAATGCAGAAATTTAAAAATACAGAAATACAAAAATTTGAAAATATAATGAATTATAAATTTAAAGAATTAAGAAATATAAGAACTTGAGATTTTGAAAATCTGAGAATTAGAAGTTTGCAAAATTGAAAATTTCTTACCAAAGGTTACCAATAAATCCAGGTTAACTTTAAATTAACTTTAAATCCAAAGTTACCAATTCCAAATTTTTAACATATCCTCAAATTTTCAAATCCCCAAAAATCCCTATAAATGAGCGAGTGTTAAGCCTCTTTCATGTTGATTATATTTTTCTTTAGAAAAATCAGATTTGGTATTTATTATACAATAAGTGCATATATTTTACATGTTACACATTTTGTATAAGAGACAGGTAGCATAAGAAACATATGCGTAATCTTTGTAGCCGTTACACACATATGTGATTTTATGTAAAACGACCGAAGGTATCATGAAAAATGAGATAATGATTGATGAAGACA
Source organism: Megachile ligniseca (assembly GCA_945859555.1). Classification (NCBI taxonomy): domain Eukaryota; kingdom Metazoa; phylum Arthropoda; class Insecta; order Hymenoptera; family Megachilidae; genus Megachile; species Megachile ligniseca. The sequence continues at coordinate 2,985,160 of OX243777.1, forward strand.
AACGATCGCCTGCATTGACATCGAAGCACATCATTCATGGACATAAATTACTCTCCTGCATGTGAAAGATGGAAGGATGATTACATTGCCACGAACGAAATAAACTCTTTTACGTATAAAAATGAATTTCGAAAGTAGGTCAGTAAAAAAGAATGTTAAAACATGGCGATTTTTGATTTTCTTTCTGAACGAAAAAATTTCTTTGCACCATGATTGCATACATTTATTCTTATATACATGATGTTAATTGATGAGATTGGTGTTAATTAATGTGTAATCTGGTAATTAGATCAATTTCAAAGTTTATAAATTTGTGAATGTAGCAGTTTAGAAATCTGGCAATTTCAAATCAGTATTTATTGAAAATATTTGCAAGAAATCCATTGTTTTCATTACTAATATAAATGATACAATAAACGGTTAGCAAATTACAAAATTAATATATCGCGAATTGTGAAAGAAGCGACAGAAAGTGAATGATACAATAAACTGCGATGACAAATTACACATCGTTACCCATCTAATTGCTTATTCATCTTTTAAGAGCAACGACATGCGAATCAATTGAATCAGTGAGTCACACTGTGTCGTAGTTTATCGTTTAAAGAATGCCAACCGTGAATAACGAGAATTCGGGTCAATACGGACCGTCGACTTTTTCTATTTTCCTCTCAATTCAAGCAGTTTCAATGAAACTTGTTGTTACGAGCGGGTGATATAGATATAATTAATTAAAAACAGTTAATGCAGTAGATAAAATCAATTTTCTGACTTGTGTCTAGATTCAACTAATACCGTTTGATTGTCAGCTGAATTTTTAATTAATTACTCGTCCGAGCTTGTGTTAATAAAGAGAGTAATTGAAGTTTTATGAAATTGGCGAAACGTCATAAATATCGATAACTGTTTTGGTGAACGAATTAATTTCTTCATTTCAGTTCCTGGAACGTCGCTTTTTATTACGTTTTTGCAGTTTTATTGATCGTTTTGCAGAAGGAAATTAAAATGTTCATAGAATTCTTTTTATTTCTATCAATCATAATTTTTGCAGCCGACAATTTGTCAACTCGTGTATGTGATATTTTTTCGATATTGGTAATTTGTTTCAATATTAAATTCAATTTTATATTCATTTCATTTTATTTCAATCTCATATTCTCTAATTTATTTTCATTTAAATGTTACTTTACATTTGTTTAATTTAATTGTAATTTCATATTTATTTAAGTTAATTTAAATGTGGTTTCAGATTTATTTATTTTAATTTAAATGTCATTCTATATTTATTCAATTCAATTTTAACGTAATTTTATATACATTTAATTTAATTTAAATGTAATTTTGCACTCCAAAATTACAATTTGTACTCCATAAATTAACGTATATAAATTTAATTGCGCGAATGTACTGCCTTTTATTTTATTTATGTCTTACAACTAATAAGGGAGGTACGTAATTAATACGTTCAAAAACAACGCAGAACGTTTATATTTACAGATGTTACCTACATGAAATAATAATAAAATGTTGAACGATAGAATACTTCTGATACTAGTATTTATTAACATTACGGATTTTGGGAATTTGGAAATTTTAGAATTTGAGAAATTAAGAATTAGGGAAGTTGGCAATTTAGGAATGTCAAAATTTAGGAACTTGGGATTTTGAAAACTTTGGAATTTGTTAATTTGGGAAGTGGGAAATTTGGGAATTTGAGAATGTGAGAATTTTGGAATTTGGGAATTTGGGAATTTGGGAATTTGGGGATTTGAAAATTTGAGAATTTGAAAATTTGAAAATTTGAAAATTTGCAAATTTGCAAATTTAAGAATTTGAGTATTTGAAAATCTAAGAATTAATTAATTTGAGAATTTGGAAATTCAGTACTTTAAAAATTGATAAAATTGGGAATTCAGTAATTTAGAAATCTAGAAATTTAAAGTAAATGTTTATTGACAATACTGTATTAACAACATACAGGATGGTTTACTCTTACGCAACCCATATAACCCATAAAATATATATTATAGGAAAAAGTTTTTTGTCGAAGAGTTCCATAGTTCGGTGGGACATTTTATGTAGTGCATACACTTTTCCTGTTAATGGAAGCATTATTAAGTTATACCAATATCAGTTCAATCCGTCGTGGCGATCTAAATTAAATTACTTTCTATCGCTAAAACAATTTTAAAAAACGAACTTTATTTGCAAATCATATATATTTCACAAAATCAACTGTTTTATTTACTCGTGCTTTAAGTTTCATTTTGGCACCATATCGTTTTTATTCTCACATTACTTCTGATCTTAAAATACACCTGTCAATCGTATCTGGCGAATCACTTAATTGGCATTTATTTTTCAATCACCGATTTAACGCAATTAAGAGGGGTCAATGTACTTTTCGTCGGACCAGAAAAAACAACTCCGATCGATCTGCACGTTTCTTTTCGCCATAAGTAATCTCTACATTCAATACGAAATATGTTAATCATTGTATTTTTAACTTAATGAAGTTCTATTTCTTTTTCTGTTTTATTTAATTACTTTTCTATACAAAATAATTAACTGCTAAGAATGCGAAATAAAACATATGACGAACAAACAAGACGATAAACAACCCATTTACAACAATTTCATCGAAACATTCAAAGTTAATACATTAATAAAGCGTTTGAATTTGTATATTATTATATTTTTATATTTTTAGGTATAATTCTATTTATATATTCTGATAATTCTACTTATATTAGAATAATATTTACTAATTTATCTCTTATAAATATAAAGTGATATATCATTATCTTTTTTATATTACCAAAATATTAAAATACTAATGGACTGTTATAAATATTTATAACATTCGTATTCCAAAATGCAGTCTCTAATTTTATTGAAACAAAGGAGGAAGCACACCGGTTACACTCCGTGCTTTCGCAATAATTTTCAAGTTCATGAAAGTTTTAGTATCTTCAGAGTTCCTTTTTTGATTTCCGTTGAATCACCGTCGACAAAAGATTTCGAATACATTACAACCTACGTTCACTTGCAAATATTATTCATAAGGATAACATTCAGCGTCTCTGAATAAATTGCAAAATAAAGTTATATAATTATTATGAAATTATACAAACCTCAGGGAAGTATTGAACAAGTAATGAAGTTTTCAAACTTTTAACTATAGTGAGATGTAATAAAACTTATTGCTCCCCTTACATACATTAAGAATTTACGAAAGTCAATTTGAACCTATGTAATACCGAACTAAATTAAAAACTTTAATTCACGTAGACGAAATATATTAATGAGACAGGAATTATATAGAACTTTAAATCTTTTGCTAACAAGACTTCAGAAGTTTCGTTATTAAATATTTTATAATTCTGTTAAAACGTGGACCGTCACTGCATTGTGCAGGGGCTATTAGAACCTTAAATGTTTTCGAATCTATAAGTCCCAGAAAAAAATGAGTAGAACCAAAATTGTATCAAGGGATCTATTAGATAACGATAATAATTTTTGTACAAGTGGAGGCGCTTTGGGGATATGAAAATCATCATCGTTTTTTTTTTAAATGAAACGGTATGTTTTTTTACTTCTCAATTTTCACAATTTCAATCACGTTTCTCATGTAGTTAGATCCAACAGTTCTGCTTAATTATTAAATTACAAAAGAAATTTCTTTTCGAAATTTACAAATATAAAGAATTTTATAGATTTATTATAAAGAAGAAAAAATTTTCTGACCAAATTTTACACGATACAAGAAGAAGAATTATATGCTCGAAATTCAATCAATGGCAGCATCACGAGCCATGTGAAACAAGAATACAAGTTTGTATCATGGAAATGTTTAAAACGCACACTGCAGTATTTACAAGGAACAAGTACGCTATTTCAGTACTAAATCGTAGAAAAACCACGGTCCAGTTAAAAAGTAGAAATAATTAAAGCAAGTAAACACAGTTTCGCTCGCACGAAAATCTCCGTTTAATCCTGCACGTAGAAGTTTCGTATGTAAAATTTTATTTCGCGCACACGTGTGTGTTACAGCGGACGGAACAGACCTGTTACGGTTTTTATAACGCGAATTCATGCATGAGAAAAAGCTTTCGTACATTTCGCGAGAGGAAAGTCAGCGAAATACTGAGATAGCACGGTTTAATGGTAATTATGAAAGAAGTATCTCCGTTTGCACAGTACCGAAAAACTATCTGAGTGATAAGCAAGTGATAACCGCGCGCTATTTTGGCAAAGAAACGACACTTGTCGAACGGAATGTCGAGTTTTTCTATTTCCTTTATTGTTATACTCGGGAAAACTTTTACGAGCGTCGTCAAGTAACTATTGTGAAGGAAGTGTGAAGTTTTAAGACACTAAAGTTCTTATCTTATCTATTCTTATTGGAACAGAATATTGTTTCAAACCGGCATACATAAACTCTTTGAATTTATACGATTACAGTTTCGCAGATATTGCAGCCACTTTATCTATCTATTTTAATTTATTTATTATATTTATTATATTTTAATTTATTTATCCATCGAATGACGGATAGTGAACATTCAAGACCTGACTACAACCGACATTTTTGCTGTTTTTCTTGTATCTTCATTTAATATTAACCCTTAACGGTCACACTGGGGTATGAAACGACATCAGCCAATTTAGCTTTAATTTCAGCCACTTTATATTCTGAAAATCTGAATAAATATCTTCTTTGAAACCCCGGTATTTTTACTACTTTTTACCTCAAACTGTTATATCTCAAGAGTGTTGCTAAAATTTTAGCTCTTTATATTAAAATTGAAAAAAGTTTCTCTGTGAAAACATTTTTCAGTTCTTTCGCGTTTCAAAATTTTGTTTATACTCAACGTTTAAATTTAATTGTCATATTTTTAATATTGTGCATAATGAAAAGTTGCATCAATTCTGTTGATTTCAATTAACTGTTTCATAATTAAGTTCTCAGAATTGCTTTCAAAGCTATAAGCTTTGTTTCGTTGTTTCATTTGAAATGTTAAAATATCCAGGAAGTCTAGAATAATTTTTTATTATTAAGTACATAGGAGATTGATTCCTACTGTAAATTAATAAATCAAATAACAATGTACTTCTTTAAAAAAAGGTACAGTTCAAAACATTTTCAATTCTACTAGCTAAGGATTATAATATGCTTCCAAAATATTTTAAATACATTTATATTTGTGTTATTATATGCGAAAATTTTCTTTACACATTCGCCTTAAAGTTTCAAAATACTAAAAAATCCTTTTTTAAATAAATATGAAATTTTCATCGAATAATGGACACTCCCTAGTCAAAAAATTAGTAGTAGTCACTGCACTGATAATAAACACTATCGTATTTCAAACGGACATCATCATATTGCAAATACTCAATTAAAATCACACTAAACACTGCTGTTATTGATATCTTCAAAGAAATCATTTCAGTATTCTCTAAGTTACATCTTATAAAAAAGGAAACTGAAGAACAGAGTCTAGCTAATCTCATACTGAATTTGGTAAATGACAGTAGTTGTTTACAACTGCTTATCAAAAAATCACGACATTCAGCCAATTTATGCAACGAAACAGTAATTAATTCGAAAATACGACATTAAAACATCTCAACCTCAGTAAACATCGTGTGCACTATTTGGAATTTGGAAATATTACGTTAAAATAATGGATTATGATTGAACCTAACTACAATTTTAAAATCCTATACAAATTACAAAAAGAAACTGATCTGCATATTCAACGCTGTTAATATGATACTTCAAAGTCTTGCAGTGATTTATTACGAAAAAATATCATGATGCGATCAAGCTTTGTTATTGATGGTAACGGGAGAGCGTGGTTCAGTGAATAGATAACAACCATCATTTTTAACTGTCAAAAGATATTTCCCGTGGGGCCTCATAGAGCCAATAATTCACAACAGTAACACTAGATGACATAAGCCTTATGTCATAGCTATCACGTTCATTACTTTAGAGTACTTTCAACGCCTCTGACTTATTTTCTGCGTTACACGTTCAGAGTGCTCATTGCCTTAACGTTGTCCACTGGCTCATTTGCATTATCATTCACAGAACATATTATTCATTTTATAAAGTAATTTTCAAAATAATCCTGAAATATTAATCATAGAAAACTGAAATGATAAAGATTTTGTGTTTATTTAAAGTTAAAGGTGTTTAAAATGAATTACGTCTTCAAAAATATTTATTTTACAAGAATGTTTTATAGTCACAATTTGTTTTTGTAGGTTATATTTAGTGACCAAAGAAATCAATCTATATGGACAGATGATTTTGAACAGACGAAAAGATGTGAAATGTTTTTCGAAACGCAACTTCGGTGATGGCTTGGTTATGGTTTGCTTAAAAAAGCTCCATAGTTATTTCCCACAAAATAACGGTAATTATACCGACACATTAGGAAATGATTTGAAACTACATAACAGAGCACCACAACGAAAATTTAATTTTCATGCAGGTTCATAAATCTGCACATACATTAAGATAGTCTGCCAAAAGTAACATTTGGTTACTAGATTGACCAGCACGTTCCGCTATCGATAAACTCCATAAAAAATTTGTAGGGAATATTGGTATGATTATTTCGAATAATTATACATGTTCAAATGTAGAATTAAACCTTGCAATAGTCAACACAGAACACTGTAGGAAAATATTTTATTTTTAGTATGCCAGATCGAATTTTCGATATAATTGACGATGGGAACATGATAAACTATCAAGTTTCATGTTTCTGTCCATAAAACACAATAAAGGATTTTTTACTCATGGCACACCTGAAAATTAGTTTCTAAACAAATCTAAGTATGTTAATATATCAAATTCTTTTCATATATATTAATCAGTATTTAAAGACTATTAACCATAATTTTCATCCAAAAATTCCCATTAATAAAAACAAGAGGGTTGGTATATTTATGCAACGCGTTGTACAATAATCCAAAAATGGATTTTTTGAACATTGCAAGCTAGAACACTGTTAATTAGAGTGCTCCAGGCGAGAAGGACTGGATCGAGGCCATAGAGGAACGCCCATTCCGGGTAACGCTGTTCAAACTTTGCAGGATTCCAAGGCAACGGAAGATACCTATGCCCTCCCCAGACGCACTGTCTCTGAAAGGGGTCCTCCATGGCTCGTTTACGAGTCGACAAGACAGATAGGCAGGAATATTCGCGGAACTATGTAAATTTCGTTCTTGATTCCCGGCGAATTGCATCACCAGCAGGGCGATCGTCCCGTCGCAGATAACCGCGTCGACGACGATGACAGATGCCAGACGGCCGGTAAATCTTTTATGAAATTACTCTGAAACCATTGGCATCGTACCATCTCATCGCGGTGCTTGCTGCTTCCATGGTTGCGCAGACACGTTGCGCCTTAGCCATCGCCACCCTCGCGAAGAACTTGAACTTCGCTTACGAGAGAGGGTAAGAAAGTAAATTTCCCCTATGTTTCGAGAGAGATTCGCGCTACAGCGACGAGACGACGTGAAATGGCGATATGACGCCACCTTTGATGTCTGCTATGATCCTGAAGGTGCCATACCACTTTATGGTTCTTGTGCTTTTCAGGAATCTTTATCGGATTTATTTTACAGCATGGAGTATATTTTAGTAGATAATACGTGAAGGTTTCAAATGGAAATTTTTGTAATAATATTTTATTGTAATTGTGCTAGGTCAGGTCGTTTACTTTTTTTATGACTCGATGCAGTAATGTGCCTTTATCATGATTTTTGTGGTATTTTAAGAATGTTATTAGCTATTTACAAGTAATTCTATCGTTACTATCTACCATAATAGAATTACAAATTTTGATGTTCCTAAACTTCTATATTTCCCAATTTCTTTACTTTAAATTTCTGTATCCCCGTCTCCATCGTATTTCTAATTCTTTATATCTTCAAATGTCTGCATGTATACCCAGATGTTCTTATCTCTAGATTTCATTATCAAGTTTTCGGTAGTTTTCAATATCTATAGTTTATAAACTCTATATTTTCAAAATTTCATAGTTCCAAATTTACAGTTCCATATATTCTCAAGTCACTTTAGTTCCAGACTGAACTGTTCACGTTCATAAATTCCCAGATTTCTATAATCTCAAATCTTTATTTTCCCCAATCGCTATATTTTCGAATCTCTATATTCCCAAATGTCAATATTTTCGAATTCTATATTCTCCAATTTCTATAATCTCCAAACCCTGCATTCTCTAATATTTATATTCCCAAATGTCTATAACTTCAAATTTCTATACGTTCAAACTTCTATATATCCAGGTCTCTATATTCGCCAATATCTATAGAAATATTACGAGTAAAGAAATGTCGACATAACCATATTTTCCTATTTCCCAATTCTGGATATATACTGTTTTCCTCGATAGAAAATTCTAATATATTTTTACAGTTTTGTTTGAACTTAGGGACGTGCTTTTAATTCAACTTAGCCGTTCCAGTTTAATTATACAGTTACATTTAACCATTAATACTGAAACTATCGGTCAAATGATCGGATCACAAGATATTTATCTGAAATTACAGAATTTTTCAAGGTTTTCTTAAAATCTGCGTGGATTCATATCGAAGGAAAGGATTATTGTATATCAAATTATGTTTTATTGTTTGTTTCTTTATTTTCTTTTTAATTTCAAATTAATTATGCGCTAACACAGGTTGGTTTAATGTTAATCTACGAGGTGACATAAGATGAAAGACGTGTCGGGTGTTCTGGAAACTGCCACGTAGAAAATTAATGTATTAAATTATCTTCACGTTACTCACATCATAAAGTATAATACAATTATGAACGAGATAACCCCAGTAGTGCACCTGTGTACGCAATTTCATAATTTTTTTTAAAAAGTCAATAATTCTAATACTGAAATTACAAATACAGTTTGTTTCATTGAATTTAAGTTTGCTTTTAAATATCCCTTTAGAAAACTTTGCTTCCTTACATTTGTAATAGTTGAATAGCAATCACACTTTTGTTATACTTGTATACTGCAGGTAAATATTCCTCACTGAAGAGAAAAATCATGACTTGCCTTGGGTGCAATTTAACAAATGAATATTTCAAATATAGACGATTATTTAAGAGAAATTTAAGTTTCCATCAAATCTTTCTATCGGTAATTTTGTGTAAAATATTAAGGATATCCATAGCATTTGCATATTTGTGACATGTAACATTCGATATGCACAGCACATCATTTTACAGTAAGGAATTAATAAGAATACCTATTTTTATGCATTTTTACGTACTCTTTCAGTAACATTTATTGTATATTAACTGTAGAGAAAACTACAGTTTTAATATTTTGTTGCAAATTTTGTTTCCTAACTTCATGCAATTATAACCTCATTTAGGAACATAAGAAATAATCTTTTTTTTTTTTAATATTCTGAAGAAACCGAATGCTACTCTTTTTTCAGTCCCAGCTATAATTCAACTCTCTAATTTATTGGTGTTTTTATAATTCTTTGTTCTAATTGATCCAATAGAGAATCTATGAGATTCATGTTTGGGGATCGTGGAGGTGGATGCAAAACTTTTGGACAATTATATAACAAATATTCCTATACTATTCGATCTCCGTGCTTTGGATCATAATCCTGATCAAATTTAAAGGTATTTTGTGTTCTCGTATTATTAGCACTTTTCAGTAAATTTTATTTCGAAAGATCCTTATCTACACTTATCTAAAATAACATCAAAGAACATCAATTCACCAACGCCCGCATTGGAAATGCACCCGCATTCAATCACAGAACCTCCGTGTTTTAAAGTAGGTTTTAGATATTTTGACTTTAAAGCTTCATTCACTTTTCGCCGTACTATACTATTACTATCGGAACCAAAAATATAATATTTTCACTCATCAGCGAAAGTAATATCCTTCCACCTATTTTAAGACTTTTCGACAAATTCTCTTGCGAAAATCAGTCTTTTCTCCGATTTATGTCATTAATGTACAATTTTCTTCTTATTATTCGACCATTATATCCATTGTTCTCATTATTCTACGCACAGTTTCAGTACTGACTTTCTTTCTATCTTCATGATAAACCTCTGAAGCTAATTGTACAACACTACAATGTGGATTTTTTTTAACTCGTATTAATTTTCTTTCTTCTCTTCCATTCAAAATTTCAGGTTGTTCCTTTTGTTTCTTAAATTCGAAGCGATCTTCTGTTTTACATCTTTTAATACCTGCTACTATACTCTTTTTCATTACTAATAATTGTGCTACTTCTTGGTAAGTTTTACCTTTTTCTTTACTATAAATTTTCAGCATTTTACACGGTTTCCATAAAATTAAAACGCCTGTTCAAATTGTAAGGATATAATTTATTAACTAGTAACATAATACAGTACTACTGTACATAACATTATTAACACATGTTAATATCTTGTATTTCCACCCTTTGCTTTGGTGATGATATGTTTTAAGAATATTATAGCAAAAAGAAGTTGTTGATGTGTTTTCAATCTACAAACAACAGTTTATCTTTCAGTAAAATAAATGACATAGTATCTAAATTAACTTCTTTAATGCAAAACAAGACACAGGGACAGTACTGTATCCGAATATTAATAACTGTATGTTACAAACAGAACTTTCATTTATTTTTGATTATTATATGTACCATAATCATGTTGCATGTCAAATAATTCGTTCCAGACTGCCTCAATGAAGCAAAACAAACAAATCATACGGTAAAGGATTAACCACCTCCCTTTTTGTATGAAAGAAGACTAAAATAAACAAAAACATGCAAAAGACTTTAAAACAACCTAATAGTTCGTATAATAAAATAACCTGAGTTAACAATGCTTATTGAAAACGTACAGTCTGGGAAGTTTGTAACGGTGTTTGTTTGCTTGAATAGGTTTCAATGTACTTATATTTTTAATACAGTAAGAGAGATGATATTTTGATTGTAGGGGCATGAAACTTGAGAAAAGAGTATTTTTATGGCAGGTACTTTATGATGCTTATAATTTGTAAGATAGGACAAGGTAGTCTACTATAAAGTGACTTTCGGTTCACTGAACCTAGGAGGAAATTATTGGACTGTCTGGAAAGTTCGTATTAATGCTTCTTTATTCTTTTGTTTTATAATCCTATTTATAACGACTTCTGGTTCAAGTTCGAAGAAACTTTACAATATACAGGGTGTTTTGTTACATCTGGAAGACATAGAACGATGAAAAATATTTTGCATGAAACTGTATACATCGTTCCCTTACAGCAGTTGATTTTTCTGGAGATTCTGTATACTACAAATTTTTATACGAAATATACTTTAAAATTTAAGAGGTTCCATGAACAGTTAACCTTTTTAATATTGTATACTGACATCATTTTATGTAGAATATTCTATGGAACTTTATGGGAAATAAATAAATTACAGATATGATCTTTGTTTACAATAAAATGAAAACAAAGTGAGTTCTATGTTTCCTGTGCAAAGTCAGTTCAACTGAAAATATTTGTTGGAAAGTGTATTTAATTAACGTGTAGGTATTAAAGTTCAAAAAGTGTACATACTCATCAGTGAACGGGTCATTTCATCATTTTAAAATAAATCTGTATTATATTGCAGATTTAGTTATTTATCACTCTGTACTAAAAATAATTTTGTATTTATGGACGATTGTAACGCTAGCATGCTGACGGTATCTCCAAAAATTATTTGGAACAGTTGCTACAAAATAAGAAGCTCAAATTAATCCCAAAGCCAGACCAATTACTGGATTTCAACTCTACTGAGAAATTTCGAGATAAAGTGTAGACAGAATTTAAAATAGTATCTACGCTATATCGGAGAAAGATGTGTAGACATATTTGGGTCAGTTTAGTCACCGGTAGACTGCCAAAATTAGTGCTAGCTATTGTTACAAAGTAACACAAGACAAATTTATATTTAGGATATGTATATTGAGTTTATTTTGTGTGACTAAAGATTAATTTTATTACGTGATGTATTAAGTTTCTATATTCATTTTTGAACCATACAAAATTAAACTCGGAATGTTTTAACATTGTGTTAACATTTTTATAATTAGTTAAAAATATTATTTGAACGCGTAGATTAATTAGTAAATGTTTGTCACAAAAGTATAGCACATTTATGCTTTTATTTTAAGTAAACGATTCAAATCGAATTATTTACATAAATGTTCTGTTATATTGTCGTTGATAAATCTCAATATGTCAAGTACGAAATTTTATATTGCACTTTACTGTACATTAAAAAAAGTAAAAAATCAATGTGATGATAGTATAATTGATAAAAGAATTAAAGTATTAAAATTTTTGACTTTATGACCAGTCATTTGGTCCTTTGTGTACTTACAATTAGTATTCTTAAACATAGACAAGGCTAAATTTTTAAAATTAAACGAGACATATGTTAAAAAGAAATTATTTTATAAAGCATGTCAGCTGTTAAGAACGAATGACTCTTTCACCTTTTTACTAAAATAAGCGTATCTAAGCACAGAATATCGATTTGAATTGATATAATTTAGTAAGGTTTGAAAAAAAATTATAAGAAAATGGTAAGAATATTCACTGAATTTGAAAAAAAAACATGTTACGAAATAAAGAGAGAATGAATGCCAGTTGTATTTCACAGGTGTTGCTAACAGCGATATATCGTTGTTCAGCACTAAAGAAGTTAAGCAGGAAATATAAAACTGTATTAAGCATCCCCAGTGTCTCCTACATTCGCTATATTTTATACTTTTATTGCAACGTATACATTGAAGTAGGACACCATGTTCGTGTACAGGATACAGAACACAAAATGATGACAATGTGATAAATACATTATAGTATATTTTAAAAGTGTTAGTAAACCAAGAAAATATTCTAAAAACACGAAGAGGTAATAGCAAAATTTGCAAGAAAGTGCAATTTCGCATGATTGCACAACTTTATGGGTAATAGTACTCGAGTTGAGGAATAGTAAACAGTAAAAGCGAACTGAGAAAATTTCCCACTCTATGAAATGTACACATTATCGTAAAACCAGTGGTACAAGAGAGGGGTTGATTTTATTTTTTAAAAATTTCTAAAATTTAGAATCAAACCTTCTTTATAGGACATCTCTCGTTTTCGAGAAAATTGGCTTTAAAGATCTATCCAATTTTTCCCAAGCAAATCAGATTTTCCTAAGAAACTTTAAAAATTTAGAAAAGAGATTTGTGAGTTTGTCAATCTGATAATATGAACGTGTAGGAATTTAAGGATTCGAGAAATTGAATTAGAGAATTTTAGAATTAAAAAATTTTGAAATTTAGAAACGTGGAAATCTGAAAGTTTAGAAATAATGAAACACATTTAGGAAGTTGGAGATTTAGAAATTTGAAAAACTGAGAAATATGAAGATTTGAAAATTTAAAAACTTCGAAATATGGAAATTAAAGAAAAACAAGTTAAGGATTTAAGGAGGTAAAAATTTGGGACCATAGGAATTTAAGAATTACAGACTTACAAATTTGAAAATATGAGAATTTATGATTTAGAAAATTGAAGAATTTATCATTTTGAAAATTTCGATAACTTCATAAAAGTACAAATTTAAGGAACTGAAAATTTGGTAATTCAGAAATATCAGAATATGAAATTTTTAAAGTTTTATGATTCGGAAATTTCTAAATGTAAATGTTGAGAAATGTGAAAATATGGAAAATTTAGAAACACAGGAATGTGGACAGGGAATTTCGTAAATAGAAAAACTTCAGAATTAAAAAATGTTGAGAATCTGGGAATTCGAAATATGCAACAATTTTCCATTCCCATATTCGTAAATCACCAAATCCTGAAGTTTTCAAATGCCAAGGATTTGAAATGCTCAACCTATCTCGAAAATGTGAAATCCTCCAAAAATCCCTGAAAATAATGATAGATCTCTTCCCTCCTGTCACATTTTCCCAAGGGAAGCCATATTCGCTCCTAACTGCGCGTGTACCAAGAGATGAAGGTAACGTCTTTTCCCCGCTTCTACAAATGTTTTCGCACAGTTTGTTTCTCATAGTTGCATGTGCATAATATCTGCTTTGTTTCGTTAATTGGCTCTGAGCCATAACATAAATCGCGTGAGATGGTTAAACTGCATTAGTAATTCATATCACGCAAACTACCATCTCAATTTTCTTGTTAATATTCATAATTCAACTATTCGTATTAAACCAATCACTTGTTGGAACGTTCTCAAATAATATAAATTCCTATAATTAATTTTAATAAATCATGTAAGTTTGTAGGTTACAAGACTTTTGTTTTAGATAACATTGGGGGACGTAAGTAACATTCTACTATGAGGACGAAAAAGACTGTAAAAATTGTACCAAGGGTGATTTGTTATACATCCTAACTGTAATTGGGAATAAATAAACAAACTATATACCAAAGAAATGCTCGAAGTTACACGTTCTATTTTTCATAATTTAAATGTACAGATAGAATTTTCATTGTTTCTCAAAATGTAATATGTTTATTTAACTGTTTCTTTTTATTATTTCCCATAAAAATATTATACTGTGTTAGAAAGTGTTTTTGCTTAATTCTCCACAAAATGATTAACAGTACTGTAGTCCTGATAGGTCAGGAAGTATTGAAAAATATTTTAGCTCTTTGACTACCTATCACGGAGAAATTAAATGTGAATCAAATGATAGACCGATAAACACATTCTTATAACATGATTCTGTTTTCTATACTTTTAACCCTTAACGCTCCAAGTGTGCCTCTGGAGCACCCCCAAAAAAATTCCACACATTATTCAATTATAATTTATATAAATATTGCAGTCAAAATAATATTACTTCTGACATGAATAAAGATTGTTTTGAACTACTTTAATAATATTATTTACACGTCATTGTTGCATTTAAAATCTGAAAACTTAAAACTTGCAAGTCGAAGTATGGTGAGAATATGTTGTTGCGATATTCACAGTTAAAAGAGCGTTAAGGGTTAAAAGGTGATTAGCAGATAGGGTAAATGTAAAAAATGTTGCTGCCACTCTCCCCTATCGCTGACACGAGATTATCAAGATTCACGCAGTTTGATGGTAAACGTGGTCGTTGCACGACACCGGGTGAACCTCGACATAAGTAGCCGCTTAGGAAGCTGGCCTCACGCAAACGTTAAAGACTCTTTAACCGAAGCGAAGGGAAGCTGAAGAGCAAAAGGGAAGAAAAAGAGGAACCTCTGTTCAGGGTAGCCGAGAATTCCACGAGGCTGTCATGTTGACGCGTGCGCGCGCGTGCACACACACCATTCGCATCCGACACTAGCGTGTAGCACGTCGGTGTCAAATAGAGAACCTCTTTTCACGAGACATAGTCTTAGGGATGGGAGAAATGCATGCAGAGTCCGCATGCGGCGAATACATGTCTGCATAAATCCCGCCGGCGAATTTTTATGTTCACCCCCTGTCTGATCCCCTTTTACCGAGAAAATCGATGGGGAAACCGTGGTTTGTTAACCCTTATCACTGAAAAGTATAGGCTCCCTTGTACCAGACACATAAGTATTCACATTTCCTTTTTTGAGGTAAAACTACCAGAACGGTCGAATGATCATTTTACAGGTTTCTTATTTGAAACTACGGAATTTAGTTTTAATTAATCCCATTAATTTATTTATTATAGTACACTAATTTATTTAATTTTTAACTTAATTTTTAATTTCAAAGTATGCATTATACGAGGGTAGGTTTAACATGAAGGTGTGTAAAAGGAGAAAATCGATGAATTGACAAAATCAGTTCCCTTGTTTAACAAAAATATGTAATTGATCCTTTCAAACGTGTTTGAGGATTTATTATATAATCCTAGTAAAGCAGATTTACGTTAAATAGCTGTTAGTTTCAAAAAAGTTCATGGCGAATCGAAAACTTCAAACATACTTTTCTCAGGGTCACATTTTTCAAAATTGACGTGTAACAAAGCATTGAGTTAAATCACTTCTATCGACACAGAAATTTACATAAACACTTTCTTCAGTCCATAAAACTCCAAAAATGAAGTTGTTGAATTTCACAATAAAACACTCACTTTCCACATTTCTGCAGGTAAAATATTTAAATTTGTCCAAAATATTTGCAACCAATTTTGTTTTTTCAAAACTAAAATTTAATATCCACAGTCAGTCAGCACATCACAATTTGGAATTATATGCACTTTCATCACTTTTCTCGAACTAAATTATTAACGTTCAAATCACAATTCAATAATTTGAAGATATTATTTTCACTTAGTTATCTGTCGCGTTAACATTTCTTTCGGTTTCCAAATTTCGCGGCTAAAAATATTAAACTTTCAGAAAACATTTCTCATTGTTTTTATACTGTGTGGTTCATTAATCGAAAGTTGGTAAACTTTTTGTCAATATATTTCTTGTCACTCTGTCAGAATTTCAGCAAACAAGCGCCGGAACAGCTAGCTACAAACCGTTCAGAAAACGTCCTTCCATGGACGTTACTTCCGTTGTATTTCGGGACTGGCGGGCTTCCATGGATTGCAGCACGTTGCATGGTTTGGTCATTGGCCGTATTTTGCCATCTGCTCTATCGTGCAAGTATAGCCCGTTTCTTTATTTCACCCAATTACATTCAGATGTCACAGTTGGCTTTTGTTCTCCAACTAAGGAATTCCTTTTCACTAATTGAAGCCGTAATATCAACCGTTACTTTGTAATATCGCGTTTCATTCCAACATCATTTACGAATTTCAAAATTCAATTCTTCCTTTATACTTATTTAGGGTGTCCCAGTTTTGTACCATCAAACTTTACCAACATATTCCATACGCAAAAATAAGGAAAAGGTGTTATATTAATATAGAGTTTTAAACACTATTAAAAAGTTAAAACAAAAGTACAAAACGACTGCTTTGTTTTTTGGTGCTGCACGCAGTGTGTCCCAGTTTTGTAAAACTTTACCAGCACTTTCTTATAAATGAAAAGGATAAAGAATGTTATAAACATGGGCTCTAAAAGATTATGAAGAGTATTAAAAGTATTTTACGTTGTTAATTTTTAAACTCAACAGAATATCTAAAACCTGTACGAGACATCACAAAATTTATGGCTATTTGTTCATTTTCTTACTCAAATTAATTATTCCTTACTGCAACTTTTTTTTGTCAAATTTCATCCAAAATACTATTCCAAACTGTAGTTAAAAATATTTGGTCCTATCGACACTAAATAATTCAATTCAGATTTAATTAAATTAGAAATAATCCAGGAAGAGGAATATCAATTACAAACTGTGTTACTTCGACAAAAATATTTGATCGTACAATTCGATACAAATCTTCATATTTCAAAAGCACCCTTTGAACTGTTCTTATAAATTCATGTTCACCTCGGTGCACATATCGAAGAACAAACACTGTTATTATCTAAGAAGAAGCAATTCAACGAGATCACGATAAAATCACTGACATGTGACAACTCAATAATTCATGTCCACCAACACAGATTCGATCTAATCCTTGCTAATCTCCCGCATTCCCTCTCCCCTTTCATTAGTTAAGATGAACACGATATCGTTTAACCTGACAGCATGTAGCCGGGGTAAAAGTAGCACGGTATGACCCTGGAAACACTTCTATGTATTTCTTCGTCGACAAAAAGGTGAACTGACTTGGACACGCCTACGAACTGCCCCTGTTTTGAATCAAAGATGTTAAAACGACTTCAGAAATTTGTCAGAAGAAACTAAAACGGTATGCAAAATTCTTCGCTTGACCTACATCGCTAATACTAGCGTTAATATTCTATCAGAAGGATAGTAGATAGATCTACAGGGTGTCCTATTCAATTCGGATTAATTGAACTTTTGAAACAGGAATGGAAAGAAGACATAATTAATTTCTTTGCTCTTTAGGTGTATTTAACATTCCTCTTGGACATGGAGATGTTAGAGCAGGAAAGGGATAATAGGACCCGCATCACATCTTTGGACTGTGTGGGAAACATTTCATTAACTCTTAAACGACGGATCACTAAAATATGCTAAAAAGGATTCTACGTTGAGGGCTGAAATATTAAGCTAGATTTAAGAGTTTTTTCCCTAACGAATATGTAAGGAAATAAATCTTTTTAGTAGTTATTAAACTACTTTTAAATTATAGAGAAAAAATTGTTAAAATGGTTGTTTTCCCTAGCGTAAAAATAGTATTTTTAAAAAAGATATATGTGCAGTAGAAACAACAAATTCAAAAACAAATTGTTAATTAGTACGAATGTCGCTATCACGGATACTACAATCATATTGATTCATTTATTTATTATAATTTTTAAATACCAAAGTTATCGAAAGAAAAATATTTTTCATTTTGTTTATTCCAACGCCATTTCTTTTGCTTTTTAAGATAAAATGTTTGGTGTAGTATATATAACAGCAACATTCGTACTAATTAAAAATTTTTCTGAATTTTTTATTCCTCATAAATTTGTATTGAAAATCACATCGTTTCTTTTTGGCGGTTCATTCGATTTAAGAAAATACACGAAAATGTAGTGAAATCATTTTAACAATTTGTTTACATTGCTTACAGGTGTTCTGATAAATGTTAAAAAATCTATTTTCATTACATGTTGCATTTACTGCAAAAAGAGTAGCTTCATTTTTTAGCGATGAAAGTAAAAAGTTCCTTTAAATTTTGTTTTACTCTTTTTCGGTGTTAGTTTATACACGTGAAAAGGATTATGATGGCAGTGACAGTTTAAGCTTAATTTTATAACTCATTTTAATTTGAATTTCAAAAGTTTTTACTATTACGTGACTGCTACGTTGCGGTTGTTGCAACATTCAATATTTTTACAAACACTATTATTAATTATTGGATCATAACCTTTTTCATTAATTTTATAATCAATAATTATCGAAACATTGGACGTAAAAAGAGAATTTTAAAAAGAAGGGTATACTCATAATTTTCAAATACTGAAGTGATGTGATGTTTAATTAAAAATTCAATGTATCTAATTATTAATTTAGGAAGCAGTGACAATTCATGATTTGAATGATTATTAAAGATGCACGCTAATAAATTCCGTTCAATCCATTTCACATGAATTAGATCTGTTTTCTCCTTTTAGGGTGGTCACGCACGTTCTTATATAATTGACTTATGCAAATATAAGCTGTCATGGAAAATAAAACGCCTGTATATTAATGTAGCTCGGTTTTATATGTTAATGTCATTAATTTTTTGGCATGAACGAAATTATTTGCATATCTTTAAAATTTGAAGCGTAACTGCTCTCGAGTATAGTCAGATAACTAAATTTTGTTTATGCAATATTTCAACAAAAATACGAACAATCATGAAACGCAAGAATCTAGGAATATCAAAATAACCAACACGTACAGGGTCTGTGTCAAAAATCGTACTTGCGTAACACAACATTCTCGCAATGTTTCGTTAAAATCAGAAATTTCGGGTTGAGAGACTCCTTGTCAACTAAATATCATGCATAAATTAAGTAGAATGCTTGGAGTACACGAGTACCTGGTTCATAAAAAAACTGTGAAAATTTCGACTATTAACGCAGAGAATGTTAAAAAAACAAAAAAGAGTAAAATGTAAAATAATGAAATGAAAGCAGCGACGTACTACTGCTCCGAGACCCATTTTCAAACACTCGTTGTATCTCGTAAACATGTCTACGTTCCACAAATTCGGTTCACTCGATACTCGACAAAAGTCGTGCTGAATCAAAGCGCGTCGTTGACGAGGAATAGTTCTGGTAGTAAAATTTACGACGGCAGTCGACGTCACTAAAATAAGACCGAGAGAATCCGATACTCGACGTTCAACGAACCGGACAGAAATACGATTTCGAAACGTCACGAAACGTTGAAAAATTAATCACGTCCCGGTTAGACGGGACAGTGGATCGATAAGTCGAAATTCAGGAAATCTTACATAATTGGCGAACACGTACGGGCTACGAGCGGAACGGACAGATGACGTTTCGCGAACGATCCGCACACAGACACTGTCACATCACGTCGGTTCTGTCTACGAGATACAACGAACGAAACTATCCAAACGATCACAGGGCTAATCATTTAATTCCGTCCGGAGCGGGAAGACAGAACCGCACGCGAAGCGTTTCGTCTCGTATCGATCGCGGGCCAGCTTCGACGAAATTTACGAAACGCGCGAATCGAAAAACGGACAGAGATAGAAATGGGCTAGAGGGCGAGAGAAACGTCGAAAGAGAGAAAGCGAGAGCAGGAGAGAGAGCGCGATCTCCCGTTCTGACTTCACGTGGCTTCTATTGATTTACTACGAGGCGCTGCTTTTGCGAAAGAACCGCAAAGTCTCGTAATGAAAAGTTCAGCCGCTGATCGATCCGCTGTCAGTCGACATCTCCTTGTGGCCGTTGTATGTCTCGTGTATAGTCACGCTAGCACTGCAACAGTCTGCCCCAACGGTTCAGTGACACGGTACACTATACGACACACGGCATCGGTCTGGCTTCAGGGAATCGACACCGGTTGTTTCCGGAATCAAAGAACAGACACCAACGTTGCACGACGCGTTTCCTGATCAGTCATATATCCTCTCGTTTTCTCTCACGATGTTGTAATCCTCTAATTATCGATAAACAGACCGTAGCCTCGTAGAACCGTAGAAGAGAATCGTAGACACGAAGGATGGTAATAAAAATTGTAAGGGCAATTTCGTCCACGAGACTGTAGGGCCATTCCGTATATCTCAAAGTGTGTCAAAAGATCGCGTAAAGCTCACCTGCCGTCAGAGGGTGGCAAGCACCAAGGACAGGCAAGCGAGAAAGAGAAGTCAAGAAGCGGAGAGGGCAAGAGACAGAGGGGTTGAAGGGGGGTGGAAAAATGAGCAGGTCGCAGGCCGCAGGGCGTACGAGCTACATCCGTACCTCCTTACTTCGGCAAAATCAATAACCTGTTTGGGGGTGTAGGAGAGAACCTAAGGAGAGAGGCCATAGCACGGCACCGCCGCACTAGGTGGCAAAGGTAGCACGAGTCAGGTGTGTGTGTGTATCAGAAAAATACGTACGCGGTCCAACAGCGAATATCCAAAGCCGTTTATTCCCCGGGACGTTCGCGATCCTCGTGCAAGGGAGGAGAGTGTAAACCGGCACCACCCCCGACAATCCTGGCACCTGCAATCGTCGCTGGGCTGTCTGTGTGTAACGGAGTCCTGCAGTCTGATCGGTTCAACTCGAAAGGTTAGAGCACCGGATACACTACCGGTGTGTTTCACTGTCTACTATTCCCGGTACGGGGGGTTTCGTAAAACTCTAGCTCTGGCACAAGCTCACCACGCACCGGTATTATCGACGATTCTTCCTTTTTCCAACAACTCAGAATCCTGCGACGATCACACTGTCAGCAGAGGTCTCCCCCTCTCGAAGCTTGCCCTCTGTTATCATTACCCACCACCTCGCGGATAGAGAACGAACGTCTCGGTTGTTCGTTATCCGAATCGCGCGCTCTTCTCTCTACCGGAAAGGAGAGCGTTCACCACCACCTCGACCAGTTTGAATTCGCTGTCCGTGCGACGGAGGATGAAAAAGGACGATGATAACAGCAATCCGATCGAGACGGTGGTAGCCGAGACGGGTACACGGGTCTCACGCGTTCCACGCACGACTTTCCTGTCAAACGGATGCTTCCCCGCGAGGAGAAGCGTAACCAACAGACAGAGAGAAACGAACTCAGCACAACGACACGCGTTTCAAGCTGTCGCGGCTATGGGGCGCGGACCACTACCTCGACGAGCCTCCCGGATCGTTGGATAAAACTCGGTGGGGCCGTTCCGGTCGGCGTGCGAACTCCCCACTCTCTCTTTGCCCCTACCATCATCACACGACCAACGTTCGTCTCCCCTCCTATCAAACCTTACCCTCTCGCCCATCTTTCGTCCCTTTCTTTCCCACAACCACCCACCACCTGCGTTACCCCCACTATGTTCTCTAGACACCACGGCCGTCGTGTCGCGTCGCGTCGCCGTCATCCCACGACCCTGCAGGGTGCGCGAGCGCACGACCCGTTCCCTGCGCTCCGGTTGTACGTTTCGTCCGTTAGAATCTGTGTGTGTGTGTGTTTCAGTCTATGTATGTGTGTGTGTCGTTAACGGTGACCGAGCGAACGCGTCACTCGACCCAGCGTGTGCGATTGGGGGTTGAAGATTAGACGATGCTGCGTCACGATGCCCGTCCGTTTCGGAAAAGAAACCGCCGGTTGACCCTGGAATGCCGATGACCCGCGGCGAATTATGGAAATTCCGCTGATCGAGATAGGAAATGTGATTTAGAACTGTTCCGTCTTTTCGATAGACGAAAGATTTTGAAGTTCGTCCACGATGAAATATCGTTGGAGCATCGTGGATAAGGTCGCCGAGGGGATGGAAATTGATGATGGCGCGTCGCGATCTTACTCTTTGCTACGGGCACAATCTATGCTCCGCGCTTGAAGAAATCGTATCTGAGTTTATAAGGAGAGAAATTTCGCTCGCTTGGTTCTTTCGAGCTTTTAGAGGGACGGGTGATAAGAGAGATAGCGGTACGGTCACGTCCGTTTTCTTCGCGAGATTGATGCTGAGTTTGATTGCGTTTTGATTGAATCATGAACCACCGCTCTACTCGTATGAAATTTTTGTACTGAGCACGGTTTAATGATTTTGATAACACGATATGTTGTTTTCTTTTTAATTACTTGTGTAGGTTAAGCAAATATATGAATTCAGTACAAAACTAATGTATTTTACTAACATTTTAGGCGGCGGGTAATCTGATAAGTCAGAACGCAGGAAACTGCGATAAGCGTAGAAATAAACAGTTGTTTACTTTTTCACCTCTTTCATGCATTGATATCACAATAATTATACTAGGTTATCTAATTATAAAATTAATTTGCTATGGTTCCAGAACTTGCATTTTCAAATCCCTTCAACTGTTAAAAAAACTGACAGTGCCATGAACCTCTTACTAAGAGAAGTAAATCTACCGTTTGCTGACTTTTACACAGTTTACTGACTGTTTAGTGATTTTTTGTTTAGTGACAAATACTGCTTCATTTTCAATTTGTTTTAAAAGGTCGTATTTTTATACGAAAACGAGGAATTAATGGGGGAGGTCGAAAAAGTAAATTTTGTTATTTTTTTTAAAGCGTGAAATTGTACAATTTTTTATTTTACACAAATAAATAAAAGCATAATATATTCAGTGAATGCGTAAGTGTTGATGTCGAGAAACTTCGAAATCAGAACACGTGGACGGGGAGCAGGTCCACCTCTTTTCCTGCATCTTCTCTCCATAAAATGTAGCCTAACCTAATCTAATCATCCTATTAACGTTAGCTGAATAATTAGGTTAGGTGAGACGATATTTTACAGGAAGCGGATACAAGACGAGAGGCAAAGCTCTATTTATGGAAATACTCGTCAAACATTTATGATATTTAATTTTATACAGGTTTTGTTTAAAAAAATTGATTTATTCCATGTTAGTTTCTGAGGTTTTTGATGATTTCATCAAATGGACCCTCAAAAGTTGTATGAAATCTATCAAAGCGATTTGATACTTTTCGTTTAAATAAATATTTAGCTGTATAGCTAACCGCATCAGTTTTCACGATTTCTCATATTGATATCAATTTTTTTTGCCCAGTATCATTTTATGCGGAGAAACATCACGGATATGTTGCAGTACAAATTTAATCTACAACGTTTAATACTTTAACAGAATTGGATAACATTTTTTTTATTTCACTTTTTTTTTTTAATAATAAAACGAACATTTTTCGATTGATCCCAACTGATTTCTTGTTTTAATAAAAAAGTAAAGCTTTTTATGAATACAAATTTTTTTACTATAGAAAACTATACATATCCTTTATATTATATATTATAATGTACAATTTCGTTTATATTTATAATTATTGGAACACGTATTGTTAGATTATATTACTGTAAACAAATTCTTTATTAAACAAATTTTTTTTTACCTAGAATTCAAATATCACTCACTTTATAGAAGAATCAATATAATATTGCTCAGCGTATGCAATGTAGAACGGGAAAAAGTGTATACGAATATCTGTTAAGATTTTAATTTTAATTGAAACCACTTCGACCCTTTACTGTATAGAAGTAAACCTCCCCTCAAATACGGTTGCGGTTATACAATACCATTTCGGATAAAGCAAAACTGCAGTAAAAAAAATATAGAGACAGTATAGGTAATTAATGAAAAAGTAAGTTAGTACTTTCATACTTTTTTGGATCAAAATATTTCAAAGCTTACCTTAAGTATGTGAAAATCTCGCTAACACATATGTAAAAGGTGTATGAACATCAATTTATTTGATATATATTTTTTTACACAATTTTTGGTTCAAATTTTGTTTTATTGCTTTATAGTTTTTATAGTTTTTGATGATGCTTACGAGTGATTTATCTGTTACAAATGTTTAATTAAATTGAACAAACTATATTTTTCAAACTTTAACATTACAACTTTGCTGTAACAATTTATCAGAAATAATGAAAAAGAAGAGCAAAATTTATTTATTATAGTGTATAACTTTACAAGAACCCTCTTACAATTATATTATAATTTACATAGATTCAACATACTTTCGGACTAAAACGTTAGATAGTTCTTAAATAAATTCAATATGTGTGCCCTAGCATGACACATAAAATGTGCAGAAATCAGGAATTAACTTACAAAATATATGAGAGACCGGGGTAAGTTAATACATATTGCAGTTTCTAATTTTTACAATTTTTGCTTGAATTAATTATTTGATAAAAGATATGCTAATATATTTTATCGTTACAGCTTTTGCAACAGGCTTTGTTCAAAATATTTGCGACGTTAAACATAAAATATTAAAATTGACGCTTGACATATCAACCTTTGAGAGACAGTTTGATTCCCTGTATCTGAAATGGGGTCAAAGCAAAGAAACACGCGTATATTTCTTATTCTTCAGTTCTGTAGAACTGTATTTGTAAACGAAAGCAATCTGTAGCGAACAAATAAATCCTATCATGCTTCTAAGACTTTCAATTATTGTAAACATCGGCCTGTTGATATAACCTGCTCCTCATACATTTTACAATTTTTGTTCCAATTATTTATATATTAAAAAATATACTGAGAAATCAATACAAATATTTACCTTTTTAAAACGAAAATGGCTAAATCGCAAGTGCTAACATTAATGTATACAAATATACGTTCTATCCTAATGAACAGTTAAATAATAAAGTTCGAATATTTTGTTCTGATCGAGCTACATATGCGTAGTTTAAGAAAAGTCACTATATCAATCTGCCCTAGTATCAATTTATCCCTGTAACAACTTGTCCCAATCTCCCCATACATATAACAAAAACCACTCAAAGGATCAATTTCGCCTAACGACAATTTCTAATCAGCGTGACTCCTGCTACAAATTAGCAAAGTTTCAGTCTATTCCACCAAAAACTCATTTCCACAGGGTTTGTTCCGGAATTCTTTGATGTGGTTCTACTCTTTCCGGCCCATATCTCGCCGTTACACGCAGTGTGCACGCTTGTGCCCTTGAGCTCTTCTGCGAGCACTTGATCTGTCCATCATCGCTTTACATCGCTCTTATTCAGTTCGTAACAAGAATTCACAGTGGTATGTACTTATGTACTTTGTAACTGGTTAAGTCTCTTATCCTTTTGTGCTGCGGATTTTTACTGAACATAAAATTCATTTTTTTTTCAAATTGATCCTAAGGAAAAAGGATCTGAATGAGAGATTGGTCTTTGTTCAATTCAACAAAGGATCTATCACTACCATCTACTGCATTTGTGTCCTATGTTTAACACTTTAAGTACTTTGTAAAAATAGGGGAAAGTCCTTTTCCGTTAGTAATTTTATTTGTATTTGTTATAGCTATATTTTCAGTAATTTTATTTGATATAATTAAACCTTTATATTTCGGAATTAAATGAAAATTTATTGAAAATTGCTACTTATTTCAATATTCTACATTAAGTCTACTCATTTTGATCCGCGATAACTGCATGCTGTCAGTATTTGCTGAAACTGATTTTAATCGTTCTACTGTTGAAATGTTCGTGTTCATCGTAACATAACATGACTGAGTTAATACATGTATGTAGGGTAGCGTAGGGTCTTAAGGACGAAGTCGCCGATACTGGTGTTGTGAATGCGATAAAGTTGTATAAAGTTGTACGAGAGTGAATTGATTGAATGGTTCGATATACATATATTTATAATGTATATAAAATTCCTATATGTATAGCAACTGTTATGAGTTATTCGTGATATACAATACTCTTATTGTTTGTAGCCAGTTTTAAATTAATAATTAAATTATTCGATAACATTTACGTCGATATTAAATAATGAACACATGTTGGAACCACAATTCCTATGTATGTATTGAAAATCAGTATAACAAAATAATATTTATATAAAAATTAAAGAACATTTTACGTGTACTACATTAAATATTTTATACAAAGTGCTTATGTTCTTACAAAAGTATGAGCTCACATTAGTTTGTAACTTTTTTAATACATCAGTAATTCTACGTGGATAGGAATTTCTTGCGGACCTCACTTTTTAACACTTTTAAAAACACTTATTATGTACTGATCACTGTAAAGTAAACAAATAATAAAGAATCAATTGATTAATTTATATCCAAAAATTAGCTGTTTCATAAACCTAAAATATACAATAAAATATGCTCGCTCTACAAGACAGTATGTCCACTATACGAATTTAGAGTTATTTACAAACTTTACTTTTATATATTTTTTACATTAGTCAGATATATTATGCACATTTGTTTTAATTTCATTCGACTAACTTTTATCTATAAAAAGTACCCACAAACTTTGTCACCAGATTTATGTCTTAGTACCTTGCATAAATTATGAATTAAAAAACGAAATTTATGATATAAATGAAGTAACCTCTGTCACGTTATTTATAAGTGCAAAGTAGAATTATCGTATATATTTTGCGGTTTAGCAATTATGGTTGTTTAAAAAACATCATAGATTGATAACGCTAAATCCAATTAACCTCTCGTTCCCTGGAGCGTATTTATGATTTTTATAAAATTCTGTTCAACGCAACATAAATATATCCTTTATACATAATTTTCTATTTAATATCACAACGAAACAGTAATTCGTCTAAAAATTTTTCGTATTTAATTTCAAAATTCTCAAACCCCTAATCTCAATCTCTACACAGGAATTTGTCAAATTACATTTTTCCTCTTTTAATTTCAATGTCCTATACATCTCAATACTCTGTAAATAAATTCTGTAGAGAAATATCGATAATATTATATATGTGTACTAAATTCACTAACGATTTTCGTAAAAATGATAAAATATTCTGTCATATCTTAAACCCGAAAAATTCAAAAATGAAATAAAAGAAAGTGGACAAAGTTTCTGCCAAATAATTCCCATTTCTTTAAAATCACCATAACGTAAATTAACAATGGAGAATAATATTTCACTAAAATACGAAGTGGTTCATACTTGCGCTCATATTTTTATAACTTGCGCAGTCACTTTTTTCATGCACAAAAATATGCCATAAAATATTTTATATCGTGCGGGTAAGAGAAGCACTTTGCTTTTTCTTTAAATTCTGTCCTATGGCGGATTACAACGGGCAAAAGAATTACAGCGCTGCTAACATATTCTCATATTTTTATAACTATTCAATTTATAAGGTTATTTTACGCATAAAGCACCTTGAATAAATATTTCATATCGAACGCTAGAAGCATCTTCTTCTAAGTTAGATCTCGTTCTCTTATGTTGATTTTTAATAAATGAAAGAATTGTGATTTCAACACGCCGTCATATTTTGATATCCAGCTGAATGTCAATAAATAAAATATTCCTTGTCATTAATTCAAATCTAACAAATTACGGATAATAGCTCACAATAGCTGCTATTGTCTACATAATAAATATTTGTGTTATGACAGACATGAAGATCTCTGCAATAGTTGATATCAATTCCAGTGAATATTTGCTGAATGCTGTTACTGAAAGTTTTTATCCATGCGATGAAAATGAAGAATATAATCAGATTTATAATAAACTATTTAGAAAAGACTTATTAAGAAATGTAGATCTAACAAATACATCTTATTAAAACAACGTATTCTATTATTTATTTACTTGTTAAAGCAGTGAAATTAAACAGGAAATGAAAAGTGGAAGCAAATTAAGGGTGTTAACGATACCTCTTGCATGTAAAACTAGGATCTTAGTTATCAATTGGTAATCACTGACATTTTCTTAATGCTTTATCGTAATTTTTGCGAGTTCCATCTTATTTGCTTGGCTTAAGAAACAGGATGGCTACGATCAATAAAAGTGAGCTTAAGCTTTAGCTAAACTACAAAGAATTGCTTACGGCGTTCCAGGGTCTAAACGACATTCTAAAAACAGAATTTCAAGAATATCGACCGCTTTTCGTAAATCCAATAAATGCCCGATTAAAATAAGAAAATTTAATGACAGTGCTTTCTATAGTGGCAAAAATGAACGATATCGAAAAGTAATATGGAACGATAGATTGCTTTGAAGTAATAATTAATCTTCTGATGTAATCGGTACAAAGGTAAAGTTGAACAATGTCTTTTCATGAAATACGAGTGTAGTATTTCCATTTTAAGCGCTTCCCCTTTCTATCATAACTTATTTCTCATTTGTTCGCCCGTATACCATAATAAATTCCAAGAATTGAGTAGCTCGTAACTTAAAAATTCTATAACATCAGTACCTATAAAAAGATGATAGACGACTTATGTACCATTAGCAAATTCATGGTACAAGGAACAGTAAACGTTTCACGGTTAATTCATACAGAGATAGCAAATTCTCTTCGAATATGCATGAATGAGAATATTTTTCAACGATCAACGTTAAGGGTGGGATGTAGTAATGAAAATTATGCAGCGATGAAAAGATTATCGTGCGATGTGAAAAATAGTTTATTTCAATATCTGTTAAACGTTTCTTTCATTTCAATGAACTCCACGATTAACATTCGATTACACTTGACGATGTGAAATGTAAAAGTTAACAAATTTGTACAGTCGATATTTTTTATCGTATAATTTAATGTTAAATATAGATTTCTGACCGTATAATACAATATTTAAATATTGATATTTTATTGTATAATATAATATTCAAATATAGATGTGTTATCGTATAATAGTTGCAACGAATATTAATAGATCTATCTAACCTAACCTAACCTAACAATATTAATATTGGGATAGATCTTCTTTAAGAACCCCAAACTGTTTTTTATTTTTATTAAATAGTTTTAGAGACTTGTAATTTTATTTCAGTGACTTGCAATTTTCTAGGATACTAGATCGTAGCATGTCGAGTGGTCGACTTCGAAATATAAGTATAATATAATTTGGTAACGTAACTGCATGAGTAAATAGCATTTATGCTGTGCCAAATTGAAGCTTAAAGTTTAATGAAGATGACTGCATAAACATTTCATCAGAGTTGCTAATACACACACTGAATGGCGATTAGTTGGCAGTTGCCGCAAACAATGATCTATTTGGAGGCACATCAAGTTTGACACAATTTGATAATACAAAAGTACCGCAAAATAGCATGTGGTCATTAATTTCAAACTTAAACTTTGCTAACAGTGTCTGTATAAACGTTTATCAACATTACTGATGCAAAATGACTGATCAGCAGCTACAATTATAAGGAATAATACAATTATAAGAATTTATTACTTAATTATAAGAAATAGAAATTTAGATATAGACTTTTGCAATGTAGAGACTTAGAAATGTAGTTTCGAGATACATATTAATATTTAAGAATATAGAAATTGAAATATTATCTAGACGTCAAAAACTAGAGATTTGATTAGAGATTCAGATTACTTAAATAAAAGTCGGTGAATAGAATACCTTTTAGTAGGCATAAAATCCAAGAAAATCATTTTATACAAATAATTGTACAAAATGATTGTTAAGCATCCTGGTACCCAAACTGTTTAAAAATCGAAATGCTCTTAAACGTGTGAATTCTTTCAAAATTTTCTGTACATTTTACAGTTAATATATTTAATTTACTAAATTATTTTAATTTAATAAACTAGCTTTTGTCAATGCTTGTCATCATAACAATTTTTCAAGCAACTGTTATTTTTGGTCCCTCTTTATAATCTCCACATGCGCTCACCGACTTGCGCAGATGTAGAAAGGAAATATTTTCTCTACATTTTATAATTAATGTCTTCAACTTGAATAATAAACTACCTTCTGTCACTGTTATTCATCACAACAGTTTATGAAGAAAGGATGTAGAAAGTTTTCTCTACATTTTGTGATTTTCTGTCTTTTTTATTATAAAAGTGTTTTATTATAAAAGTTTGTGGAGCAACTGTTATTTTTGGTCCCTGATTAGTATAATTTGTGCATACGCTCATCGACTTTGCGCATGTGCTTTCTGAATTGCGCAGATTCAGCCTGAGAATGTTATCATACTGCGTATACTCATCTAAACAAGCCCAAACTCCTCTATTCCTAAATCCCATTGATTTATACGTTATAATTGAATACATAAGCAAATATGTTTGTTAAGTGAAGCACTAAGTACATTTCTTGTTAACCGCCTTCGATCCAGACTAAAACACCTTGTGTGTGATCAGTGCAATTCGTGTGTTTACGTCTCTTAAATCTGTAAGATGAACACGAATGTCAGTGGAATTCCCTGGAATAATGTCACGAATTTTTTGTTTCGAAGAATACTTAAACACATATCAATGTTTCGCTGGATAATATTTTTTACAATATTTTCACCTAATGTTATATTTCTTATCAAGTACAGTATCATCATATTTACTACAGATATCTCTTTTTATTACAAAATTGCAATAACAATTTTGTACGTTTTATTTAAATTTTTGACTTGACCGCTTTTGTTCATATTTCAGTATGAAATATTGAACGAGCAAATGTTCGATATACATGCCACGCGTAAATCTCAGAAGTATACGCAAATCCTTATCCAGGATGAGAGTTTATCAGAACATTTCAGACGCGTTTAGGACGTTTCAACCTACTTCGACTTAGCCGAGGAAACCTATAAAGCGTGCCGTGAATACCTTTTACCTCAAAGGACGAAAATTAATGTTGGTTCAAAGCGTACAGGTAATCCAGATGGAATTCAAAGGAACGCCATTAATATTTACCATGGAGTAGCAGTGAATTACATCAATCATTAAGCAACCACTTCTGATGAACTTTGCTAGTAAATTGTTCAATTTTTATGCCCACAGTTTTTTAACCACTGTTTAAAAGACAAACGTACTTAACTAATTTTAAAGACAGTTCTTTTGTAAATACCTATCATTATTGCAGAAACTATACTAAGCTATTTTGTCATTATTATTTGTGTCAACTATGAAACTTGGAATATTTTTTAGAACGAAATGGTGAATTTAGAAGACTTGATTCAGTAGTTCTAATATGCTTTAAATAACAAAGGCTGACATTTCAAGCTCAACTAAACATCAATTATTAAACCCATTGACTGTGAAATGGTGTAAACGGCTTTTTGCGTCAATTTTTTGTCCTAATATTACCACATTATTTACAGTTTACAGGATATGTATTAAAATGTTACCAAGTAATAAACAAAAATTTGTTAATAATATTTGTTATCCTTACTCTTCAATTTCGTTTATTGCATTTAGCTTAATATTTTGATGGCCGCATGTTTTTTATAATCTATTACGTAATTTTGCATTTCTTGTTATAGCGAAAATAAAATTATAGGAAAATTAAACGTGAGAACTTTTGTTGTGTACTTTATAATAATAGCAGTAGTAGTTTTCAAATTACTAAATATAATAAATAAAAATGAGATAAAGAATGTTGCGATAAAATATCAACAAACGACACCAGCCATCATAGTATTAGACTAACATTTTAAAACATTTTGATTGAATAATAAATAATTCTGTATTGAACAAAGAGTTGACACTTTAAAAACACTAACGAATTTCGTTCAATGATCTCTACTATGAAAAATTTTTTAAGAGACATCTGATAAAAGCTGATTAAAAACCAATCAAAAGAAAGGTTTATAACCTGAAACTCAAACTCAATAATATAACTTAAACGCACTAAAATTAAAAGAACAAAAATTTTGATTTCGATTTACCTTTACGCAAAAATTTCCTCACATTTTCACACATGTAATTAGCTTTATTAATTTCTGTGGGAAAAGCAATATAATTTACGTAAATAAGAAGCTGTGTCGTACATTGTACTCTTGTTCTTTAACCTAAAAATTAAATGGTATATTTAAATTCTTCTGCAATTAATATAAAAAATATATAATATAAAGTATAAAAAATAATATGTGTATACGTAAACTGAAATGCTTAAAAAATGAAGGGTTTAGAAATAAAAAAGAATATTGTTCGTAGCAATATAAAAGTGTTGCAACGAAGAGGAAATTGGAATAAAGTGACTTTCACGGTTGAAAGAGTGAAAGCTTTGTTTATGCAAGTAGTACCTACATAGTCAAATAGAATCGTTGTTGTAGTCTTATTTTAAAAGAAGCAACTTCCTGTATAGTTCATTATCTTACATAGATAGTCAATATTGGCAGTTCATCTATACATCAGACAGGATGTTATTATCGAGACGTTCCGATCGGTATTTAGATGCAAATCGAGTACACTCCATGCATTTAAATGGCAACTGCAAATACGAAATATTAGAAATAATAACTGGAGCGTTTAATTAGAGCATTGCAAACGTTCACATCTTCGGTAGAAATCCAATTTCCTGAGTATAAAAGCAATATCCCAATTCTTCCGAAACTAACTCTAACGCGAAAAGGAGTAAATTGCACTGCACAAATAATTGCTCACCGAGAGAGGAGCCCAAGTGTTCGATGCAGAACCGCGAGCATTTTTCGACTGAATAAAATTAACTTTTTTATTTAACAATTTTAACATAAATTTGAATTTTTTGAAGTCTGCAAGATATACAATTTTTGAATTAGAAAATTCAGCAATTTGGAATGTGAGATTTTAAAAAAATCTAGAAATGTAAAAATTTCAGAACCTTGAACACGCTTAAATAGGCAAATTTTCTAATTCTCTGAGATTAAAATTGAGAAATTTCCATGTTTTTAAAATTTCAAGGTAATCTGTACAAATCAAATTGTGGGATCTTGGAATTGTTAAATTATGAAATTTTGAAACGTGAAAGTGACAGAATTATGGAATTTAGAAATATAAGAACATATGGACTAAGCAATTTAGAAATATTAGAAATTAAGAATAAAGAAGTTTAGAAATATGAGTAGTTAAGAATTAAAAAATTTAGAGATATAAAAAGTTAAGAAGTAAGAAATTTAGGAACTTAGAAATATAGAAATTTAGAAAAGAAAGTTGGAAATTTTCAATGTAACAATTTCATATTTTATTATCTTTCAAATTTTCAAACCTAAAGATTAAGAGATTTTTAAATTATACATTTACGAATTTAGAAGGAATTTAAGAGTTTAAAAGTACAAATTATTAAATGTAGAAATGTGGAAATTGGCATATTTACGAAGTTCCAAATTTTTTAATTTAGATCATTGTAACTACAAATGTAGAAATTAAGGAATTGACGTATTTATTAATTTAGGGTTTTTCTGCTACTTCTTCTTAACTAAAGGAAGCCTACCTTGTATTCGAGTGGAAAAATTATTTATCGTCTGTATTAAATTAGCCAGAGCATAAATTTTCAGATTTAATATTTGAATAAGAGTACATTATAGAAAGTAGTATGAAAACGCTATATAAACGCGAAAGAGTATTTCATATTTAATACATACATTAAAGAAGTGCATCCATTTACGCTTTAATATAAATAAATACCCTAAATAAATTTCTGTAAATTGTTATATTAATAATTTAGTAATAATTCATTGGAATAGGTAATATTTCTTATTCTACCGGACATTCAATGGCTATCGCTGGTATTTCGAGTAACAAAGGCTATTATTATTAATTACATATAAACGAACTCAGCATTAATCCTTCATATTCTATAGTATTTTAATCATTAACAGACAGCAGTTCTAAAACTTTCCACTTAAAACGTTCAACGAATCCTCTTCAAATTATTATTTCTCTATTATCAATTTCCAGTATTGTCTGTTTCACTGTATTCATATATCACATGTACAACTATAGATATTATATGACTATATACAACAACAAATACTGTATAACCGTGTACAACTATAGAGAGATATACAGAATACATTTAATTGAAAAATATTTATTCCAAATTGTTGCATTAAACCGAAGATGAATCACCTGTCGATTGAAAAGGTTTAACACGTAACTGCAAATAAAAGTCATAGTTAAGAATTTCTTAAAAATGATATTAAAAAAGATTTATTAAAAAACGATAGGAAGAATAATACTTGACAGTCAATGGAAGTGTCGATGACCTGCACCGGCATACAAATGTAATCTTTCCACATATTTCTCCATCGGAGGCACGTGTCTGTTCCTTGGACAACTTCTGATAATATTCAAAAGTTTCGCACACGACCAGCCCTTTATTTCGACCTCTATTATTGACATTCGTTGCACACACGGCCGGCAAACGGAACACAGGATGCAGCAGGCGGCACACGCGGCGTGTTCACTCGTGCAAAACACCCAGCCGTTTTCTTTCCCCTTTTTTCCGGGGTCGCCGTTGGTGTTCTTCGCATTCAGCACCCCAGCAGACGCCCGTCGTCGTCGTGGACTAGCGACGATTCAAAGCGTCGCGATGCGGGCACCACGATTTTCAAGTTCTCTTTACTTGTCGGCTGACTGGAACTACGTGAACCGACGAGTTTCAATTATATTAAGTGTTAGAGAAAGTTTTTCAGAGTTCTCTTCCTACAAATCTCTTCTAGGAGTAGTAAAGTTTTTTTTCGCTGTTTGTACGTGGCTCAATGACGCACTCAAGATTTGAGCCGTTCCTTATCGAAGAGTTCGGTGCTACAAATAAATGAGTTAATGATAATTTTAGTTAGACTTGCTTTCATATGTCTATCCCAATCAATATACCTCGTACCTCTCAAAAAAGAACATTTCTGCAATAATATTTTTACAATGAAACATTTTTTGACTAATTTGTAAGGAAATTAGGTTTTATACCACTTTAAAAAAAAAACATTTTTATAATAACATTTTAAAGTTAAACATGTTTTGACTAATTTATGAGGATATTAGAACTTACACCATATAATGAGAAAACATACTTGAAATATAACATTTTGCAATTTTACATCTTTTGATGTTTAATCAATCTTAATTTATGGGGATATTAGGTGAACTTAAAAGAAAATATTTTTGTAATAACATTTTGAGCACTAAATTTTTTAAACTTTTAGAAGTTGTCACGATAATAATTAATGTTTTTAAAATACGCCACAGACAAGATAGCGGTATTATTATTCAAATGAAATGATGAGAAATTTCATTTTTCCGATTTTGTTCAGCTCTGTTACGCAAGTTTCAAGGGGTCGATTTGCGTTATTTAGGTATTTATTTATGTATTGTAAATGCAATAACTTTTTTGTAAGATATGGCACATGTACACAGTTAGTTAGTTTAACTTGACTGACTACTTTATGCACCTTGAATTTATACGACACTAAATGTAACATTTCTATAATGTTATTTGATACTAAAAAATTTTCATAATCCATACCTATTCACATTTAAACATTTATAAAAGCTTCAGGATATCAACTAGAAGATGTACGATGTACAATTTTTTATTACATACAGAAATACAATTTATAAAAACATAAAGTACGATTATTAAAAATAGAATTATATACAGTTTTATTTAATAAAGTTTAAATTAGAAAGTTTAGTGGATTTGTTTACGGATGTACGATTTTATGCTTTAATATGACTCAAGAAACGAAATAAACTAAATGTTTCATTGAGTTAAGTACACAGCGATTTGGTAGGGAAAAGTTTGCTGAATAACTTGCAGAAAGTTCCGCGAAATGTTCTTGCAATTACATCTTCATAAGGAAGTTCCCAAGAATGACAATCATAAAGCCAGTTATTCCTTGATGTCACCACGGTGTGGCTAAGTATTCCACGTTGATCCTGGCTGCTTGAAGTCGAGACATTCGCCTCGGACGAGAAAATCCACCCCAACGGCATCTGAATATTGCAGCCTTATCCACTTCACGAGACGCCGGCTTACTTCGTCTGCGAGTAAAGGGTTGTGTCCCTAGCTTTGAGAATCAAGAGGTTTTAGTATGAGCGCATGAGAAACACTGGTTATTACGAAAGCAAAAGGAGAAAAGTCAGCGAGGGTTGAATCCGAGGGGAAAAAAAAAAATTCGGGATGAGTTGGATTTGTTGTACGAAAATAAGGTGCATCAATGTAAACATCTAGTCGTGTTACGGACAAATGTAGCAACTATAATCAGAACAATGATTTTTAGTAACGCTACAGTGATTCATTTCTTTGAACGCGTGTTGCACGAAAAGTAATCTGTTTAATTACTGACATTTATATCTAACGTGAATTATGTTCATGTTCGTGTGCACGTAATCCAGAAATTATGATTAATGAATAACTGAAGTAATTAAAGCAAATGCTATCAGTAAATATTAAATTAATAATCGTGAATCATGAAATACGTTTATTAAATGGATCGAATGATTAAGGAGAGACCATGAATTAATGAATACACAAGTTTAATTCTAGTGAAAGGTACTTGTTAAACGAGTTCTACAATTCCTTAACGGAAGTTTACAATGTTATTAATCCAAGTATATTAATTGTTCATCAAATGATCACAAAGTATAATTTATTATTACAGATTAAAATAATTATTTGTAATTACCTACTGATTTATTAATAGGTAATAATTATAAGGTTAATTACCAATTGTAATCACCATGATTAATATCCATAATTACAGGAAGGATAATAACGTAGTTAATTACGGGAGCAGTCATGAAATAATCAGTTACTATGAAATTCTCTCCATATCCAAAAAAGTATGTAATGTATAAGGAAAACATTAAATATTTATTTGAAAATGATCCCTTTATACCGTACACAAAGTTTCGTCCGTGTAGCAAGAACATAATATCGAGTTATAATACACTTTGATCCTGCAACATGCTAAATTGAAACGAAAGTACTCTGGGCCGTTGGAAACGAGTATGATATACAAGATAGGCTTGATCGTTTCCGGAACTCCGATAAAACTTCGACGACCGGTATTTCATGCAAGTGCATTAAGAGCTCCTTGCAAAACGATTCGGCTACGATCTAAATTGGATTCGACCGACGAATTTTTGCGATAGCAGCTTTATCAATACCGCACGGATATCAACTTTTCGCGAATATTTGTCCATTGGGAGCAAAGTTGTTTCATACAGCGAATGAACTGGTCAACGGATATAGGCGTCGACCGCAATGGCTTTTGGAAAACCGATTGAAGGGTAAAGCATAGCGTGTTTCGAGGTACTAACGAAAATCGCGGATTTTGATGGTACATAAATGACGGCTGTCCCAAACAAAATGCGCAGATATCTCAGTGAGTGACGTTAAAAATACTCCAGCGAGTTGGAAACATTTACCATATTAAAATTTGTTTATCCGTTCCACGAACTTTGGTATCGCATTTAATTGTATACCGCGATATTGATTTCTTTTATCGCATACAATTGTTAAGTCATCCCATAAGTACCTCTATTATCTTCGTTAAAAAAAAAACGGTAGATAAATATCGTTCATTTCAGACAGGCATGGAAGTTTCGGTTTTAATCGTCGATATTTACATGCGGTCTTTGCATAAATCCCGCGAACAATGTAGATAACGTAGAGAATGCATGCAATGTAGGCAAACCTAACCTCGACAGTCAACATAACCACAATTATTCGCGCAACATTTTGTCAGTCACATACGTACTTCAATTTTAACTTATCATTTAACTCGTTTGCCAGGAAAGAACGGAATATAAATTCCCATTTTCAACGTTAAGCGTTTGAAACGGTAAAACCGTATTAGAAACTTGCGGATAAATGTTTGGACTGTAACAACGATTTAAAAAAACACGATGTCGGTTTGATTCTGAGCTCACAGGTATTAATTGGACCGTCCATTTGCGTACGTGATTAACTCTACAAAGTAAACATTAACGAAAATCGATAAAGCTCTATTAACTGTCATTTAAAATTCATTTAAAAATATCATATTTAACGTTTTGAGTGGCATGGCTCCCATTTCTGACCGACGTGTACGCTTTTTACAGATCGCTTATTTTATTGGAAGTTGTAAATTAATTAAACAGTTTAATAAAAATTAAAAATTTAATTTGAAATTATCTTTATTTTTCGTAACAATTTTGTTAACTGTATGAAAGCTTGATGAATAAAATACATATAAATAGTTTACTAGAGAACTGTTTTCTATTGATGAAAATTTTTAAGCGGAAAGATACGAATGGTGTAATACTGAAAGTCATTGATTGACTATTGCAGAGATTAATGTAATTATCATCGTAAGTTGCTGTTCGAAGATGATCGGAAATTATTAATGGCCAACTTTGATCGATGTCGTGACACGATTTTCGATATTCAAGACGGCCCATGACTCGTGGGAAAGCGAGAATGTGGGCCACAGAATGCAATTACGAGAGGTCACATACGAGCGGTCATGCTGCCTTGAAATTATTAATCAAGAATTACATTCGTGTCCAAGTAATTTCACATTACATACCGAGTTATCGATTTTCATCTCAAAGGATTATCCTCGCGCCGCAATTATGTGAAATCCCGTGTAGCACTCTCAACGATGCTGAGAATTCTCTTACAGGCTACGTTGAATTCCATTCCGATTCACATTCAACTCGAACGTAGTACCAACTCCCTGTTAAATCTCTCCACGTTCGTCGATCAATTAATAACTAACACTAGCTCGAGTTTCCATGACCGTTTCCGGTAGGAATATCACTCTTTGTTGAACAGACAGGCTGGCAGGGATCAGCTCGTAGAAGATGTGTTTGGATAACGAGTTGTCGATCCTGTTTGTGTTACATGGAAATGAACGGCTGTTCAATCATCAAATTGTAGATATTTATTAGGGATCGATCAATTTGAGTAGAGGAGAGTTTTGCACTGCGACCGATTTATGATTCTCTACTATAAACTAGTTTCGACCAAACTTAAATTGAGCACAAATGAAAAGTGTAATGGAACATCGACATTCTCCACAAAAACAATTTTTATGAATTCCTATTTAGTATACATGACCCAGAATTTGATATTCATGTTTTCTATATTGTGCATTTCTATTCAGTCTTGTTTTGCATGAATTCTGTGAAAGCAAAATGTATTTTTATAATCTGATCTTTGATTTTATTTTAACAGAGTGTGGTCAATTTTCTTTAGAAAGAAAAATTCTGATATTTGATGAGTATGAAGAATATGTGGAAAGTGATAGGATTACTAACACAAAATGAGAAAAATGCATACAAAATATTTTGTATTATGAGCAAAATGCTGTGACAAAAGTCAGGGAATAGTGATAACCCATATTTAGATCACTTCCACTACTATTCCATATTATTTTGCAATTTATATAATTTAATGTATAAATAATATTTTAGTCTACAATAAATATTTATAAAATTCATAACTCTACATATGTTCATTCAGATTATATTATTAATTGTTAATTTGTAAATAGTCATTAAACGGGGCTGCACCGTAATGAAATGAATACATTTAATAATTAACGGCAACGTATAAATTATACTTGTTACATTACACTTTGTCATTCGTATAAATTTAAAAAGTTCACATATATTCATTTTAATTTTATTACTCTGTGGATACCCACTTCCATACTAAAATTTTATCAATATCCTACTTAATTATCCAGTATTTTTAGTTGCGTAATTTTCAAATTTACACGTAGAAATTCGTAAAAGTATCAACTCTGATGTTCTTAACGGCACCATTTTTTTTTGTAAGATTTAAAAGGATTTACGGAAGAAATCACTGTACGCAAGAATAAACTATTTTATTTACTATGAACGTTGCAACTGGTGGTCGAAATGATAGCCATAAGCATCCTAATGCAATCATGAAAGGAACATGATTCTCTCTCGCTTTTATGCTTTTTGACGTCGTTCGTATTTCTTCTTTTCTTCTTTCTTTGAAAAAAACATCGAAGCACATTTCACTTTCATACTTTCAGTTGCTGTATGTTGGGTAATTTAATTAAAAACCGCTTTAACCCAAAAGGATGAGCTGTGTGGTTAATGTTATCAAACTGGTTACATATTAATTCAACCTTATTTAATTACATATTACACAATTAGAATTGGAGATACGTGGAATGGTCAATTTATTATAACCGCTTTGAAATTATCAGTTGTTTGAAGTTTTAACACAAATGGCATTCAAAGTACATTTAAATTGAAATTGTTTCTGTTATAAAAAGCACTGTTATATTTTTGATAGTATGTAACAAGAATTTGAACCCATTCACAGCGGATGACGTACGTCAATGGATATAATTGCTCACAAACAGATGTACAACAAGAAACAGTAACAGAACATGAAACGCAAAGCTATTATTTATTTTAATAAGGACCGTTACGAATGAATACTGTTCAGAATGGATTAAAACTTTTACAAATTCTGAAAATGTTTTTAAAATGTTGTCAATTATTCCTGATATTGTTTTTCGAGTTTGTGGTTACTTCAGCACGTTTTTACACATTTCTGTCGAATAATATCACATTCAAAGATCAGTTTACAGAAATGCGATCCGCAAATTATTAAGCATGAAGTTATAATATTAATTATATTGTTCAGTAAATATTAATAAATGTGCAGAAATAGTATTATTTTAATGACAAAACGAACAAAACTTTCAAGTAGACTTCCAATTCTAATAATCTCCATAATCAAGTAACCCTGAAAAATGTGCCTAACATTTTAACTTCCATCAGTTGCCTTAACGTTGTAACAATAATTAGCTGTAAATGACACAACTGCCTAGAATTGTAGGTTAAGGGTTTAAGGGGTAAAACCACTTTAGGATTTTAAAAAATCAATTTTTTTTTGCTAAAACGATACTTTAGGGTCATGGAAACAGAATGACATTTGATTTATAGTGGAAAACAAATTTTAAAAGAGTCA
Organism: Megachile ligniseca; assembly: GCA_945859555.1. Taxonomy (NCBI): domain Eukaryota; kingdom Metazoa; phylum Arthropoda; class Insecta; order Hymenoptera; family Megachilidae; genus Megachile; species Megachile ligniseca. Next base: position 3,026,530 of record OX243777.1, read on the forward strand.
ATTATCAACTTTGCCGCAGCTTCTGAGAGCGTGCACTGAGTACTTACGCGGCGTGCTGCGATTCATGGCTTTTATATTACTTTTACCATTTAAAATAATAAGTACACCTGTTACCTACAAAACAAACGGTTGTAGAGGAAGGTAGAGGAGGAGGCAAACATCGACCTGGATGGCCAAATGTATGGTGCAGGAATCGTAGATTAGAGGTAAACAAGAAATTCAAGGATTAAAATGTTCATAAAACTTTAAACGCGTTTTTCTCGAAACCATTTTTGTCATACTGGGAGGACGGATTTCTCGGTGACTATTGCAAGGATCGAATTGAAATTTTTACAGTAGCTTCACAACAATATCATCTATGGTACCTAGCTGTCTTTTGATTGAATGTAAACTTTTTTTTTATAAACAATTCAATGCACGTTTTTCATGCAAAGGCGATTCATTTCTTAAAACATGCATAACTTCTACAAAAATTGCTTAAACAAAAAATCCCCACGTACTCCCAAAGCCAATTGTATATAGATTATAAATTTTTTTGATTTTTTATTCCAAGTCTCACACATGGCGAGAAATCCGACCTCCCGTGGCGGTGTTTCTACAAAAGCTGTTTCCACCGATCGGCTCTGTCGCCCCCATTTTGTACGAAAATGACAAAAAAAATTATTTTTCGTACTTCAATATGTGTTAAACAAACCCTCTGAAAAGAAATTCTTTTCCGCTTGTCGTACTTCCAAAATAAATGGTCAAATTTAGGTCTTTTTTCTGGCTCTAGAGTGGTTTTACCCCTTAAGTGCACACAATTCTCTATTGTTCCTTATAACGACATCTATGTAACGGATGCAATTTCTGGTATTATACAAATGGTTAACGAAACGTTTAACCATCTTAGCTGACTCTACCGTAAGGGTATTTGTACTTACAACATGGTTTAAGATGCAGCAAACCGGAAGACATATCCCTCTATGCCCACCCCTTCATCAAGGCCACGTCAGCTATTCTAAACATCTACGTTTCCTGTTCACAGAGGGCTCTTCAATTAAGAAGATTGGTAAGCCCGGATAGGTAATTACATGCAAATTGATTTCCTAGATGTACGTAGAGATTAACTTCACCCAATCTATAACCTGCGCTCACGCTATAAATTATAAAATAATATTACTTTTGTATTATACAATTACTGTCATGTCTTATATTGAATGCATTCTTCAAATTCTTATTTACTGACATACTTCGTATTTTTATGATATATTGTTTTTATAATTTTGTTCTAAACAATCTAGTATTAAAACGAAAAATTTTACCATAACTAACAGAGAATATTGTACTATTACTTCATTTTGCAACAGATACTATTTTGTAAGTAATTTTACATTCTACCCTGTACAAATTTATCTGTCTGTAATTATTAGCCCTTGAGAAAGGTTAGTACGATTTCAAAGACAAAGGCTACAATCTAGTACGATATTAATTAAAAGTTGTGGGAAAGATACAAAAGGGTCTGCCAGTTTCAATAATTAATACAATTCATTCAAGAACAAGTTCTCAACTCACTGACAAACACGTTTCATGACAATGATAATGCAACAAAAGCGAATAAATATCAATAATATTATGAATACGTGAGTGAATAAAAAAAGAATCATCTACTTGTATGTTCTACTATGTAGAATCATGTGAGGGATGATAGAGGGAGTACATGGATTTAATTAACACTAAACCGGCGTATAATTCACACTTGTTTTAAAATTATAAATGTAGTTGAGAAATAAATAAACAAATGATAAAATATTAATAATCTTTAGAACTTGAAAGGACTTTTGCTGTTGTCAGATGTCAAGCTTACAACTTTTTATTTAAAAAGTTTACTGTATTCATTTAAGATTACTATTTCTCTATTATTAATTGCCACTACCGTCTGCTTCACTTTATACATCATATGTATAATACTATAGATTCAGTTAAAAAATATTTATCTGAAATTGTATGAAATTGAATGTGAGTCACCTTTCGAGTGCAAAGGGTTATATACACATTAAGTTTTTATTGTTATAAACTAATACAGATTTCAACGAAAGCAATTTTATGAATTTTGTAACTTCAAATAAAAAACTTCTAAGACGATCATTTGACCGCTTTAGTAGTTTTAGTGTTAAGAATCATTCTTGAGATAAATATATCATAACTAATAATAATTTAAAATTGTAAGTGTGAGCCTTTGTATGAAGCACGCAAAATCATATATTAAAAAGTGTGATAACGCAGTTTACAAAAGAATGTAAATATTTATTTGCGCTTGATTCATTATATCTGTGGGTCCTAATGAGTATAACTTGGCGAATAAAGAAGTTCAATAATTCAATCTTTAATCTCTTCAGGGAGAAATTTTTAATTTCAGCTCAATACAGAATTTCAAAAAAATAACAATCAAAGTAAACATGTGTTCCTTCACTATTTATGCCAAACTCAATATAATTTTGTTGAAAACGTCAGCAAATACTACTAAACAGAGTTGCAAATATATTTTTAGAACCTAACAATTATTTTCACTCTCTAGCAGTCGTAATACTTCGGTAAAATTATTTTGTGCAAAAAAAAAGCGCCATTGCTTGAACTATGCGAAAGGACATGTACACATAAGGCCCTTTTATTTCCCTTTTACTTCAATTATGGCAATTGGGATTTATTTTCTGGTTAGCAAATTTGGAAAAGATTACACATTTATTTTTGCAACGATTTCGGGAACGGATGTATCGTGTAGGACGTAAACTAACTGTCCACATATGTGGCCAAGGGTATGAAGAGGTTAACTGTGAAATATGTAACATGTTGAAAGTATGGATTATGGTATAAAATGTAATATAGCGGGTGTTACCTCCAACGTGTTACACGATTTCTCACTTACAGCTATCTGATAGAAAAGTCTTTAACAAAAGTTGCAATATACATAGTGTACAATAGATGTCAGTAAAAAAAAATGTGTTTTCATAGCAAAATCGAGGTCGACTTGGGTTTTCGAAACAGAAACACATTTTTTTTTTTAACGAACTTTCAATAGTTCTCATCTTGTGCCCAAAAGTAATAATTAATAGTAATTTCGATTCGCAGCTCTCACGACCTTTATACATACAAGCAGGGGTTACGCATGAGATTCATATCAAAATCCCGACTAACTTAACTTAACTTAACACGTTAATTGCGTTTACAGAATATACTCGTCATTTTAAATTCCACCTATGGTACGTTCGATAAGTATACGTATAGATTTTAGCTATCGGAATTTTAGGTTGTTGGGTTTTTAAGTTGTCGGGGTTTTAGGTTGTCAGAATTCTGGGTGCCACCATTACGAATGATATTTTCAGTACTCATTTAGATAACCGAGACAGGATTATCACCATTAATTAGGACCCCTAATTTACTTGTGGAATTTGATGGTGCGCACGATTACTGTTTCTCCCCTACACATAAATTCTATATAAACGACGTCTCAACGAACCTTTGCGTGTTTTAAAAATAATTCACAAAAAACACGCAGTTTTTCGGGCTTCACTGTGCTGTTTCCTCTTAACCCATTTACTACCACAAACACGGTGGTAGTAAATTCGTGGATCTCATGCATTTGAAGCTAGAACTTCGTTTGTTTCGTTACTTTTTTTGATTGTGTGAGGTTCCAGTGTACCCTTAGACCTTACTGCTCTGTGTGATAACGAAGTCTTTTGTAATAAATTTACCGACTTAAACATACTCTTGAAAATATCTTCAAATTATGTAATTGTTTCATTATTCTGATCTTAAGCTTACTTCATTTTTATTGCCTTGAAAGAAAATTTCTGTGAAGGAAAATTTGGTACAAGGTCATTCAACAGTTTCATGCTTTTTGAATACAAGTTTCATTAGATTTATTCAATTTTCAGTACGAAATATTGCTTTTAAGTGATTCTCATTTGAGAATTATAATATACGTACATGTTTTGCTAAAGTATATGATTTAATGACGTGTAGATAAATTCATCGAAAGCTAACATAAGCTAATAGTTAAATAAAATATTGTGGCAAATTTCTAAAAATAAGTGTTTCGCAAATTTCTTCAATTTTGTAAATTTTCAAATTTTTTCGATTTCCAGGAAAAATTTGTTCTAGATTTCAATGTCCGTAAATCTTAAAAATTCAAAGTGTCTAAATATTTAGGCCAAACTTTTGTTTCGCGTTTCTCCCATTTTATTTCAAATTAGAGTGAAAAAGTACCTTGTTTCACTCAAAAAAAGATCTAATATTAACAAACTCTACATACCATTACTATGCTGTATTTGATCTGTTCATAAATGAAGAAGGACGATATTACATTAAAAACATTTATATTCAAGAAAACTTATTTAAATCAGTGACGTGTAAATAGAGAACATGAAATACAACATACAAGGAACATTTTACAGAAGTAGAGTGTTAGAAACATTAAAAAATGTATGCTTCAGAATTTACAAAACAGCAGGTTTTGAGGTGACCTGAATGAAACATAATTCTACAAAACAAACGGAGGAACGTAGGAAACAGAGGAGTTCACAATGTAGGTAAACATGCACCGAAAGTAAACTCGCCTAACTGCACACAACTAACGAGGTAGGCCAGACGAATGGTGGAGTGTCAGCTGAAAAAGAAATTGCCATGAAGATCTCTTAACTTTTAACTAGATCTATGATCAAACTTTTAACAGTTTTAATAAGAAATAATCGCTGTAGGCCTGAAAGATACATGATCGTCAGTAGAGCAAGTTCTTTTGCGATAGAACTAATAGAGAAGATATTTCACTGATTTTTAACTTTGACTCAAAGATTTGAATATGACGTAGAGATTTTAATATACGATGTTTATAAGAACGGAGTTAAATGCATTATTATATCACACATAATTAACAATGAAATCCGTAGCGAAGTTCAAGAGTAAAGCCCTTAGGCAATACACAGTTATAATGTCATAAACAGTAGAGAGATTTTTGGAATTGGTAATATTAATTCTGACAATTCTGATATTAAAATTTGTGCAATTTCACTAAATGCAACAAATTAAACAAATCCGAATGCTCTCAAAATTGAAAAACATGGAGAAAGTAATAGAGTTCATTTGAGAACTTGAAACCTAAATAATATGAGAATAACCCATTTGCAAGAAAATCGTTGATAAGTTTTATAGTTTTAAGGGAGAAATATAAGTATTCTGTTTATTTTTTGTTCGTTAAACGTTTTCAAAGTTTTCACTGCTTTAAGCTTCTTTGAAACAGAAACCTACATTTACTTCACAGATTTTTATTCTACGTGAAAGCGGTGGAGCTTTCGTACGAGCCTTTTTCTTATCAGACTTTAGCTTAAAACGGTATTTAAGGAGAAATAATTGAAAAGAACGGCCAAGTTAGAAAATAAAAAATTAACCGATACGATAAAAGTTTCTTAATGATGTCTTCATGTTTTATTAATAGAGCCAAAGTGTTTACAAAATGGTAGGTATGTATAAATCGGAAGAAAGAAACTCGACACGCGATCGAAGCATCTCTTTAACATATACACATGGATATCTAAGTTAATTCATTTTGGAAAATAGAATAATGATGATACTAAAATAATAAAATAATAAAATGGTAAAAATAACAAAACAGTAAGATATTAAAGTAGTATAATAACGAATACAATACTCGTTAAAAATTACGGTCGAAATTTCTTTGACCCTGAACTACGTTACTCACTTCAGTTTTATGCAATTTATAAATACATGTTATTAAACATAATTTCGAATGAAATAGCTTCATCTGATAATCGACAATGTACAAAAGTCGCATATTCCAAGAACAGAAATTGTTTTCTTGTTGATATGTATCATGGATGAATAAAAAGTGTAATACCAGTACAGCTTAGTTGTTCAACTGCACCAAACATTTGTGGTAGTAAAAACAAAATCACCAACAACACGCAACGTGAATAATCATGCACGTCCGCGCATTATAATGAGCCTGTAGTATAGTTCGGTTAATGTTCCGCGTTAAAACATAGTCTTCGAATAAAAGTTAAACCAATCGTTGGTTTGCGTGAAACACGAAATAACGCTCGTATTTTCCAGTTTGCCCTTGGATGATGTACGAGGCAATTTCTAATCGTAGTTCGAACATTTCGAAACGTGTTTTGCATGTACGACGTGGTGTAATATACATACAAATACAACCTGAAACAAATGTAACTAGTAAAAAAGTATTTGTACGATGTTTTGATTTTATACGAAGAAATGATACATTGGTACGTGGCTTATTGTTTTTTAAGATTTGATGTATCAAACATTTTATCACATTTTAATACAGCAAATTATTCTTTATATTTTTGCCATTTTGCTCTTCTTTATAACGTTATGAAAGCAAGAATCACAAAGTGGTGTACAAATTTTCAGGAAATTGATTTTGGATCTGTTCATATGATAGACTCTCGTTATATTGCATAACAGGGAGAGGAAGGCTATAGAAACAGTAAATTTTTGAAATTCAAAATATATTGGATCGAATAAGTTTTCTCTTTTAATTTCGCTGCGATCTAACTTCTGCAAATTCCTACATTGTATAACAATAAGGAAACACAACTAATATACGTGCAAATCCATGTGAATTTGTCGATACAGCAGGGGTCTACTATAACAGAATAACAAATATACGCTTAGTTACAAATTGAAAATAAACTGCTGAAGTTTAAATAAACGAGAAATGAAAGTGTGATCGGAACAATAAATAACGAGAAATAAATTGGACAATCAAATAAATGTATCATAGAAAATAAATTCATACATGTATATAAATTACAAAAAATAAATTGATATAGGTATATAATATTTCTTTACATTCACAAAATTATTGTTAATCATGACAGAACCTAGTATTGCTTTATATCAAAAAAGATTTTGGTGAACCAATCAAAGCGTTACCCAGCGGTGGAATTTGACGAGATATTTTTTTAATCACTTTACTGTGACGTGCACGTAACCGAAAAGGGCAATTCAATCCCAGTTACCTTGATACAAATAAAATAGATCCAAAAAGCAGGGAAAAGGTTTCTTTACATGCATGTTATGATTGAAAAGCATCCAATCAAAACCCACGAGGAAACGCACGCAACGAATGATCAAAATATTTATTTAATCTTAACATTCTATTTTTTGAATTTCTTGTACTACAAGATGTATTAACGAGTACTTACATATACTATTGATTGAGAAACAACCTGTTACACCGTTTCGAAAACTCTGGCACGTTCGTCGTATTTCCGCGTTTCCATTATACAAAGAGAACTCGGTTTGAACAAACGAGCGGCAACGATAAACAAACATTGCTTCAAATTGAAAAAATAGCTTGCACGAGGAAATTTAGTTTCGTGCGGAATTGTTCGTTTATCGTTCATTTTAATTATCGGCCACATTTCTATTGCAACGTTGTTATCCCGTTGCAAAGGAATGATTTGTAAAAACGGAAGTTAACTGAATACGAACAACGGAAATGGGAGGACGAGGGCGCGCATGAAAAATAGTCAGGCGAATTTTCCGATACAATATTGACAGTATTGCTGGTAAAGTTTTTAAACATTTTCTTAATTATCGTGATAGGAAATTTAATATGAACTGGATAACCGCTGTAGATAACACATGTATATGTATTTATTATATATGTATAGGAGATACCCAAAAGAAACCGAACTTAATTTTTTTTTTAACTTATTTATTCAAATTTTAAGCATAAACCTTCAATCCCCTTCAAAGTACTTTTCACTAATACACTTGTCTATTCTTTTATTCCATTTTTCAAAACATTTTTTTTCTTCACCTCAGCAACACCAGCAAAACGCTTTCCTTTCATGTCTCTTTTCATTTGAAGAAACAAAAAAAATTGCACGGGGCAAGGTCGGGTAAGTATAGGGGGTGAGAAACATGGGTCATACCATTTTTGGTCAAGAATTGTCAGACATTAAAGAAAAGTGTTTCGTTAAATATGGCTTTAAATAGGGAAAAATGTTTCAGACAAAGATTGTAGGATATTAAGGAAGACATAAGATGGTGGTATCAATTTGATCTTGGATAGACGTTTGAAAGTCACGTAAACATCTTCAGTTTCCTAAATAGAACCTCCATTTTGATTGCATATTATTGCAAATTATTCCCAAGATATGAAGCTTTAAAGTTGACATATCGTTGACATTTACATTACCCAAAGTGTACCGTGCGAAGGTTGCACGATCGGATTTATGCCACTTATGTGTCAAATTTGAAGCTTCATATGTTGAAAGTTCTTGGATTCTTGCACAAGAAACAAACATAGGTAGAATTTTGAAAACGTCTTGACGAGAGCTACAAAAATATCCAATAAAAAATGAGTGGTTCTGTTTAAGAAACTGAAGGTGACGTTCACGTGACCTTCAAACGACCAACCAAAATCAAATTGTTGCCACCATCTTATGTCCCACTTAATATCCTACAATCTTTGTCTGAAATGTTTTTTCATATTTAAAGTCGTTTCCGAAATATAAAGGTGGGGTATGACTTTAGAGAGACTCTGTATTGGTATTGGTAATTGTAAATGTATATTGCATATATGTATGACAACCGAACGAAACATAGGAGATTAACAATGTGAATCGATATTATTCGAGCGTTTTTAACGTTTGAACACTTTCAGATTTTATTTATACAGAATTTGTTTATTTTTCGTTCAGTTAAATTCTATGAAATCCTTTGCGTTTTCGATATTTTAGAAATCAACGGAATTGTAATACAATGGAATACAATATAAAAATGAATTGAAATAATAATATAATAGTTTAAGAATTTATAAAAAAATTGTTTGCTTTCAAATATGTTCTACAGAACCGAAAAATAAGAAAAATATATACGTGTTTCTTTACTTTGACCCCTTTCCAGAAACGAGGAATCAAATAGTCTCTCAAAGGTTGAGATGTCAAGCGTTAATTTAAATAATTTATGTTCAACAGCACAAGTATTTTGAACAAAACCAGTTGCAAAAGCTATAACGATAAAATATATTAGCATATTTTTTATCCAATAATTAATTCAGGCAAAAATTGTAAAAATTAAAAACTGTAATATGTATCAACTTACTCGGTCGCTCCTATATTTTATGAGATTATTCGCGATTTATGTTAACTTTATGCATCATGCTACGGCTGATATGTTCAATTTGTTTTAAAATGAATTATCGTTTCAATCTGAGGTAATGTTGAATCTATGTAAATATAACTACAAGAAATTGTCATTCTCAGGAAGGTATAAGATTTAATAATTAATTTTTTGTACTCTTCCATCATTTCTGGTAAATTCTTGTAGTATGATTCTTGGTTTTTATTATGAAAAAGTATGACTTCTACTTCAAGCACGACGTCCCAAAATTGTCAACTTTTCAAATTCCTTTATTACCATAATGCTATTGAAGTGGATATAATATCAGGATTTTTGAAAGGAAACGAAATTTTAATACTTAAAATTTATTTAACATCTCCAAGTTCAAAACTTCCATTTAAACTAATGCGAGAACAATTTTTTCTTTGTTCAGCATTTACAATTAACAATTAATTTGCGTTTCATCAGTAAAAACATTGAAAACTTTACACGTAACAAAAAATATTACAGAACTAATTTTAATTACATTTCAAACGAAGACAAACTTACAATTAGAAAAAATGAAAAGTTCAAGAAAATCTGGTGACCATTTATGGCGTAAGAAGTATATAAACATTTTTTGTAGAAATAAGTGTAGCTGTTGTAAGATGATGACACGCCATGTAATTATGAGGATCGAATGATTTGCAGTACTTGAAAAATTGAAAATATAAAAATTTACCCCGTTGTGAGCATCGATTATTACCAATAATTGTATTCTAAACGTCATTCACGTTTTTTTCACTCAATATACATTCTTATTATACTTGTTATTCAATATAACATGTAGAAATCATTATTTAAAATATTAGAACTCTTCTAAATGCGTTAGCTATGTTCCACAATGTACAAATGCGTGTTCCGATGTATGCTATGCGCATTTTGTAAGCAAACAATAAAAATCTAATTGCTTCGCAACTTAGCAGATGTACACAGTACATTGTCAGAAACGTGTCGGCAGTACAGATGTTACCTAGGTAATATAGAGGAAAGTGACGAAATGTGAAATAGTACCATTTTTTTAAATCTAACAAATATCTGTCAAACGTCTATAGGCTATCTTATAACTCACTTTGACAGTACACATATTGTAACTCGTCGGCCGAGCGAATGTTAGTGACATGTCAGAGATATTTTATTTTCCTGCTGCTCGAAAATTTTTTGACTACACGTAAATTTCATGTGTTCTTCCTGTACGTTATTGCTTTACCATAATTGTTTGTTCTTCTTTTGTTTGCACACTTTTATCAACAATCCATTTATGAAATATTGCAATACTGTTTAAATATTTCATCTCTTTTTCCCGCAATAATCGGTTTGCAAAATATGAATAAAAAAAATAATACGCAGAATACGGGTGTATGTGTTCGTGCAAACATCTTGAATATGAGCTTGCTACAAATAACTTACCTTCTAATTCAATGTTTTAAGCATGCGATTGTACAACCAATGTAATGATTAATAAAAAACATAAAAGCCTTAATAAGAAAAATGAACTATCTTTTGTTCGTTCTTCGTTAAAACATTGTTCTCCACGAGATTATTTAGGTACACATTTTAATGTTAATACAGTATTAAAAATTGCCTAAACGTTAAAAGTATAAAATTTTTCCTAAGTTACAGTAAATATGGGACTGAATACGCATACAAATCTTTTATTTTTTGCGACGGATTTTGTAGGACATTCAGAAAACAAAATGGTGTTCCATATTTGGTTTCTTGACGTTTTCGCTTTACATATCGCCTATTTGCTCGATTTAGGTGTTAAAGTGTCCCTATATACACGTACCTTAAGAGTCGTATTGTGATTGTGAATTATTTTAACATGGACATTGAAAAATTCACTTTAACTGCTTCTGTATTGCAAATTTTATACTTCTCTAATCTCGTCCATGGCACTGCACCGAGAGACTACTGCATTTGTCTTCGTTTCTTCGCGTATGTTTCATGTGGCCAGAATGATCTTTTTCATGAGTAACCGCAAATGATCCTATGACTCGTAAAACGAAAGCACTGTTGAAAGGAAACTGGTATCAAACTAATTTGCTTCCTTTTCAACAGGATATTTCTCCGTCAAGGTAGCTATTTATTCGCGAATGTTCAGCCGTTTTGTAGTGATGCCTCTCACTGAATTCCTGGATCCTTTGACAAGCTTCTTCTATCATGTCCGCGGGTATTGTGATCACCAATCTCATATAGGACGGATAATCAAAACACTGCGAGAAGAAATGGGGATCGTGTAATAAATGAAAACATGGAAAAATGAATGATTTAAATGGCGTACCTGGCCAGGAAGACAAAACACGGATTCCTCCATTAACAATCGTTGCACGAATTCGAGGTCGGAATGAAATTCCGGGAAACAGGGCAGATCTATGTAAACCTGTAAATCAATAAAGGAATTTCTAAATATTCATAAAAAAATATTTGGAAACAAAAATTCTTGGAAAAACATTTGATGACTCGATCTTTTATTGGCACGTTCAGTGAAATTCAACGAAAATCACAGCATCTTTCAAATTAACTGATTATTCCATTGTTTTTTTTTATGAATTTTATTATAGAAATGACTATTTGTAATTAAACATTAGATGACTTCAGGGAATGATACCTATTTGTACTTAATACAAAATGACTTAAAGAATTATGTTGGAAAATATCATTTACAAAAATAAAAGTTTTATAAAAATGTGTGAAAATACAGAAGTATTTTTGCTGTATTAATTAATGTTTATTAATAGTAGATGAAAATTGCGAGGGAACGAAATTAAATGTTTGTACCGCTGTACATAAAAACTGAATCTTATTCTTCTAAAACAAATGTTCAATTAAGATAAAAGAAACGAAAATTTAGTTTTGTCTAATAAACATTAATTAAACGAATAAGAGCTAAAAACTTAAGCAACCATCGTTATAAATTACACTCTACCGTGATAAAGTTGTATTTGGAAGAAGTAAATAGTGAATTCCTTTGTTGGACTGTTCTCTTAAAACTTGTTAGTATTAAACAAATACTTTGTAAATCTATTTAAATATGAAATTTTAGATGTATTTAAACATAAAATGAACGCATATTTTCAGCTCATATGATATGTTATAATTGAATATAGTCCAACTGGATCTTTCGTAAAATATGTAATACGACATGATACGAATTTCAGTGTAAAATGTCTATAATAACGCATTATTGTAGAATATAATAAGTTTCAATAGTTATATTGTGAGGTTATTGGCAATGAAAACAATAATAACGCACAAATAGTTACCATCATGTACATTGCACCATCTGGCATTATTGGTTTCAAACCAGGTATCTTTGTTATACAATTGTAAGCCAGCTTCGAATGATTCTAAAAATAGAAAATCAATAATTAATACGCTGACGGAAAATGTGAATGTGAAATCGACTTCCATTACATTTCCCCGCTTTTTGATATACAGAAATATTTAACGATACACTGAAAATATCACCGAAATACCGTTAATAAAGAGAGAAATTCTGAGTAAAATAAAGAGAGGAATTGCTGAATTTGACTGAAATATAATGCAATATGTATCGAATTTATCATTACACATTCAGATATTGGAAATTATGTATTCTAAATGTAAATATGACATACTACATAGCCGTATGATTCTCGTATCAGTTTTTAATTTATTAACTGTTCTGGAATTATCATTATATTCTATATTTTAAATTTTTATAACGAGATCTCTTCTTCTTCTCTCAATGTTTCTGTAATTACGTGATTAGTGAATTATTAAACTTGAAGGTTTGAGGATTTGAAATTTTTTTCAAGATTTCAACATTTCCACATTTCCACATTTTAACATTCCAAGATTTCGAGATTCGAAGAAGTTGGGATTTTGACATTTGGAAATTTTAGAAAGCAGTTATTTGAAAATAGTTCGTACAAATTTGGAGATATTGGAATTTTAGAAATTAAAAAATTCAGAAATTTGAAAATTTAAGGACTTCCGCATTTAAAGATTTCAAAACATGAAAATTTGGAAATTTGAAAATTGGTAGGCTTGAAAATCTGGTATATCTAGTGTTTGAAAATTTAAAAGCTTAAAAGTTCTTCAATTTGGAAATTTCTCAATTTGAAAAGCTTCGGCACCTAGAAATTCAAAAACTCAGAAATTCAGAAATTCAAAACTTTGATGATTTGAGTACTTAAAGGAGTCGAATTTAGATATTAGATATAAGAATTTAGATATATTGGAATGCCTAAATTGCGTGTCACTAATTATGATAGGTGTGCTTCCACCCAGCGACATATTGATTAAGGGATCGATCGTTTTCTGTTTTTTCGTGATGCCTTACTGCACGCGCGATCGTTGGTGTACAGACTCGTGACACCTACCCTGTGCTCCAACAAAACATTTTAAAAATTTGGAATTTAGATGCTTGAATACTTAGGAATTTGACTGTCTAATGATTTAAGAATTTGAGAATGTGAAAATTTGAAAATTATACGATGCAAACAATTTGAAAACTTGAGAATTTGGAAATATGGAATATTAATATATTTAAACATTTAAAACTTAAGAAATTTGTAAAATTATCAATTGTACTACTTCATCTACATTGTTTTATAACAATGATTATTACAATAATCCTGGGATGTGAAACAAAACAAATTTAACCAAGTCACCCTGCCACCTATGTCTATGGAAATTGAAATGACACCACTTTCATAATCAATGAACCAATTTTAAATCGATCAAAGCATTGGCATTTTTTGAGATATTAAATATTAACTAATTATAAATAAAAAGTTTACACTAAATTAAGCACAAATTACGTGGTATCTCATTCTTTTTTAAATAGACTTGTACCACTTTCAAAATAAACAGTCCATTTTACTAAATAAAAAATACCACCACGAAAAGTAAAAAAGATCATATACATAAATTTAAAATTATTACACACGTAATAAACACTTACATACAACGTGCGCATTATGTCGTCGTAAAACATCTGGGGCGTGTTCTTCAGGATCGCAGGAAGTGCACCTTGGATCAGTGTATTGCTGCCGATAATTCTCTGGCTGAGACAGTGAAGTGCTTTCCGTATCTACAAAAAACAGAAAAAGTCGATCTATCATGTATTTCGGTCGTTAGGAATCGTAAGATGTGCGCAAAAGGAAAAGTATACGAATTAAAGTTTCTTCAAAGCGAGCTTTGATTCGAACTCTTAGCCACCCTCTGCTAAACCCATCGTACTTCCGCTACTCATTTTTTTTTCATGACGAAATTAAACCTCGAACGAAACTAAGAACGGTGCCAACGGGCGAACTTTAACTGCAGAAAATAAAGTTTGATCAAAGAAATTTAATCCAGTCGTGGACAGACACGACGTGGCCCCAGGTTCGAAGCTTTTCTGTCCCGTTAAGGGAAGCCATTATGAACTGAGTTGATCTGGAAATTCGTCGGGTTTGCGATAATTATCGATATGTCGTGCGATAGTGAATCGCAAACTTTGTGGACATCGAAAACAACGTAACGTTATGTACGTTGATTAAGCTTCTTGCGTGTATGCTGTGTAACACTTCACACTGTATGATAACATGGTGTAATCTGTGACAGTGTAATCTATTATAGTGATGGGCAACTGTGCTCGCAGAGAACGCAGGGCATCCGATGTGCAAGTGACGTGTATTCGCCGACAATGATGGCTAGATAATTCTTCAGTCTTCAAAATACTAAATTCATAAAGTTATAACTTTCAACATTGCTACATTAACCTCTGAAGTTAAAAGTTTGAAAGTTAAAAAAATGTGGAAATTAAACATATTTTAATTTGCAAATTGAAATAAATATAAATAAAAGTAAAGTAAATAGAAATAAAAATTTGTTAATTACAAATTTCACATTTATTTATTATATTTGTATATTTTCAAATTCCAAATTATCAAATTTCTAATTTGTCAACCTTTAAATTATTAGTTCTATATTAAAATTTCTCAATTTTGGAATTTATAAATTAAGAAATTTTATGTATCTAAATACAAGATATTAACATGTGTTAATAATGTTATATACAGTAGTAGTTTATCATGTTAGTAACTAACAAAGTATATTATTACAATTTGAACAGGCCTTTTAATTTTTCGGAAAACGTGAAAAATGCTGAAAATTTGTAGTGGTCCTAATTCGATGGCCAGGAACTGTATATATTCCTAAATTTCCCAATTCCCAAAATCGATCTCTAAATCCACAAATTCCCAAATCCGTTAATCCTTGAATTTCCACAGGGACACTTGATTTGCCCATTAATGGTACAGAACGTATGAATCAACGTACCTCTTTATCCAGTACATTTTGACGATCATGAATAATAATCCAGCCCATACGCCATCCAGGAACAAGAAATCTGAAACATACAAATGAAAGTTTGTTGCTGGTATCGGTCTTGTTGTAGGTTGATCTGCTTCTTCGAAGGTTGATTCGGGAGCAATTTGAAGAGCACTGAACCGAGAATCGAGAGGCGGATCAACTCGTTAAAATTTGTTCGAGATCGAATTAAAGTGTTTTTAATGTATTCCGTTCAGCAAGGTAAATCGAGCATGAAAGCGAGTTTCAATGGAGACCCCCGATAAATTTATTTTCAACTGGTCGTTGATCGTTTAATGCAACTTTTCGCTATGTTATTCCGACATTTGTTTGACGAGGAAATGAAACGTAGTAAATTGTACATTTGAAATTAATGTACGAGTTTTATTTAAGGTATTAAGGGGAGTTTATTTTGTCAAGGTGAGAGAATATTTTTATGGTTACTTAAGAATTTTAGTTAGCAACAGAGTTTAGGAATTTTTGGAAATTTAGATTTTTGGGATTTTCGAAAGTTAGAAACAGAAACTTAGAGATTAGAGACGTAGAGATTTAGAAACTTAAAAGATTACAAAATGGAAAAGTTGGAAAGTTGGAAAATGGGAAAATAGGAAAATGGGGAAAATTGGAAAACTGGAAAATAGGATCATTGGACAATTGGAAAATGGGAAGATGGGAAGGTGGGAAGGTGGAAAGGTGGGAAAATGGGAAAATTGGAAAATTGGAAAAAATGGAAAATTCGAAATGAGAAAATTAGGAAATTTAGAAACTCACGACTTTGAAAAGTTTGTCATTTTAAAAATAAGGGATCTGGTGAGAATTTGAAAATTTACGAATTTGTAAATCAGTAACTACATAAGTTTCTGAATTTGCAGGTCCAATCTTAATTGTACATAACTTTTGGTGAAAGTCATTTTTTAAACTGTGCAATTTCAAACACATATCGTTTTATATTTTTTGAATTTTATCATTTTTGTTTCTATTTATATTTTGCAGTAAATACACTTCATTAAAAACTGACTGTGATAAAATAAAAGAATAATTTTGTAACCAGTAACAAATTATGGCTTGAATATTGATACAAAAATTGCTTTAAACTTAGCTGTCTCATTTTCATCGTTTATTCCACCACGTTTAAGGCATAATAATAAAAATACTTTTTTGTTCATTACGTTATATCACGGCACAAAATTTTGTCTAAACTTTCAAGAATTCTCTGCGATATTGATTTCTGCATACCTTTTTGTTAAACCGCTGCACGACAAAATAGGAACTTCTCTCGATAAGGACGCTAACGAATGGAAAGTTCGTCCTGGAAATACCTGTTAAATAAAAGAAAAAGTAAATACATCATTACGTCTATTGATTTTCTGTATTAACACATTTCTTGCCACAGCTTTACTTAAAGCTTTAAGTTTTTCACAAAGTACAGGATAAAAAACTAGGAAAAGAATTTAACTATAAAATCCACCAATTTCAAATATACATGCGTAATAATCTTTTTTAAAAATATCATTCAGTTTCCAAATGACTAAATTTCAAACTTCTTAAATTTCCAAATTCTCAAATTTAAAAATCGACTGATTATGAATTTTCTAAATTCTAAATTGCAGAAGTTCATAGTTGCAAATTTCTAAATTCAGAATCAAATCATTTATAAATCCACAAATTGTAAAATTCTAAAATCACAAAATCCCAATGTTCTCAAATTGTCAAATTCTTAAATTCTGAAAAATTTATCCAATTTTTAAATGCCCAAATTACCAAATATTAGAACTTCCAGATTCAAAAATTCTACAACCCCATACTCATACAATGATTCTTATCTTGATGAAGGTTAATATTCTGACAAAAGTATCGTAATTATTTTCATAATTAAAAATTAAAAATCCAACATCCATCATTTAGACGGGTTTCGTAAATGTACTGTTACTAAACTGTTATAAAGTAAGAACGTCATATTACAAATATCAAGCGAATTTATGAATTGGTTTCAGTAGACAGCTAAGTACGTGCCAGCTTATATACCGGACCCATATTATTTATTGCTCGAAAAACGAAGCAATTTCGTGGTTTGTGCATGATAAAAGCTAAATGTTAAGCACGTACCATGTGCTCGTAAATTTCATCGGCTATAATGGGTACGTAGTAACGAGCAGCCACATCGAGAATGTCAAGTGTGTGGTCTCGACTGAATACGGACCCACACGGATTCGAAGGATTGTTTATAATTATGGCCGCCGTCGATTCGTCAATTTGCGATTCCAGGTCGTTCAGATCGATCTCCCAACCAAGGTCCGGCTGAAACGAACAAATTAATTTTCGTAAAATCTCTGGCGAAGTATGTTCAAGTGAATAATGTACGACCTGGTGGGACATTGTGATGGAAGAGGCACAATAGGACATTGATCATATCTCGGTATGTGTGAATAATTAGGAGCAGAATAATTGCGAATTGTGTGAACTGTGTAGTATGTTCTACGCATACGATTTTGCTGTGTATGAAATTTTATAATAGGGAGCGTGAAAGACATTTCGTTTTCCAATTATCCAATTATTGAATTTGTATATTTTCAAATATTTATACTTCTAAATTTCACAATTTCAAAATCTTGTTCTCAAATTTGTCAGTTTCAACATTTTTAAATATCGAAATCATCACAGCTTCAAATTTTCATATTTACAAATTTCTCAATTTTCCAATTTCGCAAACTGCTAATTCCCTAAATTCTCATTTCACTAATTTTCCAAATTCTCAATTTCCAAAGTCCGAAACATAAAAATGTTCAAATTTGCTAATTCACAAATATCTGACTTTCCTGCTTAGAAAACAAATTCTTTGGAATTAATTTAAGCTTCTCAGAAAAACAACGCTTTTTCATTTTCACTGCAACTTTTTAAACGTGCTCTACTTCCTGGAATAGTTACGAGGTGTTTTCTTTTGAGACGTACGGCGATTTCAATTGAGATTATCTTTATGTATGTATGTTGCAAGAAACAACTTATCTAAGAATTTATTTGCATAATACATTATTATTACTTTTTTGAGAAGACCGTTGTTGAAATCTAACGTAGCAAGTTTATATACCTTTAACATATCACGGCAAGTTTATGCACATATATTAAAATACCGACCGTTGTCCATAATAAGAGAATAGCAAAGAAAATAGAACGCGTCCCGGCATAATACAGGAACAGTTGGTAATATATTATTTTAACCCACCATGCGGTCAGGTAAGTTTGTGGTAACGTGCTAAACTTCGGTATTAAATTTCTATTCTTCATTGACTATTATTATAATTTATGTATGTTACCATGAGTGCATCATAAAGTAGTAAAGTGAATTTTATCTGTTAAGAGCACGTTGTTGTTAAAGAATAAAATAGTTCTTCACTATGTGTTTAATACTTTAGTATTGACTTATAAAATTATTGTAAGATAACTAGGTGATACAACATAATTATTCCTAAATCCGTTAATTCCCGAATTAAGATTTTCCCAAATGCCCAAATCCTAAAAATTCCAAGATCATCAAATCTTCATGTCTCAAAATTTCTAATTTCTCAAACTCCCGAATTCCCATATTTCCAAATTTCTAAACTCCCATATTCTCAACGTTCCAAATTCACAAATCTCTAAATCTTCAAATTCCCTAATACTCTGATCCCCAAATTTCCAAAATATTAGTTCTTCATAATATGTTTAATAATTTAATATTGACTTATAAGATACCTGTAAGATAACTATGAGATATCTATAACATAAGTATAAGATAATTATGAGATACCTACAAGTACTTCAGTGACCAGATAAAATATTCGATGTAAACAAACTATCATATCAATACATATTTGTGTTTCGGTTAAAAATGTATCACTGAATGCTGATAAATAATTAGCATGAAATAATGAATAACCATCAATTTAACAGATTGAATTTAAATTACGAAATACTGATGTTAACTTAAATTATGAAATTTAACAGATTAAGTTTAATTCACAAACGCGGATAATAGATGCACTTTCAATTTCTCGCTACATTGCAGTGCCATATCTTCATCGAACACGAATACATTATCTTCATTATTATCTTCATGAAACATGCATTTTTATGAGATGGAAGTACGTAAAATCAATTTTAAATATATTTTACTAGTGAAAATTTTGAAATGAAATTCATTGGATGAGAGGAACGCATTTTTGAAGCAGAAAATGAGTACCTGCAACGTCATGCATATTCATTTCTAAATAAAATATTAAAATTTATAAACCTGTTATTTTATTGATCGTGAACTGAAATGAAAATGGTGCAATGAATATAAAATTTTTATCTTTTAAATAATGTTAATAAACAAAACTATTTTGTAAATCAACTATTATTAAGACTGCTAAATATCGTTTGTTAATATCATCATTATTACTAACGTTTTTTATTTTACGTATAATAATTTATGTAAACTACTATGTAAATTATTACGGTTTATATAAACTATTATATATGTAAAGCAATATACTAATAAATAGTTTGAGGACACCCGGTATATAGTAACTGGATCAATACCTATATGTCGACATACAAGTTTTAGAAAATGGTATGAACCATGCGATATGATAAGCCGCAGAGTACACTTCGGTGCAATGTAGACTTCCCTAAATTTCCAAACTTAAAAAGCACAAATTCTCAAATACCCAGATTTCTAAGTCCCTAAATTTACAAGTTTACAAATTCTTAGATTACTAAATATTGAATTCAGCAAATCCGTAAATTTTTTAATTTTTAAGACTTCAAATAAGCCCCTTTTGTAAATTTCAAAGTCCATAAATTCCCAAATTCGAAAACTCCTAAGATCCCAAATTCCCAAATTTCAAAATTTCAAAAATTCTGAAATTCCCAAATTTCCCAATTCCTAAATTTCTAAATTCTTAAATTCCTAAAGTACCAAATCCCCAAATTCCCAAATTCCCAAATTCCCAAATTCCTAAATTTCCAAATTTCCAAATTCCTAAATTTCCAAATTTCGAAGTCCAAAATTCCCAAATTCCCAAATTTCAAAATCCCAAAATTCCCAAATTCCCATATTCCCATATTCCCAAATTCCCCAATTTCCAAATTTCAAAAATTCTGAAATTCCCAAATTTCCCTAATTTCTATATTCTTAAATTCCTAAAGTACCAAATCCCCAAATTCCCAAATTCCTAAATTGCCAAATTTCGAAGTCCAAAATTCCCAAATTCCTAAATTTAAAAATTTCGGAGACCAAAATTTCCAAACTCCCCTATTTTTAAATTCCCAAATCCCGTAAAACTGATATCCCTGAATCCTCATATCCCCAAATCCCCGAAATCCTGAAATTTCTAAATCCAGATTTAAATTTCGTTACTAACAAAAAATCAAATTGATTAGCAAATCCATTTCTCCTAGAGAAGACTACTATGCTCGCAAGTGTACCTTAGACTAGTATGCAACGCGATCTTTGCCAATGAATAACTCACTAAGACATCATTACCATACATCGCGTAAGATCTCTTATAAATTTGCATACCTTAATCTCGTTCACAGTATTCATTTTGTACGTTACGCTGGATTAAAATCGTTTTATATATTTTAGCTGAGTTTGAAAAACGTGTCAGCAGCACTTCCTTACTTTAATGATTATGGCATTTATAATACTATACTAACTTCTTTTTTATCTAGATTTAATACTTACTTTCATACAATTTTAAGTTCTCAAGTATTTTTTAATTTCTCAGTAATGTTCATCGTTCCCGACTTATGTTTTATCTCTTCTTTCTCGTTTATGATTTATTTTAATACTGCAGTCTCGTAATATATGCACTGCTCATAAGTGGTTCACCATTTCTGACGGATGTGTATTTTAGATGTTCCGTAATATTTAATTAATATTTTACGGATTAAAATGAAGTGAAATTGGAAATTAAAAGTGCCTTTTCTAATTTTTACTCGGGCTATTATTTGTTAACAATTGTTAATAAGTGAAGTTGATTAGTTAAACGACGGACGATTTGGTGTCTACGAAATTTCATATTTAGAAATGTGTAAGACATTTTACCACTGTTCATTCGAAAATTTTCAAATTTCTAAATTCGGAATTTGTAAATCTTTAAATCTTCAAATTACCAAATTACCAGATCACTAATTAATTGACAATTTCAAATCTGTCAATCTTCAAATGACCAAATTACCAGATGACTAATTTATTGATAACTATTTATACATTTGCAACTTTGCACATTTCTAGATTATCAGAATTCTAAACGTTTAAATTTAATAATTTACGAAGTTCTACATATTAAAATTAACAAATTTACAAGTGTCCAAAGTACGTAAGCTCACGTAAGAACGTAAAATATCATAAGAACCCTCCGCAATTATGGTACTATTTCTAATGGATAGCTAATTTTAAAAAAGCATGAATAACAATTTAGCAAATTATTTGTAAAGGATTTACTTCAATAAAGTTTTTATTGTATTCATTATTTTATATAATTTAGCTAATTATTTTTTCAGAATTTATTTTAACATCCCTTAGGTTAAATTATGAAATGATTGCACAAATAAATTAATGTACAAATAGATAAGTAAATTAACAGACAAGTAAATAAATAATAAATAATAAAATAAAATGTCGTTATTCATCCTCATTTACTTGTTATACATTTATTTATTTATTCCTTTATTTGAAAGTATGAAAAATTAAAATAGAAAGTGCTTGGGTATAGTATGTTACGTCCCTGTGTATTTCCTTTATGCGCCGCTTGATTGGCCAATTATCAAGACTTTTCGTTCTATACAAGTACAAAAACACACAAATCAACTGTTATTAAAAAAATGGTGTTGCTCTACTTTCATAACAAACTGTTGGATTGTTAATAACTCGGCAAATAACGACCTGAGGCAAAACTGGTAAAAGAACTTTCAACTATAAATTTCTCTCTTTTTCATTCTTTGAAATTCCGTATCTATTTCGCTTATAATGAAAGTGTATATTTGAATAAGAAGTAAACTTTGATATTAAAGTTAATAAAATCAAAGTAATTTTTGCATTTATATTTACATGTGTGTCACACGATTTTACAGTAATTCCAAGTAAGGTGTTAATTTTAATGAGTAAACTTTAATATTTGAATCGATAAAATAAAAATAATTTTTGCATTTATTGTATAATTACATAAGAGCCATATGAATTTACAGTAACTCCAAGTAAGGTGTTAATTTTAAAAATAAGTAAACCTTGATATTCGAATCAATAAAATAAAAAGTAGCCACATGAATTTGCAGTAATGTCAAGTAAAGCCTTAATTTTAATAATAAGGATACTTCGATATTCGAATCCATAAAATAAAAATATGTATTGCATTTATACTTACGCGTAAGCCATAAGATTTTACAGTAATTCCAAGACCCTCTGCTAATGTTCGATAGATTGAAAATCCAGGTCGTGGTATTAAGATATTTTGATCCCTTCTGGCTAGAGCAGTTATACAAAGATCCAGGGCACAGGAACATCCGCTACACAGTATCACATCCTGTAGAAAATAACCAAAAGATTTTAAATGTCAGTTATTATCGAATACAGTTTTCTCTGCTTTTTATACAATTATATAACAGTCAATTTTAGTTATATTGTCACCGTTTATATTGCTGATTCAGCAAGCTTCCATTCATACGGACTTTAAAGCGCTCTAATGATGTCACCCAAATTAAGCTCAAAGAAATACGTGAAAACACCGCAATATCAAAGATCGACTCTGTTTTTTTATAGAAAAATATACATTTAAAAATTTAGAAATTTGATAATTTCAGAATTTAGAAGTTTGGAAATTTGGGAATTATTTTGAGAATTAGAATTTTAGAATTTTAGAATTGAAATGTATATAAACTTAACTGATTGTTTCTAAAATATTTTTGTAAATTTTTACATACACAATTTTTTGTTAAATACTGTATACAAACGAGAATATGATCGATTAGAAACAGTTATTTTATCAACATATGTAGATTTTCGTATAAAATAACAGCCGTGTAATGTTAACTCTTTCAAGTTTCTAAGTAAATCAGTTTCTAGGTGTATCATTCTATATTTGGCAAAAAAATATTCTTTTAATTGTTCCCCACGGTATTTAATAATTATACAAGTGAAAAGTAATGTGTTTCTCTTATAATATTGTTAACTGCGTGATTTTTGTTAACTTTAGTAAGATATCTTGTAAAAAAATAAAAATAAAAAAGTAAACTGGATTTTATAATGCACCATGATTTTTCAATATTATAAATATTATAAATTAATATTATAGGTTTTTTAGGTAATTGATGACCGCGTCATACATTATTATAAAATACATTCCCTACACTATATGATTTACTGATAGCGATTTACTAATAGTTACTGTGATTAGTAATTTACTTCAGTAATTAATAGCTTTGTAATACCTATAAATTATTAAAAAATGTAACTATTTAAGAATGATCAGTTGATTTGCACCGATCAAATTTAAAAGAGTACAGATTGCATTTCTCAGTTATTTGCATACCAGTGAACGTGTTAAAAAATGTACATTAATCCACGTCCAAACATCGTATAGTTAAAATCTTCATTATACGTTTTATTTCAATGCGAATATGCCGAAAGAATTATTAATTTGGTATCGTTTTATTCTTTGCAAAATGTGGTTGTTTACAATGAGGAGAAGTATCGGCTTGCATACATATATTAATTCCGAATGAAAACGCGATACGCTTTACGTGAATACGAATTTTAATGCCTGCATTCGATGAACTGGTTTTTTCCATGAAAAATCCGGAAATGAATCGAATTTCCAGTGAATTATAAACGAGCTCTTGGTGAAATTATTAGTAGAATAGATGATCGCAAGTTTCGAAACTATCGGCTCGAAACGCAATTACACAGGAAGCCAGGGAACTATTCGCTGATCGGAAAAGCGATTGTTTTCCAACGGGAAAAGAAATCAGAGAGATCCATCGATTTACCGGTGATTGTGTTGTTGACTAGTCTATGGGTATCAACCAGTTCTCGGTTAATTGATAGTATTCCTTCTTTCCGGGGAGCTTCTAGTTTGCGGCAGATCGTCCAGGGAAATTTGGTTTTCCCTGCAAACTTCACCGGCGGCTCGATTAACCAGCGGTTTAACTAGATATCGTACACACGCGAACGGAAACCGAGAATAAATACACAATCCGTCTACGAATGAACGAAGTTTCTATGTGCGTCTGATTACACATCCGACTAATTCGAATCGAGACATCTTGCGGCAAGTTGAAAGCATATCGGCGTTCTGCACGTGGAAAATTGAAATTGCCTGTGAAAATATGGTATCATATTTATTCTATTCGATTGCATGGTACTGTGTCATGTTTCAGCACATCGGTTTCACCAGTTTTCGCGGGGGAAAGGCACTTTTTGAAAACTGCGCGTTGAATTTCATCGTGTTTTAAGCTCGAATTTCTTTCTCAAATTTAATATTACACGTTGAAATAAAGTAACTTGGGAAAATAGATTTGGAATATGCATTTTGAAGTGTCTGTCTTTCATGGAGGTTTTAGAAATTTACTGCTAACACATTCGAAAGATTTATAGAGGACGTTTCTGATCTGGCAGAACAACCGGAAAGGAGATGAAAAATAAATAGAGAGTTTGAAATAGTACTTTTTCCTATGAGGCTTCGTTTTCGAGAAAATTGGATTTGAATATTTTTGAAGCATTTGTAAGAAAACTTGACAGCACAGAAAATGACGAAATCAACAAATTGTAATTTTACAGTTTGCAATAGTTAAATCAGTAAATTTAATTAGTAATATCACTGTAATATACCTTTGTTATAATACACGTTGTCACTTATGTAACATTTTATTTTTTTTGTCATCGTCTACACCCACTGTATTATTATACTAATATCTACATGTGTAATGTTACAAATGACTGATAATAAACAACGACTCATGATATACTGACAATAAACATTACTAATATTAATGTGTAGAGTCAATTATTTAACAATATTCATTTATTCTTAAATTAACGAAAAAGTTTTTCGTCATTTGTCATTTGTCTTCGTTTGTGAACAAATTTTTTTATACTCCATAACTATTCAAATTCAATTGTTCTGAAAATGAAGATACAGGAAAAATTTCATCGTGTATTTTTTATTTATTTTTCCACGTACATTCATCCCTTTATCGATTGTACCACCACATCAAAACACCCTCTTTTATTAACAATATACGAAAGTTTCCATCGTTTTAACGTAATGTGTAATGGGATATTTTAGGATCGTGAGATAATTATACAGTGAAATAATAGTGTAGTGGTATAATACAATAGGAGAGCAATTAGTTGTCTAACAATGGCCCTATTTGATCACTAATTGTAAAATACGTGTATTGTAAAAACCGAAATAATATTTTTCTATATGAAATTGACATTTGCAAATCCTTATAATAATGGAATTTTTAGCTTCCTTAATATTTCATTTTTTTTAAATTAATTTTTATATAAGTCTTGCATAGTTTAGTACTTTTAAATATAAGTTTACTACTATTAATTTATAAATATTAATAAATTAAAAACATGTAGAGTAAATTGTACAATTAATTTTATTATCAACGTTATTTATGGAAAATTGGGACAAACGTAACAGATTTTGTAAAATTGATCTCGTAGACATTATTGACACTGATCTGTATTAATTTTTCTATAGAATATTTCTTCATATATTTCACGAAAATTATGCAAGTACGAAAATTGTGCAGTTAATCAGCACCCGAATAAAATTAACGCGTACAATTTATTTGCAAACTTCAAACAAGGCGTGGCCGGATAAAATTTGTATGCAACACAGCTTTCAACAGCATCATTTCCTGCAGATCAATAACAACATGAAATGTAGCGAGGTATTCCTTCGTTAACCGTTCTCACTTCTTTTTTATTATTCCATCCGTGTGTATTTTCCGTTCATATGTTATTGGCTTAAATGTAAATTACGAGTCACCGAAATTTGCAGTACATGGTGTTTTAAATTGCGATGAAAATCAATTTCATTTTATGAAACCTCGTGCCAACACTGTAACACAAATTTCGAGTTAATTATTCTGAACAGCTTTTTCAGAAAAAATATTTATCAGTAATAAATTACTGTATTAGAATTTAACGAAAGGTTTCAACATTAATTGAATATTATTAAGTTTTCAATAACGATTAAAAGCTTTTTGCATACAAACGTGTTATAGTTTTCAGTTTTTTTTTTATGTTAAGTCTGTGCACAGTTATCTCTCGAGAATTCTATGTACAGTCAGCAGAAGTTGTTATCAAACTTTTTATAAAAAGGTCCCATCAAAATGATAATGAAAGACAGTACTGTAACAATACTGTGACAATACTATAACTTTCCTTCATTTAAAAGAGGTCATACACTTAATTGCATTACTGTTACATATGTTTGTTTTGTTTCTAATAGAGTTATTATACAAAAAGTTGTAACAAGTAAAACATAATTAAAATGTAATATGTAAACTATGAGTAAATTAATAAGTAAAATGTATTTAAAAAATAGATAATTATTCAGAAATTTTGTTGACATTCAATTATATTGTCAAGGACAAAAATTGGGACAACTGTTACTTATATTTGTTACAGCTTGGTCTTATTGTTAGTTTCACAGATAGTTTACTGGAATTAAATTTATATTACGATTTACATATTCTATTGTTTTCAGGAACAATATACCAGTAACTGTTTTTAAGAATGCCTTTGATAGAATACACTCAATATTTCAATGTAACGTGTGCAACTATCCAATATTCAGTAAACCACAGATGAAATCATCCGTATTCACATCTGACTGATTTATGGAGTCATACGAATAATACGATTATATATTGAAATATAGTATATTTGCGTATATTGTACTAGGTATATTCTTTAAAATAACACGAAGATACGGTACTAAAATACGACAAATTAAAATATAGAATCTTCTTTTCTGATAATTCACATACACCTGTACTCGTAACATAGATTTAATTGAAGCTTTTCGCGTATATTTTAGAAATAATTGCATTTACAAGTAATCTTTTGAAACGTTGACTTTTGTCACTAAAATAGGTAAGAAACCCCATAACTAAATTATTATAAAATGATTAAATTTAATTTGATATTCATGCTACTAAAATCAGGTTCTGTACATTTGGATCCACTGTACTCAATTTTAAACGTTTGGATTGTAATTTAATTTTTGTTCTATATTTATGATTATGAACAAAATTATGTACAATGTAATTGTTACACCGTAAAATAAAAGTCCCAATAGTGGTCATTTTGTACATGGAATGACAGGGAATAAGAACCAGGGACAAAGCCGCGTCAAAGTAACGAATGTGATAGCTTATGTCACCTAGCGTTGATGTTGTGAACTATTGATCCTGTGAGGTCCCACGAGAAACATTTTTCGACAGTTACAAATGATGGTTATTAGTTATTCAGTGAAACGTGGTCTTCTACTGTTCTTGTCGTTTAGGAGATTTACTATTCTTTTTTCATAACAAACTATTGTCACACAACCATCTGATGTATCGCATTAACAGTAATAAATATGCAGATCATTGTTTAGCTGTTTTATTTTGTATTTTATATATATTTTGAAAATTATAGTTAGATATTTAGTATTCAAGTATTGTCAAACTTCAAGAAGGTGTTTATTATTAATGTTGAGAAGTTTCATCTAGTTTTCAAAGTTGTATTCATGAATGGACCAATGTTTCATTATTAAACCGTTTTAGTCTCGTGATTATCTGACAGTTGAAATTAGTTATGAACGCCTGGTGTCCATTATAGTTCATCGTAAGTCCACTAATTGGATCAGCTGGACATTGTGTCTTTCAATTTCCTTTTTCATAAGCTGTACAAAGATACTAGAATGACATGTATTAAGATCCTAATAATAATAGCAGCATTATTTATTGTAATTTCATTTTCAAGTTTTTGTATGAATACTAGTAATATTGTAACTGAGTGTCCACTAGTGTTTTCTATGCAAATGAATTTAACATTTATTCAAAAAAAGAATGCAAGTACATTATTCTCGTTTTCTACAAATTATATAATCGACTGTAATACGGCCCTGTAAATGCTCCATATATTATTTATAAGTACTGTATTACATTACAGAATGTTTGATGTTTTATTTGTGAATCAACGCTGCATCGAAGTAGTTTTGTAACGACCATCGTAACAGATATGTAAATTGCAAATATAAGTTTTACGATTAGTATTCCAAGAATATTGGCCATAATGTTCAGCTCACGATCAATAAAAGCAAGAGGGGTTATATGTATGCAATGCATTGTACTGTACATAATTAGTCCACGTATCACTGAGCTGATGTTCGTATACCACCTGTTGAGAACCGCTATTTCACGGTAATCATTTGTTAAATGCGTGCGATCGGGGCTCCGTCGTACCTCACTACTAATTTCGTTTATATAATGTTACGAATGAGATATTTCGGGTCACAATTTATGTAAGACTGAAAGAATTATTTTTCGTATAACAGTCATTGATATTTTTCGATTCAGTAAATGTCTATTGGATGAAATATTCTTTCCTTCCTTAGTTTTTAACTCGATAAACCTTCCGTTGACGGAATGAAGGCAAACATTGTTATGTCTAGTAAACTTATTATAAACTTTTGATTTATAAATTGAATGCTGTAACACATTTGTGTGAAGTTGAAGATTATACCTGTAGCTGTGAAATTTGATCAACTAGACGCTACGAAACATACATTTTCATCAACGAACACACAATGGTAGATTTCCATTTCGCACACGCGTGCGTCATTTATTATGAACGTATTAAAGAATTTTATTAAATATTCAGTAGAAAGAGAAGAAGGAAGTACGTATTTCAATTCATTAACACACGATTTTTCATTTAATATCTGAATGGAATTTAATTCACTATTATGCGCTTTATTATCACGCTCCACAATAGTCTCGACGTCTAGAAGCATTACCTTTATCGACTCGCGAATAAATATAATCTATTTCTGGCTTAATTCAGTGACGGGAAATAAAATTTTAATATCGTTAATTGTTAGCCAATTGTTAATAAACGAGAGACCAAACTGCGAGATACATTTAGAGTGACGAAAAATCGCATTATTGGTACGGCAAAATGAAATCATTTGTTGGTTCTCGTGTGCTCTTCAAAGTATGAAATATTATTAATTAGTACCGTTTATCAGCAGCAAAATTTTACGTCACTAATGAATTACAGAAATCGCAACTGTAATTAACAGTATATAATTAGCAGTATGAAATGTTATTTCAGGCTCGTTAAAATATGCAACCATGAATTTGGGTTAATTTAGCCTGGAATGTCTGTGCTTCACTTTTTCATTTGAAAATGTCATTAATTTTTGTTGGCGAACATTTTTCAGAAATTCGTGGACATTTTTCAAATTTCACGACTGCAGTTCGCGTAGTATTTAAGTACTTATTATTACAATTACCAGAATGTAGAGTATTGATTGAAGATCTTTAATTTTTCAATTTGAAACTCACCTTAGAATCCACCTTCACAAATTCACTGGAACTATATTCTGCGACCGCTTCTCTTGCAATCTGATAACCTTAAAATAACGAGGACCGATTAATGATTAATTCGATGAATTATATTCAATATTTCGGTTTCATAAGTACTTTATCATTCTACTTCTCCAAATATTTTATAACAGCAGTGGTTATGATCATAAATATACTTTTTAGAAACAAACACGAATTTACTGGCTTTCAAGAAATTTACTCTGACTTTCTAATTATTTTAATTACTTTAGAAATAATTTGTATAAAAGTAAACAAAGGAATGGTCTTATATTTTCTGTAATTATATTCCTCTATTTGTTTACTATAAATTGATCGAAATTACAAAGATTCTAAGAACATTTTGATTATTGTAGAAACTTTTATTTATTAAGCATCATGAAACATTAATGAAAATAACCAGTGATCAGATATATAAATTTCATTAATTGATACTTGTAATCAAATAAGACAATATGTAAACTACTAATAACTAACAATAAAACAAAACAGTGCATACGTAAGTTTTGAATGCGAAGGTTTCATTGTGTGTCTGTAGAATTAAATATCGTTACTTTTACAATGTTATCATTTTATATTCAAGCAAAATTGATTTATAAGTACTCTACAGAATCTTTTGACTATGCAAATATAAATTTTGTGCTTTTATTATTATTTCATTAATATTACCTGTACTTGGTGCATATCCGTTGTACATTTGAGAACGAACACTTTCTTGGACAGCGTTAAATACTTCTTTGGGTGGTTTCAAATTGCCAAAAATTGTTGGATCACCTAAAAATGAAAAATGTATTAAGGACGCTGATATATGTATTTCTTAAGAGATTAATCGCATCTTGAAACTTTGGGACTTGTGATTCTGGAACCTTAGAATTTTTTTATTTTATTGACTTCGTAACTTGAGAACTGTTTAATTTTTAGATTTCGAAATTTTCATAATTTTGCAATTTTTTAAGCTTAGCAATAGTATAATTCAAAAATTTGGGAATTTTTAAACTTTAGAATTTTGTCATTTCAGAATACTTAAATGTTTAGATTTTGTAGTTTTTTCATTTCAGAATTTCTGATTTTTTTAAATTTAGTGCTTCGTAATTTCATATTTTAATTTTGAAACCTTTGAACTTTGCAATTTCGGTGTTTCTGAATTTTTACACTTTAATACTTTGTAATTTTACAAGAAGTTAATTTTCAAACTTTTAAACTTTTTAATTTCAGAATTTCTGAATTTTTAAAATTTGGGATTTGGTCATTTCAGAACTTTTAAACTTTATAACCTTGGAATTTAGTGTATGTTTCTGAGAATTTTGAAGTTTCAAAGTTTTTAAATTTTAAATTTTTTCAAAATGAAAACTGAATTTCGGAAACAAAAATTTAGAATTTTTTAATATTGTATTTTCTGGACTTTGAAATTTTACAATTTTAGAACTTGGATACTTTCGAACTACTAAACTTTGGTACTATGGAATTGTTAAATTTTAGAGTTTTTAAAAATTGTGATCCACGATAAGTTTTGTAATGGAAAATTCTTGTTTCCAAAAAATTAATTAAGAAGAGAAATTAAAGAGAAATTAAGTAAAAGAAAATTATTTCTTTCATTTAATGACCAATTTAACCCCTCGACAGACACACTCCATTTGTAAGTAGAATTTATAATTCACAGTTTGTAATTGTCGTGAAACATGTCATACATTAGAGATGCTTAATTAGTATGCAGC
This sequence comes from Megachile ligniseca, assembly GCA_945859555.1. Classification (NCBI taxonomy): domain Eukaryota; kingdom Metazoa; phylum Arthropoda; class Insecta; order Hymenoptera; family Megachilidae; genus Megachile; species Megachile ligniseca. The sequence goes on from OX243777.1 coordinate 3,058,404, forward strand.
GAGACGTTGGTGGAAAGTCTCGTCTGCTATGAAGATTTTAAATAATTAAGAAACTTGCTCGATTACCGTCAATTTGCTTGTCAAGAATGACAATTACGTCATATGGTGACGTTAGTGAGATTAGAGCATTGTCTAGATCTCTAGACTAAGGATAAGGATAATATTATAATTAGATTTTCATCTTCGATGGGAATCATTAATTTTCGAGAAAATTTTGAATTCTCATGTATTATTCAAAAGGAGTATGAAATCGTAATAGCTACTATAATTTGAAACTTCATTATCGATTTTAATCATTATACAGTGTGGAGCGATAATCGTGGTGCAAGTAGAACAGAAATAATTTTTTAAATAAAAATTTTGCATTATTTTAAATTACTTAAATGTTCTCAAAATCATATGATATCAATGCTGCATATAAAAACATCTTAGAGTCAAGATTGATACATTGTTGAAAAGTGTGTAAATACCTGGAGATTTCAAGAATATTATAGTTAGTACATAAATAGCAAAATTTATTTATATTTATAAACAAAGACAATCATGTTAACTTGAGTTTTAGTTATGTGTGTCTGTATTGTTGAATAGGAAGCATTGTTAAGTTTCATAATGTTTAAATGTTTGTAAATGACAAATTAAAGTTGCATTTTTTAGCGAAATTATTAAATATTTCTTTTATTTGACTCATCATAGCACATATTTATGTTTACCGTTCAAAAGCATTTTGCTATTAAATTTATTAGTACTATTTCTTCAAATTTCCAAACTTACTCATTATGAAATTATCAAGTTCCTATATTTAGTTTTATAATTTCCAAAATTACGAATTATTAAATTACCAAATTATCAAAGTACAAAATTACTAAATTACCAAATCACCAAATCACCAAATCACCAAATCACCAAATCACCAAATCACCAAATCACCAAATCACCAAATTCCTAAATTACCAAGTAACCAAATTACCAAATTACCAAATTACCAAATTACCAAATTACCAAATTACCAAATTACCAAATTACCAAATTACCAAATTACCAAATCACCAAATCACCAAATCACCAAATCACCAAATCACCAAATCACCAAATCACCAAATTCCTAAATTACCAAATTACCAAATCACCAAATCACCAAATCACCAAATCACCAAATCACCAAATCACCAAATTCCTAAATTACTAAATTGCAAAATTGTTAAATTATTGAATTCCTGAATTCTGAAATTACTAAGTTTCCAAATTCCAAATGTCCAAACTTCCAGATTACCAAATTACCAAGTTCACTTTCCAAATTTTCAACTTCCATATCACCAAATGAACAAATTGTGAAGTTCCTAAATTTTCAAATTACTAAATTTTATAATTCTCAAATAAGCAAGTTCCTAAGTCTCCAAATTATCGAACTCCCAAATGACCAAATTTCCAGATTCCTGTATCCACAAATTTTCAAATCTCCACATGCCAAAATTCCCGAATTTCAAATCTGCAAATTCCAATATTTACGGTCGTCAAATTTGAAAACGTGCCAACGTTTTCTCATATATTTATTAATTTCTTGAAACATTTATGAAACTGACACGAGAGTAAATCGAACGTCAAGACACTGTATACACAATACAGAACAATTATTTAATGACCGAATAATCTATTTTGTTCCCATAACTTAACAATTCGTATAAGTAGACCCTCAAAAACATTATTTAGCCGATAAAGTTTAATAACATATGTTATGTAAATCAAATTTGTAATTGATTCAATAAAATTTCATCGTACAACTACTATTTTTCAAACCCTTTCCCTTCAATATTTTAGTCGAACGAGATAATTTAATAAAAGCAGAACATCTACGCATTTACATATATTTGTACATTCATGTATTCAGAGGAAATTGAACAAATAAACTTTCTGAAGGTCGTTTACAAGTGGTAAAGTAACTTTTAAACGACTAAAATGCCGTCGTATTATTATTAAATAAGACATTAAAACTAACTTCGCACTAATTGCGCACGAACGGGCCACGATAAGCGCGAAACACGAAATTATCCAATTTCACGGAATTCGTTGCCAATCTCAGAAACTTCTAATGAAAAACTTTTATCTATTCACGTTCCGAGTGGCTTTTTAAACATGTTTCCTGAGGAAAACTTAGATAGCGTTTAGACTGTCGATTAGCATGGAAACAAAGGACATATTAATTAACTCGTTGAACTTTTTACGAAAAACGAGCGAAATAGATAATATCAGTTGCTTAGAAAGGGTGAGTAGTAATATCCAGAATAATTTAATGTTAGATAAAATTAAATTATATATAACTTATTAATACCTGTAAGAGGAAACGGAAAATAACAGGATTAAACTATTAAAATGATGTCAGGATTTAATAATATTCTAGATACACGTGCGAGTTTTTTCCGTGGCAGGATCGCGATGTTGAATGACGATTTATTTATAACAAAAGTTTTTGTTAGCAACTCACTCAATCGATATATAATCAGGTTCATACAGCGTCCAAAATAAAATGCTTACGTACCGAAATTTTTCGACTAACCTACTAGACTATTTTGAACTAACCTAATGAATGTTTGGACAAGGTGGAACTATCCTGAATTTAATTAGTTGGATTACATGAGACTACATATTTCGGTCCATGAAATACCGTCCGTGTATTTTGTAATTATGTGTTTATCAAAACTAGCAAATACTGCGATGTATTTTGACTAAAATATGCCTTTACAAATCGTGTGGCTATACCGTGTATACAATTTCGTCATGAAACAAACTTTGTCACAAAATTCACAGGGTGTAAGGAAATTATATTTTGTAAAATGTGCAGGTATGATTTAATGGTTAAAATTATACTTCAATACCGAAAATAGAAGATCCGTTTAATTATAAAAGTAGTCATAGGTGAAACAAAAACTAAACATAAAGAAGATATTTTTATATTTATTACACAGTGCATTTAAGATAAAGGAAATCTTTTTAAAGGCCAGCATTTATCAGGCAATAGTGGTCTTTTCAGAAAAATAATTGATTAGACAATATTGTAAAAATGGTAGTAGTAATCGTTTAAGAAAAATAATTAACTACATTATAATAAGAATAAAACTGTGCTCATATAAGAGAATCAACATTCAGACAATAAAATTAACGTACTAAATACTCATACTAAAATAACTGTTAAATTATAGCATGCATTTACGGATTGAAAAATAAGATCAACTGCATTGTTTTGTTTATTTTTAACGTAGAACAAGTCTCTTTCTAAAGAAACTGAAGATGATGATAGCAATAGATAAAATTTGATATGATATTTTTATGTGGAAGCAATCTATAGTTAAAATAATGCAAATTCCCTAATATTTGGGCGGTGAAAGTTTGGTTGATTAACGGTATTGAAAAAATGTTTATTTTGAAAGTGGTACAAGTCTACCTTGGATTTAAATTATTTTCAGCTAAATATATTATGGTACAATATTGCGTCGGTAACTTTTAGTAATTCTGACGATACTGTAAAAAACTACAAATTGTATAATATTGGTGGTATTTGTATGTCTGTATGTCTGTCTAAATATCGTTGCCAATTTCTATTATCAGCTTGCAAGAAAGTACTAAATCAGTCTACAATAAATACTTAATAAAGTCGACACGGTTCTTGTTTTAGTATCGCTGCACAAAACCCCTTAACAGTTTCACTGCTATTTTAAAATTAATTACGAATTGCGGTTAGACTAATCCTTTATATGTAAAAGCCTCGATAAGGAAATATTATATCAGACACGCGAAAAAGTTATTCCCATGTTAATCAGTATAAGCGGCTTCAAACCACAAAGTGCATTCGACAATATTTTAAAATTTATTTGACTATAATATTCTTTTCGCTCTTTTTACTTAGCAATAAAAAATCTAGAAAGATTCCAACCTTCTCGTTTATTTGTTATTTTATAGTCGAGTAACTGCAAACCTCTTAATAATTTCATTGTTATTTGAAAATTAATTACGAACTGTGTATTTTATTAAAAAAAATAATATGGTACAGAATGATTTCAACGAAAATTATAACTGCAATGAATCTCGGAGCTGTTAGGTAATAATAAGAAAATAAAAATACTTTTCTGGGTAATAAGGCCACTCCAATAAAATCCTCGTTTCCAAGGAATTTTATTATTTCTATTATGTTTATAGAGATAAAACCCATGAGAATTGGTAATAAAAGAAGAATCTTGGAGTCAGGATCTGAATATGAAAACAATTCGAACCAAAATGATTCAAAGAAATTAAGGAAAACAATAACCGAACAACAGATATATTATCCGTTTAATTAACGATTAGAATAATTCATTAATTTAGAAAGCGAGACAAGTCCATTTGGGTATAATAAAACATTTATTTTTTGCAGCCAGAATTTTAAACACTGGCGGGTATTAAGCATACATTGTCTAACAACACAAAATACAAAAAATTTATTTATTAGTGCCTATCAATATTTTAATTTATTTATTAGTGCCTATCAATATTTTTAAATTTACTACATTGCAATCCCTTAAGTGTCTTGCAATAACAGAAAATGAACTTGCGTTCAAAAGAAATGGCCCGTTTGTTTAACGTGATGCAATGTTTTGATGAAATGCAGTAAATCGAAGTTTTTTTTATATTTTTTCTGATTTTACACTGATGCTATTTAATTATTCTAATTTATGCAGAGAAACTACTCCAAGGTTACTCTCAGAATTTGGCGTACTTTTGTAAGCTGAATAATCATGTTGCTACGAATTTCTCAGTATACAATTTTAGGCGTAAACGATTAATTAATTTTTTTTTTTAATTAATTAATATTTTGAAATTTCTATGTGGTTTACCGTTCATACTGTGATTTATACTTTTAATGAAACTTCTATGGAATGGTTGGTTAAGCACTAAAAACTTTTGTAATTTATTTCTTTTTTATGCGAATTTAAATTTCCATTAATTAATTTCAACTTTAAATTTCACTAAATAAACTTTTCCGAACACTGATATATATTACTATAAATAGAAACGTTCATAATAACGTTCGCAATTTATATCAGGACTTCACTAATTTAAATTAACTATTGCAACTATTATAAACATGTGAAACGAACATAATGATATAATATATTCAACATATCACGTTCCATTAGGTGAATAACAAAAATAATAAAAGTGTAGCACTGAGAAAACGTAAATATGTAAGATATGTGAACAAATTATTAACGTAAATCATTCTTAAAAATAGTTAAGATCACTTCAAATTCTGAAATCGTAATTTTAGAAATGAAACTTGTTCAAGGTGGCGTGACATCGTTTTCCGCACTATTGCTGAATGAAGACTGGATAAAATAGTAATTATTTAAAACGTAAACTAAATAGTAATTGTTCAAAAATAAGTTCCAAAATTGTATTCTACAATTTACTGTCACCTAAAATGTATTTGAATTAATACAATTCATCGAACTTAGTATATCACAGAAAATCACATTGTTTATGAAACCATCTAAACACTCCCATAAAAACTTTGAATATCTTTTAAATCACGTACATCCAAAGATATATACAGAGAAATTCATAACAACGTGATTTATTTTGCAAAATCAGATTTAAACTTAAGCTGATTAAAATTCAATTTTTGATATTTCTGTGAATAATATATCAGAAGTCATGTGCAGAGCTGTGCAAGGGTAGGACTTAAAATTCAACTTTTAAAATATTGTTTAAACATCTAAACATTTTGTTTTTTATGTCGAAAAATAGATCTCACTAAAATTTTAATATACTTATTATTCGTTTACTACGTTCGCAACAAGTCTACAAATCGCATGAAAAACCTAATTGATTAACATATTATCAGACCTTGATTAACAACTTCACTTCGCAAAAATATTCCAACCTTAAATAAACTTGTTTCAAACTTACAGTATGTCGAAAAGAAAATAACATTCTTTCTCGTGAAAAAATACTAAATTCAATAGCAGGTAACGACCCCTAATATTTAATTGAAAAAATACAAAAGTACCATATTATTTACTTATAAAATCACCTTTACTCGTTGAACACATACACATTGTAACCCGTGGAAAGAAAATAATTCTGTTGATCTAATAACTACCCTAATATGTATCCACATTATTAACACTAATAACAATAATATGCTTACGATGATAATAATTGTAATAGAAAGATATAAATCTCACCTATGGATAAAGAAATCATGGATTTAGCAGGGTTGGGCTCGACGACGAGGGTTTCCACGATAGATCTTATGGGATTGTGAGTGCACCTCGCGATGTCCGACGCCTGCACGTCCCATGTTTCGCGTGAGATTGAAGTGGACATCTTGGGTCCAAGAACCTCGAAATTTTCGCTCTTGAAACCCTTAACACTCGAAAATTCACCGTACAATTTGTCGAAAACTCCGCCAGTATTTAAATGATCGTCAGCAACAAACGGAATGATATTCAATCGTCGAAATCGTTCTATCGTCGAGGTGAAATCAGGAATAAAATCAGCGAGCGATAATCCTCGTCCAGGTGGTATTCCATCACTGAGACGAGATCTCTTCAGATCTGCCAATAATCAAAATGTTCCAGTGGAAGCTGGGGGACGAATGAACCGGTTCGATTGGTCGACTAGATCCCACACCTTCTTTCGTAATTAATTTCAACGTAGTCCCTGTTTACGTAGATCAACATTTCTCAACGATTTCCTCCGTCGTTTCAAAGAAACCTGTGACTCGGTCACTCGATGTTCGATCTACCGTTAAAATACGTCGCGAATCTAATTTCGGACGAAATTAGACTTTAAATTTCGTTGGAAAACGTTTATGGAAACGTTAGCTTTATAATCTAATAACTAATTTCAGTAATTGTTAATTGAAGTTATTTCAAATTCCACTTTATGGATTATTCGGAGCTGTCACTTTTACTATTTCTGAAGCTGTATCTTTTATGTCAAACGTGGAAATAAAATTTAAGGATTAATTTTATTATAAATAATTTATATTCTATTCTATTATTATATCATTTACATTGTGTTTGTATAAAATTCTAGAGTTCTTATAGCTATTAAGGTAAGAAGCTATTCGTTTAGTGCTTAATATTGTAAGGATATTTAAGATTTAATTCTACTGTAAATTATTTATGCACTATTCCTGTTTGTGTATTGTTATTATATAATTTAAATGTAGTTTTAATTTTATATAGAGTATACAGTTTATTTCAATCCTCTAATCGTGTTTTTTTACCAACTGCAATATGCAACTTACCATTACTACCTGCACTATAATAATTAGAACTATTAATTTTAATTCTGTTTTCTCCTTATACAAGTAAGCAAATTAGTATGTTTGATAGAAACTATCGTATAATTCACTGTATGTTAAAGATGAGGATAATTTCATACATGTGGTAGATCTTCAGAAATCCATTTTTTCAAAATCGTATACATTGGAATAAATCGCAATCCTTATAATGAAATTGTGATTATGTTAATAGGAAACAGTGTTCAGTCCATACATAATGAATTTCGACTTGTACATTTTTACACGTAACCTTCATCTTTTTCAAGTTGAAGCATTACGAACTTGCGGAGATGAAAAAATGTAATGCATGCATGTATATTTTACATAAGTAGTCCTAACGGCGTAAATTATGCACATCATGTTTAAGCGATGAAATTGATTAAACGAAGTAATTCAATAGATAAAGACGCATGTAAAGCGGTCGTAGCAAGTTATGCATGAACATCATATATTCATAAATGTTGTATAACATCTAATTAAAAAGTATAAAATGTCTCATAACAGCAACGAAGTTTCTTAAGCTCCAATAAATTTTTAGACGCCATCATGACCAGTGTTACGTGTGAATTAAAATCCAAATTAACGCAGCTTGATAAGCATCCTCGCATACGGGTAATAAGCACTTTGCACAATGCACGTTTAACTAACACGAGTCATTCATGAATTAGTTGACAAGTAATATAAAACGCAACGGAATAACTCTCGATAGCTATTCGACGCGAAAAGTTTTCCACGGTCGAACAATATTATAATTTGTAGCTTGAAAGAGCATTTCATCTTCCGAGAAAACGCATGGGAATAGCTGAGGTTATGCAAGTGGAAAAGTTGAGATTTTATTGGCGATAAGCCACGTGTAACTATCGATATGAAGGAGTGCTCTCATTATTTCTCGAATTTATGAGTGAACTTGAAAGATGCATAAGAAGAATGAATGCTTGAATACTTACTTGATTTATGCCCAAGTAATTCGGTGTTTGTTTACTCAATTTAGATATGAGTACTCGATGAACTATTATTATCCGTACACAATACTGAATATTCGAAACCGGTTTCAAAAAATCTGCACTCGCAATAACTGTTTGGTTTCATACTTGAGTCATTACAATCTTCACTATTTTATCATTTTATTATTTCATTGTTTTTCTGTTTTATCATTGTATCAATTTATCTTTGTGTTTAGCTTTGTACCGTTCATTTCTTTGATCGTCATTTTTATGTTGGGTCTGGGTAAGACCCTCGTCGCTGTAAGCCGGGGATTCGAAGACTTACTATGGCGGTCACACATTATCTCGCATTGACTTTATCCGGTTTTTTCCATGTAAATTTAGCCTGCCATAAACGGTGAAATGTCCACAACGAATATTTTCAAGGTTTAGCGGAAGCCGTTAGGGTTGCTGGCACAACATCGAAAAAATTCAAAATTTTCTCTGTATACCGCACTTTCAGGTGCCCATGTCGGCCTGGAAGAGTAGGGTAACCAAGTTAACTTGTTCAGGGAGTCAAATTTTCAAAATGATTGAACTCAGAATTTTTCGAAAAGTACACGTGACTTCATACTCATCGTCAGTAATTTTTGGAGAACACACGTCGCTTCGTTCTTATTAGCACATTATTAGCAATTGTATTATTACCACACGTCGCTTCACATTTTGTATGTCGTCGAAAGTACAGTCACTTTAACCACCGTGTTAATAAATATCATTTGTAATTGAAATTAAGCCGTCATTTCCTTGGGTCGTCCCTTCCAGAGAACAAATACAGTTATTTTTTGTGCATTTTTAAGTGCTATATGCAAGAGTACGAACACAAGTTGCATGTCACGCAGCGTTTGTTTCACCTCTTCCTGCCCTTGGCATATATGGGTTAGTTTACGACCTATACAAAGCTATATCCGTTTCCGAAACCGCAAGAAAAATAAATGTGCAATCTTTTTTAAATTTGCTAACCTAAAAATAAATTCCAAGTGCCATAAGTGAAATAAAAGAGAAGTAACCGTGTATATATGTACGTGTCCTTTTGGACAGTTTAGACAACGGCGCTCGTTTCTTGCGCGAAGTAAATCGAAATTTTGCAGAAGTATCACAACTGCTAGGGAATAAAAACGATTGTTAGATTTAACAAAATATTTGCAATACTATTTAGTGGTAGTTTCTGATGTTTCCAAAAAATTATATTGAGTTTTTTATAAATAGTAAACGTCCACATTTTTATATTTGTAGTTATTTTTTGAAAGTGAACTATGAATTTACTTTTTATATTGCATTTTCTTTATCGAGCAAAATAAATTAAAATAAAATTCATTTTTCTTTGTTAGTATTAAAATTAAACATTCGTCCCTAAAGAGGTTAATTCCATTCTACAGACTGCAATTTTATTACTTGCTGAATTTGAAACATCTTACAAATTGGTTTGCTTGACATTCTAACACGATGATTTTTTATAAAAACTGATATGAGTGGCAGTTTCTATTTTTTATTTAATTTGATTCATAAGAGATTTGAACCACGGTACCTTTCCTACTACGCCGTCGACAAAGTCCACAAAAATTTCTTTATAGCTCTGGAGATCCTAATCTCACGCTAAGAAAAGTTCAGTATATTGAATTATGTAAATCATTCGCGATGATATTTCAACACTGTGCTGAAACCCTCGAACAATACAACACCTAATATACTTTCATGAATATCTATGGAACTAAAAGTCTAACATCTATAAAACTAAATATAAAACTGAAGCTGAATGATGTTTGCATGCGGAATGAAAATTACACAGGAAACTAATCTTAACGCGATATTTCAAGGCGATTGAAATTGACGTTCACCCTGTTCTACATTATTATCGACTCCTTCAACATTGCATGAAAACAATTTGCGTTGCAGCATTTTTAAGAGTACGCGCAAAACAAGAAACTCGGTGGGTTACAATTTGTGACATAAACTTGCACGTTTCAAGGAGACACGCGACGAATGTTAATTATTGCGAAAATGGAGGAACTCTAGGGAGGCTGGAGGACGAATGAACCGGTCGGATTGGTTGATCAAGCTCCACACCTTCTTTTCATAGTTTATTCAAACGAATTCTCTTGCTGACGTAGCACTGATCATATTCTCACGTCGTGATCCTGTGTCGTAGTGGTCGAATAGATAGGAGATTGGCCTTCTACATTTGCTTTTCAAGTTTTGCCTTATGAATAATATTCTTGTCTTGCGTTATACTTTTTTTTTTCTCCTGTTTACACGAGTTCCAGTATTTGCCAGCATCGTTTTAATGATATTACACGATCATATCGATGATAATTATGGATAATACACGGGACAAATATGAAATAATTCCATTCTGCAAGAGAGAGATTGATAAACAATTTACAGATAAATGGCGCCAAAGATTAGTAACTTTAGTTCTGATAAAGTTATTAAATAGGAAAGGCTACAAACCAAACGTGATCATGTACGTATTACACTTGTGATAATTGATTAGTGAATTTCTTCTTGTTCCTTGTTATAATCTTCATAATTGTAGAAGAACACATGTCCACAGTATGTGGGTATACTGTTAGCGTCAACAAATGTCAAAGAGCAAACCGCATATTAGAAACCAATAGCGAAAATCAGGTTTATATAGTCAATGTACAATAGATTTTTTTTAAATAATGTGCCGAATTCGCTATACTCTACCTTGATATAAAGAGGCAAAAAGAGATTTTTCGAAAGCAAGTAATTCTTAACCCTTATTTTTCATTCGATTTGCATGATCTTTCTGTTAGATAAGAGCTTATAGAATTTTGAAACAAATTTCTGAAAAAATTGTAAAATATTTTTTATTTAACAGAAGAGTTAAAAAAATCCTTCTGTACTACTTTTAATATGTGAGAACTTTTTGAAAGATTTTTAGTTTTATTCAAAAAGATTAATGCAAAAATTATTTGACAATAAATTCCAGTGGTTTTGTATGGATAAAAAAATTCTGTTCAATATAGTAAAGAAATTAATAAAGGAAAGTTATTTTTTTGAATTTCACAATGTTCTAGTTTTGTTATAAAATGTAAAGAAATTATGATTTAGATGTGGATAACTGTAGCATATGGTTGACTGTCCTCAACGGGGTGTCATCATGCAATAGTCATCTGTTCCACTATAATAAGGTCAATGGGATGTTTCCTTCTTAGTCTTTCTCTTATTCAAGTTCGAACGCCTCTGCAGCGGACTAGTTTGTGCACGTTACAATCGTTTCTTTACTTTTTTGCGAATTTATTTACTGCTTTCTTTACTACTGGAATTTTTAGAAGTGTACCCAACTTTTCACTTCTTATATACAAGTATATTGGAATTTCTAACACTACATGTACAGTCCCTGGCCATCGAATTAGGACCACGTACGAAAATTTCACTTTTATGGCTATAACATTATGTCATATATGGAAAATTGTCTTAGGTCCTGCAAAATTATTACTAAATACGTTGATAACAATATATGCATAGCAATTTGTTACTATCGTGATAATAAATTGTGTGGGTGATGAGCGATTAAGGACCGAGCGTTTACGTTAGGCTCGAGTATCGATAGCGCGAGAGATTAAATTTGGTGAATGCCATAGAAAATGTCTGGAGTCTACTCAAAAGATTCGTTTACAACTCTCCAACCACATTATGTGAGTTGAAAAGAATTACAGATATTTGGTAAAATAATGAAGATATAAAGCATATGATCAATGTATAGCATGTTGGATACAAGCTGCCACCAAAGCAAAGGGTGGAAATACAAGATATTGACATGTGTTAATAATATTATGTACAGTAGTAGTTTATCATGTTAGTTACTAATAAAGTATATTATTACAATTTGAACAGGCCTTTTAATTTTATGGAAAACGTGTAAAATGCTAAAAATGTATAGTGCTCCTAATTCAATGGCCAGGGACTGTGCATCAATCAAAATACTATAAAATCCTATCTAGACTACTCACTCACGTATACAGGATAAAACGTGCTAAACATGACATTTTGTTAGAGAATTAAACTTTTCTAAAATGGGACTAAGCTCACAGAAAAATTGTCAAAAGTGTCGAAAGATGGCTAATGGGGATCTGAGGGGCGGAGAACCCCCCAGTGAGCAAAAGCGAGTTCCAAATATACATTTTTAATATACTAACCTTAACTCAATATGTAGCCACAAATAATAAAATAAAGTAAAATAGAAAAATAAAAACGGTCATAGAAGCATTTTACCAAAATAATCATAATTCAAAATCAGAAATTAGTGTGGTGAGCTGTGAATTTAGCTGCAGTTCTAAACATTTTATGTATTTTATTTATTTTATTTGTGAAATTTATTTAGTGTGATATTTGATATTTTTTTACTTATACAGTACGAATGTAATATAATTACATTTCTTTATTCATTTATTAATTATTTTTCTACCAGGAAAGTAGGAGAGGTATATAAATTAAATGTTGAAATGATGAATTAAAATTTGTGATTTTTGACATAAAACGATTATAAATATCATAAAATATTTTAAATTTAATTTGACATGAAATTCATCGAGACATATTGAATATTTTCGATACATAGTGATTCTGTACACACTGCAATTATCGTCTAATTTAATGACGCGCAACATTCCTGATGCCGCATAATGAAATTTTAGACATAAAACAACAAAGACTTTGTCTGCGTCACACTGCCATTATCTAAATTTGATTTTGAACATTAACGCGTCTGATTTGTTGACTTCGCGTAAAATTATACGAAAAGTTAGCAGGACAAGTTTCAAAGAAATTAGCATTTCTTTCGGGATGATAAAAACATTTGTTCTGTACATTAATTAACATTTTCGTACTATACAATCTATACGGTGTCAAATTTGAAAATTTGAAAATTTCAGAATTTGAGACTTTGAGGACTTCAAAGGGAATTTGGAAATTTGGAAAATTTGAGAATTTGGGGAATTTGGGAAACTAGAAAATTTGGGAAATTTGGATAGTTAGAAATTTAGAAATTTGAGAATTTGGCAAGATAGCATCTGGAAAATTGGAAACTGGAATTTCAGAAAATTAGGGAATTTCAGGAATTTGGAAAATTTGGGAAATTTGGGAAATTTGGATATTTGAATGTGTGGGAATTTAGGAAGATAGGAATTTGGGAATATAGAAATTTGGAAATTTAAGAAGATAGGAATTTGGGAATTTCGAATTTTAGAAATTTAGAAATTAAGAAATTCAGAAATGTAGAAATTCAAAAATGTAGAAATTCAGAAATGTAGAAATACAGAAATTTAGAAATTCAGAAATTTAGAAATTTAGAAATTTCAGTACTTGAAAGTTGTATGATTCCATAATTCGGAAACTTAATGTTTTGTTATTTAAGAAATGAAAGTTCCGCAAATAATTATATTTGATACATTAATTTCACATAAAAGTATGTAATATAACTTCATGCATACATAAAATACATTGTGAAATGTGTGTCCAATAATTAATGATTGTATCATAAAAATCTCTACTATATTAAATAAATAATTTAGCTTTTCTATTAAAAATTATTGTCGTAAAAATCTGTATTACAATTTAAACAAAGAAATGGAAGTTTGAAAGACTGTGATGCTTTGTTGTTTAATAATAGCTGGACTTTGTTTTTGATCTTACATAAATTCAAATCCTCTTTGATTAGAACTTTTTGTCGAAATGACAAGATACACTCAATATTAGTTTCGTTATTTTATTGTCGCAGAAATGGAAGCTCTTACTTTTGGACAGTATTCAAGTTTTTTATATTTATAACAAAAACTGCAGATTAATGTTAAAACAGACAAGTTTATTAAAGGAAAAACTCTTCCATTAGTTGCAAAACATTGAATTAGGTTTTTTCGTCCGATATGTTCGATTTCGAAAATTAAAAGTCAGATACCGCTTGACAACATACAATATCTTAAAATAGCATTTATGCTATTTTAGTTCGAAGTTCGAACGAAAATATATTTAATACAAATGAGTACGTAATTTATTCGTTAATATTTTTCATCAAAATTTGCTACCTGTTAAAAGAAATAAAGGAACAGAAATTTAGAAGTGAATTTTTGTTGCGGCAGGTACAAAGAGTAAAATTACATGGAAATGGTGTATAAAATAAATAATTCATTTAATAACAAACTGATGAAAATGGATGGAAAGTTCAACTGAAAATAAATGTAATGAAAACGAGTACGTAATTCGTTCGTTAATATTTTTCATACAACTTGTTAAGAGAAATTTACAAATGAATTTTTATCGCTGTAAAATAAAATCATATGAAAATGGTGTATAAAACATTCATTTAATAACAAACTGGCGATAAAAATGGGTGGAAATGTATCATAATATAAACTAATATATATTTATAAAGCAACAGACATAAAATTTTAAAATATTTCATTATGTATATTGAATCGGCGAATTGCTGAAATAAACCACCCCTCAATTATCTTTTTTCTACTTTTATGTTATCGAACTGAATCACATTTAGTACTTAAAAATCCGATATTTCAACCTATAATATTTAAGTTAACGTTGAACTCAAAGGTAATTTTGATGACTTTAATGTACCTTATTTACTTGAAAATTTGTATTTTACATTTCACTATACATACGGAATCGTCTACGTTTCGCCGTACATACGTAGTACACTCCGTGTGTTTATGCATTCATGATCTATCAAAGTCTGCAAAGCATACATAAACCATGTAATCAAGATCTACATTACAAGATCCATAATCTGTAGATTACACGAGTTCGTTATTTGCTATTCCTTGTAACAAAAGAAACCAGAACTGTTTAATTTACAAAATGTACAGGTCCTATTTTCCTTGCGTATATTAGATATCTTTTATCTCTATCTGTTTATTTTCTATAACAGAGAAAAATGTGGAAGGAAAACGCTATTTTGTTTGAAAGGACAAAATATTATGACAGTGAAGACATTTTTCTCAAACTTACTTTTTATAAGATTTCAAGACCAGTTTAGTTTTTTTAAACAGAACATATTCTCATCATCATAGCAAGACAACTAAGGTCAAGGCGAATTCGATGATTTATAATATTACGACCTTTACGTGATCTAGTACAACAAATTGATAAAAGCTAGAAAACTGACTGACAGAGTGAAATAACTGATAGAAAGTTTAACAGAGGAAATTTTATTGTAGCAACTGCTCAAAATGATGGTTAGCGTTAAGTCTTTGGGATTAGGTGAGTTAAAAACTGTCCCACGTTTTGCTTAGGCTTTTATGCATGGAAGGATACACAACAATTTTGCAAAATTTTATATTGACCCACCTCGGAAAGTTACGTTGCTTTTTTATGTTAAATAATTGAAATGAACATTTCTTATATTAAAAAAAATTCTGTTACTTGGGTCTATATTTTTTTTTAAATTGCGTGCCACAAAGAGTTAATACAAATCTTTAAATAATTAATAAATGAATCTCTGGCGTTTTGTATAAATTGTACATTGATATTAGCACAAGCAATTCTAGTACGTTCTTTCATGTTTTTCGATGTTTCAGAAATATCATTATAAACTACTGTTTTAGTCGTACCACAGAGAAAGAAATCTAACGGCAATATTCCTCCGTTAAACTTTCTATCAGTTATTTCGCTTTGTCCATCAGTTTCGTACTTTTCATCAATTTAAAAATCTTAACCCTAGTTATCATACTATGATAATGAAAATATGTTGTCTCGATTCAAAAAACTTCGATGACCTCAAAATCTCGGGAATGACCTTTAGAAAAATGTCTTAGTCACCATAATATTTATCATTTCGAATAAAATAATATTTTCCTGTGGCATTTATCTCTGTCATGAAAAATAAGCAAAATATTCAAGAGTCTCGAATAAGATGAGACACCTTGTATAAAAAGTGCAAGTAAACATTCGCAATTTTCTAATAAACTTTCAGGAAAAATAAAGTTTTATATAATACAAATATTATTTAATTCTGTTTCATTTTATATGTATTTTGTTTAGATTATATTGCAAGTTTGCAACAGATTGAGTTTTTAAAAATTTATCAATCAATTCTTTAAAAAATGACACAGTCACGGTAATCTTCATTCATTAATTCATTTGTACACTAAATAATTGTTACTTATATACGTGTTTATTCATATGTGCAAGTAGTTAGTTTATGACGCTAATTATTGCAATGAATTGATACTTCAAACAAATCTCTTTGAAAAATGAATGCTAAAGGATACCCAAACAAATCTTGTGTTACAAAACAAGATACTGCATTGTTTAATAGCTAATGTATAAACCTTGAACAGACACTGTAAACAAAATGAGCAAAACAACAAAAAACTCTGTTTCAAAACATCTTTTCCCGTTTGAATAATATCTCCTGTACTGCTCTCATACAGTAATTCAAGGTCACTTACAGGCAATTTGTATTATTTTACCTTGCAGTTATATGACAACAAAAATATGATCCACCAGTTAGAAAAATTCAAAGCAACCTTCGAAAAACATTGGAAATTTTTTATTTACTAGCCGGTCGACCCGCCTTGCAGGGTTAAAAATTAATATCGCTTGCAAGATTCAATAAGACAATAAGATATTCATGAAATTAATTAGAAGAGTTAATACCAATAACCAGATTTACTTTCTGTAATGATTGGAATACTAAACAAAAAGTGTTCTATAAATTAGAATATTATTATATTATTTATTAGAAGCGGTGAAATTTCACAGCCAATTAATTCTTGAAGTTTGGTTCGTTGAATAACTTGCAGCTATCGCAGAGCTCTTTGATAAACTATATCCTTTGTGCGTTTGTCATAACAGAGAATGTGCAACCTGTATGACGCCATAGTGACGCAATGCGATAACGTCATTTTTTAACCTAACGTGACTTTTGTAGTACTTTCTCAATTTTGTTCATCACAAAACTTGTCCTAAAACCATATGCAGTATCAAATCTACGTGAAACTGAAGTCAGATTTATTTATATTTGTATTGCATTATATTGTACAATACTATGTTATACTATATTATATTTTGCCAATATATTATATTGTAATATTGTAATATAGGAACATTACAATATAATACTTATATAAAAGTAGCGTCACTCACGAAAAGAAAAAAACGTTAACTTTAAAATAAAAATAAATGAATATTTATATTTATCTAGCTCTTTATACAAATAGATATTTTGCAAAACTCTTTGCGTAGTCACAACAAATTTTTCAGATATATACTATTTGTATTACTAAAAGATTTCAAGATAATGGAGAAAATACGTTTTCCATCCCTCTCTTCCTTTCAAGATGGCTGATTATCGATAAAAAAACACGAGTGAAATATTTCTTCGAAAACTACATTTATTAAGATACATTGTAACTTTGGAAATATCCTTTGTAAGTTACAATTCATATTTCATCATTTATTTTACAAATTAATTTTTAATTTCAAAATAAGTGCGCATTATACACGGGTAGATTTAGTTTTCGAATCACAGCAGGTGTATGGAACAGAGACTTTTATATTTTGGAGGCTCGACTTCTTCAACTATGATAAACACATCGGATTAAACGGGATCTTTTGACCCACGACTGCCGAATCAAATGTTTTCCGCTCACTTTCACAAAATAGCATAATTTATACGTAAGATGCGAATACCCCGGTTCCGTATCTTTCTCGCTTTCGCTCTGTGTCAATGACTACTTTGTCGCTTGTAAATTATTCACGAGGTTTGTTAATGTGTGCAAATGTATGATAATAGGTGCCACGTTTAGCCATAATATGTAAATACCGTCCAACGAAGGAAAATGTGACTGTAGAACGTGTAACGTTTCAGAATCTTTTGCTACTTTTCCGTCTTTATTTCAGTGCTGTGTATTTCATACCACGTTCGAGTGTTACGTGCTATGCGTTTTTGTATGTTACAGCTTTGCTGTTATTTGTCTGTATTATTCAACAATGCAATGTTAAATGAATAGCAAATGAGAAATCCATTGTTTTCAATATTCGGACGAAGCTAATTTGCAGGTTTGCAAAATGGAATAACTTAGCTCATATTCGTTAAACATTTACTGACAAAAGATCTGACAATAAATAATTTTGTATAATGCAGTAAATGTTCAGCATCAAACGAGGGGAACAAGTTAGTATTAATTGAACTACGAATAATATCGTAATATCTATTTATAATTTTTATCGTAAACTATGATGTAATATTATTACTAAGATCATATATAAAACTGTTTCATTGGATTAGTAGATTTATATTATTTATTTTTACATTATAAATAATCAAAGCAGCCGTATTTTTTTTAAAAAGTGGCGTTACATTATTTTTTTTTAATTCGTGAGTTATTTGAAATTTTTATATTAATAATCTGATTTTTCGATTTGGAATATGTTACTATTTGTACAAAATGTTGCGAAAAATCAGTGCATGCGAAAAAGAAAATATGCCAGCTTACTCGAAGACTTGAAGTGTTCCGTGATGTCCTACAATTTTTGTCTGAAATATTTGTCCCTGTATTTAATATGATTCGGGATACACGTTTACAAAAATAGACGTTTCTACAAAAATCACAAACTGTATAATAATAACTAAATAAAGAGAAACATTTATTTAATTCTGATATTTTGTAAACAACAATTTGAGACTGGGACATTCACACATTTAAGAATCCTTGATTTTAATTCATTATTCAGTTGAAGCAAATAAACAACTGATTTCCATATATGTGTTTACATATATGCGCCAATAAAAAATGTGCAATATCATTGACCTATAACGATACGCTCATAACAAAGTAAATGAATTCAGATAAATAGTATGTGGAACCTCCTTAATGATTATACAATTATAATACATAGTTCGAATATTTGTACATATGATTTATCACCTATAGTACAGTTATCATAAAACTTAACATCGGTGAAGAATTAAATGGAAGCTGAGATTTAAATTTAGTTTCCTTCTAGAAAAGTACAGAAGAATTGAATTCGCACCACGTGCTTCGTTCGTTTACTTTATAGAACCTGATCCATCCATCTGATTAAACCTAATCAGGAACACGTAGAACCTAAATGAAGTAAAGAAGAGGCTTTTTGAGGCTCTTCGAGGACAAAGAACCTGTTATTTGAATTGATCAGTTTCAGCTACTTAAACTTGCTTAATCAACATTGAAGAAAGGTGCTTGAACGAAGTATCAGCCACTTCATATTAAAAATATCGATGAAATATCTATCTAGTAATTTTCCTAAAGTCTTAAAGTTCAAATTGATATGAGTTTAGGATACTGTTATCAGATCATTTCAAATTTAATGTTTCAAAGTTGGCTATTATTTGTTATCTATAACTAGCAACTACCAGAGTATAATTTCATCTTACTTTTAACTATTTTAAGCGCTTTTAATCGAAACGATAAGCTACCATTTGTGAAGTGCTATTAATATTAAGGCAGTATTCCTATTCGGAACGTCGTACATTTGGCCATGTTTCAAAATAACATACTGAAATTTTCAGACAATTATCTGTATTATTATTAGAATTATAAGAGTTTTTCATAGCATGCTACTTTTAATTATTACCACAATTGACATCGTATTTGTCTAAAAATGAAACTTATAGATGACTTTAATCTATGTAAAAATATCTTGTGAATTAGAATAATGTGTAAAATACACTGTTTAACAAAAAATCCGTGAGATTTGCGACTTCTTCAGAAGACCTTTGCTTACTTTACACGCGTAGAATCATTATTGAGATATCATGACAATTTGAAAAGCATGACTTCGAGAAAAAAAGTGTTCAAAGTACACCGCGCTGAACTATTCTCCTATGTTCTGTTCTCTGAAAATCGTTACAACTTTGTTATTTTAAAGAATTCGAGCATGAAATATACATCTTCAAAGTTTACTGTCGAAGAAAAGAATTCTTGCAATTCACACACGTGAACTCAGTACCTTTTCATACTGAAACGTCTGTAAAAGCTTCAATGTCAGCTAGGAGGTCTACTTTACCTATGATCTACAAAAATAGAATTTTCTAAACGTTGATGTGTATTATTAACAATATTAAAATTATTTATGATTTCATTCCATAACTCCGAAAGTGTAAATTTTAATTTATTCGCGTGCAATGAAAACCATATAAATAAAAACGTAAAATGCAATATACACCCTCTGACAGATATTGAATAACCCAACGTACATGAGAACAGCAAAGAACTTAACAAGATACGAAACAAAGACACGGGATTTTATAACGAACAAGCTTTATTCTACAAATACAATGCGTGAACGCAATCTGCGAGCGTGGATCTCATTCACGCCGAAAACAGAACACGCGTTTCTGATTTTCCATCAAACGCCTATTATTATATTGTGGTACAGATCGATCCACGTTTATAAGCGATGTAATCGCGGTTCGACGAGAATTGGCGAAAAGCATAGGAAGAAAAACCACCTGTGCATGGAGTGGTGTCCAACGATTCGAAAAGCTCACACGCGAACAAGCTTCGTGCACGCGCAAATGGCGGCTGACGTGTCATGTTCGTGCTCGAGTTCACTAGAGGTGCAATTTCAACAATGATAGCGCGGTTATAAAGAAAACATGTGCTAATTGACTGAAGCTGATCTCTATACAAAGCGGAAACAGGGAATACGTATACGCGAATATGTAATTGCAATTAACCCTTATCGGAGTGATTCTCAGTAGGTTGTAACTGGTTTCGGTAAATATGCGAAAAATCTTCAGTATTATAAGAATAACATTTTTGTTTTGAAGGTATATTACAAATATATGAGTTTCAAATAATTATTTATAAGTTTTTAATGTATGATATTTTTTTAAATCTCCAACATGAAGGAATTCTGTTGCACGTTTCACAGAAGTGTTGCTTTTCTTCCTCTAGGCAACTTACCATTAGAACTTGTAAGCAATCGTTCTGTTTTCCTTTAGCATCAAGTTGCAAGATATGTAGTTTTCTATCTAATCTATCCTCATTGTTTCACCTTCTCGGAAATTAGAATTTCGGCAGGTTCCATCATTGTCATCTCCCACGTGACGTGCGACCGCAGCGCCAAAGAAGTGTTGTCATGTTAGAGGTGACACAACCCATAAGGGTTAATAGGGGTTCCCCGATACACGTTGATTTTGATGGAACTCTGAATAGTTGCCCATTAGATCTACATCTGAGACATGTATCCAAATATATCATCGTAATTCGTTGGTGTGTGTATTTGTTTTAAGAGAAATACTACACCTATCATCCGAGTCTACTGGTAGTCAAATATTGTAAAATACGGTAAAATACTGTAAAACACTATAAAATACTGTAAACCATTGTAAAACACTGTAAAATACTTTAAAATACTGCAATATACTATTTCTTTGTACCTACAAATCAGTGTAAAAGGCTTTCCAAGAAAATAATTTTTTACCAAAATTAAGTTACCTCTTCCCTCATATTTTTCAAATATTTTATATTCCATCGTTATGAATAAAAATTCAATGGTATATTACAGTATATAATTATTCTGACTATTTCATATGCAATAGCCACTTTAGATTTTGTATATTTTCTATATTGGGAAGGAATCTCATCATTGTAATAACGTGGATGAACTATCAACCTTCTTATGCTTTCAGCTATCGTACGAATGAGTGTATTATAATCTTATGGTGATGCAAATGTGACACGAAACATATGTAGAAATGATTTTGATCACAAAGGTTATCAACGTTGTAACTATAGATTAAATTAATAGTTAATATAGAAAATACACAAATTGTAATAGAATAAGTACAATAATTATATACTGTAATACACCGTTGAATTTGTAGAAAGTAGATGCTTGTATTCATAAGAGAAACAAATTTTTATTTTCCAAGAAAATGAGGGAAAGGGTTCTTAATTTTCGTAAAACATTATTATTTCCAAAAACCTTTTACATGAATTGGTAGATCTGAAAAGTATAACTTTTTTCTCAAACATTTTTTTAATATAAATCCCGTTTACGATATATAAGTGATTACATAGACTCGGGTAAAATGATCTTAAAGTAGTATTGATCTTAAGATTGAACGCTTAAAGTAGAAAACGGGCATCAACGAATTACGATTGCATTCTTAAATGAACAATTGTACAAAGTTTCGTTAAATTTAGCGTGTAGCAGTCACTGGAGTTCCTACAAGTTTGTACTCTTCGATAAATTAAATGTTGATAAATGTAGAAATCTTGAAAGGGCATCGTTTCTTGCGCTATTAATAATGGTGTAATCTAATTTCAGATATGAGTGCAGTACGTTTTTCTAATTAAAGAGTAGTCAGAAATTTCGCGTGAGACGCTAACATGTAATAAATGTTACTGTAAGCTTGCACCCTCCCATTTTGAACAAATTAATTGCAGAGATTAAATCGATAGGCATAGTAAAAATGGCCATATACTGTTAAAGTGCTAACTATAAAATGTTAATTTTCAAACTTTTTATATTTGTTTGCGAGGTTTGCAGATCGTATAGAGGGTAGGTAAAGAAACGAGACTGAAATAAAAATTTGTTTTGACGTTGAAACGTTACAAATGCGTATGAATTATTTATTTTGTATAGTTTTATATTTGTTATACATTTGTTTAGGAACATATGTAAAAACACCTTGCATTATTCATGTATGTTTATTATATATATTTTGTAAGTTCATTTGAATATTTATGAGTATAGTTCTTATAGAGAGTGTTACAGTAACCATAAAATTGTCAATCCAAATTGTAGCCTCGACCATTGGATCTCTAAATAAAGAATACATGTAGTCATTATGGTATTTAGCAACCAGGGTCTTCGAAATTCCCTAAGGTTGCCTTTTCTGCCCAAATGCCGGCTAACTTTGGCCTTCATCCCACCCTATCAATTAGCCGCGGAAGGGAAGAAAATAACCATTTTTCTTCAGTGTAATAGAAGACAGAATTTATCCAACATTCATGCTGTTCGCGCGAATAATGTTAGCCTAGTACGTTGTATAGTGGTAACAATATAGTATTCGTTTGTTTCCTCGAGTGAGGGTGGTCCTTCGAACCTTGATAAATTTTTGTCGACACATACGTGCCAACTAAGCTCGAGCAACCCAGGTTGCATTGAGTATTTAACTGAGACAGTGAAATAAATCGATGTTAAGTTTTATCTAGTAGCTATGACCAATGTGAAAAAATACTTACAGTTTATTGTAATTTAACCTATAATCGTAATATCTAAATAATACGTATATGATTATGTATTATGTACTATTATGTACGTATATGTATTACGTATTATCCGTATGATGTACTTTCAATATACTTACTATACATCCCATATACGTTTACATATACATGTACGTATACAGCTTTTAAAAAAGTGTGAATCTAATTTTATATTTTATTTAATTTTCATTTTATTTTAGACTATTCCCGTATGTAAGGGACTCGATAAAGAAGTATTATATCAGACACGCGAAAAGTTACCATGTTAATCAGTAGAAATAAACAGCATCAAACCACAAAATGCATTCGACAATATTTCTAAATTTATTTGCCTATAATATTCTTCCCCTTCTTTTTATTTAACAATAGAAAATCTAGAAAGATACCAACCTTCTCGTTTATTTGTTATTTTATAGTCGAGTAACTGCAAACCTCTTAATAATTTCACTGTTATTTGACAATTAATTACAAACTGTGGTTTATTTTATGAAAAAAAATATGGTACAGAATGATTTCAACGAAAATTATAACTGCAATGAATCTCGGAGCTGGTATGTAATAATAAGAAAATAAAAATATTTTTCTGGGTAATAAGGCCACTCCAATAAAATCCTCGTTTCCAAGGAATTTCATTATTTCTATTATGTTTATAGAAATAAAACACATGAAAATTGGTAATAAAAGAAGAATCTTGGAATCAGGATCTGAATATGAATGCAATTTAAACCAAATTGATTCAAAGAAATTGAGAAAAAGAATTACTGAACAACTGAAATATTATTCGTTTAATTACCGCAGTTATCTAGCATAAAATTATCTAGCAGTCCGAATAACATATATTCGGTTTGTATAATTAAGGAGAATGTAATACTTACATTGTACTTAAGAGGTAAAACCA
The DNA here is from genome assembly GCA_945859555.1 of Megachile ligniseca. Lineage (NCBI taxonomy): Eukaryota > Metazoa > Arthropoda > Insecta > Hymenoptera > Megachilidae > Megachile > Megachile ligniseca. The sequence continues at coordinate 3,082,851 of OX243777.1, forward strand.
CTCTAGAGCCAGAAAAAAAGACCTAAATTTGACAATTTATTTTGGAAGTACAACAAGCGGAAAAGAATTTCTGTTCAGAGGGTTTATTTAACACATATTGAAGTACGAAAAATAATTTTTTTTTTTCATTTTCGTACAAAATGGGGGCGACAGAGCCCATCGGGGGAAACAGCTTTTGTAGAAACACCGCCACGGGAGGTCGGATTTCTCGCCATGTGTGAGACTTGGAATAAAAAATCAAAAAAATTTATAATATATATACAATTGGATTTGGGAGTACGTAGGGGTTTTTTGTTTAAGCAATTTTTGTAGAAGTTATGCATGTTTTAAGAAATGAATCGCCTTTGCATGAAAAATGTGCATTGAATTGTTTATAAAAAAAAAAGTTTACATTCAATCAAAAAACAGCTAGGTACTACCATAGATGATATTGTTGTGAAGCTACTGTAAAAATTTCAATTCGATCCATGCAACAGTCACCGAGAAATCCGTCCTCCCAGTATGACAAAAATGGTTTCGAGAAAAACACGTTTAAAGTTTTATGAACATTTTAATCCTTGAATTTCTTGTTTACCTCTAATCTGCGATTCCTGCACCATACATTTGGCCATCCAGGTCGATGTTCGCCTCTCCTCTACCTTCCTCTACAACCGTTTGTTTTGTAGGTAACAGGTGTACTTATTATTTTAAATGGTAAAAGTAATATAAAAGCCATGAATCGCAGCACGCCGCGTAAGTACTCAGTGCACGCTCTCAGAAGCTGCGGCAAAGTTGATAATTGACTCTTTTAAAATTTGTTTTCCACTATAAATCAAATGACATTCTGTTTCTGTGACCCTAAAGAATCGTTTAGCCAAAAAAAAATCGATTTTTTAAAAATCCTAAAGTGGTTTTACCCCTTCAAGAACCAGGTGACAATTGTGTATTAATAAACTTATCACTATGTTAAACAATAAAGACGTATAAACGCATGATTTAGTTATGATAGCATACCTGGTTAGTATGATCTTGATGTTTCCATAAAATGATGCTATGTATTAATAATTAATGGGTATTCATTTTTGCCTAGTAAATTTTTTCTTTCAAAATTCTTCGAGAATGGGAATCCATCGGTGCAATATTTGGTGATTTCGGTCTATTGCTGAAATTTTACCATAGCTGTCGTAATACGTAATGTATAAAATAAAACTCGATGCATTGTTGTGTGATATCTTTTAAATAATTTGTTATCAAAACATTTTTTACCTATGTTGATATATCATTTCTGTTTTATTTTTACTTTTCGAATATGCTGGCGTTGTTGCGCACGAGAAAGTAGAGATATTTGCAGAAAGTACAATTCGTACACTTCGAAACGTAGATTTAATATGCAAGCGGACTATTTCAGTTGCAAATTGCTGTAAAAGTTTAATTTATACGAGCAAGACGTTAAACTTAGTAAAAAACTTTTAGTAATTCAGATTGCAATAAAGACTTGAATTACAGTTCATTTTAATGATTGCTCAAAGTGTTAATTAACGCAATTTAGTCAAATATTTTGCATCACCTTCGTCTGTCTACCCACATTTTCAAATTAGGATAAATGTACCGGTAGTTGACATTATAACATTCATTTCTCGTTGCAGTTACTATTAGTTTCCTTTTAGCAAATAATTTTGTAGATAGATAATTTGACTTATCAACCAATTTTAATAAATTATACCCATCAATATAAATAAATAATAAAGTTTAATTTGAAGAAAATTCTTCAAACTGCACAAGTAGGTTACCAAATTCTTTGTAATTAACAGGTTCATAAACAAATAACTAACAGCCAACCAAATAAAATATAATGTTTATTAGAAAACAAAGATATAAGATTTAAAAATAAACAATAAGATAAAAGTAAAATGGAAAATAGATAAAAGTATCAACTACCAGTATCATCAAATCATTGATGCAGTTACCCTAAATTAATCTCACAACTCAGTTTAGTATTTTTTTGAAGTTTCGTTTTAATTTATCTAGCCATTGTCGAATAATGCATTCTACTAAAATCTATGACGAATAAAGGAGAATGATAGGAAAGGCAGCAGGGTGGAAGTCAAAGAAAAAGACATGAAACCGGCGACTTTTGAAAATAGAATTTTCATTAGCTACAGTAGCAAAATACCTATTTACTTAAATATTTGGCTTCACACGTTTACCAGGCTAAGATCGTTTATATTAATATACAATACGTAAAGTGTGCCATATTGGATATGGGCAGTGTCGATGGTAGTACGAGATAAACTTACTCTTTATACGAAATTTACGAGATATAAATATACATATAACATTCATATTTATATATATATATATATTACTTTACATGCTAGAAATGTAGTACACTAGGCACATGTTTTGAATAGTTATAGAAAAGAAAAAAAAATAGAAACTTACGATGTACACAGAGGGAAAGCAATGGCGGGAAATTCGAATAGGGACAAGTCATACGAAAAGAAAACCAGGACATCGACGAAAGATGAAAGGAACGGAAGCACGAGGGGACAAAAGAACGAAGAAAAAGTAAAAGTTAGAAGAAAAAGTCCAAGGAGAACGAGACTGGGATTAGAACAACGAACAACAAGATATTTACGACGGGTGAAAATTTGAAAGGGAATGAAAGAGAATACAGTTCTCTTTATTTCGTCGCTGAACAATCCTTTCTCCCTTTCGTTCGTGTAAATACGTGTAATTCGTAACGGCAGTATTGGTGTTCGTTCTTTGAGAAAGGAGGCGAGGGAAAGAATGAAGAAGAAAAAAAGAGAGCAAGAAGAAACTCGTAAGTTCGTGGCTTTCTTTTACGTGTTCTTTATACACACTTGGCAGCGACTTATTCGAGACCTGAGGTTGCCTGCCTTCAAGGTCTGTTTTTCGGGCCTTTGGAATTGTTGCCTATCTTCGATGCTGGCCATCCAAAAGCTGAACTCGTTCGCGTAATAATGGCAGTGTCCTTTGGCGCCGTTGCACTCGATGAACGGCGTCGCACGGAAGTCCTCCAGGCAGGATCCAGGACTAGACAAGGATTGTCCTCCACCTTGGGAACCGGCACCCGTGTGCTGAAATAATCACATGTTTCAACGATGCGATACAACGATGAAAATCAAGATAAATTTAGGTTTTCACATGAGACTTCGATAAGTACATCTAATCCTTTAATGCTCACTCTGATTCCACAGGTACAACTCAGACCAACGTGAGTTATGTGGAATGTGTGAAATATTCTGTATTTGAGTGTTCGGTGTATGTGGAATTTCATGCTTAGAGATTTGGAAGATATTTTAATATACATATATTATATAATACTCCCGAATTTATGAATTTATAAATTTTCAGATTTCTATGTTCCCAATTTTCCAACCTCCCACATGTTAGCAAATGTTACATATTTTAGCCACTTTATATTCTGAATAAATATCTTTTTTGAAACCCCAATATTTTTACGATTTTTTCTTCAAACTTGTATTGATTTCTAGAGTGGTCAACTAAAATTTTAGTTGTTTATATTAAAATCGAGAAAGTTTGGAACTTTCCTGCGAAAACCGTTATTTTTCCATTTTTTCACGTTTCTGAATTTTGTTCATATTCAACGTTGAAATTTACTGAAATCAATTGAGAAATATGTTGAAACAACTTTCAAAGATTATTTATAATTTGTTTTAAGTTGGAATAATGAATAAGTTTCTTTGTAAGGAACAATTTTAATGGCAAGTGTCTTAAACGTTCCAGGTATGTTATTCTGATGAAGTGTGATCGCTAAGGGTGAAAAATACTATTTCACGAGACTGTTAACGGCTTCAATGTGAAACTCGGAGCGTTGAAGTTCCTGCCTATAATATCTCACAAGTGGTTTCAACAGCTATGATATTCTTGATTATGTTCTGGGAATTCACATAACGAGCAACATTACAAATAAGTTTCGTTGAATCCCATTTCAGCAACTCGTTCGTGCCATGAAATACAATATTCGCGGTGCTACGTCGTTAAATTAACTCTCCCGAGTCACATACGCACAGTGAAATTTCTTTAACAAGTAACTCGAACAAAAACTCGAATTAAATAAAATGCAAATCGGAACGGAACAAAACAGAAAATCTACATTGTCCCCTGGCGAAATAACGTAAATTCAAATGATAACAGGTTGTTAAAGTTGTTTAAAGTAAAAAATTAGAGAAAATCAATAATGAAAGTTTGCTTTGTTTCTTAAAAAGAAGGATTAAGTGATCGTCCTTTTCAGAAAGTCGGTGCTTTATCGATTTAGAATCTACAGTCTGCGCGATAAAAGTTTGAATTGAAAAGCGGAGGAGCTTCGAAAGTAGGATGGATTTTCGTCAGAGAGTTTCAAATGGCAGAGTTGTGGATCCGTGGAAAGAGCGTTGAACACGAGATTTGTTGAAGCGTGTTGCGCGTCTCTGGAAAAACGTGTCGTTCTAAAGCGCAACGTTTGTTGTAGGATTTAAAATAAAGGATGCGAAACGTTGAAATGCAGGGAACGTCGATAAAAATATTCTTAAATGTTACAAAAGACCTTATAATTTCGAGTGAAATTAACTTATCGAAGTTTCATTAAATTATTGAAATTATTGTTTAACATTTAATTATTCAAGAAATTTGTATTGCCTCGTTTTTTAATCTTTTGTAATATATTTCATTTTAAATAATAAGTGACGAGCAGAGTCGCCATTAACATCAGGCACTTATCAAAAGCTTCATGTTTAATATTTCAAATTTAGTAATTGAATTTCCAAATTTTTTATATTACAAATACTTGAACTGAGATTTTATAACTTGTAAATTTTCATCTCCATCCACAATTTTGCAATCTCCACAACCTTCGTTGGGGCTTCAAAAAATTTCCTCTGATATATACTGTTTCTCTTGTTTAAAGCCTGATTTTTTCAAATTACCAAAAACCCCTAGATGTATTAATTTTAGAAACACTAAGTTCAGACCTACAATAGATGAATCCTAGCCGAGGTAAGAGGTAATTTCATGTGTCCTATACATAGATTCAATTTTATCTGAGATCCAGATGTATACCCAATTTGGTAATACATCATTTGATGGAACAATGAAAATGTGTAAAATATCTGAAATTTAGATATAAGAAAGTTAATATCCATACCATGACGAAACTGTATCCAATCCAAAGACCGGTCCAACCTTGCGGACAGTCTGGAATGTTCAATGACTGACTGTGCACTGCTAATACATTCGCTGGAACTTCGCATACCACACACCTGCAAAAAAATAAACCGATTACTCATATGATGTTATTATTAATCACAACACGAATTTACTGCTAATCATATAAAATTATCGACAAGCAGGACCGCGTTTAATCCTAAAATGGGCACATTCTTCATTTCTCGAAAAACGATACAAATATAAAAAGTTGATATATATCATCGTGTAATGTAAACATTTGTCATTTATCAGCTGATTGTGTACTTACTGTCACGATAAATACATTTCAAAGTTAAAGTGACTTATTTACTTGTAAAATTAAATCTTAAATTTTTCTTTGCAAATTTATGTAAAATGGCTAGTCAAATGCCAGAAGAGGTATTGTATGCCTTGTTAGTTTCACAAGAATATTAACGAAACAGTTGCCACCAAAGGCATTTGCGATGTTTATGCGAGAGACGTTCGTAAATGCCAAAGATGGTTTTCCATTTATCTCGATCGCTACACTTTCCAAGTGACAAAAAGTTTGAAAATTTTTATTTTATTAAAATGCCATCTCCAGTTATTTTTCTCAAAATCCAATCCATTTTTATCGATCCGGCATTGAAAATTTGCAGACATCATTGATTAAAAATAGAAACTTGTTAAAATTTTATTTGTTTGAATTTAACGTAGAACGACATTATTTTCCGGTCCCCTTACAATTTGAAATTTTTACTATACAAGTCACCGTTTCGTATTACCACGAACACCGTGTATATCAAAAAGCAGTAAATGTCTAGTTTTCATGCATTTTCCTACGCAAATCGAATTTACGAGCTATTAAAAGAAAAAACCAGCCCATATTAGCCACGTTTTACACAAATATCTTGTGAATTGATCAACATTCCGCATTCTACGCAGTTTCGTACGTCACGGAGGATGCAAAATAGAGTTCAAGCAGGTTTCCACACGAAACAAAGCGATTGTTCGTTGACTGCGACAAAAAACACTATCGATATCCTCAAGAACGAATGGACGGTAGAGAACGTTCGCAACAGTTACGGTGTAATCTTCGAGGCATCAGCAGACATCGAGTACGTTAAATTGCGAGGATTAGGTAAAAAGCTTCTTATCTGAGGGAGACGTTTCACCGGCCGCGTAGTGGTGATAACAGTGTTTTTCCTCACGGAAACGCCCAACGTACCTGGAGATATATTCTTCTATCGCCGTTTCCTCAATAGGCATCATGGGAATTGGACTATTGGTCGACAGCCAGTAAGAACGATCGTTGCGGCTGGCGTAATGGCAAACGTTGTTGACGTCGCAGAAGAGGAACGGCATCGTCGAGAACTTTCTTACACACGAGCCGGCGTAACCTGTTCCAAAATAATTTATTAAACGGCTGATTCGATCAGCCAGGAGGAAACTATCGAGGTCGAGTTCAGGATATCGAATGAACAGATCGGCTCGTCGTTTGTTCCTGGATATATTATGGTGTCAGTATAGTCTACACGATAACGAGATCATAACTTAACTCTTTGCAGTAAAAATATTCTCGGTAAATCTTCTGTATTTTTAAATATTGCGACTACAAGGAGTTTAGATTTCGAGAAAGGACGACAACAATGTTATGCTGTGGATCCATGATATTTTAACAAACTAAAAAATTTTAACTAGCTTTGTTACCCAAATGATAAACATTTTTTATACCCAGATATAATGTTTCGATGAGGATATGTATGTAAACTTGCAAACTTTTAAATATCCTTTCTGAATTCTCAAATTTTCGAACTATTTTTTAATTTCCTAATTTTCAAATTTTTATGTAAATTCTTACATTTCTAAATTCCAATGTCCTCAAATTTCTAGATCCAAGATTCCAATATTTCCAAGTTCCTAAACCTCTAAATTCCTAGATTTCCAAATTTCTGTAATTTCCGGATTTCTATGGCCTAAATCACTATAGTTCCATTTCTAGATCCTTACGTTCCTAAATCTCTAAATCCCACTATTTCTAAGTTTCTCAACATTTCTACACTCTAAATCTAAGCTCTAATTTCTATATCTTCAAACTCTGCTTTAAATCCCTGTATTCTCAAATTACTGCCTAATTTCAAGGAGCCGAAATCTTCAAATTGCTCCAAATCCTATATCCTCAAATTCCTATATCTCCAAATTCCTTTGTCCTCAAATTCAAATATCTTGAAATTCCTTTGTCTCCAAATTCAAATATCTTCAAATTCCAATATCCTCAAATTGCAATATCCTTAAATTCCCACATCCTCAAGTTCCAATATCCCGAAACTAAACTCCCACATCCCTAGATTTCTATATCCATATCCCCGAAATCTAATAGTCCACAAGTTCCTATGCTTCAAAATTCTTAGCTTATCTCCAAAAATTCCTAAAATTCAGCAAGTAGAAGATTTCTACGATTGGTTGCTATATTTTCCATGGGGAAATCAGATTTGCTTTTAACTGTACTTGCCTAGATCTTGCGAGTGTGCTCTTTCATCGCCATCCGTGTACAGTAAGCTGTAACCATCCCAGAGTTTTATATGTCCTGGTTCACAAACTGGCACCGATTGGCTTTGACTGTGTCTGACCAATAAGATACCAGTGAGATAATCAGGAACCACATCACACGGTTTTCCAGGTTCTCCCGCAGGTCCTGGAAGTCCTACAGGTCCTAGCATTCCTGGCAAGCCAGATGGACCGGTAGGACCTGGAGGACCTGGCAAACCGGTTGGACCTGGAGGTCCTGGAAGTCCTGTTGAGCCCTTTATTCCGTTTATTCCTGGGAATCCTTCTGGTCCTGGGAGTCCCTTTTCTCCTGGTGGTCCTGGTGGACCAGAGGGTCCTGTAAAATAATTAATCAATAGATAAGATCTGTACATTCTGTTCTTATTATAATGTAAGTAAACTATGAACTTTGTATTGTTTAATACGTTCTAAAGGAAATTGATTCTCATAAAGCCTTTTATCGAGAAACTTGTTAAACATGTTGAAAGTTTATGAAAACTTTGACATACTGACATATTTTTTCTTAAACTTACACAGTGTAACAGAAAATGATGAAACAATCAAGAAAGTTGTTTACCTTTTACGACCTCCGTAAGTAACGCAAAGATAAAAGTTTGTTTAGTACCTTTTATGTTACCAAGAATAATATTAAACATAATGCGCTGACAAGAGATAAAAAGCTGCTCAGAAAGGAAGTAAACTGTGGGATAAAAACGGTGCTTGCGTCAAATCAATTTTTTATCCTACATTCTTTAACCGATTTGAATACTTCCTTCTTAAATGAAACAATCCGACTCTACATTTATATACAGCAATTGTTTAAACTTAAAATCGTTTTACGACAATTATTACAATTGTTAATCTGTATATATTTTTATATAATCGCAATTAAAATTTATTTATAGATTTGAAGGATCTAAACAATGCGGAAAAATGATTTCTATTTATAACATTAATAACATTTGTTGTTAGATAGTTTCTAGTTAAGGATCTATATTTTATAATTAATCAAACCCACATTACTTCCATTAGCCAGGTCTCCATCTCTACACAGTATCCAATCAAGTATTTTCAATATTTCAAATTCTTAATTGAGATCAGATTCTTTGACAATCGCGAGAAAGCTATATGTACCTGGGTATCCACGATCTCCTTTTGGTCCCATCGGAGGTTCAAGACAGTCCTCACCCTTATCACCCTTTTCACCTGGATAGCCACCAATTCCGACTAATCCTGTTGGACCCGGATATCCTTTGTCACCCTTCTCTCCAGGACCTCCAGGAGATCCATTCACTCCGTCCCAGCCTCTGTCACCCTTCTCTCCAGGAAGTCCGTCCAATCCGTTCAGTCCTATAAATTATTTCGGACAATTCATAAAATATCCTCTATTCGCATATTTATCAAATATGAATAACTTTTGGTAAGAATTTTGATAACTCCACGCCTTAATACTATTTAACCGAATATAAAGAACTATTTCATTCTATTTTCTGTGTATACAGAGTTACTTATGCAACATTTACTGTAACATGAAAATTATGCACCAGAATTTCAGTGTTTACCTGGGAATCCTGTATCTCCCTTTTGTCCTGGACTACCAGGTAATCCTTGTGGACCCATATCTCCTTTATCACCTCTTTCACCCGGCAAACCCGGCATTCCTTCGAGGCCTGGAAGTCCGTCGCGACCTGGAGTACCAGGAAGACCCGCAGGACCCATATCACCTTTTTCACCCTCTGGACCCATAGGACCATAAGGACCTTGATCTCCTTTATGACCAGGTAAACCAGGCAATCCTTGCTCTCCTTTCTCTCCTGGCCGTCCTGGTATTCCTTCTCTTCCGTGTTTTCCTGGCATTCCTGGTAAACCTTTTTCACCTTTGATAGTCAATCCTGGCACACCTGAAGGTCCGCGGGGTCCTTCATCACCTAATACAGTACATTTGGTACGTTAATACTAATCTAGAGATTATTAACAATACGAGTAACTAAAAAATAAGAATTGAGAATTATACCTTTGGGTCCAATATGTCCTGGTGGTCCTGGGTTTCCAACTGGGCCTGGTACACCACGGTCTCCTTTTTCACCATCGTATCCAGCGAGACCTTCTAAACCACGATCACCTTTCTCTCCAGGTAGACCTTGTCGTCCAGGTATTCCTGGTTCACCTTTCTCGCCTTTCACCTGAACCGTTGGTCCAGGTGGTCCACGGTCACCTTTCTCTCCGGCACCACCGGAAATGCCAGGAAGACCAACAGCACCTGCATAAATAATTCGATTGCGAATGTTACATATTTAATAGTATCTACACCTTTTTTAAATATTATGAATAGCGTCCGAATGTTCACCTGGATAACCACGATCTCCCTTAACACCGTCAAGTCCAGGACGTCCTGGGGCTCCCATTTCACCATCCAAACCGGGGAACCCAATAGGCCCAGCGGGACCAACATCACCACGCTCGCCAGGTGAACCATCGATTCCAGGTATTCCTGGTTCACCCGGTGCACCTGGTGGACCCTGTTCATAAAAATTATTCAATTAAATCGAAGGAAAATGATGAAAAAGTTAGTTTTATAAATCTGTAATAATGATAGCAAAAATAACGTACAAAGTCTCCTTTAGGCCCAGGGAATCCTCTAACTCCTGTATCTCCTTTCTGTCCTTGAAGTCCAGGCAATCCGTCACGACCTGATATTCCAGGTTCACCCTTCGGTCCAGGTAATCCATCACGACCAATGCCAGGTATTCCAGATTCTCCTTTAGCGCCATCAATACCATCTCTACCAGCAGGGCCCGGTGGACCACGGATTCCTGGTATGCCTGGTTCACCTTTTTGACCCTTCTCTGATACCTGACCCGGTTCTCCCTTACGACCCTAGTAGAATTACAAACGAAATTTCATTAATTCGATTATTAAACTAATGGTATAAACTTAAATATTGTAAATATATTAAATACGTATTAATATATATGTATTAGTACTATATGTAATAATATGTATTAAATATATAAGGTACTAGTCATACTAGATATACTAGTTATACTAGTACCATGTTTATGCTAGTTATACTAGTTATGCTAGTCATACAAATTATACTAGTACCTTGGAAAAAGAAACTTACTGGGAAACCTGGTGGTCCTCGATCGCCTTTAAGTCCTTCCAATCCTATTGGACCCGGAAGGCCTGGAGGACCAGGGAAACCGTCGTCTCCTTTAGGTCCTGGTGAGCCAGGTGATCCAGGTCTTCCATCCATGCCAGGAAATCCAGCGTAACCAGGCAAACCTTTTTCACCTCGTTCTCCCTTTAATCCAGGTCCACCTTCTGCTCCAGGTCTTCCTTGTAATCCAGGTGGTCCTCGTCTACCAGGGTAACCTTTCGGTCCATCGATACCTACTTCGCCTCGATCACCTTTCGTACCAGGGAATCCTGGAAGACCAGCTTTACCTGGCTCTCCTGGTAATCCTGGTTCACCTATAGATAGCCAATTTATGAAAATTTAGAGCGTTCAATAATATAGTTGCTAACAAAGATTTCTCCATGATGAGATTAAATAGCTGTATACCTTTCATTCCATCTACACCCGGAATTCCGGCTACACCAGGAGGACCTCGAGGTCCAATTGGTCCAGTATCACCTTTCTCTCCAGGTGAGCCAGGTAAACCACTTATTCCTGGATTTCCAACGTCGCCCTTTTCACCAGGTAATCCTTGCAGACCCGGGAAACCATCTTGTCCTTCTTTTCCTGGTGGTCCTGGTAAACCTTTCTCTCCTTTGTCTCCTGGAGGGCCAGGCAAACCGGGACTACCCTTAACCGATATTCCAGCTTCACCCTTATCTCCTTTTGGTGCCGGAGCACCAGGGAAACCCCGGGGCCCTTCACGTCCTGGTTCACCAGGGAAACCCATAGGTCCCATATTACCCTTATCTCCGCGAGGACCAGGTAATCCCCGTGGCCCAACTGGTCCAGGTGCACCTATTGGTCCGGAAGGACCAGGAGGTCCCTAATTTGTGAAAATTAATTGTAATCTTTAACATGTTAAAAAATAATTACTGTAAATAATGAGAATTTTATTAAAGGAAAAACAATTACACTGAAGTATACTTACTGCAAAACCTTGTAAGCCTTTATCACCACTTAATCCATCCCTTCCTGGTGGTCCAGGTTCTCCTTTCTCGCCAGGAGCACCTCTATCACCTTTGAAACCCTTAGTCAAATTCAGTGGTGGACATTTACCTATTTTTCATAGAAATTGCAAGGTAGTTACTACGATAGTGACATTTTACATAATATATGAATAATAACTATAATAATGTATATTCACCAGGTTCTCCAGGTGGTCCGTATAATCCGGGTTCACCCTTCTGTCCTTCTATACCTCTTTGACCTGGTGATCCAGGTTCTCCCTTTATAGTCAGACCACTTTCTCCTTTTCTTCCAGGATTACCTGGTCTTCCAGGAATACCGTCTTGCCCAGGGAATCCACGATCTCCCTAAACACCACAGGAGTAGGATTACAAAAGTGATTTATAACATCTCAAGAAGTGCTTTTAAGAACCATCAAACAGATATTATTAATCATTAAACATTATAACTTACAGCAGTACCCTTACTGCCTGGGAATCCTTCGAATCCGAGTGCACCCTTCTCTCCAGGAGGACCCTCCGGACCCGGTGGACCCATTCTTCCTGGTTCACCTCGTATACCTTTTTCGCCTTTTTCTAAGTTAACTTGACTCCATGAAATTCTTGCTGGTGTACCTGGTTCACCTTGAGGACCCGCTGAACCAGGAATACCATCTTTGCCCTGTTAATAAAACAAAACTTTAATAAATACTCAATATTGCGTCCTTATGAAAGACTAATCGGAATATTTCATTAATCGTTCAAATGATATTTCTTCATTTAAAACGTTGAAGTGATTTTTTGGTATACCGGTGGTCCTGGTTGACCAATTTGTCCTGGTAATCCATCAGAACCTGCTTCTCCAGGAAAACCACGTTCTCCTGGTGGTCCACGTGGTCCAGGAAGACCGGGAGTACCATCTAAACCGCGATCTCCTTTAAGTCCTGGTAATCCTGGGAAACAATCCTGGCAACGTCCTCCTGTGTCCCCCTTTTCACCCTGAGGTCCTGGATAACCTGGAATACCGTCCTTTCCTGGATTTCCCGGCTCTCCAGGTAAACCTGGTTCACCTTGTGATCCGGGAATTCCGTCCAAAGAATCTCCTGGGAATCCGCGAAGTCCTGAATAACCACGTTCTCCTTTTTGCCCTTTATCTCCATCCAAACCTGGTGCCCCGTCCATTCCTTTAGGACCCTACATCAATAAGTGGTTAAATACATCATTAATAGTACTTAATTTGTCGATAACTTAAATAACATTTAATTGGTTAATCTGGTTGAACAACATTAACTTATGTTTTAAATTAATAATTACCACAATCGACAATCCTTTCTCTCCTTGAAGTCCCCGTGGACCGGGTGGACCAGGAGGACCATCAAATCCTCTAGGTCCTATTGGTCCTGGAAATCCTGTGATTCCAGGCTCTCCTTTCGCACCCTTATCTCCTGGCAATCCTTCGGGACCTGGTATACCTGGCGAACCAGGACCACCAATCAATCCTATAGGACCTCTTGGACCTGGATCTCCCGGGTATCCATCAGCACCGCGAGGTCCAGTTGGACCTGGAAAACCTTGAGGTCCTTTTGGTCCTGGTGGGCCTGGTGTACCTTTACCACCCTGTAAATATAATTAAGTTATGACAAACAACAATCCATTATTAACAAGTATATAAACGGTACTCACTCCTGGTGGACCTGGAGGTCCTCGTAATCCTGGAGTGCCCATAGGTCCATCTCGACCTGGTTCTCCCTTTTTACCAGGACGACCTGGAATTCCGTCTAATCCGTCGTAACCTCGATCACCTTTGCGTCCAGGTGGACCTGGGGGTCCAGAGAAACCATCCCTACCCTGGATGTAACAAAAACTTATATCAGTACTATTCCACATATTTATATCATCAATTGTTTTATAGCAGTGCATAAGTCTTTTCGGATCTGAGTATTCAGCTATCATATAATCAACTATACTCTCTTCTTTGCGATACAATCACTATATCTGTCTTTCATATAATCAACCAGCTAGTTAATTCAACTAAACTTACACGAATGCCAGGAGCTCCTGGAAGACCTTTCTCTCCTTTCCCGCCTGGAGTCCCAGGTATACCATGATCTCCCATCAAACCTATTTCCCCTTTTTGGCCTTCCGGTCCCAGATCACCCTACATAGGTAGTTCAGAATTATATTATACTGTTCCAAGAAAGCAGATAATCTCAGTTTTTAATTGAATACCTTGTCTCCCATTTCACCAGGTTCTCCTTTTTCGCCTGACACTTGTGATGGTGGTCCCACAAGTGGTATATCAGGACCAGGTGGTCCTGGAGGTCCTGGCTGTCCCTTCTGACCTTTGTCACCTTTCGAACCTTCAAATCCGAGACCCATATTTCCTTTTTGTCCTTTTGCACCACTTAGTCCTGGCGCACCCTAGACAATAATTTGGTACTCTTAATTTACACATTCAATATTGCGTTCTGGTTGGCATTTTATTAATGGCCCTAGTAGGTTGAATGAGTATCGAATGGACACTTACATAAGGACCACGTTCACCCTTCGGTCCAGATATTCCTCGTTCACCTTGAGGACCCGGTGGACCTGGAGGTCCTCTCACACCGTCAATACCGGGTTCTCCTTTCTGACCAGTAGGCATATGTCCAACGTACGCTGGTTCACCTTTGAATCCTTTTGGACCTGGAGCACCACGGAAACCACGAGGTCCTGGTTCTCCGGGAAGACCTTTAACACCAGGTTCACCCTGAAAGGCGAAATATGTCATTCCAATACAATTTGTAACAATTAGGAGGAGTTGAATAATTTGTAGTTACGTTCACAATTTGTAACTAACGATTAGCAGTGAATAACTAATTTTTATCCTCTTATTTCTTTTCCTTACGCATTCATTTTATGGCATTTATTTTATCAGCTTTCGACAAAATTTATTTTTAAATAGATACTTTATCATTTATAATACACGTACATCTGTTCCGTTGCATCCGTCACGACCAGGATACCCAGCGGGTCCAGAAGGTCCTTGGACTCCAGGAACACCATTTATACCGGGGAAACCGGGCATACCCATTTTTCCCTAGGGAAGAGCAATGCAATTAGAACAGTTCCAAGCAGCGATTAAAGTAAATTGTTACACAAGCGAACGATGCTACGTACTCTATCACCTTTTGGTCCACGTGGTCCTTGGGGACCAGGGTCACCTTTCTCTCCTTTCGGTCCTAGAAGACCTTCTGTTCCAGGAAATCCTCTTTGACCTTTAGGACCTTGTGGCCCCATTATCCCCGGTGCACCCTGAAATTTACGAATTCAGATATTCGAAGGTTAGGAAATTCGGAGATTGTAAAATTTACAAATTGGCAAATTAGGAAGTTTTGCAACTTGGGAATTCGTAAATTCGAAAATTCAAAAATTTACAAATTAAAATATTTTATAATTCGGAAATTCGAAAGTTTAAAAATCCAAAAATTAGGAAATTCAGAAATCCTGTAATTTCAAAATTTCGTTTTAAAAATCACAGAATTTAAAAACGTAAAATAACGAAAATTTGGGAATTTGAAATTTTAAGAATTCGAACTTTTAAAAATGTAAAAAACTGATTATTCAATAATTTAGAAGCATATTATAAATTTAAAGATATATTATGATATTACATTTGTTATAATAAATATTCACCCTTGAGCCTTTCTCTGCAAAACATTTCGGCACACAGCAAGCAGATCCGGTGCAATTCTTTGGTGGAGTTTGTCCTGGAATAGGCACAAGCGAATAGCTGCTCGGATAATTATCCGAACTTCCAGCTGCACCGTATCCTCCTTGACCTTGCGAATATCCTCCTTGACCTTGCGAGTGTCCACCTCCTTGACCTTGCGAGTGTCCACCTCCTTGACCTTGCGAGTATCCACCTCCGTGGCTTTGCGAGTATCCTCCTCCTTGACTTTGGGAGTATCCTGTATAACTAGTGGAACCTCTGTCATAACCGTTTCCGGATCCGCGATTTTCTTCGTAGCCATCGCCATAAGGATCTCTAGAGCCTTGTCCGCCTCCAGCTCCTCTGCCGTAAGTATCTTCATAACCTCGAGAGCCTCCATAAGGATCAGCAGCTCCTTGATTATAAGGATTCACATTTTCTTGTCCTTGACTCTGACTGTAGGTCCTTCGTTCTCCACCTAGGTGTAGAAAATTATTCGTGGTTTTGAAAGGATGAAGCATTAAACGGAAATAAAGATTCCCGTAAACTATGCATAAAGAATAATGCTAGTCAAATATTGTATTAGGCTAAACGTTTTCGGGCAGAATTCTTTTTTAACTTTATTTGACGAAAGTGAGGGTCGGAACGTATAGAATACACAAGATTTTGAGTGTTGGAATCTATTAGAAGTCTTACAGTTTGGTTTTTTTAATCGTTGTTCAGATACGTAGTTTAACTCTTAATAGTCACTAAAAATGATTCCTACAAGCTACTCATTATTTTAATTTGAAGAAAAATGATAAATAATCTTTGAAAGTTGTTTTAACATATTTCGCAGCATTTCAGTAAAATTAAACGTTGAATATGAAAAAAATTTAGAGACGTGAAAGAAAAAAGACGGTTTTCACAGACAAATTCGAAACTTTGTCCGATTTTAATAGGAAGAGCTAAAATTTTAGCTGAACTCTACAGATATAACAGTTTGAGAGTAAAATAGTAAAAATACCAGGGTTTCAAGAAAGGTATTTAGATTTTCAGAATATTGGGTCGTTTTATACCCCAATATAATCGTTAAGGGTTAAGTATAGAATAAATCTAGCAGTATTGATTAGGCTAAATATACAGCTGGACCGGGAATATAAGAGACGTTTGTGATAATTTTATCAAATCTGTAATTGTAAAATCTGCAATTTCTTTTATATCCCATAACTTGCAAGATTTTCTTAGTTCATTTTGTGCAGCATTTTTTAACGCGGTGCAAGGATTAACGTTATTTTAATATACGATGAAATCATAATGAACTCATGATTATTTGATTACAAGCTTATCGTTTGCGCACACAGCATTAGTATTACCTGCTAACGTTTAGTGTCAGCGAAACATTAATCAACTGTAGTTAAAGAAAAGGTAGAAGATCGAAGATAAAACTAGATGGTACGGTAACTGTACCTAATAGCAATATTTTTCTACTTTTGACCTATTGTATACTTTTTAAAATAACTTCAGAATATTTAAATTTTTGCACAGAATATCTATTTCGTTGAAACAAAAACGTATTTTTATATTTGACAAGCTTTTAAAATCAGGTACATATTTAGCGTTATTATCCTACATACTCCGTTAATTATTCACTGCATACTCTTCTCCTTCACTTGAAATAAAATACATCTTTACAGCTTTCGTAACTAACTGTGCATCCAAATATTTATTCTCACTTGAACGAACTCTGTGCTCTCCGTTATTGAAATTTTTGTAATTCTTGTCTTATTAAATTGCGAAATAAAACAATTTTTTTTGTTTAAAAATGTATTCAGAAAACAATATGTTATATTGCAAATTCGCAACATTACGTATAATAAAAATAAAATTTAAATTTAAATTTGCAGACTACAAGAATTTCATAGACAATACAGAGCAACGAAATATTAAACATTAATTACAATATTAAAAATTATATTTAACAATGAATATTCAGTAAAATGATACATAAATAAGTATCATTATTTATAGCAGTGAGAAGTGTTTTTTTGTACATTTTCAGAACATAAAATACAATCGAATAATAAAAGCACAGATACTAATTGCAAGAAAGTTGGCGTTTCAACGTTAAAAAGGTTTGATATGAAAACATTTGTTTAACTCATTTAATACTTCCGGCGTTCAGATAAACTTTTGTATCTCCTCAAATTTTAATTTTCTGTTATAACTAGCAAAATTTTATGGAATACCATAAACTTGCGCGGGCGCATAACCGGTGGTGTTATCGATTAATAGGAAACTATTACACAATACTGCAAAGCGAAAAGATTAACGATCTCATTAATTAGCAAGCTGAAGTTGAATCCGTAAATCTCACAATATTGCGGTAAAGCTATTACAACGAAAGGAAGATAAATGTACTTTCTTGACAAAATATTAACGACCAATATCAATTATGCTACAAATGACCCGCGTAAGTACCGCAAAAAGTATTGAAGGGTCAATAAATGATTTCGTGAAATATAGTATGTGTTATCTGCATTATACCTACTGCAATAACTCATTCATAGAAACAAAGGTTCTATGATTCGTTTTGATATTAAACAATTATTATTCGTTACACGTAAGATTTATAATTTTATTATATAATTTGTATTATTTAAATTTTTAATTTTTTGTTGTAATTTTTGTAGTTTATAATATTTTTTAATTTATATTATTTGTATTATTACATAATTTTTATTATTTAAATCTATAAATCATACGTGTAACGAATAATAATTTTTGAATATCGAAACGATTCGTAAAACCTTCGTTTTCTATATCATCTTTCCTCTTCAGTATACAGTGTATTCGTAATGTTTGAGGAACTAAGCGGTGACAAACCATTTGTCACAAAGATTCTACAAGTTTATAATTCGATATCACTTTAGTTACCATAGCTCCCTTGATATCTTCCGGAATCATCGGTGCCAGATCTTTGACCATATTCTCCGTTATCGGGGTATCTGTTGTACCCATCGTCGTAATTTCGATCGTATGATTCAAAATTCCGCCTGTCCGCTTCCTCTGAACCTGCAAATTAACAGAATATATATTGAAATTATGAACATCAGTTGCAATAGAAAATTATAACAGAATTTGGAATCGTTCTAATAATTTTCACATATGAATTTTGAATAAAAGCTGAAGATCATGAAAACGGTCTTCAGATTTAGGTATCAAAATTTTTAATTACTCCAATCAAATATAATTAATTTTAATTAATTAACAATCAGAAGTAACTGATTATGTTATGGCTGATAAGTAAATGTTTTTTAAGAAAGAATATTTTTTTATAACGTCACAAATAAATATTTACCATTGCTGTTAAAAATATCGGATTATTATCTATAATTAGAAATTAAATTTTAATTATTTTAACTATTTGAAATTCAAAGAAGTTACAATAAAAATGTAAATTTGATGTTTACTTGTACGAGATACGTTTAAAAAGTAACTTCGGTTGTGTGCAACTGAATTAAAAGTTAAATGTTCAGCTAATAAGCGAAGAAAGCTTCAAATAAAGGTTTAATTAATTAAAAGTTAATCATTAACTGAAAAAGTAACATTTCATTTTCAATTCGACACATTTAAATTCAGAGTTACCCACTAATTTTCAATTAGAAGACGGTATAATTAACGATTACAATTTAATTCTTAATGAAAGTAAGTTTAATTACAAATTAAATTGTTAATTAGTAGTGAATTAAATTAAAAATTTGATGACACATTTAAATCGCTGTTTCAGATTCATCATATGATAATGTACAAGCAAAAACACCTATGTTAATTTATTTTTTCTTTATAGTTATCTGTGTTCTCTTTCGATTAACATTAACGTTAGAAAGGTCTAAATGTGTTGGATATTGTATTTGGTAATTATCCGAAATTGAAATGTAACGAAGTCAAAATTGTGTTTTTACGCAATAAAATAAAATCCATTAAAATCTCATGAAAAAAAATATTTAAATACAGTAATTTTGCAATCCTGTAATAAATAAAAATAAGTAAATTTTAAATAAATTTTTGGTAATTACTTAAAACAACATAAATTTGTTAGTTTTATATATTTTACACTGTCAGTCATCGGTGACTGACGTGACAACTAAGGTGTTAATGGTCAAAATTGTTAATATATGATACATTTTCAATATCGTTAATATGTGATATAATAGAACATTTCACGAGAAAATTAAAAGAAGCAAAAAATGATGGTTACCTTCGTTCGATATGAGTGTTCTCCATCTGGGTGCAAGATATTCATCGTCGGAGTTATTTGGTTTACCTATATCACCTCGTCCCAGAGGAACAACCGGTGGAGGATTGCTCGACCATGATGTGTGATTATATTGCTGAAACGGGAAAGACAAAATAAACATCTCTGAGGTCGTATTTCAATTGAAAGTCAATGAGTAAAAGGAATCAGAACCATTGTAACATCGCTTGTTTAAGGGAGGGAATTTTGTACTCATAGAAATGGCGAAATTTCAGTTTTCTTATTATATAGTTAGTTTCCATTTACGGGTAATTTATTAGTAGAATAATTTAATATAATATATTGACCTGCTAAGTTATTTTTTATCTCTTTTTAGAATACTATGTCCTTATATAAGTAAATGTACTAATATACAATGGTATGATATAATTTAATTAAAGTATATAATGTAATATGATTATATTTATGTTTATTATTTATTTCTCTACATTATTTTTAACTTACAGTTACATGTGCATTATACGCTATTATTTGTGTTTAAAAAAAAACATACTTTAAAAAACACTTTTAAAAAGAATTTTAAATAATAAGAATGTAAGGTGTTAAGGGTTTGGCAAAAATTTCCTAAGTAAATAGCTACTTGATCGATAATCGATAAGTACGAAATGTATCGATCGAGATCTAGATTTCACTCAATAGGGATCTATAAACTACTTTACCGACTCGATATATCGATAACCAAGTAAAATTTCGGTATTCAAATTTTTGCAGTAATTTTACGAATGGAATTTAATATCTGGTCAAAATAAACAATACTGTGTATAATAATAAAATAATAATAAAATGTGCGATTATCGATAACTTTTTCCTATAATATCAACTCAAGAATAAAGGAAAATATTGTTATTAATTTTTCCCTTTTTCATCTAAACGTAAGTGGTTATAAAATAAATCATGTTTTTTTAGAATCATTGAGATTTTTTTTATAATCAAAAAGTACCGTTTTTTGCAATGTGATGATTCGATTACTATTTAGGTTATTTAGCATTATTATTTAGATTATTTAGCATTTGATTTTCAAATACTTCCAATCGAATTTACATAAAATATTTTTTTAATGAACTCGAAAAGCATAAGCAATAAAACTTATCGTCTGAGAAAAGGACGTGTATTTTAGTTTTATCAAGATAATCGTTATCGCTGCTATAAAAAAGAGTACATGATTTACAATCGTGATAAATAAATACAGTGATCTCCGAACTACCCTTCAGATTCAGAATTTCAAAACACTAAACAATTTAGAAATTAGAAAATATAAATCTACTGAATTAAAAAATTTACAAATTTGAAAACTGAACATTTCGGATTGTAGAGAAAATTCAGAAACTTCAAAGTTTCATAATTGAAAATTTTTTAATTGAGAAACTGAGCAGCTATCGATGCCCACGAGAGTACGCCACTTGCACACGTCACTCATTTTACATGATAGATTGGTTCCAAAAAGCCATATAAATGAAAACCGTGTAGAAAAACGGTATACGTGATAAAATAGAAAAATGGTGATATGAAAACTCAAAACTAACAACAAGTCACTTGTAAATCAAACATAAAGTTATGTTTAATAAACATCAATATTACATCAAATACATGTTTTGTTCTAGCAAAGGGTAATTGTAATAGTAGTAACCACTTTCAGAGCCTTTAATTTGGACAGTTTTTAAAATAAGCGTCTTTTAATAATAAAATAAATTTTTATAATAAAATAGACGTGCATAATATACCATATCCTCAAATTCGCCAGTCATGAAAAGTTCACAAATTAAGGATTAGTATCACTAAATAGTATTTGTATAAAGTCCACAAAAAAGAAACTTTGATTTACAGCATGTCATCCCAAAATTGCAATGTATTAGTAGGTAATAAACATTTTTGTTGCGGATAATATGGTCAAGAGTGATTGATCTCTGTTGTCACTCGGTAAATACGTGCTGCAATTTCTGAACTAATTACTTCAATGTAAACGTTAATATATCAACATCGCATCCTATTTTTTTTACATAAAATCGTTAAATTCATATCTGTATAGTAAATAAAGGAAAATAGAATATAACAAATAAATGAGCCGTTTATTTCGAAAGTGGCCTAAGTTCATTCTTGGTAAGAAAACACATATTATTTAGCTAATAATTGCAATTATTTCAATAAGAATTGTAAATTTAATTCTGTTACATACACTTCAAGAGTGTTATACATTGGTACCCTGTACGTATATTTTTAATTTCATTGAAACACAAACTCTTAAATATCTCAATTTAAATGGACTTAGGCCACTTTCAAAAGAAACTCTTCAAATATACTACATAATAATGGAATCGCATTTGTTCCCTAAAATCGACTGTGTAAAAAGTAATTAAATAGATGTACCAAGCAAAGAGTATTGTAGTTATAATTTAACAATGTTTAATTGCATAATAAATTGAAAAAATTAAAAATTCTTGACATTCATATATTTTATGAAATAATAATGAAAACTGTTATCAAGCTCACACTGTGTGAAGTCAAAGCTGAGCCAAGAGTTTATCTTGAAACTGAAAAGCCATACCTAAGCGCATGTATCAAATGCTTATGGTAGGTACAGAGATTAAAGGTGTTTTCAAGAGGATCTTCTTACTCCTTAATATTTCTGTGGTCGCATCAACTGTCGATAAGTTATCAGACACACTTCTTGTATGTCAGGGAACGTCTCATGTTCAACCGCGAAATTTATACAATGTACCCCTCTCTAAACACATGCATTATACATGTAATATAAAAAAGAGCGTAAAGAATGTTTAATTAATGTTTAATTAAGTATTAAAATTTTTGTTTAAATGATTAATGTCATTTTAAAATGACATATTAAAAATATTTGAAAAATCAATTTTATTAAAAATTCAATTATCAATTTTGTAGTCGTTATATTAATTTCAACATTACCACATTTTCAAGCAATTATTTAAATTATGTGTACCTTAGTACCTGATTTCTATCCAATATTTTCTAAATTATAAACTAATTAACGATACAAAATCCGTTCAGAAAGTTATTGTATAACAATTACCACTTTCAAATAGCATTTAGAATTGTAATTTGAAAAGCAACGCAGCATCTGAAATCCATTACATATTATATATTTATTCAGTGCGACACCTACTTCAAATTTCACGATGTCATCAAATACTATTTCAGGTCTAAGAACTATAAATTTCAAGTGCTTCTCTGATTTTTAACGTAATATTTATACCGTCTTAAATGTTTGTTATATAATTCTTCAAAATTGTATTTGAGTTTATAATGCGTTCAGGTTCTTTAATATTCCTTGGCACTAGAATTAATTAATTAACTAGACAATGAAATATAGAGACACAATTTAACAAAAGCACTTTAACAATTTCTACCTTTTCATTCTATGACAAAATGAACTATCAGAACGTTGTAATTTTGTAATGATAACAGTCAACAATTTGAATATTAGGTAAACAACTAGAATTACAGCGTAGATTGAAATCTTCCAAATTACATTTCAGTTAATCCTATACATATATTTTTATGGCGATTTCACAGATTATTATGTTATTTTACTAATTATTGATTATTGATTATTGATTATTGACGATATTTTAGGATTATCACTGTACATATATAAAATTTCTAAACTTCCAAATTTTCAAAATATCAAATCTACAAATTCCCAAATTTTTAAAACACTGAATTTCTACCAAATATCACAATTTTTTAAATTATAAGATATAAAATCTCCAAGTTGCCGAATTCTTACACTTCCGAAAAATCAATGCACTTAATTGTCGAATTTCCAAATTTGCAGATCTCTTAATTCCTGAATTTTCAAATCTCTCAGCTTTTAAATTGCAAAATATAAAAATTTCCAAATACCGAAATTTTATCTTTGAAACTTCCAGATATCCAAGTCTTGAAATTTCCAAATTTCATAATTCTTAATCTCTCAAATTTTACAAATCTCAAATATAAAAACCCCTAAATTCTTATTTAGGAATGTCTAAATACTCAAAAACCAAAATTTTTCCATCCCTAAATCTTAAAATTTCCAAAACTCCCTAAAAATCAATGTGGACTGCACCTCATCCCTTCGGATATCATATTTTATCTATGATAAACAGATTTGACTTTGGCCGTACGATTCCAATCACAAATATTAACACTAAAAAATAACAGAGTAAATCTTCCACTTAAATCACGATTTTGTAAATGTTTCCTGGAAGTTACAGAAAGTATTTTAATCCTTAACGGTCACACTTCATCAGAATACTTGGCACACTTGAACGTTTAAAACCCCAGCCACTAAAAATGTTTGTTACCAAGAAGCAACTCATCACTGTAACTCAAAAGAAATTATAAATAATCTTTAAGAGTTCAGAAGAACAAAATTCAGAAACGTTAAAAAATTGAAAAACGACAGTTTTTACAGAAAAATTCGATCCTTTTTTCAACTTTAATATTAGAAAGCTAAAATTTTAGCTAAACACTCTTGTGATACAACAGTTTGAGGAAAAAACTAGTAAAAATACCAAGGATTCAAAAAAGTATGCAGATTTTCAGGATATAAGTGGATAAAATAGAAGCTAAATTGGCTGGGGTCGTTTCATACCCCAGTGTGACCGTTAAGGGTTAAGATAATTGTGCGATATTGAATTGAATCTTGTTGAACTTCGCGTCTGATTCTTTACCTCGACCTTCTGCCTACTCTATGGTTTCTTATAACTCTCTCTCACGATTCTCGCGCAGCATCTCAGTACAAACACCCACAGGCACTATAAATTTCACAAAGTTATCGAAGGAAGTTGGCTAAAGCCTCTCGAAACACCGACCACTGGTTGGTTCTCTGATCTAACCCTGCTCCATGTCCGGCAACTATAATATGTATACAGATTAGCTCGATTCGCTGGATGCGTTTATCGAGTTCGCAGAAAGTCATTGTCTTGCCCTCGTTTTCACGTTTTATCCTTTTTACGTTTCTGGATGGCACGCACTGACAGGAAGCACACAGAGATAACCGAAACGTTATCGTTTCGAAATGACGTTACACTGCTCTGCTCGTTCCCCTTTGATTCCCTCTTTGGACAGACTTTAGTGATTGATGCCACGAGTGGGCAGTTTTTCCCTAAATTGTTGAATGAAACCACTCGTTACTGTTTTATCGAACCGGAAGACGGTTACACCAACGCGATATGTCTGTAAGAAATGTTCAGAGCAAGATTTTTAAAACGGTGGGAGTAGCTCATGCTTGTTCTGAGAATATGGAGTGTCTACTTGAAGATTACAGTTTTTGAGTAAATTGTGGGAAATTGCTTTTAATGCGTCGTTTTTTTAATCACTGTAAATCTGTTAAGCATTTCGAAGTGAAATTTTGGTGATTATTTGAGATTATCTAATAAAGTAAATATTAGATTAATGGTCTAATCGTTTTTTCGTTTTTTGAAAACCGAAGTGCTTACTTCTGAAATGTTTCATTTGTTATAAACACTTATGAGAGTGTTAAAATATTACATATTTAATACAATATTGTACTAAATGTATAATATATTCTTATAAACTATTGAACAATATATTTTATAATGAATCTGGATTACCGAGAAAAGTTGATGAAATTCTACAAACATGTTTATACATATATGCATATATGTGAAATTTGTACACAATATATTAAGAGAAAACTAAAGAAATAAGTACAGAAATTAACTTTATACAGTTATTACAATTATCATTACTTAAAAAGATCATTTCATTGTTTTTATTATTTTACACATATTTAAATGATTAAACGGTGACTACAGCCATTTAATCCTCGGTTGCATGATTATTTGAATTTTGAAAAAAAAATAATACAATTTTAAACTCTTGAAAATAATAAAACAATAAATAGATACTTTCTCGTTAAAAAAATGATTTAAATTGATCATTAAACTGTTAGTTTAAATATTTATTTGTTTAAGTATTTAAATATTTACTACTTTCTAGATACAGTTTGGTAAAATTGACTATTTCAAGAATAATAATAGAATCAAGTATGACTTCATGTATGATCAACATTTATTTTATGTTATGAAGTGGATAATAAATAATAAAAAATTTAAAAAATATTGAAAATGAGATATT
The DNA here is from genome assembly GCA_945859555.1 of Megachile ligniseca. Lineage (NCBI taxonomy): Eukaryota > Metazoa > Arthropoda > Insecta > Hymenoptera > Megachilidae > Megachile > Megachile ligniseca. The sequence goes on from OX243777.1 coordinate 3,108,791, forward strand.
AAACTGCTAGTACGATTTTAAAAGTTTTCCACAAAGTGAGTAGTGTTAAAAGTAATAACTGTACAACTTTCTTTTGATGTTCAATTAATCTTTCACGTAGCAAGATCTAACGAAACCGTTAATTAATTTCATTTAAGACTTTTATTATATTTTGTTTGTAATTTATTTTCCAATCATCGACTGCTTATCACGTCAATTAATTCCAAACAATTTGTTTTCTAATAGATTGTTCAGCCTTACTGTAACATTTCATTGCACAACCTTGATCGCTCGTTATAGCTCATTGTTAATAAACGAAACTGTGTTAATTGTGCGCTATTATGCTACGCAATATCGAATAAGCGGCAGGAAACGTGTTAACTCTCTATTTGCACGTACTTTTGCTTATAATAGAAAGCGATATCATAGAAATAGTTTACTTTTGACCTTTTATAAATAATGTGTCAACACATACTAACTTAAACATTTAACTATTAAATATTTTATTAATATTATGGTACACATTATACAGTTTATGGTACAGTATAACAATATCATATGTTATATTACATAATGCTTTAAATTAGAATAAAGAACAGTAGTATATTTAAAATTAAAAATTTGGAATCAGTGCTGTTTACTAAAAGAAATAAGTTTGAATTATAAAAATGACATTTAGCATTACACGATGATATCAAAGCATTTAAATTCGTAACTATAGGGTGTCCCAGTTTTTACTGACAAACTAACGTATTCTACACATATTCCACATGCAAAAATAAAAAAAGGATGGTATACTAACACAGAGTTTTAAACAGTTTATTAAGAAGTTATAACAAGAGTACAAAATGACTGTAGACTGCTTTGTTTTTCGATGTTATATACAGTGTGTCCCAGTTTTGTACGTAAAACTTTATCAGTGTGTTCTATAAATAAAAATGATAAAAAAATGTTGCATAAACGTAGGCTCTTTTTCTGAAAGATTATGAGGAATATACAAAATGATAATAAATGATTCTTTCTTGGAAGACTATGTATGAAAAATTGTCGACTTTCTTGTCTTTTTTCATAACTGTTAATAATGCGATTAAGAAACTATGCTATCATAAATATTTTTTCTTATTTTTAATAAAATAAAAAAATTGCAACATCTTGTATGTGATGTCGGGGAACAAAGCAGTCCATTGTCATTTCGTATTTTTACAACTTTTCAATAAATTGTTTAAAACCCTATATTGATATAGCACCCTTTTTTATTTTTACGAAGAGAATATGTTTACATATTCTGAAATGTATAGAAATGTTTACATATTCATACTGATATATATGAATAACACAATTCTGAATTGTATCAAAATTAGGATGAATTCTAGAAAATTGTATAGAAACGTTTAACTCTTGCAAATAATTAAAAAAATGTTTTCTGACAGACCACCCTATCGATTACACATAATATTTATACCAATAACGTTTTGAAATATCAGTAGAACGTCTATTAAATTTGTGGAAATTTTTATATCGTTATACTTGTATTTATTTTGGGGACATTCTGTATATGAAACATATATGCAATATTTGAAAAAAATATTGAACTGATATTGTTAGAATATATTGTTTTAAGAGTTTCCAATGGCGAAACACAGTTTTGTGAAAATTTACATTAAGATTCATAATTGTAACGGATCGTTAACTGATATTTGCCCGCTTCTCCATTTGTAAACTTTCATCCTGAATCGTCGAAACCTGCTGATAATACGATAATTCACGACGACCTCGTAGCTAGTTAAACGCGAAACAGATTTACTGACATCACTGCTGAAAATATATACTAGATTACACTTCCTTAATTCAGTGCGGCAGAAATAAGAGCTTCGTATGGATAATTCGAATCATTTCATAAAAAAGAAGAAATTACGTTGCATATTACATTTATTTCAAGAAACATTGCAGTATATTTCCGTGTCTCTTGAAAATATTGCATCTATTCAATATAAATGTAGCCTGCAATATATTTCAAGAGATTAATAAATTTTAAATTTGCTAATCTTATAAAGAAAAGGTTAAAGAAAAATTGTACTACTCATTTTAGGAAAAATTGACTAACTACTTTTTATGAGATAAGAATAATATTACAGCGCCATAGACTACGTCAAAAAAATTTGTCTTTTGTTTAAAATAATAAAGTAAGAGTACAGTTAATAACAAAATAACAGTACAGTTCATAAAATTAATAAGAGTATAGTTTATTAAAAAGTTTTGTTAAATTGCTTGTTCTAGGAATTTGATTTTGAAGGACAATTTAATTTCATTTGCTTGTTATAATGGGAGAATGATACATAAACTAAAAATTGTGTTAAAGAATCTGTTAAGAAAATTATTAAAGTTTGAAGCAAGATTTTATTATATTCAATAAAGAGTTGAATATAATTCAAGTATTAGAAGTATCGATGAATATGAAATTCGTGAATGATCATCGAGAATAAGTAAGTCATTTATAAAGGTAATAAATTGAATGACGAAATGATTTTGTAAAATTATACATATAGCATACACCATTGTCAAATAAATTTATTACTTAAAAATTGAGAAATTAACAAATTTGAAGATTTCAAAATCTAATTCGTAAATTTGGAGATTTCATGATTGGAAGATTTCGAAGCTTCGAAAATTTGAAGATTTGAAGATTTGAAGATTTAAAGATTTGAAGATTTGAAGATTTGAAGATTTGAAGATTTGAAGATTTGAAGATTTGAAGATTTGAAGATTTGAAGATTTGAAGATTTGAAGATTTGAAGATTTGAAGATTTGAAGATTTGAAGATTTGAAGATTTGAAGATTTGAAGATTTGAAGATTTGAAGATTTGTAGATTTGAAGATTTAAAGATTTGAAGACATACATTTGAAGACTTGAAAACGAAAATTTGGAACCGTATGAATTTAAAATTTGGAAGGTTTGATAATTCAAATTTTGAACCATAAAAATTTGCAAACTAGAATGCAAACTAGATTTGATAATTCACATTTAAAGCCATGAAAATTTGCGAACTAGAAAACTTGGCAATTCAAACTTGAAGTCATAAAAATTTGCAAACTGGAGGCTTCGGTAATCCAATTTTGAAGTCGTAAAAATTTGAAAATTAGAAGATTTGATAATTTAAATTTGAAGCCGTAAAAATGTAAGAATTACATTGGCCATTCAAATTTGAAGCTATAAAAATTTGAAAATTAGAAGGTTTAGTAATGGAAATTTGGTGCCATAAAAATTAGATAATTCGATTTGACAATTGAAATTTGAAGACATAAAAATTGGAAAATTAGAAGGTTGAAAATAAAAACTTTTAAATAGCAGTAATGTCTATATCAGAGACTCTAATCGGAAACCGAATGTTATGAATACAAAATTAATACAATTATCATCTAATAATGTGCTTATTTCCAAACAATGAGTCGAGGATATTATGCAGTTACTTCAGCGTGTCATGCAGCTCTTCAAAGCATGAAATTATTCCATCTATCACTAATTCTCATATAATACAAATAAAAAAGATATATAATACAATGTATAATCTCGAGTCTGAGCTATAATGCTAGATCACAAACGCTTCACGTGATCAAAAGTAATTTTGATCAGAAATTTATTTAATATCATGATAATTATACGTTGATTTCAAGATAGATGCAGCATATGATGAAACAATTATAGTGTTGCATTTTAAAATTGAATAAAACACCCATAGAAATTGAATGTTTGTTAACTAACTTTAGACAAATAAACTTTTGTAATTACGGAACTCCAATTTCTCCTACATTCATTCGTTAAAATACTCTCGACACAGCTTTCCCTCCTATTTAATATTTCTAATTCAGTTTTAACATGGAAAACAAATTACCATGTAATTTGTGTTCCGGACTCATGTAAATGTCAGCTCAGTTTATTTACAAAAATAAGAAAGTTGTTTCAGCTTATTTATTTGGGTTTATTATTAATAATCATACAAAGCAAACGACATGAAAAATATCAACGTGTTTACATGAATTAACTAATAATTAGTGAAAGACACTTTTACACAAATTTTTACAAAAGTAGTGGGAGTAATATAATAATAAATCACAAATTTTAACTGTAATGTAATAAACCATATATTTTTATTTAAAAATAAACAAATATGAATTAACCCCTTAACCTACAATTTTCTAGGCAGTTGTGTCATTCACTAACTAATTATTGCTAAAACGTTATGAAGATTATAATTAATCCTTTGCACTCAAAAAGTGACTCACATTCAGTACTCAGTTTAATACAATTTGAAATAAATATTTTTTAACTGAATCTATAGCATTATACATATGATGTATAAAAATAGTGGAACAGACAATAGCGACAATTAATAATAGAGAGATCTTAAAAGAATTTAACAAACTTTTTAACCAAAATGTTTTAAGATTGATATCTGGTGAAAGAAAAAATACCTTCGAGTGCAAAGGGATACAATTGAACCCAAAATTCACTTGCAGTGAAAATCCAACTCTGGTTTAGCACATATGAACTGTAGGGAGCGTCACGAGTGTGGCATGATATTATAAAGCAGAGTTAATAAAAATTAAATAAATTAAATGAATAGTATTATTATATAATACTTGTATAATTTTCACAATATGATGAAAACATATTTTTACTTAAAGCAATCAATATTGTAAAATAAAATTAAAATATCTTGAACTTCTTTGAATGTTGTTCAGAAATCTCAGTTACTGTGAATGTAGAATCTGATTATTGCAGTAATCAGGAAAACATTGATTAAATTATTCTGTAAGCCTACACAGCTACTAGCCAACCTTGCATTGAAGCCTCAGAGATGGTTATTATAAATTATTAATCATTAACAACACGAAGTTAGATTATGTTTCTACATTCAATAGCAGAAATCTTGTTTCCAGTTGTCAAATCAATGCAAATTCAAAAAGACTGAAAACTTTATAAACTTTTTAAACTTGAGCATCTGAAAATTTGTAAGTTTGGATATTTCTACTTTTGTACATACGGAAGTTTAACTTTAAAATTAAAATCACGCATTAATATTTAACTGTTAACATAAAATGGATCGTACTTCCATTCAATTTATATTATCGTTCCTTGTAATAGTATAATATTGAATGAAACGCGGCAGTTTCGTTCAACGAGGTCTGCCCATTTTTTTATTTCTGATACGAGGGACTATCTTTTCGTGACGGTTCAAGAATTGTCCTTTTTATCGCATATCTTGGTCGTCTTCGTGAAACTACGGTTATGTAACAATCCATAAAAGAGCATCACTGATTCAGAACCATCCTTCTGCCCATTTTCAAGTATGCTTAATCCATCAATGCGAACTTTAATATACGGCGTGTTCCGATTATCGTATTCATCTTTGTAGATTACAAAACTTCTAATACTGGAAATTTGAAAACTTTACATTTCTAAATTTCTACATTACCCAATCACCAAAATACGAAATTGGTAAATTTAAGAATTTGAATACTTGAGAATCTGGAAATTTTTATTTTTAAAAATGTGTATTTCTACGTTCCTAATTACGTATTTCTACGCAATTTAGAAATATAAATTTCAAATAGAAATAGAAATTTAGAAATAGAATTATAAATTTCAAAATTACGAAATTGATACTTTCTTAAAGTGCTGAATCTGTATATTTTAATACTTCTTTATGCCTAAATTTCTTAATTTTGGAATTTCTGAGTTTCTCAGTTTTTCAGTTTCTAAATTTCTAAATTTCTAAATTTTTCAATTTCTCAAGACTTAAGTTTTTAAATATCCGAATTTCCAAATATTTAAATTTTCCTATAGAAGCTATTACTGACTCCTGACTATAATAAATTTATTATTCACCATGATATATGAAATAGATCCGTAAGTCTAATTTACTTCAAAACTAAGTTTCGAATCAATAAATGTTGTTTCATATTAACAACGCATTTTCTCAATCAAAATTAGCTGTTCCGCCAGCAGTTATATGACACCCTGTATATTGCAGTTAGAAAGTATGCAAATTAATCGAATAGTTCCTTCGCGTACAAGTACCCTTAATATGGCGTAGGATGATTTTTACAATCTTGTTGAGCCACGCGTATTCATGAAAACTGTCCGCGCGTATATACATGTGACAGAAGAATTTACGATGATTAACTTCATGGACGAATGATACGCATCAGCGTTTCACGCGATGACCGGAAAAACTTACAATTTCAACCAGAAATACGACATTTTGCACTGCTCTTCAGAAAGAACTTATCAAGGATGGATTTAGACCGAATTTACCAATTGTCGAAACTCGAATCCGAAGCTTTATAAAATTTCGCCACTCTCGCAACTTGGAACTGTCGAAACTTGAAGCGAGGTTTTTGTTATGCCAGAGGAATATCTCGTTTTAAGAACCGATGGGGATAAAATTTTTAAGCTCGCATACATCGCACGCACTCGTTCTGCAGTTCTACGATCACGATCGAGTGTCGATCTGCTTATATCCTCGAAAACGAAAACTAATCGCCGAACATTCGCAAAGCATCATGCTACGAATATTCGAGATATGCAATACATGAATCAAATATTCGAGGCACGTTGCAAACGATTCTTTATTCGTCGATTTTATACGTTTCCTTATCTGGTTTTCGAGAGTTTCGAATCACGAGAAAGGTGCGAATTTTCGAATTTACGATGCTTGAAATTTTCTTGTGCTTCGAGGGGTTTCCAGGTTTCACGCTTCGAGCATCTCTAATTGAAAGCAATTTGAGATTTTTTATTAACATTTTGCACTCGAAAAGTCACACACTCATTTGGCTTAACTATAAATTTACGGACGTTTGATGAGCACTTCTTTTTAAATTAAAACTAAAGTAGACAAATAAAGGATGATGTGTATATTAGCTTATACAATGATTCTTTATCTGAACAAAAGTTTACATACGTTTTGACAATTCTTAATAATTTCTGTAACTCAAATTAAGTAATCTAATATTCATCATTTTGACTGATGAATGTAGAGCTTATTCGTTGATTTGATGTATTTTCTTATCTCCGTTTCAAAAGTTTCGAATTCACGATAATCTAAATTTTGTTGTGTTTCGAAAGGTTTTGAGATTTCAAGACTTGAAGAAATACACCCCTCCTTCTTATTCATCTATAGCGATCTAAATAAGTAAAACTGAACTTTCAATGGACTCTGATTCTTTTTCCATCCACATAAGAAAGGGATTCAAGTTACTTGATTTGATTGAAGTACACATGTCAGCAAATAATCAGAATTCTTTTGAGTATTGAAAAATAATACAGTATTTTGTTTCATATATTCCATTTAGTATCTGGGCAAAGGTTGCTCGATTTAGATTAGATTATTACATTATTACAGTATTTCGCACAAAATAATTTATTTTAGAAATATATTTTAATTAATGCACGGTTAACTCCAAAAGTTTTAAACAGTCAACTAAACACAAAAGATTGTGTTTGATTGCACAAAAGATTCTATGAACCGTAAATTAATACATTCAAAATTTATATAGTTTTTATTCGTTTAAATATTTTTATAAAAATGGAAATCGATTGGAATAATTTACTGCAGAAACACTCTATGTATTTTGCAATTTATGTACTGTTTCATCGATTTACGTAGTCATTTTTCTTAATTAATCTATTGGTAATTGTTATCGTCTTCACGCAAATCTATCACGATTTATCTGCACAGTTATGTCTTATTTCATACCGTTCAACTAACCTCACGATCATCATCAATCGTATATAAACCCGTTTCTCTGATTTAACACTTTCGCTATGATACAAGTCACTGCTACCCAGTGAAAAGATTTTTCACGTTTCACGCGTCACCGAACGCGCATAAAGCTTGTAAAATATGAATTCTGTACAGAGTGTTCGCGATAAATTGGATCAATGCTTGTCACGAATACCGTAAGGATTTTAAATGGAAGAGAAGGAAGAATAGATTTTATCAGTTTATTTACTACGTTAAAATACGCGTGCAGTTAGTTAAAGCATTCAAATTCATCTAATTCAAATATTATGTATTATATTATCGTTAAATTATTACCTGCATATTGTACTTCAAACACTTGAGCAACTAGTTTTTCTATAATTTTCACGAAATTCCATTCTACAGCAAAATACGTCCACGACTGTATTTTAAATATTTGCACAGTTTTCTAATTGTCAGTCCAGTTTTTAATTTTTTCTAATTTATAAATTTATACTTGTACCAGCCATTGATATTTTGTAAACAAGCTTGACAATTTTATAAAATTCCGTAACAGAATTAGTAGATACATTATGAAATTCACGTAATATCAATCACGATAATCTATAGCTTTCAAGGATGGTTTATTTACTGGAGATTGAATTATATCGTAAGAAACAGTTGCGAAACTTTTATAAAATACAGGGTATAACATGTATAGGCTATCTACACACAAGAATCGCAGTAATACGATAACTGTACTGTATACCGATAATTATACCGTAATTCGGCATAAGTCACTTCACCTTAATGTTCTCATCTGATAACAGTAAATACAAAATTCGTGTTATTAGATAATGTTAAGACACAAAATAAATAACGTAAAACTTGCAATGTAGATAATACAATTATATAGTTCATAATATAGTAAATAATTATAAATTAATATAAAAAAATACAAAATGTCTTCAAATAAGTAAGTTGAAATTCAAGAAAACTCAGAGAGGTATATGTTTTTTAAATAAAAGCGAATTTCAATCAAGTTTCGCAATTTTTTTTTTCTACTGTAGCTCTAATTAGAGTATCTGTATCGGTAGGAAGATTTCCACAAAAAGAATTTTGTAAATAGTGTACTGCTCAACTGATGCATTCTTGTATGAAAATTTATAGCTATTAAAATTAGAAACCCCCATTTTATTCACATTAATTTACATCGGCAGAATTATTGAATTATGTGAATATAAATGTAGAATTAATCTATTATACTAGTTTAAATTAAATACAATCTACTAATAGTTTTCTCGTGTTATGAATTTTCACAAGAAAAAGATTTCAATGATAAACTGCTGAAGCTATGCATTCCGATTAATATCTTTCATTTCTAAAAAATATGTTACACGTTACTTCTCACTCTTCATCTACTTCAAGATCAACATGCACAAATAAAATAATCCAGGAAATTTCAAGAATCAGGGACATTTCTTCACAGAGCAATCAATCGGTACTTAGTAACGCAGAAATCATCAGTATCCGTCAGCCTAAGCATTTCAAGTTGCATGTTCATTAAGAAGGCGCTCGTTTAACAGATGGCCACTTCTAAAACGGCTGCACTAATCATGGAAAAGCAAATGCGACGATTAACTTCGCCAGACGATGGTAATCATGCCGTAGTCAATTCGAACTATTTTCAATAGTGACTAAGCTAGCTCGCGTGCTTGTACGCACACGATACATGAGTACAGTCTGGAGCAAATCTGATTTACCTAGGAAAAATACGACGAACTAGAGGGAAGATGCCGTTTACTCAACAAATGTTTACGAATTTTTAAGTATTTGAAAATTTGGAGGTAGATTCAAAATTTTGGGAACGGAGAACTTTGGGAATATTGAAATTTCGGGATATATGGATATGGAAATTTAAAGATTTTGCAGTTTGGGAATTTCGGAATATAGAGAATATGGCACTTAGGAATTTGGGGATTTACAAGTATAGAAAATCTGAGAATTTAGGGGTTTAGAAATTCGGAGATGTAGGTGTTTGGGAACTTGAGGATTTCGGGAGTTTGAAATTTGGGGATTTAGAAATATAGGAATCTAGGAATTTGGATATTTGCGGATTAAAAAATTTCGGAATCTACGAATTTTAAAACCTTGATATTTGGGGGTTTAGACATTTGGAGACATAGAAATTTGGGGATACAGCTATTTGTAGACCTTCGGATTTGGAGACTCTGAGGTTTCGAGACTTTGAGATTTAGAGACTTTGGGATTGCAGAATTTAGAATATCGTAATTTGAGGATTTACGAATTTAAGAACCTTAGAATTTGAAGACTGAGATTTTCAAAAATAGAAATGTGAAAATATTGAAATTTAGTGATTTTAAATTTGGGGATTTAGGGTTGTATGTACGATTTTACATGTATAAATATTTGAGGATTTCTATGTTTAGATATTCAGAAATGTGATTATTTCAATATTTGGAAACTTGATGATTTTAAATATTTGAGAAGTTAAAAACTTCGAAATGGAGAGATTGGGAATTTTCAAAACTGCAAAATTCGATAATATAGAATTGTATTACTCTAATTTGAGAAAATTTGCAAATTTAAAATATTGGAGAATCTCAAAAATGCAAAATTTGAATAATAGAACGTTTCGAAATATAGAAAGATGAAATTTAAAAATTGAAAATTTCTTAATTTTAGAATTTAAAAGTTTTTAAATTTAAAATTGGGCAATTTAAAAATTAAGAATGTGAAAATATTTTTATTTGAAATTGGAGAATTTGAAAAATGCACAATTTGAATAATAGAAAGTTTCGACACATGGAAAGATGAAATTTAAAAATTGAGAATTTTGTTAAATTTTGGAATTTAAAAATTCTTAAATTTGAAATTGGGGAATTAAAACATTTTTAAATTTGAAATTGGGGAATTTAAGAATTGATAAGTTTATACGAGCGTAGTCCAAAGGAAGCGTACATTGACTCCGAGTGTACACAGCGTAATAAAATTACACAGAGCACGGTTACAGCGCTGTAGGCGGACTAGTCGCTGACAGACGACTGCCCTATTTCGGATTTAACACCTTTCCGTGGTTGGTAGACGACAAAGCTACTCGAAATCGCATTATCAACGTCCTTGATGCATTCTCGGAAATAAACAAGTTAAGTGAAAGAAAAGTAATAGTAGAAGTTGTAGAATTTGGTACTTATGTAATACATTACGATTGACTTTATGCAATAATGTGTAATATTCAATACGAATAATTAGATTTTAGTATATTCGTAAAAGTTTCAAGATACAGGAATTTGAAAAGATAGAAATATATTTAGATTTCATATTTGGGGTACACAGAAATTTAAGGATGTACTAATTTGGTTTCAATTAAAATTTAAAAAATTCAATAATGGTGTGAAAAACCATGTGACTTTCATTTCAATCATTTTTCGTATTTATTAAATATTCATAATTTCAACGATATCTGAAGGGATGATTAAAACGATTTATCCTGAACTAATTTTCAAGTTTAGTTAAAAAATTTAGGACAGCATTTTAAATAGGAAAGAGAATGCTGTTGTTAGAATTGGCCACACGAAAATTAACACATGGATACCTAATGGATAAATCACCACCAAGAATGTGCGAAGAATGCAATACTCAAATTACGATTAGACACTTATTATATAACTACACGAAAGTGGACTAATTCAGACCTACAACTGCTATCAACGCGAACAAAGTGCTAGCAAAACGAGCACAAATGCAGAAATTAATTAATTATTTAAAAGATTAATCATTATACTCGAAAATATAATGTACTTATGTCTCACTTTTATATGTGGGTATATGTGCAGTAAATATCTACATATTTACATATCTAAATATCGAAGTATCTAAGTGTCTAAATATCTAAATACCTAAATACCTAAATATCCAAATGTCTAACTATGTATATAAATGTCTAAATATCAAAATGTCTAACTATGTATATAAATGTCTAAATATCCAAATGTCTAACTATGTATATAAATGTCTAAATATCCAAATATATAAATATCTAAATATCTAAATATGTAAATACTTAAACAGCTAAATATTTAAATTCCTAAGCATTTGAGCATCTAAATATTGTTTGAATGCCTGCAAATCCTTATATCTGAATATCTGCACGTCTGAACGTTCCGATATCTAAATATCTAAATATTTAAACATATCAATACCTAAATACCCAAATACCTAAATACCTAAATACCTAAATACCTAAATACTTAAATATCTAAATATTATAATATTTAAATACTCAAATATCTAACTATCTGACCTAGACATCTAAATATTATATATATTGACACTTTCAAGCTAAAAATAAAAACTTAAACTATTAATATAAAGGAAGAGAGTTATAAAATAAAATATATTTTCACAAACTTGAAAGCAGGAAGATTTTCCCACTCATTTCCTCTTTAATTTTTCTATTAAGTTTTAAGATCGAAAAAATGATTTTCGTCTCGTGGGCCCTAATTTGCCAACCTCTACACTAAGTGATCAAAGACCTACTTCTCAATCGCAATCACACAAGAACACATACTGTATTTTGCAACAATGCTCTAGCACAATTGTCTACAATTTTTCAAACTTCTGTCCACATTATCCAATAGATCATCAAGTCCCACACGCGTCGCGACGATGTTCGCGCAGTGATGTAGGAATAACGACGCTCTCGATGATCTAATCGCGCTGACAAAAACATTACGTTTGCCAGAGGTCTGTCGGCCTTCTTCGACACAGCATTCTCGCCCTCGCAATTCCATCCGGGCACACAATACTTGTAATAGAGGAAGGTCGAATAGCACGCGCCATTCTGGACCACGAAACGCGATCCTCTCGATGCACCTGACTTTTTACTAACAATGCGCGTGCATTGCGTGCACTCAATTTCGCGTAATCGATTAATGAATCGAGACGACCCGGTCGATCCCGGATTATTTTATCGAACTCGTTCGAGGTAAAGAGATTGTTCGAGAGCTGATACGTACCCCACTAACAATCCCGGCCAGGAAGACTGCGGATGCGACGAATCTGAAATAAGAGATTAACAAATCAGTCAGAAAAACAGACGTTGCATTTGACTTCACTCTTAATTATGAATACATAATCATGGACTGTAATTTGTGGGATACAATGAGGCTTGCTGACAATTTTTCATATTATTGTTCTACAACTCACAAACAATTACTAATTCTGCTTTTTGGATTATTTTAAGTTTTAATTACAACGATTTGTTATAAGTCGAACACCGAAACATAGCAAGTAGCACCTTTGTTCGATAGGGTTAAGACACAACTGTTTTAATAAACAATTTCTATGAAGATTTTTCTCATATTTACAGCAGTACCTTGAAAAGGTTTTAAAGTACAAACTACTATGAGAGGCTCAGAAAAATGTAAGCAAACTTATAGCTGTTTGGTTAGCTCTCAGAATTTGAGTTAGAAATTATTATAATTTTTTATACCATATTATATCACACTCGTATATCTGCAGTTCAAATGTGGGACAAGTGAGTCATATTTTCTGTACCCTTGAATTTTAAGTTTAATTCTAATTATAAATTATGGAGTCGAGGATCGTTAAATGCAAAGTAGGAAAAACGTTTCAACTTTCTTTGTCTTAATATTGCAACAATGGTTAGCTATCGCTGAATGACGTAACTGCCCATAAAATGTTATGACAAGAATGAAAAAAGGATACACAGAAACTGAATAGTCGATTCTTGAAATAATTGTGGACCTACAAGAACTTCCTTTCATAAATATACGTAAAGTGAGGATACCTAAATTATAAGCAAAATTTACTTCCAAAACTCAAGTACGTTAGCTAGTTAGATAAACATTGAATTTGTAACACTATTAAAGTAAAAAGTATTATTTACTTATTTATTGTAACATGTACAATTAGTTTTATCAACGTGCTTCAAAGTATTATAGCGATTAATAAAGTTGCGCATCAAAAATGATGTAAGAAATAAACCATTCCATAGTTAAGATAAGAGAAGCTGAGAGATTATTACCAATAACAGAATCATGTTAGAAATTTTTTAGACTTTTGATTGAATGATAAAATATAATATTCTGTTTGTGGTATTCTATGAACATAGGATGTTTAATTAACTTTGTATAAATATGTCGAATGATTTGAAGTTTGTAAAATATGACATTCTTTTTATATTTAGTTTTATTGGAGTTTTTTGAAAGATAAATGCACGGACAGAAATTTGAAAATCAATTGAAAAATATGACATTCTGCGTTTGATAAAGGATATCATATGAACGTAAAATATTTCGTTAATTTGGTGTAGATATGACAGAAAAAATTGGAGCTTGACTGTAAAATATAACAACTGGTTCATGATATTTGGGTCACATGGACGTTAAAACTTGAATATAAAATATAATATTTCGTTCTTTGCAGAGATAGGAAGTGTTATCAAATTTGTAGACGTAACAGAAAAACTTGAAAGCTGATTATGAAATACGTAAGTTTGTTTTTCACATTGAAATGTTTCTAGGACGTTTAAATTGAAACACATAATTAAAAAAAAAATTGTATCTAGTTCTTCGTGTATCAATTTCTATCTAATTTAAAGAAAATGGAAATTCGATGATAAAATTTAAATGCAACAAATATATCAAATTATTAAGAATACTGAAATTGGAAATCTCTAAATGTAAATCTAAAACTGAACATTTCCTAATTTAAACAGAATTCGACGTAAAAATGATAAACCCTTAATAACGAGAACTTTAGAAAATGCCATACATTATATTAGTTAGTAAATCAAAAATTACGAAAAGAGTTTAAGAAGAAATAGATCAGTCGACCACCGAAAACTTGAAATATTACTCTGATTTGTAGACACTGAGAACAGTTTCTAGAATATATGTTGCGACAGAAATAAAGAAACTTACAATTAAAAAGGAAATGGAGCACTCGAAATGATAGGTGTCACAAGAAAAGTTTCATGAACCACTTTTTTTCATCGATGACAGAATCAAGGTGACAGAATCCGAAACTCTGTCAAAGACCTCTGTCTTAGGACTCTGTCAAAATTTTACAATCATCTGTCACACTCGATATTCGAAGAAATTGAATCACTTATGAAAGACACGAGAAACTTGGACAAACAGGCGGCTCTCAAAGCGTAGAACACACAAAACTCGATTAGACGACGAAGACTCCTCGTCAAAAGGATAATTGTCCGCAAACACACGTCCCTCGTCCTTGAAATCCACTCACCGATCGGTACATAACGGGGGTTAAAAGTGTCCCCTCCGTCTGTCATGAAAATACCTGTGGCGCGTGCAAGAAGCGAGAACGTGAACGGAGAAGTGTCGAAAATAGAGAAGCAAAAACAACCGAGTGTGGAATAAGAAAAGGAAACGATCCCTTTATTGGTCGCACAGTAACCCGTCGGAGTTGCACGAGGACGGAACAATATCTCTTGCAATACTTCCGTGTCACGTTATAAACAAGATGGAACAGAAGCAACACGTTCACCGAACGAACGCACGTGTTCATGCAATATAGAGATCATTGACGTAACAACAGGTTGACGAACCAGCAACGCTACCGAGAAGAGAAACGAGAAGTATAAGTCTAGCAGAAAGGAAGAAAATAAAAGACGAAGGAAGAAGAAGACGAAGAAAAAGAAGAAATCGTAGAAGAGAATAAGTAAAAGGAAAATAAGATAAATCGCGACTCACCGCAATCCCAACCGGGTCATTTCGACCTCCCTATTCCGCGCCGGGTCTAGGGAGCCGAAGAGCACAGGCTAACACGGGCACCGCACGGGCAGGCAGTCACAAAATATCGCGGGGAACCCGGCACCGAGTAGACGTGGTGTGTGGACCGTCCCATCCAGGGAGGGCTCTGAATGAACTCGGGTGGAGGGAAGAAGGAAGGTGGAGGAGGCCGGTCGAGCCACGCCAGCTAGAATTCCTCCGGTCGAAAGGATCTCTTCTGTCGAGAGAGGCTTCCTTGTCTCGGTTCCGCGAGACTTCTCGTGTACTCTCGCGCTGCTGCTCGCGTTAACCTCCCCCGCTGCTCTCTCCACTCGCGACCAAGAGAATCGAACTCTCCAGCCTGCCTCCGCCAACTGCGGGACCAGAAGATACCAGCGGACACAGGGCGCAAGAAGAAAGGACAGAGGGAGAAATCGAAAAGAGCGCGAGGAAGGGGAGGTAAGGAAAGAAGAGTTAACTGGAGAGGGAAGTAAGAAGGGAACAGAAGCCGATGAAGAGGAAGAAGAAGAGGAAGAAATAGTAGGGGAGAGGGTGTAAGGAAGGGGAGAAGTGGCGGAGGTGGAAGAGGAGGAGAGGATTGCTGACCGGGTCGAGGCAAGCTTGGTCGCGCGTCGCACGAGGACTGTTGCGCGGCCTCAGCCGATGTCGATCGCGTCGTAGGTCTCTCTGGCTCTTCAGGCGAGCACCGAGCTAACCGGCGAGCAAAGCGAACGAGAGGGGAGCATCTAGCCGGCGGCAGAGTGACGCGCAAGGATACAGCTCCACGAAGAGGAGAAGAGAGAAGAGCGCCTCCTCCGCCGCCGACTTAGGCTTGTCTGGCTGCGTGGAGCGGCTTGCGATCGGGAGGACGGGCCAACCGGGCCGTCTGTCTGGCCCTTCGACACGCGCTGCCTCGACAGGCTGGCCGACCAGCCACCGCATCGTTTTCAACCACGACTACTCTTCGACTGACAGAGACTCGGAATCGGAGCGTGCACCGTTCCAACGACTCGAGACACGATCGGCGTCCGCTACTCGGAGGGCCGCCGTTTACAAGCTACAGCCACAGGTAAACGGGGAACACGGATCGGGAACGGCGGCAACAGCACGAGGAGAAGGAGAAGCTTCGGACACAATGCGGCCTAGGGCCGCGACAACCTCCACCGACCCAGCCCGTGGGTTACATCCGTTCCCGGTTGTCCTGCGAGTCACCTGCGTCCTTGCCCTACTGGTCGTCACGTGGATACCGGTCACTGAGGCTGTGGTGAGTGAGTCCTTGAAATATCCCAGTCGCGTAACCGTTCGTTCCGTAGATACAGGACCTGGATAATCACTGTCCTGTCGTGGGTTTTCGTTCGAACTGTGCATTCTCGAAAATATCCTGTCTTCCTGTAAAAACGATCGAGTAGATACGTTGTTTCTGTAAAGTGTCGTTTAGCTTGTCTCTTCTCGTGTTTACGATAGTAATAGATGTGTTTGTAGAAGGGGAGGTTCATTTCGAGCGAACACCCGCCATGTGACCAGCGATCGATCAACGATGAACGGGCTATCGTGGTGATCGAAACGCTGGTCAGTCGAGTTAACGGTTCGTTTAACTGCGTGATTACGTAATTGCATAAAACGGTCCACGACAGGAGAGAGGGAAAAGTTATCGCGAATTTTCACCGCGCGGAACGTAACTGATTAAGGTTGGCACGCGAGAAGTTCTCTGAACTAAGTTGACGGTACCGTTTCCGGTAGATCGTCGGGTCAACGTTATCGCGCTATTCTGAATACGTGATCAACGATCTCTTTGAGCTTTCTTTCGAGTCGCGAGACCTAGAAAGTCGATAATTGTCTGGTCTACGAACGTGGGTACCTACGTTTTATGAACGTAGGTTTGGGTAATTTGCCGCGAGAACAGATAATGTCGCGAGCATCTGGAATGACTTGAGTCGTTCAATCGTTTTTAGGAACAGAATGAGTCCGTGACACAGATGCGTGGGAATGGCGGTCATTTCATAAATCACTCGATAAACTCAACATTGGTTCAACTGTACGAGATTCGAACTTTTGTACAAACAATATTCGTTGTACCTTCGAATTCGATATACTTATCTTAGAAGTGATACTGTTATAACAAAATATTTATTTTAAGACAACATTATTTTAATTTTTCATTCTTCTTTCTTCTCCTTTTAATTAAGGATGTTGTGAAATTGGTACATTGATAACACAGTAGCACAAAGCAGATAACGAAAGACAAACCGGGATTCGGGAACCGAACAAGAGGAAGTTTAAATTAAATTTCAAATTTATACAAAAATTTGGTTGTTTATTAATATGTAAAGACTAAAGAATAAACAAATTTTAACAGAATTTTAGGATCTGCTACAATACAATACTTTTTGAATAGTTCTGAAACATTAATTTCAAATAAAACTCAATTATCCCAAACGTAAGGAATTACATTTAATCCGAATAAAAATTTATTTAAATAAGAAACTATTATTTCAAATTATTTATTTTTCATTAAGAAAAGTTACTCTCTATTCTTAATTAACTTCGATTTATTTTAAATTATTTATTTTCGCTCAAAAGAGTTGCTGCTAATTTTTTATTGTTTTTAATTTATTTTGAATTATTTACTTTTGTTACAAAAAGTTAGTTTCTGTTTTTAATTGTCTTCGATTTATCTTAAATTTGTGTTCGAGTATTATGCGAATAATAGAAATCAGTTATAGAATACGCCTATGAATAGACACAAGAAACGATAATTCATTCGTACAACAGTTTAGTCTAAATAACGTATATTGCATTTAATTCATGGATCGTGTTAAACTGTTACGTAGGCGTGATGTTTTGCGTGAATAAGACAGAAAACGTTTAAATTTCATTGAGTGGCGTTCAGTGATGCAGTTAACTGTTAAACACGCTGGAAATATAGGTCGCATAATCTTTGAGTGTGTACGGATTCGCTTCGAACTGTTTGCACTGAAGTTGTTTTATTAACGTTTCCATGGAATCGTTCTCGTAATCCAAGACAATCGTTTCGATCTCTGCAATCTATACGATTTTTTTTTAATACATTCCACTCTTCAGTTTACATTAAACGAATGATAAAATACCAATATCGAAACATTTCTGACGAGTTAATTGCGTAACATAGATTCTTCTTTAAAAAGTATAAATTTAAAACAGTATAAAGATAAATAAAAGTAAAATAGAAAATAAAATATGAAAGACAGTAATAAAGTAAAAAATATAGAAATAGAAAATGTATAAAAATTAAGTATAGAGATATAAATGTTTTTAAAAGTATAAATTTAAATTTCTTCCAGAAAAAATGAATAAAAGTTATAAATTTTGTTTATGATTAGAATACTTCATTTATTGTATTATTGCCACTATTGAAAGTAAGAGTTGTTACATTTATGAAATTTATGAAGTATTAATACAGTTATAATAAACTGTTATTTTACATTATTATATATGATAATAATTAAACAATCATTATGATGATGAGCTTAGTTAGTATCTAATTCTTATTAAAATAAAACTTAATTTAAATTTATTAAAATGATTTCATTGTTACATGACACTTCTTCAATCTCGTAAAAAGAATCGTATAATCTGAAATAATATTGTCTTTCAATTAACATACGAGGAGGAGTGGCTGCGTATGAACACACACATGGTACACAAATCACCACCCTCGCCTTAACTGGGTTTCACGTGTGGCTCGAACGTGATGTCAGAAACCGTTAAGAGCGTATTTCTGAGGACATCAGATTATGAATAATGTAAACCAAGGTATTTTTACAATTACACAAAAATTTACGCAACAATGTAACCCATTGCGTAACCAATTCACATCTCATCTCGGATGAATATTCGGAAATCATTGATTGCTCGTCTTGTTCTCACGTATCTTATCTTGCGAAGAGATTCGCCAGTAACTTCCAAGATTGGAAAGATCTGTTTTGTAGAAATAATAAGTAGAGATGGGCATTATTTGATTAACCTTCAAATTTACATTTTGAATAAAAGAAAAATATCTTAAGATTTTCATACACTAATTCCGAACGAAGTTCGAACGAATAGAAAAGAATGTTATTTAATTTTATACAAAACTCGTGACAAATATGGAATTAAATTTGTTGCCAACGATATTCAACAAAGGAACATTTACAAAGGAACCCAACGATAATTGCACATTCTTATATTTAGATGTAACGTCAGGGCACAGCCCTGTTGTATACAGCACTCTGTAAAGCACGTGTGTTAATGCAGTTATTAAAAGCACGAGTACCATTGACGTCAGAACTAACTAGTTACTAGAGTTACCAAAAAAGATGATAAAACGTAAACAGAATAATCACAACGTTGAAAATTGAAACAATGAATAAATACATCTCGATGTACCTCAATACATCTTAATATATCTAAATATAACTCAATTTACAATGTATATCAATTTATTTTGTTACTTAAAGTATAATATGATAAAAGTATATAAATCCAGTAGAATTTTTCGGCACCTGAAAAATGATAAAATATGTCATTAGTAAAATATTTCCTACAAATTCTCTGTTTCAAGGATACAAGGATTTCTCCAATATCGAGAACAGAAAGTGTTATAAATAATAATTTTCTGTAACATGAGAGTTCATTAATGAATAGAAAGATTGAAATGATTAATAGACTTCAAAGTTTTCCATGTGTCAGCGTTTGTACATTTTCCAATAGCACAGTTTACTAGTAGAGCTGCACTTTCAACGCTCCCAAGTTTCTTAATTATCTCATATTTAGTTTCTATAATTAGCATTCCGCATTTCCGCACCGGCAACATCACGTTATATCAATAATTTTACTGACAGATTCACGCTAAGTTCTGTTTGTAGCTTATTACTACATGATATTTGATCGTATTTCAATCAAATTGAGATAACGTTTCAATATCAAGATTGAAGCTCATGAATATGTTGGACACCCACAATCATACTTTAATATCTTCATTTTAATTGAAACGATATTTAATATTTGCTCAAAATGACCGAAAATATAAGTAAAGAAAGACATTTTTTAACCTGTTATTTTTAAAACAGGTTTTACATTTACATTTTTTTTATAAAAAAATCTATTGATTATCGTGTATATCTCAATTTAGCACAAATTATTTTATCACTGTAAAAAATAAGAGAAATGTATTATTGTAGACATTTATTTTCACCAGACATTTTGAAGTTTCAGAGTCTTGAAAAGTTCAACTTTCAAATTTGTAAATTAATTTGCACACCTAATATTTAAGAAGGAAATATTGAAGATCGTGAGTTGAATAATTTTCTTCGTTGGTATCAATCGCATCTTCCTATCTCGTTGAAGTCACCCGGTAAACAAGCATCTAGGCGACTTCGACGCCTGAACAGAGTGTTCATCTTTCGCACCGTTCGAACGAAAATAAATGTCGGCGTGTAGGATAGTGTGAACAAGCAGAAGGAACAGGAATAAAACGGTAGGTGAAAAGGTTTACCCACCTTTTTTGCTCGGTTTAGGTCGTCAACGGTGATCTGTTATGCTGGTAGTCATTCAGAATCGTGAGAAATCGTTCAAAAGAGAGTCAGGTCATTATCCACGAGGTTTCCTTTCACGTTTCGAAAATGTTATGAATCGGCTCGACGAGGAAAAGGTATAAATCTGTCCGGTAGTAATACTACGCGTGTAATTGTGAATGCTTTCGTCGAGAAAGTTCTGAAAGGAAAAACGTTTTCTGGGAAAAAAATTGTGGAAGATCGTTTTAGTATTTCAATGAATGTAGTCGGTCTTTTCCTCGTATACGTAAAAATGAATGAATGTCGCTCCAACCACTAAACCGATTTATGTACTTGAAAATTGTCGTAACTATAGGTCTGATATTATAAGATAAGAGCATTGATTATTTGTTGCTTTTTAAATAATATTCACGTTACTTAAATGTTGCACAAACTACACGATTTGTTGGTAATAACCGGCTGTAAATTAAATTACTATTTGATATACTATTTATACCATTTTCATTGTAGATTTGGGTATGAATATATTATAGATTTATTATAAATGTTTTGTACACATAGTTTTCAACTTTAAGATTTGTATCATTTCGCTATCCCGTTAGAAAAAAGTATAACTCGGGTTACAAAGGAATAAGACTTAGGGAACAAATACATGACAGCAATAATTAAGAAGTATAGAATGTTTACAAAACTAGATAGGAGGTACTAAAAAAGCTGAAAAATAATTTTGCACGAAAATAATTGTAAATTTGCTAAATCTTGTATTCAAAGGAAAAATGTTAAGTATACTTATTAATTTATATCTTGTTTAATCTCTATTAATTTATTAATATATCTTACTAATTTCTAATAATTTATTCTCCTGATTGCAACGGTGATCATTTTTAAATACGTACAACATTTTAAAAAATAGGATAAAATTTTTGAACCCGTAAAAATTACAAAATAGTTTTAACAGTATATTCAACTTTCAGTCAGAAATATGCAAATGTTATTTGAATAAACATAATATAAAATAGCCTTCACATATAAGTTCTTTATGTTATCAACAGTGAAAGCATAAAGTTATTAATTTTAGAGAAATATATTCTATTTCCTAAACGAATATTTTGATTTCAATCGAGAACAAGTTTAAATAATGATACCTACTAAGAATTGTCACTATATGTCTGTTTGCACGTGCAATAATAATTATACACTTGTCTGAAAGTACAGAAAGAAACTACCTCAGAAAGTGTAATTTAAAGCTGTCTTACCTTGACTAATCGAGAAAAACTTGCATCCCAGACACACGATACAACTTTAGCTGAACATTCGTTCACGTAGGTTGTTATTACTAAATTATACGTGAAAGACAGGCACTTCGTCATCGCTACCTTATACGATACTCTAACAAGTAATTCATTCAGTCGTTAGAATCGTTCAATTATATAGTGATCATAACTGAATTAACAGTATCGTGAATCCTATTTCGCCGTATTAAACCATAAACATAATGTCTTTATTTATTTCAAATTTTTTCATATTATGATTCTATGTTATTGAAAAGTTTGATGAGATTATTAAATGGATTAAAGATGTGTTTAGCCGGCGTTACTAGAAAAAATTGCAAATATATTTGTAGAATATTGTAAAGTTTTGGTTTATTATTGAACCTTTCAAATATTTACTGTTTAAAATTATATATTGTTTGATTATATGAAAAAAGGAAATGGAAATAAAAGAAGCATTAATTTGTCAGGTTTGGAAAGGTAACAGACTAGGAGAATATTTTAAACTTTAAATTTATGATCGAAGTTAAAAGTTAACAAGTGTGGGAGATATATTGGTAAAGTCAGGTGACGAATTTGAAAATGTGGAAAAATGAAAATATCAGAATTTGGGGATTAGAAAAATTGGGTGTTTCAGCATTAGAAATTTAGAAGCTTGAAAATTTGAGAATTTGGGAATTTGAAATTTCGACGTTTAGAAATCTCAGAAGTTCCACGGTACACGTTATTTTGTAATGTATTCAAAATGTGCTATTGACTTGCTATAAATTATCAAAATGTTATTTCAATCAATCAAAAGCTACAGTAATAACTTTTGGTACAAATTAAACCATAAATTACTTGATTTAAACCCTGTCAAATCGTTTGTTCAATGCAACGTGCAATATCGAGACACGATTCGTATTTAAATTTATTAAAGCGACATGTTTGGAAATATCAGTGTAGTACGTGCACGATTAATTTCGGTAATTTTCACGCAAAAGCTGATTATTCCCCTATGATTCAAATTTCCAACGTTTACGAAAGTAATTAAAATACCCGAAGGTATCATGTACCTTTAATTAAAGCTGGAGATATTTATGTTTCTTAACAACTGCGGATTAAGATACTGTATTTATCATATCGTTCTATTATTTACTTGCAGTTATCTGCAATTGTATTTGTAAGTAATTATACAATTTTAATTATATGTTGTATTTGTGTATAATTATATAATTGTAATTATATGTAAGACATAATTACTTATACACGGTCCCTGACCATTAAATTAGGACCACGTACGAAAATTTCAATTTTATGGCTATAACATTATGTCATATATGGAAAATTGTCTTAGGTCATGCAAATTATTACTAAATAGCTTGATAACGATATATACATAGCAATTGATTTGTTACTATCGATAATAAAAAATAAATTTGATAAAAAATAAACTTTCTGCAAACAAAGTTTCTGTTAAGTACTACGATGTTTAACATAAATAGAACATGATATCATGCATGCAATGGTTTTACTACCAACGGCACTATTAATATGGTCTCAACGTCAAATGTTAAGAGGTTGTCACTTCACGAAGGACATTGAGATTACAATTTAGGAAATGAGTTCGAAGGATACTTCGTTAAATGGGTTGTTCGCAAATATTAACAGCTCTTTCGTTTAACTGTTTAAACTACATCAAGTACAGTTTGACGATTTAACGATAAATTATAACATGTTTGTAAATTTCCAGCTGAAATGTACTTCTACAATTAATTATCTGTTAAAGTATGTTAGTATTTTACTACTCAATGTTTGCCGACAAAATAACGAACATAGGACTAGCAGATAAATTATGAAATTTAAGTAATATTCATCAATCACGATAATCTATACTTTCCAAAGATCATTTTATGAGAATCATAAATATTTCATTTATGAGATCATTTTATGAGATCATTTTACCGAACGTTTTAAAGAAAACATGCCTTTGAAAAATTCAAGGCCACCATTTCAGAAGAAATAAAATATACAAAAGTCAGATTGCATCCCTCAGATGATTCCCTCAAAATGTTACACATATTTAAAACACCTAATATACCAAACGGGTAAAGTAATTTTAGAGCAGTTCTCACTGACTCGTACAAAACAATGTTACTCGTTACAATTCCTCTTATTTTGCAAAATGGTTACTTCATGAACGTCCTGTATTAAAATTCTCCGATTGTTCCGTCCGTCTCTCAGTGACATAATGCTATCAATAATTCACTCGCAGTAGGTAGCCGACAATTTACAACGGAATTATGCGGTGAATTGTAAAAAATAAGAAAAAGGCGGATAACTAGTTCGAGACAGACTGAAACGAATGGTATTTCCAGGTCGGTAGACGGTGAAAGTATCACGTTGGTTGTAAGCAAAGCATCGCACACTTCTTCCCTATTTTTACTCAGCTTCCCCTCTATCCACGTGGGTGGGACAAGCTTACGTATTTAGCGACGTAAAATGCAGGTGAGAGTAGAATTCAGGAAACCGTGGCTATAGGCATTTTGAAAATAGGGGAAACGTAAATATCCTGAGAAGATCGTATGAAATACAACGTGTACGCAAAGAGCGTGGGACGAATACAGACACCTACAAAGAGACACCGCAATCGTTTGATCATCGATTTTGATCAAACTTTTTTAATCTCGAGCAAGAATAAACTGATTCATATTTACTCGCTTAGAAAGATATTTAATATTTAATTTTTTGATCTTCAGAAATATTAAAATAATTAATCATAGGTGCGGTAACGAAAATGGTGCTGATAATTTTTTAAATTAATTCATCACGAGTTTATTTCTGTTTGAAATTAATATCATTTTTTGCTGTTTGTGTATATTTTCTTCTTTGAACCGTTTTTTAACATATTTATGTTTTATTATGGGTCCTAGATTTAAATTAGTCTTTCGTTTGTTTATTTTTTGAATTAAATTGTGTTCTGTTATTTACAATATACAGTAGGGTGGTATATATAAAATGAAACACGAAAAATAAGTAGGTATATTTCACAGAACAAATATTTATTGCAAATCGATACATTGCAGAATCCTACATTTTTAAATTTCATTTACAAACGTTTAAATTTCTAAATCCTTTTGCTTTGAAAATCGAGTTCCAAAGCCCTAAGTCACATCTCTCAATTCCCAATTTTCGAAATTTCCAAATTCACAAATACCCCAATACCAAATTGTCAAATTCTTAAATTCTTAAATTCTCAAGTTCCTAATTTCTCAAATTTGCAAATTCTCAAATTCACAAATACCCCAATACCAAATTCTCAAATTCTCAAATTCCCAAGATCCCAATTTCTCAAATTTCCAAATTTTCAAATTTTCAAATTCTCAAATTTCTCAAATTCCCAAATTCTCAAGTTCGAAAATTTCCAAATTCTCAAGTTCTTAAATTTCTCAAATTCCCAAATTCTCAAGTTCTCAATTTTTCAAATTTCCAAATATCCAAATCCTCAAATTTGTAAATTTCCACAATTTCAGTTTCCAAATTTCCAAATTTCGAAAAGTTCAGTTTCCCTATCATTCGCATATACCTAAATAGATCTACTTTCGACTTTATTTTAGATTTCTCATTCTGAATTACGAAAATTATCACGTAACTTTTGTCAAAATGTTAACCTTCAAGATAAAAAAAGATTCTATATGCTAGTTTACGTATTCGTTATTACGGGACATTAAACATCCGTAAATGTAGGGTTAATTCTAGAAATAATATATTCGACATAAGAAGTAAAATTGCTACTTCGCATATTCCTCGAAATGCACAACCATTTATTATAATATTCAAAATAAAATAAATATTTGAAAACGTTGCATTTTAATCGACAAGTCCGCAGTTTGTTTCCGCGATTTAATCAGAATAAATTCGGACGTTGTCAACAAGTATGTTCGAATAAAATGGTACGCAATTTTTTATCTTGTCGTGTACAAGGGTTTTATGCCACGAGGAAGAGTAAATGAGTTGTGCATCCTCGGGTGGCGATTGTTTCCACCCGAAAACAGGAAAAGTTTATCGTTATCAGGGACAGACTCTTCCTACAGAGCAACGGCAATCCAGATATCACCGACGAAATAGTGAATTACATATTTCGTAACATTGTTCGTTCAAAGGAAACGTTTACTTTTTATAACCATAACAATATCATTTACCACGTTTAACCTTTGCATTATTATAACGAGCTACAATCTGAACGCACTTGTAATTCGAATTTGATAAACTTTTCTCTTATTTTTGATGCACTTGAATTTTTAATTGAAATCCAATTACAATGTGCAAACTAAAATAATGACATTTAAACTTTTTTTATCCGTTTTAATATTGTAGCAATAAACAGACAGTGATTGATCAAATTATTATTCTCAAGAGAATTCTTAAAAAAGACTTTAATTAGTTTAACGATATCATTGATACTTTATATATTGATAAATTAGAATATATGACAAACTTGTGAATAACGTGTTGTAATACTTGTAACATAACTTAAATTAATACATAAATTTTATTTCTGGAATAAAAGACGTGTGCTTAATTGAATATACATATGTATTTCAATTGATATTCATTTTATTTGTTTTTTCTTTGTTAAAACTTATAGTCTATAGGCTCTCAATTTTTTTAACACCTTATAATCATGGAAAATCCTTTCAGTTAGTAATTTTAATTTCAATAAATTTAATAAATTATGTTTAGCACATGTAACCATATTTTTATTGGACAAGCCTTCATATATTTAACGAAGTTATAATTTATGTTAACGATTTTCAAGAAAATAAGTGAGAGATTTACTTACAGTGGGTAGCCAAATTATTAAGAGACTTTTTTTAAATTATGTAGTATATACGACTTTAGTTAGTTTGATACTTGATATATTCTAGAGCAAAATGCGAATGCGGATATAAGGTTATGTTAGTATTCTACGTTTCGGACCTCTGTCAATGCTTAAACGAAAACCTTGACTTCAATTTAAGCAATGTCGTATTCCACAAATGCTAAATCCTTGTGTATTTCGAATTGTAAACAAAAAAGACTGAGTACCAAAATACTGACCAATATGATATAGTTGTACGTAGATCTTAAATTTTTACTTTTAACTATATGCATTATTGTTAAAAAATAATGTTATGACATTGCAGTAAAAATACTGTATTATTTTATTGGTTACAATTATAAAATATGTAAATTTTTGTTCGAGTAAAATAATTTGACTGTCCTCTGTATATTTGATGTATTTATAAGGAGTTAACGTTCCATGCACTCATATAACATTCAGAGTAAATATCATATTTTTATCATGAAACTTGCTTTTTCGTCTTTTATTTTATTAATTATTATATAAACACTATAATAGGGTAAATATATCAGAAGCAGAGGTTAAAAAACATTTTTTCATTTTTCGTGTTATCGTTAATCTCTGTTTCAGTAAGCAATTTTATAGATGGGGGTTTTATTCGTCGGCTGTTTTCAAACGAATTGAACTTATTAGTACTGATAACCCTGTAATAAAGTTTTATGAAAAACCTTGGCAAACAGTTAACATATCAAGCTTCTTAACACTTTATAGTTAATAGGTTCATAAACCAATAATTGTAATTAAATAAAATAAAACGTAATGTTTATTTGAAACAAAAAATACAAGATTTTTAAAACAGAGTTACGGTAAAATTAGATAATATACATATACAGAGCATCTGAAAAAAGTAAAACACGTTAATAGCTATAAATTTTCATACAAGAGTGCATCATTTATTGAACAGCACGCTATTTTCAAAATTCTTTTTGTGGAAATCTTCTTTTGTATGACTGAAAATGAAAATTTAGCTACCGATACAGATACTCTAATTAGAGCTACAGTAGAAAAAAAAATATTGCGAAACTTGATTGAAATTCACTTTTATTTAAAAAAACATGTACCTCTCTGAGTTTTCTTAAATTTCAATTTACTTATTTTAAAACATTAAGTATTTTATTTTTTATATTAATTTTTATTTTCACGTCAAAGCTTGCAGTAATGAATTACATAGTTGTATTATCTATATTGCAAGTTTTATATATTTTGTGCAATATTCTCGGATGAGAATATTGAAGCGAAGTAACTTATACTGAATTACAGTATAATTATCTATACACAGTGTAGTAATCGTATTACTGCGAAGACTCTGTGTATTATAGGAGTTTCGAGATTGTTTATGAGTACATAATTTAAACTTCTAACAAACAGACGATCTTAGGAAGCTATAGATTATCGTGATTGATGAATATTACCTGAATTTCATAATTTATCTGCTAATCTTATGCTCGATATTTTGTCGACAAACATTGAGTAGTAAAATACTAACCTAGTTTAACAGATAATTAATTGCAGAACTACATTTAAGCTGGTAATTTATGAACATGTTTTAATTTATCATTAAATCGTGAAGGAGTACTTGATGTAGTTTAAACAGTTAAACGAAAGAGCTGTTAATATTTGCGAACAACCCGTCTAATGAAGTATCCTTCGAACTCATTTCCTAAATTGTAATCACCGGAATCATAATGTCCTTCGCAAAGTGGCAATCTCTTAACATTTGAAGTTGAGAGCATATTAATAGTGTCGGTCGTAGTAAAACCCATTACATGAATGACATCACGCTCTAGAACTGTTGTATGCAAATACGTCATTGACCATCATTAACCTCTCCGTGTTTATAGTTCGTTTCGACTAATTTTTCATAACACGCTACGCAAACAGTTTCGCTTGATAAATTAGCAGCTTGGAAATTCGTTCCGTTTAAATGTAACAATCACAGTTATCAATTTACTTATATAATTATAGCAAAGTTTATTATATAACGATTCCAATAATTTCGTGTTACACGTATAAAGATATAGGATTATTAACCGTTGACATTTTGATTGCTACTGGTGTTGTGTATTCGTGCTTCTGAAACGCCGGTAGCAAATATTTGTCGTAATTAACGATTACAATTGAAACATTTAATTAGCAAGCGCAGCTATCGATTATATCGGATATACAGTATGGACTGCGTACATATTATAATGTATTATATGTTTATCACATTTCTAAGATTTAAATATTTAGGAATATAGGAATTTGAGAAACTAAAAATTTGTGTACTTTGAAATTTTACGATTACAAAATTTGAGAACGTAGGAAATTCGAAACCTAGCAATTTGGAAGTTTGAAAATTTAGGGATTTGAAGAAATGCAAACTTTGAGATTTAGAATTTGATGATTGATACATTTGTTATTTCGTTTTTCAAAATTTAAAAATTGAAGTAGCTTCAGGAATTCAGGAATTTAGGAATTTTGGAATTTTGGAATTTAGGAGTTTAGGAATTTAAGAACTTGATAATTTAGGAATTTGAGAATTATAAAACTAGGAAATTTGGAAGTTTGAAAATTTCCAAACCTGAAATTTCAAAAATAGTAGAAATGTAGGAGTTTAGAATTTGTAATTTTAACAATAATTTGTCATTTGTAATTTGGAATTGTAATATCTCAACTCTTCTCCTCACCTATAAGTCTATCAGATACTAATTGCAATTTCAAAAATTAAGAATTTTATAGTGTATGCTAAATTAAAATTTACATAATTTTCTATTAGGGATATGCATTCAGATACGCAAATTGGTAAAAAGCATATACTTCACAAAATGTATGATACAAATATTATTGTATAATATTATTTATTAAAAAATAAATAATATAATATAATATATAATATTATGAATATTAATATTTATTAATATCATTTATAATAATATTTATTTTTTAATAAATAATATTATCTCAATATTATTTATGTCCGAATATTTCAAGCATTTACGAAAAAGGAAGGTAAATCGTGTTTTGCACTGTGAAATGTATGAAAGAATATTGAAACTGATGCATAATTGAAAGTGCAGAATAACTGGTAATGATCAATTCGTTGCGTGTGTAACAAGCAATTTCAAACGTGACGTCACGCAAATATTTATGCGGCCACGACACAATACGGTGCATCTATTTACGGTTCGCTGGATTGTAAATTTGAGAAAAGCGCGGTTACACGTAATGGAATGGAGTAACACGCGATAGAATGTTAATCAGTATACTGAGTGCACATCAGCAGAACGTCATCGTTAATTCATGTGTCAATTATTTAGAAAGATGCAACGCTTACCAATGACATCACGATCTGATCTCATTCACCACTAATGCATTCAATGATTATTCAAAATAAAATACTATTATCCCGTTAAAACATCGTAAATATACTTAACACTTTCAAAATATTGAATGTACAAAATAAAATTATATTGACTATACAGGGTGTTCCAGTTTTTTACCACCGAACTTTGTCAATATATTCCATGCGCAAAAATAAGAAAAATATGTTACATTAATATCGCATTTTAAACGCTTTGCTAAAAAGTTATGACAAAAATACAAAATGACTTTGTATTGTTTTGTTTTTTGATGTCACATACAGCGTTTCTCAATTTTGAACGTAAAACTACCAGCATATTCCATAAATAAACATCGTAAAAAAATAATATATAAACATAGAAATAAATCGTCCATCATCGTTTCATATATTCTTCTTAATCTTTCAATGAATTTTAAATAATTTATTGATAGATTACGAGGAATAAATGAAATGATGCTGGACGATTTTCTCTTTCTCAAACGGTTAACTGTTGACTTTCATATTTTTTTATAACTCTTTTATTTTTATTTAGTCTTATTTTTATTTACTCTTATTTTCTTTTATTTTTATTTAGAGAATATGCTGGTAAATACGGACAATACTGGAACACCCTGTATGTGACATCGAACAAAGCCATCCGCTGTTATTTCATATTTTTGTTATAACTTTCTAATAAAGTGTTTGAAACTCTGTGTTGATACAATATTCTTTTTTCATTTTTACGAATAGAATATGTTAATAAAGTTAGGTAATAAAATATAATCAAATACATAATTATCCATTAATTTTATGAACTAATTGTGAATTGATTTAATGATTGCTATCGTTTCAATGCTCTTTTTCTATCAATATTTCCAAACGTTATATCTTTCCAATATACAGTAAATTTTTCAGTTATATTTTTTCAATATATAATAAATTTCTAAATGTTACATCTTTCCAATAAACAGTAATCCCTCGTTATCCACGGAAGTTATATTCTCGCAACTGTGCACATAAAACGAAACCGCGGATAATAAAACTAAAGAACCTCATAAAATAAAGAAGTACGTCATAAATAAAATAAACGTTATAAAATAAACAAAGACGTGAACGCACTTCTTGTTACACAAGATATTTAGCACAAATTTTTGCAATTTATTTCAACTTTCTTTTAACTACGCATACAGAAACGATGATAAACGTGGGATATCTGTATTTGCATGTTAATTACGTACAATTTGTCTGACGATATCGTGTCAGTTCATATTAAAAAAAAAACGTATAAAGTTTACATAAAATTGTTGAAACAACATAAAGGAAGAGATAAAAGCGGTTATTGCAACACGTGTCTTCCTCGACATCGATTTTTACAATATAAATAAATTACTTGAGGTGACAATGTCAAGTACTTTTTATTATTATATAACATAACTTATTATCCGATCGAATGCTAAATATTTAAAATTACACATATTTTATCTGCAAGCAAAACTGTGTATCGTTCTCAAATTTTACGAAGAGTTTATCAGAGAAGTTGTACAGATTGCTCTCATTTATGCGAGCCACAGTATCGCGTGATATTTACAAATTCATGTTACTTAATGCAATATTGATGGACAACGTTAATACTTGATCAAGCGTTATTTATACACCATTTTATCTGAAGCCATTACAAACTGTGATAAATGTAGTTTATGTTACAAGACAGATCGACAATTGTCAGTTGGCCATTAAAGTGTTGCACGATATTAGTTTCATCGCGCGAAGGCTATGCGTGACATCACATTCTAAAATTATTTATTAACAAATCCGACCTTTACCGTTACCTCATATCTTTAGTTACTTAATTGTTACTTATTCGAGGCCGTTTCCAGTGATATCGCTCGCGTCACACCAGAAACCGATGTCGCTTCTTTGTTTTCCCGATCAACGGAATTCTACTATCGCTAAATAACCAATATGTTCGATCTTCTTTGCTTATTTCTATACTTTCTTCTCTATCGGTAATTTTTTTCACATATCTGGAATTTGTAAACTTACCTCATGTTATGTTATCAGACTAATAATTTGAAAACGAATGTGACGGAAATTAACAAATTTTTGCTTAGCTTTAACCAATTTTTATTCCGTTACTATATTTTGAACAAAAACTACTTTCACTGAAAGTATAATTCTTTCTGATACCACTTGCAGTCTGTACCATAAACTATTTAATTGGAACTCAATTATAAATACTATTACTTAGTATATTTTCTTTATTATACTGTTAGTATAGTTTCTTTTAGAAACTATTCAGATACATAAAAATATATATGCAAGAAATAAATACTACAAAGATAATAGTTTCAGTGATAAAACTGTAATATGAATTTGATGAAACCTAGAATAAATGAGAACAATCTGTACGAATTCATAAAACTTATGTCGTTCCGTTAGTAAAATAAATAATCTTGTTTTCTCAATTAGTGAATGGAGATAGAAAACTTAACACTTTTTATTTTTGACCAAATTCAGTACTTTTTAATGAAATCAAATTTCTACCCTGCCGTGAATGCAATTGTCGTTTTGTAATATTTAATGCCATTTTCTATGAAAAATAAATCACTATACATTTTAAATTGACCTATAATTTTAAATAATTTAAAAACTATTACTTGAACTAGAATTGTTAACTACTAATAGTTGCACGATAAATAATTAATTAATTGTAGTCAGAGCGAGGATAACAGAATATAAACAGAATTGAAATCATTTATCGACAACCCTTGTATTTAATGAAATTTTCGTTTCTCCACTTGACGGCAATTGTAGATAAACGATTAAATCGTTTAGACACGATTAAAGTAAATAGTTAGACGACAAGTTTCCAATTCAAACTTTTAATTTTCCCCAAGGTGATTTTCACCGTCGAGCAAGTTTCTGATTGAAAGTAAAAGCGCGACAATTGTTTTCTCTTGTTTCACGTTGCGTGCAACACATTCCTATATGTGGATGGCGCTTAAATTCTCTTACTATCTGTATTATTAAAAAATGTACAAAGGTAACATAATCAGTTGTGTTTTCATTGAAGAATAAAGGAATTGATGTAATAAATATTCAAATAAATGAAATAAATCTCAATTGTATAAAATAAATTTTAATTTTAAGTTAAAATACTTAAAATAATATTTAGGGATGATAAGACTGCACAAAATTTTATATATTATATAATTTAATTAAATTAATTATTTATATGAAGTTGGGAGGACATTTATATTTAAAAAACTGAAAATACATTAAACGATTATAAATGAAAATGGAAATAATCTCGATTTTAAATTCAGTAGTATATTAAATAGTTTAATATATATTATATTTTTTTTCCATTAACACGTTGACTGCTATGCTGAAGCAGTTGAAAATTTAATAAGGTAACCATTTTGTTTCTGACAAATCTCATCGAACATTTTCACAGTATTTTATTATATTTATTATCTACAGTTTCAAGTAGTTAATACGACTATTTTCAACTAGATAAACGAACAAATTCCTAATAATATATGTGATAGATTCATACGAAAATTTAAGCGCCACCTATATGCAGGTGTCGTAGCACTCAAAATGATAAACTCTAAATTAACGACCATAATTTTCAGAACAAGTTAACTGTTGGCTATGAACCTCGTGGCCGTTGGTAGTGACATCATGCTATTCAGCTGTTTATTATGAACGTGAATGAAACAGTTCAATGTGACAATCGGTGATAACGTTGAAGTTCTTCGGAGGAGAATAAGCGATTTCTTTATGGTTATACCGATAACCCGTTATATTCCGTTTGCGCGCGCGAGAGCTCGCCACCCCCTTCGCCCGCCAACCCTTGTTCTCTGACCGCTGTTTCTCGGTAAACGGCCAAAAAAAGACTCCAAAATTAATGAACCGCGTACAGAGTTTATCGCCACGAGATGCTGGCATGCTGAGCCGCTCGTAAACTCGCGGTACGCGCCGGATCCCGATACCAAACGACAGCGACTCGTTTCATGGAAATCGACGATACCGCCGTGACCAGGCTAATAATAACGACGACGTGATCGCTAATTAATTTCGAGGGTTAAAATCGATAAGAGACGTCGAGTTACTGGTTGAAATTCGATACGTTCGTCGGTTAACGGTTAACCTATTGCACTGAAAATTGATTTGCAGATGAGCATCGAAATGGAGACGGGTTTGAACCGAATATTCCAATTTTCGAAATTCGAGTCCGAAGCTTTATAAAATTTCAGCACTCTCGCAATTCAAAACTGTCGAAACTTGAAGCGGGCTTTTTGTTTTGGGAATATCTCGTTTTAAGGACCGATGACGATAAAATTTTTAAAACTCGCATACGTTGTACGCACTCGTTCTGCAGTTCAACGATCACGATCGAGTGTCGATCTGCTTATTTCATCGAAAACGAAAACTAATTGCCGAACATTCGCAAAGCATCATGCTACGAATATTCGAGATATGCAATACATGAATCAAATATTCGAGGCACGTTGCAAACGATTCTTTATTCGTCGATTTTATACGTTTCCTTATCTGGGTTTCGAGAGTTTCGAATCACGAGAAAGGTGCGAATTTTCGAATTTACGATGCTCGAAATTTTCTTGTGCTTCGAGAGGTTTCCAGGTTTCACGCTTCGAGCACCTCTAATTGAAAGCAATTTGAGATTTTTTATTAACATTTTGCACTCGAAACATCACACACTCATTTGGCTTAACTATAAATTTACGGATATTTTATGAGCACTTCTTAAATTAAAACTAAAGTAGGCAAATAAAGGATGACGTGTATATTAGCTTATACAAGGATTCTTCATTTGAACAAAAGTTAACATACATTTTGACAAATCTTAATAATTTCTGTAATTCAAATTAAGAAATCTAAAATCTATTTTGACGGATGAATGTAGAGCTAGTAGAACAATTTGAAATAAGTATTTTTTAACTGAATCTATAGTGTTATAGAAATGGACATCAATGGCAATTAATAATAGAGAAATAAACTTCTCAACTAGAAAGAGTTAAAGTTACTATCTTTGAATGCAAACAATAGAAGTTTGTATCCTTTTTTAAGAAATTCTAGCAACTTTTGATATTGTGAAGAGAAAGCATATTTTCGTACGGCAAAATTAGGCTACAAACGTCATTTCTATATTCAAACATCGTGCTGTACACGTCATCTCAACGTTTGGGTTAAACCTAGGATTTAATTTCAATTACATAGAGGCCAACAGAGGGAGAAAAGCTAAGTTTGAATAAGGAGTGATTAACCTCAAAAGCTTAACCCTTGGTAGACCCACTATCGAGATAATGACAATTTAAATTTAATTTTATACTCTATATCAGTGATGGGCAATTGTGTACGTGAAGACACATCGTACCTACCTGCGAATAATGTTCTCTCGTGAACTTCGATGAGTAGTCAAATTCTCAATTTGAAAATGGGAAATTTCTAAATTTACATTTTTTCAAATGACTAACTTTCCGAATTTTTAAAATTGCAAATTTTTTAATATTTTAATGTCCATATTTGGTAAATAACACAATTCAAAATTTTCAAACTATCAACTTATCACGTTTCTATATTACCAAATTTCCAATTTAATGTCTGAATTTTTTAATTCAGAAGTTTGAGAATATTGGGCTGTATAAATTTTGAAATTTGTAAATTTGAAAATATAAAATTTCTGTTTCCAAATTTTGCAAATTTTCAAATTCGAAAGCTTGTATTTTTATGTTTCCAAATTTTGTAAATTTTCAAATTTGATAGTTTGCATTTCTAAATAACCCAGTATATAATTTTTAATTTTTCTGAATTACCAAGTTTCTATATTCATAAATATTTTAACAGTATTTGTTGTTACAAATTTATTTATAACTTTCGAGAAGTCATTAAAATCAAGTGGATAAAATTGCTTCATAAGACAAGTCTTCTTAACTTTCCTCCAGTGAACACAGCTTCACTCAGTACATATTACACATATGTTCACATGTGATGTTCATTTCTGTGTGTACATAATGTATTTTATAATTATAGTTAAATCCATGTAAAAATAGAATTTGAATTATGTACGCAATTATAAATAACATTGTTATAGATAAATGTAGCACCATATCCGTTCATTACGTCACTCATAAAACATTTGTTTCCTTGGGTTAAAGATTAACTGAAACAAATGATAACAAAACTTAAAAAGCATGAAAGAATTTTAATTATAATTTAAAACTCTATAAAAGTAAAACCAACCAATCAGCAGTACAGTTAATTCTTTAAATTTTATTAAACACTAAATGTAAATTAAAAAAGAGTAAAGAGAAATGTAAAAAAGAGATAACCTCACATAATATTTCATATAAATATCATCTAAAAATTCATTGCACCGGAAAAATATAAAAATCGTATAAATCTAAAAATGTTTATGCACAGAAATTAACTAACAAAATATATTTATTTCTTAAATAATAAATACATTTAATTTTACTCCTATTGTATTATAGAAACGAATACAGTTTCTTTTTATCGAAAAAATGTATCCATGAAAAAAATGAATGTATTAAATACTTGCTATCAAATCTCATTAATCGATTTCGACGAATCGGTTTATCGAATGTTTATAAGATTCGTTCGACGAATTTCTTAACTGTGAAACAAATTAATGCTTCGAAGATTAAAAGTCACATAACAGAACACATTCAATTTTAAACAAATTTATTCGTAGAATATACTTTATCGTACTTTTGTTAAACAAACATTTTTTATCGCAAGTTTTTAATGTGTATTTTTTATCTATACATTGTGTTCTTCATTCAATATTACGGGTACAGTTTCCATCAAGCAATTATCAATTTTTATGATATTCAGTTCGTAAAAAGTCCATCGACTAAAATGAAAATAAAATTGAAGTGAAATATTTCTCGTAAATAAGCAGTAAAAGAGCGTCTCTTTATTCTGTTTCATTTAAACATTAATTTCATTCATAAAAATAATACTATGTGCCGACACATTGAATTATAAAACTCAGATAGAATTCAAGTGATAGGTTCGTCAAGCTCTAAAATAGGTCAACAAAAATAAAATTATCGTGACAAGTAACGATAACTAATCAGTGAGTCTTACTCAATTATGCGTATCATGTTACTCATTCATCAAAATTGTACTAAAATATATTTATTAAAGTTCGTTAAATTGCAGTCGTCTACATGGTCAAATTATTGTATTTTTTAAACCAATAGAAAATTCAGTCACTAATTATTCTCATATTAAAAATCTTAATCTCCATTTCATGTATAAAATAGTAGCACTACTAAAATGGTAGTAATTTCATGTAGCACTCAGTAAAAAATAAAATTAATTAACACTTTGATAAAGAGTTTGGTAAAGAGTTGATTTTATTTTAAACCTTAAATCATATGTTTAAAAAGAGGTTAAAAACTGAAAATGTAATACGCAGTTATAAAAAATTGCAACTACTCATCTAATTCTTTTTATTCCGTTTGATATTTTATTTTGATATATTTGCATATTTGATTGTATATGGGACACTACATTATTATATTAACTATAGTTTTGTGGCTGGTAACAATTGCAGCGGTATTAGCAATATTAGTTAATCTATACCGTCAATTGTTAAAGAGAGTGTTAAAAATGTTAGCATCTTTATCGTAAACAAATTTTCCTACATTCTCAACAATTTTGAAACTCAATTTCCTGGAAAACGCAGCCACGCATAAAAAAAATGCTGCATATACTCGACCAAATTTTACCGCATAGAATAATTCTCTTTCAACCTGTAGCCACATTCCAAATTGTGATGCTCGAAATCCCACTCGACTCGTGCGAAAAATTTGCAGCATCCGATAAAAAATCGTTACGAAACGCGATCAAACCAGCGAGAGGCAACAGAGAGGACAAAACAGTAAACGCCCGGGCACATACGAGAAACTCGTTGAAACAGTAACCTAATTCACGTGTCAACAAGCTGGTGGTTTCCAGGAATACACATCGTTAGAGTTATTAGCATAAAGGTACAGGCGTATAGAAACGTGATTCGAACGAATATTTCGCGGATTCCGGTGAATTGATCAATTCGTAAATTACACAAGTCGCGAGAATAACGGTGTCACGAGAGTTAGTACGGCTCGTTTGATCTATGTGGGACGTCTAAGGGTGGACGCAATCTGTCTCTTACGAAACGTGTAACCTCGATACTCGCTATCTGAAGAAGCTCTGGAGTTCAAGGGGTCTCGATGTG
The DNA here is from genome assembly GCA_945859555.1 of Megachile ligniseca. Taxonomy (NCBI): domain Eukaryota; kingdom Metazoa; phylum Arthropoda; class Insecta; order Hymenoptera; family Megachilidae; genus Megachile; species Megachile ligniseca. The sequence continues at coordinate 3,147,574 of OX243777.1, forward strand.
TACCGTGCAGGAACGTCAAGAACTCGAGAATCGTGGGTCGAACAATATTAGGTTGTTGCAGATCGAATAACTGATTTTAACCTATGATTTTTTCGGTGGTTGCGTCAGAGCTAACTAATTGTTACTGCTTACCCTTTGCACCGAAATATATTTTTGTTATTTACAGATAGCTTTTAGTTGAGATGTTTGATGCAATCTTTTGAAGTTATGAGCGTTAATGTGATTCTATAATATCGTTTATTAAAAAAAATAACTAACATCTGTTTAGAATTAGTAGTCGGAAAAACATGTTTTACCATTTTAATGACACTCTCTACCTAACCGACCAACGGATGAGTAAAAGCCAATATGCCGTCGCAGTAACCAATCAAATACACCAAAAGCGCTTAAATTGACATACAAATAATTTTTTGTATTCTAGGCATGAAAAACTATTAAATAGAAAAACGGCCAACAATTTTGTTTCCCCAACATATGGTTTAGCCAATTGCCGCCATATATCGTACAAACAGCACTATAGATTTATAATGCATAACGGATGTAACAGTATAGATTACAGTTAAAAAATACCTATTTCAAATTGTTGTGTTAAGCTAAATAATGAGTGTAAATCGTCTTAGGAATGCAAAGGATTATTGCATAGGATGTTTTATACATCGTACGAATGACATTATAAATTTAGTTGAAAAATAATAGTCGTAAACAAATTATTTTACAAATACTTGAAAAATATTCAAATTTAATATTCTCAAAAATGCGGTCATGTAAAAAGAAATTTGATTCTATATTTTTTACTTAGTTTTTCATATAAATTCACCTTGTTTTTGTTCTACATTTTTTTTACAATTGTTCTACTTTTCCGAATTTCTATATTTCCTAAACCCCAGATTCTCACATTCTTAAATTTCTAAATTACCAGATCCTCAAATTTCCAAGTTTATAAATTCCTAATTTAAATTAATAATTGTCAGATCTTCAAATTTTCCAAATGTTCATACTCTCAAATTTTTCTTACATCCATATACTATAGAATTTCGAATTCCTAAATTCTTACACTTCTAAATTTCCAAATCTCCAAATGTTTAACCTTCTAAATTTCCAAACCTCCAAATTCACAGCCCTTTAAATTTCCAACTCCCCAAATTCTAAAGCACCCGGCAAATCCGATTGCTCGTGTCTATACACAGTTTTACAATTCACCAAATGTTTGAAGGGACGTTACAATTTCCTGAATCAAATACGTCTACAATCACTCCATCTCGTAGTTATTTGAAACTGTTTCATTAAGTGGATTAAATCTATCCAGGCAACGATCCATCAAAGTGGTACAAACAGCCCTCTGTGTTCCGTTGACAGAGAATGACAAACAGCATCTCCTCGTTCGTGGAGCGCGTTCGAACGAAAAATAAGCGACTACATAGTAGGAAGCAACGAACGATTAGGCTCGTGACAAAAGGGATTCAGGAATTCCTGCTCGGTAGGCAGAGTTCACGGGATCGATTCCCAAAAATAGGGCGCGCAACGGCCGCATATCCGTTTCTATTTCCGCACGAGCTACGCGTATTCAGAACAGAGATGCACTGCTATCTCGATCTGTATAAGCCGGATATTTTTTCCCGCTCATGTGTCGCCGATAAATTAAAGCAGAAAGAAATTCCCACTCGTTGCAGTCGAAATTATGGCGCGAAGACCCGATAAAAATCCCCTTGTCGTTCCATCGAGACACAATCACAGGAATTTATAAAAATAGTGCTTTCCCTCGGTATTTGTAACGTCAAGTTTTCAGGAAAAACACGTGAATGTGAAAATTTGAATTGATGTTGTGTCGCAAATAAAAGTGAAGTTGTTGAATAAAAGAGAAATGTTTCAATAAGCAAAATACGAGATATGTTGATCTATTGATATGCATCAATGTGAAGATACATTGATATGTATCAATATGAAGATATATTGATGTGCATCAATATTGCGCCGGGTATACGGAACTGACGTATATTGTGAGGTCCGGATATATGAGAGACTGTGTCCGTTTATATGGCCTCGAGCTATGTCCGCCAATTTCTACTGTTAACTCGAAGCAAACTATTGAATTTCCGGAACAAAAGAAATATAATATTTTTAGATATTTGGTATGTCGTTACTGGATGGTCTCGATTAAATTATTGAAGTTTGTGCTGTTAATTTAATGCAAAATATGATTATTCTATTAATTTTCCTATTACTTTTAAGTTGTGTAATATTTTTATTGACAATCTGGAATTGATGTCAATTCCTAATGTACGTATAGAATTAATTGCCATTAATATGTATTTTTTAAAACACTATTTAAAGTGTTTAATACGGAGAATAGCAATAAAAACCGAAAGAATAGGAATAAATAATAATAACAGAAATAATGATATCAAAAAAATATTACTAATTGATGTAATAAAATAAACGGAATAAATATAGGAATAACAATGGTAAAAAATTAGAAGACAAGCTAGGTGAAATGAAATTAGTAGTAGAACTAAAAAGAATTGAAAAAGCAATAAAAAGTTTTATTATATAATACATAAAAAATTATTTATGATTAAAATAGACTGTCAAGATTTTCATATGACTCGCTTTATATGAACATACATAAATAACAATACATGTCACAAGTAATGAAGATAAACCTACTTTAATGATATTAATAATAGCATTATATATAATACAATTACTTATTTATAATATTTGCTAACTGTAGAGTTAACAAATTTGTCGATTTTTCTACATTGTTCTGTTTTGTACAATATTCTCACTTTTTGTGTTGTGAACAAATTTTCTTATAAATACTTAAAAAATGTTCAAATTAAATATTTTTGAAAATGAAGATATAGAAACAATTGTATTCTACAGTTTTTATTTATTTTCCTGTATTTTTATCATCTTGTCGATTGTACCACCATTTCGGAAACAACCTGTGAATATGTTTCTGAAAAGTACGAACATGTTATTAGGTAAAAATGAATGATCTTTGCTAAGTTTTTAATGTTTTCTGTGAGGAAGCACAAGTGCGCTGCTTGTGTATCTCTTGAGGCTACATTGAATTATTGACCTTAATCACTTGCTGACGCATTAAGTAACGCGTTATCGCTTGAAACTTCCGTTTTCACCTCGACACACGATCTTCAAGTTGTACTGTTTGCTTGCTCGAGAATAATTATAACTTTCTATCAACTATATTCAAAATTTCGAATCCAACTGACAGTATTTATTATTTCCATTAACATTCTGTTATTTTAAAAAGCCTGATAACAAATACATACAATAAATCTTTAATTCCTTATAACTTGATATTTTTTTAATCGATTAAATTACTTCTATTTAAATAATTTTATTAATAGGTTAATTAAATTGCTAGTTCAAAAATGGTTTCAATTTTTGTTGTTCAATACATCGTTAACATAATTCATATTAATACTTTAATTCCTGGATGTAAAAGTGAAGATGCTTAAATGATTATAAATGATTCCAATTCTTGTTGTTCAGTACAGTTTTAACATAATTCATATTAATACCATAATATTAATATTTATACCTTATAAATATTATTAGTTTATATTAATAATTTAATATGAGTTATTTTTGAATTAAAGTTATATTGAACAACAAGAATTGAAACCATTTGTAATAAGTTAAGAATCTTTATTTTTACATCCAGAAATATTTCTAAATCACAAATTGTTAATTATCGTAAATTTGTTATAGATTAAATCGTAAACTCCCTTAGCACTATTAATTTAAAATGTAATTGTCACAGTGAATTTTCAAATTTAAATTTTCAATTTGATATATTATATTATTGTAGTATCAGTATTGTTCGAGTTTGTTATTTCTACTTTTAGTGTTTATTCAATTATATAAAATTTCAGAAAGTTGTATCGTGATAGTCCACTTGTTACATACGCAACATCTATTTTCAAAATAAAATGTTTGCGTAATATCTCTTTTTTATATTCCCCGTTTAAATTAAAATTGAAAGTTTTCAAATTAAGAACAGTTTCAATCATAACGATTGTTTAATTTCATTAAAATTTATTCACAATATGTTATTTTATAATTGTACTGCCGTTACACATGCTGCACACAAATAAAAAAAGACTTTCTACGCTCATATATTCACATCAAGTTTCCAAATAAACATACTAGTATTGTCGAGGGTGCGTTGGTCTATTTTAACTCTTAGGTATTTTATAAATCGTTTCGACATATGGTACAACTGAATATATATTTAAAAATAACAAGAAAAGAAAATTTTCTATATTAAACTTGATGCATTTCGTATTGATGCAACTCGAAGATCTTCATTTCTCATCATGAAATATTTGTAAGACAAAAATTGCTAATTATTTAAAACTTGCTATATCTTATGTTATAAATCCTTTAATTTTAACTCGGCCAATTTGAAATATTAAATTGTAATGTAAATTTCTAATTTTACTGGAAAACCCTGCGTTAATATGCCTTAGATTAAATGAATCTTAAATTTAGAAATCTTCAACATTAAAAACTGTCGAATATAGAAATTAAGAAATTTTCTAATTTCTCAATTTTTAAATTCACGAATTCCCAAATATAAAAATTCTCAAATTACAGACTACCACACATAGAAATTAAAAAATTTTTAAATCTTTAAATGTAGAACATTTTTAATTTCACAATCCTTATATTTATGAATCCGTCGTTCAAGCATCAAATGTATCTAATTTATTTTATGGAATTATTATTTATTTAAAATAAAAAAATTAATACAAGTTATAGTATAACTTAAATGCAGTAAAATGTAGTAACTACATTTATAAATATAGTATATGTAAAGAAATTATAAGCAAAGGCTGTCAGTACAATAATGACACCTGGAACACGTTTAGTTTTTCATGTATCAGAACGATTTGATTATAATATTCATGGATACAATGTACCTCTTATTTAATCAAATTTTAAGTCTCCGATGTTTAGATCTCTTTTCATATTAAGCAGTATCCTTTTAATTCTCTAACAGAAATTACTGTGTCAATTTCATTTCTGTTGCTCGGTCTAATTGTACGCAGGCTAAAGATCTATTGAATTCTCTCCAACAGCTCAGTCCGTGTACAGTCAAGAGCAAATCTGGCTTTCCTTAGGAAAATATACCGAACACAGCAGAAAAGAAAAATTTTGGGTGTCAGGAATTTAGGAACATATACAGTTATGAGCATCTGAGGATTTGATAGACTAGAAATTTAAAATGTAGGTATTTGGAAACCTTGAGATTTTGGGAATCTAGGGATATAAGAGTTCCCTAGTCATTCTAGGAATGTGAAGGTTTATAGATTATGGAAATCTAGAGATTTGTTAGTTTACAAATTTAGGGGTCTAGGAAACTGTAATTTTGGAGATTTAGGAATTCGGCGAACCAGTAATTTGGCGATCTAGGAATTCGACGGTTTACGAACTTATGGATCTTGATATTTGAGGAAATTAGAATTTGGAGATCTGAGCATTCGACGATTTAGAAATATCGGTATCTAGAAGAGTTAATTTGTCGATTTAGGAACTTGGTGATCTAGTAATTTGGAGGCCTGAGTGTTTGGTGACTTGGTAGGGATTTGAAAAACTATGTACTTAACGGACAAATTTCCATTTGGAGTTACGGAAATTTAGGAATTCATGGGTTTGAAAATTTGGATACTTACGAGTATATAAATTTGCAAACTTGAACATTTAAAAATTCGGGAATTTGCGAACTTAAGCATGCAGAATTTTATGAATTTAAAATTTTGTAAATTTGCAACCATGAGCATTTAGAAATTAAAGAATTTTAAATAAATGTAATTTGTATAAATGTTGTAATGCAAGCCTATGTTGCAATCGAGTGTACCGTGAAATCGTTGCCACGATTCATAGGCCGTTTGTCATCGACGATGATCGAAAGCAAACGATGCGGTCAGAGTCAGCAAACACGGAGTGGTAAATCAATGGCGACAAATTCCATTAACTCGAGAAACGTCGGAACTCGAACGATGTAATCGAAACGCGTCTTTCGTAGAACGACAGAATGTTTCAAAGAGGTCTGCAACAGAAAGGCTGATGGTACATTCAATTGGCGCCAGTGCAGTGGTTAGTTTACATGGATGAGAATGGCGGAGCTAAACTTGACACTCGACCCTTGTGTGCCAGAAACGCGTTACAACTGATTAGAATTGGATCGAAACGTTTAGGGTTACATGGGAGTTCAATGCTAAGTGTAGTACAAAGTGATGGGCGATTGTGTGACATGTTTATCAACATCTTTTTCTGGGAACGTCAGTAGAGGCATTTGTTGCATTATTTGAAACAATGTTAACGCGTTCAGTGTAGTGACTGACATATTAATGAGTTCAATGTAAATGAATAAATCAAAGGATAAAGATGAAATTCATAAATAGCTTTGATATTAACCGGAAATGTTTGTGTGGTCTTTCTGTTGTGGATACAATCGAATCTTAATTTTCTGTAATATTTTTAAAATATGTTACGATTGTATTGTTAGGAGGATTTTTTCATTTGTTCTGCTATGCAATGTCTTGTTCTTAAATTTACAATTTTTACAAATTTTCAAATCTTCAAAGCTATAAATTCATTGATTGAGAAATTGATGGATTTCTGACTTGTAAAATTTTTGGATTTCTTTATCAAATTCCAAGCTTACATACATATTATGAAATTAAGAAAACGGAAAATCAAACTGATTTGTACATTTCAAAATTTGTTGATTTACAAATTGTTAAAAATTTTCTTTTTATTTAGAAATTTCAAAAATTCCTGCATTTGAAAAATATCTAAATTCTTACTTTCTAATTTTGAATGTGTAAAATCGAATTTTAATTAATTTTTACGTACGGAAAATAATTATGTAAGTCCACAAAGTTGTAATTTTTCAATTTTATATTAAAGTGCATTTCAAAAATTAAGAAGAAAAAATAGTAACATCAAAATTTGTTATTCGAGAATTAATAAACTACTAGACTATTAATTCGTAATTAAATTAAAGTTTAATGATTAATTTTGATTAATTAATAACTAAATCACTAATTGTGACCAAATACAATTATTCGCTATATAAGAAAAAATAATAAATATAGAAATTTCTGAATCTTTAGTACCATTTTTCAATTTATTTCAATTTTCTTCAAATAACATTTTCAAATAACAGTCGTTGAATAACAAAAATACATAAGTACATATATAATTTTCCCAAGACAAGTGCTGTAAATTGAATTTTTAATAATAATAATAATAATAATGACATAATATAGCGACAAAACACTGTACCGAATATTAATTATGCAAATCGCTGATTTTAACAGACTTCTTAAAGTTCTAAATCCGTTATGGTTCTTCGGGTTTAATCTCGTTCACTTTTAATCTACAGCGTACAATATATGGCAGAAAAGTTTCTTTTTTTCAATAGCATGAGCATGAATATTTCAAAGGTTCGGATGACGATCACGTTTTACCACTATTACACAAGCGATTACCGACAAAGGGCCTTCTCGATTCGATGCAGCTCACGTTGTTCGTTAACTTCGAAGATCGTAAATCATCGGCATCATCCAACCCAATCATTCATGGCTGAAATGCTTCACCGTGTATCATCGATTATTGGCCACAATTTTTTCTTTATTTCTCGACATAATGAACCAGAAACGATCACAATGTCATCGTTATTGCGGTATTAATGTCCGCATACAAGAGGTGTACCATTATTCTTGGTCCATCATGGTTATCTTTATCTGTTTCGTTTAATAACATTTCCTTCAACATCTGATTTAACCAATAAATGCATCATTTTTCCAGAAGTAGTAAAATGAAAGTTATATAAAAATAATTTTAAAAATCCATGCCATTTTTTTCGTTATTTGATTTTTATTTGAAAATGGAAATTGTTACATGAATAGAATATGTATAAGAGGCATTTACATATTGCATATGCATTATACGTACATTATATTCATACGATAAATCTCCGTTTTCAGTAAAAATAATTTTAAAAATGCGTGACGGATTTTTTAGATTATTTTTGTATGATTTGTTTTATGTTTGGGGTGCAACAAGCAGAACTGATATTTTGACATTTTTTGAAGTTGTTATTTACGATCAGGCAAGATTTATATTTTTGGAATTTTATATGCATGAAGCCAATTTATAAACAGAAATTTAGTTATTCAAGTAATTAATTGACATTTGATTTTTAACTCTTAGCAATCAATGTCTAATTACTGTAATTTCTAACAAAAAAATCTATCTATTTAGTATTTCGCTATATAGCCACGAATTGTATTGCCAAAACTTATTTTGTACATTCCCAAATTTTCAAACTTTCGTACTTCCAATTTTTTAAATATTGGCACTCCTAAATTTTCAAATCTATAAATTTGAAAATTCTCAAGTGCCAGAAGATTTTCAACTTCCAAATTTAAAATTGTACAAATTTTGCACTTTACTGATTTTCAAATTTACAAACTTTCCAATTACTTATTTCTAAATTTACAAATTTACAAATTCACCAGTTTCAAGAATTTTTAATTCTTAATTCCAAATCCCCAAATATACAAATTTTCAAATTTCCAAGTTTCAAAATCCCTATATTTTGTAAATTTTTAAGTTTTTAAATCTCTAAATTTGTAGATTTACCTGCAAACATCTACATATTAACTGTAATTAGACAATGTATAAACAAATTATACTACAGAATCAAATACTTGAAGAAAGACATTTAAAAAAACTCCAATTTGCCCTAGTATATTAACTCAGTAAGGTAACAAATGTAAACTTGTTACTTATGTACTAATAATGCAACTAATTTTTCTACTGCGACATCTTCCATAAAAAAAAGCCTTTATAATGTTGACACATTAAATGTCCCATTATGACATTTTCGTTGTTAAATATCTCTTAAATTTAACCAACTTAAGTCCCTTTAATTTAAGCAACCTCATCTCCATTTTCAAAATAAAATGTATATCCAAACAGTTTTTATTCGATCAACAATAGCAGCTTACGTAACCGTTCCGATGTAAAATGGTTACGAGCCGCGAGTACAAGTACCGCCCGGAGCAACAAATAATAAAATGGAAGCACTCTTTACGTAATTACTTCCTCGTCTCGATCAGAGGTGCAAGAGTTAAAAAACGTAGAAAAATGAATAAGCACGAAAAGAAAGAACAAATTGATGCACGAATTGAAGCGTACTCCTAAATAATAACGTTCGAAGATATCGACAGTGAGATCGACGCCTGGAGCTCGTATTTACCGCGTGATTATCGATCGATTCACCATGGAACACAGATGAATCGATACGTGCACGAGGCGGTTCACGTGTGTCGTACGCACACGTGAATTCTTTTATGGGGTTCACCATTTATGCCGGCAGATATAGCGCTCGAATCGGACGTTCGATTATAGCGATACAGGGAGTATGGTCGTATGTACAAGTGTTGGGTAGAATGGACCTTTTGTCGATCTAATAGGGATCCCTCGATAAAGCCATTTATGGGGCTTTACCTCTTCATCGTTTCACCTCTTCATATCTCGTGGCTATACTGGTTATTGTTCCTACAAATCTATCGGAAATTTTTACATAATCTGTTATTGACTAATCAGTTAACTGCGTTTGACATGTATGCACGTCAATCCGGAACATTATTTGGGTTGACGTCTGTATTTATTGTTTAATACAGTTATCTAAAGTTAGCTAAAAATATAGTTTGTTATTGATAATAGGAGCAATTACTGCGTTCGACGTGTATGCTCGTCATTGTTTGATTTCAATTACGCATCTATTTGCAATCAAATTCTGTAAGCAATTGGATAGGTGGTCGTATCATAAACACGGCCTATAATAAAATTTATTTAAAATCTGATTGGATACAAATTATGATATGTGAACAACGGTGGAATTTCAAAAATGTTAATCGTATTGGAACCTATTTATTGGTCAAGATTTAGTTATTTAAGATGTGAGAACATGGGAAGACAATTTGTAGGAATACAATTTTAATTATCTGCGAATTTGTAAATTAGAGATTTAAGAAATGTGTGTATTTGAAAATTTAATGTTATAGTTTATGTTGAAAGGAAGAAGCGAATTAAGATGTACAAAATAGTTTAACAGATTATAATATGAAAAGATGAAGAAAATAAATGATTAATGTATAGCACAATTAAATACAAATTGATGGATTTACAAAAAATCTCAAAACATAGAAAGAAACTAATAAACACACTTCGAATGACGCCCCACTCTTTCAAAAGTACATGCATTTCAATAGTGAATACACTATAAAACACATATCACTTAATGAAACTATTTTCTATGAACTTTTCCAACAAACTCAGTAACCACAACATATAAAAATTTTGGAATTGAGAAATTTGTAGAAGTAAGAATTAAGATTGTTTAAAACTTAAGCCTCCGGGAATTTGGTTATATTATAGTTCTGCTATGATTTATTATGAATAAGATTATATACTGCGAAATGTTCTTCCATATAATTACATGTACATTCAATGTAGAATCGTAATCTTGCTGCAAGCACCTGTGTTACGTTCTCTTTACATGCACAGAGCTCTATTAACGGGAACTAATATTCAAGTTGTGCGGAAATTAATTCTAAGATACAAGCTTCCATCAGTTTGCAAATATAGCTCTAAATTTGCTAACAACTGTTCTAGTTATCTATCAGATAATTTCATAGATAAATAATATTTGGTAATATATAATTCTTGAGAAACAGTAAAATGAAATTAATTTCGAAATTTTTCTACAATTTCAAAATCTCTGTTACTATTTTATTATGACTAGAATTTCTTTTTATTATGACTAGAGCTCTGGAATTTCTGTGAAACTTTCGAATTATAAACAAATTTCATATGAGACAAAAAAATTTTTTTTAAATTGAAATATTGGAAGAAAATTTTTGAATTTCCAAATTTTCATATTCTCGAATTCTGAAATTTTCATGTTTTTAATACCCTAAGTTTTCAAGTTTGAAAATGTCTTAATTTCCGGATTTCTAGGTTTCTAGATTTTTAAATTTCTAGGTTTCCAAATTTTTAGATTTATAAATTTCTAGATTTCTAGATTTATAAATTTCTGGACTTACAAATTTCTAGATTTATAAAGTTCTAAATTTAGAAATTCCTAGATTCCGAGATTTCAAATTTATAAATTTATTTAGCAGATTTCTAAACTTCCAACTTTATAGATTTCTAGATTTAAAAAGTTTTAGGTTTAGAAATTCCTATTTTTCTAGATTTCAAATTTATAAATTTATTTTGTAGATTTCTAAACTTTCGAATTTATAAATTTCCGAATGATTAAATTTCTAGTTTCATAAATTTCCAAGCGTTCAAATATCTACCTAAAATATTCTCAAAAATGAAGTCGCAAAAAAATATTCTAATTTTATTCTACATTTTCCATTTATTTTCACATGTAGACTCTTCTGCGCTATTTCTGAAACACCCTGTACAAGTTCTTTTAATTACACACCACGCAATGTTTTGCATAGAAAAAACACCCGAATACCAACTTATCGTGGTATTCCACGAATGTTTGATCAGGTTCCCAAAGGATCGATTGAAATGGAAACGAGGATTCGAATCGAAAGGTGCGGGATTAGAAAAAACTGGGAAGGGTTGTCGTGGAACGTGAAAAGGGGAGTCGATATTTTATACAAGACCGCTGATCAATTTTTTTCTGCACGCGATGTTTCTTTCCGTCTCTCGGCAAAGAAAGCGGCCTGAAAAAGAGACAAAAAGGTATTGTAGATCTGCTGGTAAAAAAATGAAAATAAGAAACGAAAAAAGAGGAGAAAGGAGGACGAGGTATGAAGTTAAATCGTAATCCACGATGCTCGGACCCGTGATGTTGAGTTTGCATAACGACGATAGGCTGCGTCCCCTCGATGTTTATCCACTTACGAAGCTTCGTATCATATGTGGTTTTTGCGAGCGGATTTTTAGAGGATTCCCTTTTTCGGCCGCTTCCACGACGACAGAGGAACTCGACACTTGAGTCCACGCTGAAGAATGTTGGCTCAACGTTACGCAACTGAGATCATCTGTTCGCAATGTTTCTTACGACTGTGATTCTTTTTCGAGAATTTCATGCACATGCTTTAACGCGTTCTCGAGCGGAAGACGTCTTCTTTGCTCGTACGTTCGAAAAACCAACATACTCTTCTACTGCGTCTAGGGTTGTCAAGTGTCAAGTCACAAAAACAAGAATAATTGTTAAATAAATTTATACAATGTATAATATGCGTACACATAGTCCAGAAAATGTTGTACATATGTAGCTTCATTTGTGTTAGAAATATTAATTCAGTTTTCATTATTCTTATATTTATCTGTACTGTTAACTTGGTATACAAGTTTTCATTTTCTTTTACTTTATTATAAAATTTATGAATGTGAAATTTTCTTGTAGTCATAGACCGAAACATCTTCCTTTTACTAGTTAGAGTAATTGATATTATTTTTCTGTATAATTCTTCGGTTTTAAGAAAATTGGAAACAGCAAGAACGCTTTATATTGAAAATATCCTTTAAAATTATTTTTCCTTGTTTTCACATGTTAAATGACTACGTTTTTTATTATCAGTAAATCCACGTCGACGTGATTAACATTGCTAAAATTTTACCTGTATTTACATATCACTATCATTTGTGTCCAGTTAAATTTTAAAAAGTTCATTTTTAAGCGTGTTTATGGTTAACTGCAAAATTTTAGTTTTAAAAATCCCTTCGTGAAATGCGTAATTAAAATCAAACAATGACGAGTATGCACAACGAACGCAGAATAAATGTTTCTGCTACCAACAACGAACTATTTTTTTAGCTAATTTAACGTAATTGTTTGTTCTACGCGACGACTACACGCTTACATAAAGTTTTGGATTTACGTGTATACACGTCGAACGCTGTTAATTAGTTGAATGGATTATTTAATTCATGTACCCAAAAATTGATTTTTCTTTACCTTCTTTCGCTGGTGAATTATTTGTGTACGATTATTCGGGGCCCGTCGAATCGCAAGCACCGAGGAGAATCTGGCCATTCGCCTCGAACGAAATTTTTCATGGAGCGAAAGGTGAGAGAAAAACGAAACGAAAACGAAGGAATACCGGTCGGCGTGCAAGACGAAAAGGTCGCGAAAGAGAAGTTGTAACGAGGATCATCGTGGCAAAAGCAAAAGAAAGAACCGGTCGCTTGCACCACCGATAACGGGAATCAAAAAAAGAAAAGAATAAAGGGAGATCAACGACGGCGAAGAAATGCAAAAACGAAAAGGAAGAAAATAATTAGATACACCGCCGCCTTATGTAACCAAAAATCACACAAGCTACATTGCTGTGTGCATGAAATTCAATCGCTTACGTGCCATTCCATGTTATATCGCATAATGTCGGACTTCGTAATTACTGATACTTTTTCAAATATACCAAATTTCTTCCGGACAAGAATTAGGGGATTTGATGTTATGGTTTATATTTAGAAAAAGAAGCAAATTGAAAAAGTCGAAACAGTTTAATGGACCTCATAATTAGTGACGCGTTTTCAAATATTTTTTTACGGAAATTAGCAGTAAAACAAATGGGAAAAAGATGGGTAAAATTGATACTCTCCACAAGAAGAAGTTTTTAATTTTTCACAGAAAACTAATAATCTTTATTACAAAAAAATCATATACATGGAACAAAATAATTTTATAGCCAGCTTTCAAAGTAACTTTTGCTTCCACAGTTTTATTTAATCATTGGGTAACATGGTGATCATATTGTGGGATGTTGGTAGGTTACTTTAACAAATATAATCTTGACATTTGACTAACCCAGTTCCTCGACCGTGGGTGTAAAATTCGTGCTACCGTTTTTAGTACTTGCAATACTGAACTGAGTCCTCTAAAGGAGAACTGTATATAATTAAAGCGTTTTGCGACCAAACTCGTCTGTTTGTCCTTTAATTTCGCGGCATTGTAACTTTGGTATTTCTGAAATACAATTATAAAGCAAATTAATTATTGTAGGGAAATTATAAATTCACTATGTAACTCTACGTAGATTGTAGAAATAGATAATATTAAAATAACAGTAATACATCAGGTGTTTTTGAGTCACTATGTCATACTCCATTATGCATAGACGCTAAAGTTTACTTATCGCAATACTTACCTTTATTGACGTTTGTATTAAATAATATGTGATGTGGGAATGTTACAAACTACAATCGTAAATTGTGTATTTCATTCTGATTATTTACTGTTTTAATTAATATCTACTTTACCATGTTAAGCTTTAGTATTAACCCCTTAACCTACAATGTTTTAGACAATTGCGTCATTCACAGCTAGCTAATTATTGCTACAACGTTAAGGCAACTAAAGAAAATTAAAATGTTAAGTACATTTTGCTTTCGGCGATTCTTGATTATACTGATTATAATTAGAATTGAATCAAAAACTCAAATGCAGTGAAAATACGAGTCTGGTGTATCACATTCCAACGAGTGTGACACGATATTTTAGTGCAAGAATTTGGGTAAGAATGGCGTAACAGTAAAAATCGGGATGCATTAGTAAAATCAAAATATTAATGCGCCAAAATTTAGAAACTCCAAAGTTCTAAGGCTCAAAATCCTGAAACTCTAAAATCCCAAAGCTCCAATATCTCCTAACTCCAAAATTTAAAAATTATAAAGTACAAATGTTCCAAAGCTCCAAGATTCCCAAAGTCACAAAATTCCAAATTCCTGAAGTTCCAAAACTCACAAACTAAAAAATTCCAAGATTCTAAAGTCTAAAGCCCAAAAACTAGTCGTTAAATCCTAAAATCCGGAAATTCGCAAGACAAAAATTTCCGAGCTCTAAACTTAAAAAACTGCGAAGTCTCAAGGTATCACTTTCAGAATCGGAAATTTCTCACGCCTTACCGATAACTCGGAACTCGCTTTGTGAATGCTAGTGATTCTAGGAAATCTCCAATCCTAGTGATCCGCGAATCTTTTTATAATCAAAACCGGTTCGTGGCTTCAAAGACATCAAGAACCACCGCCGCACAAACGAACGATATCGTCCCTGATAAACCATGACTGTCGTGCAACCACCCTAAATAAGAAAAAAAAAAGAAATTCGAATATATTCGGTGAAGTGTCCGAGTAATCGGATGATCTTTTATTTTGCACGCTACTTTATAAGTTCCTTGCGATCCTCGCGCGTTATCCCTTTACTTTCGACGATGACTCGTCCGCTCGAGACGAACAGAGGGAACGACGTGGCAGAAGATGCGGCTGGAGATCGATGTAACAAGAGGAAAACGAAAACGAAACGACGAGGTAGACGAAGGAGCGAGAATGTGACGAAGAAACGTTGAACAGAGATGGAAATAAAGAGGAACGAGCCAGGGTACACGTATGTACATACCGACGGCGTCTGCCCACGATTCCACTCGACCAGCGTCATCCGGCCGAGCTGAGGACGCTTAATATTACTGCACATTATGCAGATTCCGAAGACTGTCTCCCCTTCGTCCTCTTCTTTCGTGCTGTTCGAGTTCGTTTCACCCCCTGCCTCGCTTCCCTGTCGGATACCAGATCTCGTGCTGTTTGCTTGCTGAACAACCGATCGTGGACCACTTCGCACGCTGGATCAGCTTGTCGATTCTTTACCACTAGACAGATGGTATTGTTTCTGAAATGAACCAGCTAGCAGATTCTTTCACTGAAACTCTTCTTGCAAGGAATCGCAATCTACTGACAACGGATTTTGAATCTTATATGGTTATAGACAATCAAGATAATTGTAGGGTGTGGAGTGTTGGATCGAAGTGGGATAGCAAATGTTTCAGGATTCGCATTCAGTTCAGATAAGTTAACTCCATATTTTTTCAGGTTACATTACTCAATCTTGAATCCTATGTTTAACCCCGTGGTCCTGGTAATATTTAAGTTTCTATTGGTCCTCGTTTTCATTACCTCCCAGACTAAGCTTCCAAACCTTTGAGTAAGCAAACCTTGAAATAGTAAAACATTTTAGACACAGAATTGTTTTGAAAATCGTACAGTAGAGAAGAATACGGTTTTGGAGACTTTGTAAATGTTCGTATACAGAGTATAATAAGAACCCATTATTCCTAACTATTAAATATTGAAATCTAACAGAAGCATGAATGCTTAATGGTACACTGTATGAAACTTTTTGCATAAATTTATGTTTTAGAAACATGAAAATGTGCCAAGATTTATGATATCGTAAAAAGTTTTAAATCTACAACTTTATAATTTTATAAACATAAAACTTTATAAACATAAAATTTAGTCCCTCAATCTTAACCCAAGATACTTATGCAAAAAGAATTTATTATTTTCACCCAAAGGGTTGAAGAAATGTCCGTTTCTTGGATGCTAAATTTGATGCTGTTTGTTTTCGCTACTTCCTTTCCCTTGTTCACTGGGAACTTCTTTTAAAGGTGTTTGCAGTAAAGAATTTTTGTTACTGAAAGTTTGTTTTTGCAGTTTCTAATTGTAGAACCGTATGCTTTTCAAAAAGAAGTTAACTTTGCCGAGTTGTTAGTTTGTTTTCTTCTTGGTTATCTCTTAGCGAATCTATGAAACTTCAAAGCTCGCTCTTCCAGCTAAGAGTTTTATTAGAAGAAATTAATTCGTGTAAACTTTGTTCGTATTCTTCTGCTGTCCGTAGAAACGCAAAAGGAGCGGTCTATATTTTGTCAAGAGGAACAGAAACACAAATTTTATTACAAAAGTACATTTCAGTACACTTTAATTCTGTCACTGTAAGTAATTAAGATTTAACCATCATAATAATACAATTTTACACAAAACATATTTCTTCTGGTTAACAAGCTTTTGGGAATTTGAAGAATGCTGAAAATTATAAATTTCTTTAGAAATATTTAATAAGTAAAATACATAATGTTTCCTCGGTATGTTACTGAAATTATTCAAATTTCATTACTGTAAAAATTGGTCAACTAAAATAGTTCATTATGTATCTATATATGTTAATTACGTATGTATGTTAATGTTAATTATGTATGAAGGATGAGAAACTCAAATTCGTATCAAAATGCAAATTAAATAAATTTAGGGCAGATTAAAGATAATCTATAGAGTAGATATAGATACTCTATAGCAGATGTAGATACTCTATAATCTATAGAGTAGGTCAATGACAGCATTTTCTTTACATGAAGTGACGGAAAGTATTTATTTATGTAAAAAAAATAAATTTCTATTTTAAAAAATAATAAACTTAAAGAAGATGGAGTTTAACGGAAGTTGTATCCTTCCTCTTGTCTCTTTGATCATCACTGTTTTCTCTTTTGTTTCTTTTCTCAGTTTTTTGTAACTGCACCGGTAACGGAATTATAGTCCAATTATGGGCAGATTACGTGCCCGCCAAAGGAACTACGGGCAGTAGCTTTCACACAGAACAATATCGAATAAAATTTGAAAATTTATACATATGGAAAGTTGGAAATACGTGCGGAAATATTTAGAAATTATTTTATTTGGATATTTTGGAATTTGAAAATTCTACAATTTGGAAGTTTTAAATACTAAAAATACCGAGGTTTCATAAAAGGTGTTTATTCAGATTTTTAGGATATAAAATGGCTAAAATTGAAGTCAAATTGTCTAGGGTTCATACCCCAATATGACCGTTAAATGTTAATAAACGTAGAAGTACTTTATGAACGCACACAAGTTGATATTTTAAAGAATTTCATTTGCCTCGCCAACTTTCATTCTCTCATATATCATCCAGCAATAATTATTACGTATCCGAACTCAGCAGGGAGACGCTTAATTACGTTCTTCACTTATTAATTATCCAAGAAAGGTGAAACTGGCTCAGAATTTCCATTTAACATTCTTATTTTATAAGGAACCGCAGAGATCGATTTAATGTACTTAACGTTTTAATGTATTTCAAGTGTCGGTAAGTGCGATGATTTGGTCGTTGTGAGCATAAATGGGTTAACGCTGGTGAATTCTGATGAGAAAGTTCGATGATTTCGGCACAACGTTGATACCGGTCCCAAGATCGAATTGGACCGGTTCAGCCCAATCTGGATTCAAAATCGGGTTGCATAAAGCGACAGGTACAACGTCTGCCTTCAAGTATCGCAATTAATCGTGTATATAAAACATCCCCCTTTTTTCTCCTCTTTTTTCGACCACTCCTTAATGCAGTACCCGCGATTTTAATACCAGACGCGTTTTGCAATGCACGAGTTACGATTTTTTAAACTCTTTTCGTGAAACGTTAGGACATGACATCATTCTTATTTCAATTATATCTGCGACTTACATGTTACGAAAGATGTATCAGTTCGAGCAAGAGCTTTGAAACTTTTTACTTTCTCACGTTTCGTACAGTGATCGCCCACAGAAAGTAATCAATTTATTTAGAATCTGTTTTTCATGCGAAAGACGTAGTACTTAATTTCTAAATTATGTTTTTGAAATGCAGATTTAGAAATTCAAAAATTTCCAGATTACTAAATTTTAAAAGTAAAAAATTTTAAAATTCTTGAATAGAATATTCCTAATAAAAAATTTGGAAGTTTAAAAATATCTATATTTCTATGTTTATGAATTTATAAATTAGTAAATTTGTAAATTTGTACCTTCGTATATTTATACGTTTGTAGTTTTGTATGTTCGAAAATGTCTACATTTGTAAATTGGTAAAACGTTTGTATATTTTTATATTTGTATACTTAAACACATGTGCACATGTACACATGTATACTTGTACACTTGTGCACTATACACACTTGTTCATATGTGCCTTTGTACATATGTACCCACGTACATTTACAAATTTATTAATTCGTTCACTTGTTAACTTATTGGTTCGATAATTTGTTAGTTTGTTAACTTATAAAGTCATACATTTTTTAAATTTATTTTTTCATACTTTAAAATCTTGTTAGTTTCAAAATTCATCTTTAATCCACAACGAACTTATTAAAGCCAGTTATGAAGCCTTTCCCTTACACTATTAATTTCTGTAGGGCAACCTACTTTGTTCGGTGTATTAGTAACAAAATTAGTAACAACGTGATTGCCATTGCCTAAAGGTTAATTACATATGATGTAACTGCCCCCGAGATCTGCCCAGTAGTTTGCCCTTGAGCTAAAAGGCATTATTCCCCTCGTTTTAATTACTCTGTCGATCACTCACAATGGCAGATAAATCGGTAACAAAACGCAGCTGTACAGATTATCATTGACAAGAGCTCAATGGCCGCTGTTATCGCGGCAAACAGCCTAAGGAAAACGTTGCTCTGCTTTTCACCGAAGGCGACGCGTGACAAATCAAGCTCGTATCAAGAACAATTCCTCGTGAATGGCTTTATCGTTTCTCGGATTTCCTGCTTACCGAATATACGGTGATTCCCTGATCGGTTTGTAAGCCGAGAATATTTAGTGAAAACGATACATTTATATTTGCATAGTTTTATGTAATCAGATCTGCTTGGAAACACGATTTATTTTTCTGTTATCCGGCAACGTCATGCTGAACTTTTAAAATCGAATTTTGGAATGGGCTGACACGATTATTTTGATGTTATTTGACGAGGAATCGTCAAATTCAGAGTTAATTTTGATCGTTATTAGAAAGAGGTTAGAATTTTTTTATCATAGCGTTTAGTAAAACTTGTAGTATATTGGACAAAATAGAAAATAATTTTAATAAATTTTAATAGGAAATGATGTCGGTCAAACTTATGAAAATTGTGGGGGTTGCTATGTAGAACATTATCGATTTTTAATGTTGGTAATACTGGAGTGTTATTCAATCTATACATCGAGGGTATTGTTAAAACATTGATAAGTCGAGTGATAGTGATCGAAATAGAACGTAATGCATAATTTTATCATACAAATTATTCATATTTTATTGGGTTATCGATAACTTATCGACAAATCGGTAATTTACTAATACGAAACGAAAGGGAGATAATATTGTTAAGATAAAAGTTATTGAAATTAAATATAACATAGAAGTTTTTTGAATCATTAAAATACAAAAGGCAGATCCTATTTTCAAATTCTTGTTCGTAGTTTAAATACAAATCTAGTTTAAATGGAGTTAGGTTATGTTTGAATTTTAAAATTAACAAATATTGATGAAATTACACATTGCATTATATTTCAAGCATTTGCATAAGTTTTAAGGATCTTATAATGATATTATTGATATATGTACATTTGAAACTGCCACTGTTTAAAAAAATATATACAACGTCCAAAATATTAATAATACAAAGTTATTTGCAACCACTTTAAATCTGATGTTTCTGTCTATAATTCCTTTTTTAATTCTTGAAAAATCGCATAACAAATATTTCCTACAAAATCTTGTGATAAATATTTTTTGTAAAATCTTGTAACAAATATTTCTTGTAAGATCATGTAACAAATATTTCCCAAATGAGCACAAAAAAAGATGCAGATGCATCACAAGATAAAGACACAAAAGTGCTCATTGAACCGCTGGGAAATTACAAGTATCGAATTCATTCTATTACCGGCCACTTTACAAAAAATTCTACCGTAGAACGAGCCCCATAACGTTGCGACTCGATAACGGCAATACCGGCTTCATGGTGAACACTCACGTTACCTTGGCTTGTAGAACTTGTTTAACAATACTTTAATTCCACATCGCCGACACGACCATTGTTGGTGCACCTTTATCGGGCAAATGTCCAGCATCGCAATTGTAATCGGCAGGAAGGGAAGGTTGTTCGTGGGTGCCGTAGCAAGAAGGGGAGAAAATTAAAGTGGTGCATTAAACTCGCCGGTGCAATTTGCTCGAGAGTCTCGCTTTCTTTCCGATAAACGAAGGAAAGTCGAACCGTGTGTTACTTTCCTTAAAAGGTACACGTGCGGTGAGGTGATTTAAATAGAAGCTGTCCGGAATGAGAATGATGCAGTTGAGGCCAACAACGAGAGGTTACAGCTGTGCGGTCGTTGATTTTAATCAGATTTTTTCTGTGGAATATAGATAAAAAATAAATAAACCCTTATCCGAGCATTTTGACTACGCATTATCTTCTCATATATTTAAGTTTATTTAGTAGCTGTATAGTTATTTATTGAGGATGTAGATTCTTTAAATTTATTTCTTTTTTATGTACTCAGTTTCTTAAACTTGTTTGAGAAATTATGATAACAAAAATGGTAACACAAGAAACAAAATAGAAGCAAAATAGTAAACAAAGAAATAAAGTAGAAATGAAATTCGTGCATATCAGTCGTACGATAAAAATTCATTTAACTTTGCCCCATTTTTAGAAGTAAATTTCAAATATTCAAATATAGAAATTCAGAAATATATATGAACACTGCATATGTAAAAGCTCTTCTCCAAAAAATCGTACACGTGAATTAAACACTAAAATACAGAAATTTTCATATATTTAAGAAACTAGTAAAATCTACGCTTTTGCGAACTATAGATTGATCGAAACCGCATGTTTTAATAGAAATATTATTTGCTAATAGATATTGGATTGAGCCATTGAAATATATTTCTGAAATAATAGCGAACATTGTAATTCAATATAGTGTACATAGAAATTCCATTAATCCATCGTTGAGGTTATATGCATCATTAATTGCAACAAGTACATGTTAATAATTGGATCATCATTTACGTAAAAGCACCTAAAAAAGGTGTATGTAAAAGATAATGAATATCATAAAACAATTATAATCTCATGAATTGTTTACGAAAAAAGAATAACCAACATCTTTGATACTGTTATCTTTCTTATAACAAAATATAATTTTATGTAATACAATTTTTGGTTTCTCATCTTTGTTATTTACACATTTAAATTAATTGAATTGATACACACAAATTATTTACTAATAAATATACGCATACTAAATAAAAACTTTCATTTTAAATAAAGTAATGACCATAAAATGATTATACACGTTATATACAGCTTTATTTATCATGAAAAGGGGTTTTCATTTTGCTTAAAGCTACAGTACATCAAATTCACATGATGGCAAAATATAAATAAAGTTTGTAGTAATTTCATTCTCAAAGACAGAGGATCTGCGCTGTGTGATCCAGAAAAAAGACTGTTTATAAGGTTTTATACTAAATTTCACATCATAGATCCAGGAACCTGAGCGGTAACGTAAATATTTGGGCCTGCGGATCTCGTAAACGTCCGCCATTCGACGAAAACTGGTAGCACATGCTGGAACTTGCTCTTAACGATTAGGTTTACAAGATCACTTTAGAAATCCTGAAGCACAAGCAATATTTCACAGATACTGTATATACCGTTTTCTTACTCACGCGTTTATGGCACCTCGATGACATTATGTACATAGAAGATAGTTTAAGTGTGCAAAATGGTTTATGTCATTTAGGATGTAACAGTTTCGCGAATTATAGTGAGGAGATCTTAAAATACTTTAAACCAAACATGTCCTAGTGCTTGTATAATTATTTGCATAATTATCTCCAATTTTTAAATGTAAAATGAAATTCATTTTCATCGTATGAAATAACCCTGGAACTAAAGTAAATACGAATTTATTATTTAATTTCTAATATGATGAAATATTTTATATTTTTGAATTTTATTAAAATGTAATTATTTTTAACAATATAGAAATCTTTTGGTTTGACATGATTTATCTTAAAAAAAAGTTTGAATAAAGAATGAACAAATACATGTGAAAATGCATCATACATTTTTTATTACGATCCTAAATATACTCAAAAAAACCGTGTTACAATCCATGGAAAGGAGTAGATCAATAAAAAGAGAACTTTATTTTTAGCGTTGACATAAAACACCTACATGAACATCTGTTTTAAAAATCTTGCATCAGATCCGGTCAAAGGAATTAATTTTTAGATTGCAAGAATGTTTATCGCTTAAATCAGCATTTGAATTCTGAAACATGAAATATTAAATTAAAAGGTTTACAATTGTATAGATTTGATAATTTGCACCAGAAAGCTGGAAAGAAAAATCAATTTTTTTTTTTTTTTAATTAATCTGAGTCTAATTAAAAATCCTATTTATATCTGCTTTTCATTAACACTAAACCAACGTATAATGTGTACTTAATTTGAAATTAAAAATGAAATTGAAAAATAAATAAACGGGCGACATAAATTAGTACACACGTTAATTCTTTATCTTGACGAAAATCAATATAGATTTCAAGAAAATCATTTCAACAAATTGCGTAATTTATAATAAGGAACTTTTGAAACGGTTATTTGATCCACTTGGTAGTTTCAGTGTTAAATCATACATATAAAGCAAATAACTTTATTAGATGGTCAGTTATTGGCAAATTGATGGACCAAATGTTAACTGAAAAAGCTATAAATCATCTTCTACAATAGAACAGTGAGACTATTATTGTTTTTCGCACATCGCGTCCAATATTTAACCAGTGATTCTATTGATGCAGATACATATTCATAATGCATAAACTTGTCGACAAGGACGGTCTTCTTAGCTTAAGTGGTATGCTTCGTTCACAATGTAGATTACCAGTCATAAAGTGTAACATAGTACTCAGTCGCCTCGTTTAATACGTAAGCGTTTGCTATCCATACAAGATGTTACAGGAACATCCCACGCGTCTTCAATCTAATTACGATCCAACCAATTTTATTTTTCTACTGATACAGTTCCAACGAAAAATTTTCTAACAATGTTTTCAAAGATAAATCAGAATTACAAGTACACTTATAAGTAAAGAGTATCAATATGTAGATATTCACAAATCTAATTAGAAAATTTTTCTCACGGATTTCGATAAAATTTAATGTGATGTTATGTGAAATAAATATGTGTGTAATCTTAGCGTCAAATTAATCAATTATGAGAAACATGCATTTGAAGCTCGTTGCCAAGTGAAAATACAAATATTGGAATAAAATATTCAATAAGGAATGCAACATAATAATAAATATTTTGGATTAAAAATCTTTTGTTCTAACTTTGCATGCAATTGAAAAAAATCTTTTTTTCAGAAAAGTCTGAAACATGGATGTCTAAATTATTCTATATTATTTTGAATATAGTATTTCTTATTTATTTTTAGTAAAGTATCTTCATAAGAAAAAGTATATATTTTAAGATGAAATGTTTTATTAATAATAAATAAACAATAGTGTGAATTAATTTTCAATGTAGCAAAGGGTGACAAGGTTTATGAGAAATACTGATTCTATCTGCAGTTCGGATCAGAGAAAGGTAATTGAATTTTACAACGAGCACAACGACCTCAAATATCGAAGTCATCGTTACACACAATGGAAGAGTGAAACTGGGTTTGATGTATTGCGCTACTTACCATAATCATTAAATCCTGATCCAATTGCAAATATTTAATCATGTACGAAGATTGAAGAAGTGAAATGTACCGAATGAAACCGTTGTTTGCGAAACATTCTTATGATGATTTTTACCTGTAGAATATATTATCAATTTAATGAAAGATAATTAAAGACGTTAGAATTTGGAAGGTTAGATTAGGTTTAAAAATATAGGAGGAAGAAAAATAAATAAGAGTAAATAGAGTAATCTAATGAATTACGTTCTAATAAATAAAAGTAATATGTTTAATATAAATTATATATAATTGGAAAAATTGAATTTTTTTAAGTAAACTTATGTTGATAACATTTAGTGACCTTGCACTATTGAGAACGTATTGAAAAATGATCGAAATCGGATGATACTTGAGTTTTGTAAACATTTATCTGATTTTTATAGATGTCTGGTAACTGATGATACAAGCAAATAGTGATTCTACGTAAAGAAATAAAATTTGTTCACATTGGCTTCGATTTTAAGTTATCTGAATTTAAAAATCTTTCAAAATATTTGCAATAAAATTGTGTACAGGTCTAAATTTTTCATAGAATGAGTAACAAATTGCGTTGATTGAGTAATAATCGAATTAGTAAAAGTATAATATAACAGTAATTTGTATAAGCTAACGGGGAAATAATAATTTTAATTAGTAGAATTACCGGTTAAAGAAGCAAGGTTTATAAGTTTCGAAATAGAAAGGGAAAATGAGAAGAAGATGAGAATAGCTGTTAGAGCGAAATTATCTGCGGAACATTATATTGACTCAAGACTAACAAAGGCCTTTCAGCCTCTAAAATTCTATTTTACAAGTTTCTGTCATTTCCCTGTAAGCATAAGGTGCATGATCTATGAAAAAATAATCTAAAAATAACAACGAAGCAAATACAATGATGCATTGAATTGTACTACACCTTTTTTACGCTTGCTAAAATAAATATTTGCTAATTTTTCTTTAGAAATAAACATTATTCGGTATATAACAAATGTAACACGATACAATATTTATTTCTGTAAAATAAAATAATTGCAAAAATGTAAGGTATATCAAAACTTTGTTTTTTCTGAAGCTGAACACGTTACATAAATTATAAATATATTATTTTATGCTGTAAACATTGTGTTTTTAAAAAGATCTTTCTTTAAATTCAGAAAAAATATAATTTTCAAATGCTCTTTTTAATAAATGTTGTGTTACACTTCAGTCTGAAATGTCCACATTTAATAACTTTTATACACCTATTAAATTATAGAACAACAAAAGTAAAACAAATAAAAAATAAAAAATAGAAACAAATTACCAGAAAACGAATTTAATCGATTACTGTCTAGAAAATGATCCACAAATTTTCTGCAAACGTTATTAAAAATTATTAATATTTTGCAAACAAAAACTAATTGACTGCATCAGTGTTCAGCTGAACAACAGAGTGCAAGTCTGGTAAGTAGGCACGCGTAGTCATCTTACTAAATGTGCTTAGTACCATCTAGTTTACACACTCTAATCTAGCCCAGTTACGCACATAATAAAATGCGAAAGAAAGAGAAGTTACACGTGCAATAGTAATAAAAAGTATTTTCGTTTTAGTACAAGTAGAGCGTTGCAATTGAAGGGGAAAATCGTTCAGCAAATGGATTGTAAAACTTTGTACGCCTTTTACTCGAGTGACGAGTTAACGCGTCATCGCCAGTTAACAGGTTAAAGGTTCAACGATCAGCGTCCCAAAAAATGTGTTTCATGAACTCTACACTTTTGACCCGACGAATTTCGCGAAATCAAGCGGCGCGTAATTCGCGATAGATCGTTCTATCGCGTAACCGCGAAATTATGTCACGCCTGAGTGCGATTCTTGTCCAAGCTGGAAGGTTACGTCATGCTGATGGTTAAAAGCAAGCATACGCTGGCATAACATATTTGGAAGATCGTTCTGCACCGAGGTCGTCGTGTAAAAATGAACATCGAGACAGATAAGACCGGTAAAGAAAAGTTCGTAATAAATCATGTTACGAGCTCGTTTATCCCATTTGCTATGGTATACGGATCGTTTAATGCTGAATCCGCCGACGAATAAGGCACACTTTGGAATTAAAAATGAAATTGAAAAAGTAATAAACGAGCGATAAAACGTAAATTAAAATGCACATTAATTATCTTGATCAAAACGAATTTCAAGAAAACACCTGGATAATTTACAATAACTAAACTTGTAGAACAGTTATTTTACCGCTTTCGTAATTTTAGTGTTAAAATAAGAGTAGGCACCAGAGACGCATGTAGAGGTACCTAGGGAATCTTGACACACCCGAAAAAAAGAGTGGGAAAAGATAATAGAAAGTTTGTTCTCTCATCTTTCAAGTTCATTGTCCTCTTTATAAAATTCAATTGTATACTGTCGTTTTTTTTTAAATTAATAACAATATCTTTTTCTAGTTTAGTAATTAATATATTTTTTGATCGATGTTTTCTTTCACAGTTATGTAGTATGTAATCTATTATTTAAATCAATGCGTATTTATACGTATTTTTATTGTATTGCTGAAAAAAAGCAAAAAATAACATTCGTCATCGTACTCCAATCATTCCTACTATTATAGTGGAGGCAGGTTATTATACTCAAGAAATTTCTCAAAATATATAAGGCCCAACTTAATTTACTTTAACAATATTCTTGAAACTAGATACATTCTAGGATAAACGGGTGATATTCATGTAAGTGTATGTTAAATATTCTACGTTTCGGACTTCTCTTCATGGTTAGAGGAAAACCTTGACTTCAATTTAAGCGGTGCTGCATTTCTATTTAGGATTTCAAATAAAAAAGGTGGATTGACTAATTACTAAATTACTATATTTTCATGCTTAACATTTCACTTGTATTTAACTATTTAATTTATGCCAGTAATTGTCTTATTGTTAGTAAATAATACATCGCAATAAAATATACAGTATATGATATTATACAGTAAAAATTGTAACACTACATTAAAAATATCTGTTATATTCCATTAATTATAATAATATAATACGGAATTCTTTGTTTGAGTATAATAACCGTACATTCAATGTTTGAATTTGAATCATAAAAAGGATTTTAAAAACTGTAGTTATTTGACCATTATGGCAAGGGTTCGATGCATCTTACGGTTCTTGGAAGCTTTGTAAAACTCTAATGCGGTCAGGATACCTTGACACGCGATTGAAAACAAGGTGACTTGTCACGACCAATCACGTAGGTGGCATAAAGTGATGCATTAATGCAACAGTGACCTTGATTTCATGTAATCTTCGGCGTAGGCGGATGCTGAAGCACGGATTCACTTTTTTCTTTTGTTACACGGATCCGTTCGTTATTAAAATGTTCGATCCCGACTGACTCGAGTTACCTTGCTTCTGTTTTAAAGGAAACAGTGCTGTATTCCTTGGTAAACATTCAGTTCGTGAACTCGATCCGGATTCGCAAATATTTTTACAAGGCTTTCGAACGGTTCTTGGAAAGCATGGAGAAACGGCGGCTAAGAACGAATATGCTTTGATGTCGTTACGCAACGGTTTAATGATTTTCCGCTTTTGTGTATTTTTAGAGATTTAGTATGATCCGTATGAATGTCCCATTTTACTGTACTGTTTACCGAGCAGTAGTGGAGTAATATTTTTTTTATAGGTGTTCATTTATAAAACGTTATGACTACAACAAAAATACGCTTCCAGTCAGGGCTAGACCACGGATTATTCGTAGCATAAATTCAAATTTTCAAATTTTCCGTTTACAAAATTTTCTGAATCTTAGAAATTGCAAATTTTGAAGTTTTCGGATTTCTAAATTTTTAAACATTCAAATTGATGAAGTCCTTAGTTATAACTAATATAAATATATAACTTTAAAAATTCACATATTTACAAATTTACAAATTTGCAAATCTAAGACCATCAAATTCACAAATTTACAAATTCCTGAATCCTCAGGATCTTAAATTTCTATATTTCCAAATATAGCATAAAATGCACAAATCTTACGATGAAAATTTAAGGAACATTTTGTTGTTTAAAATAATGTGATTTTATCATTACTTTTATTTATACATTTTATACATTAGTTTTATTTAAAACGAATAAATGTAGTATGATTTTTCTATCTATTTTTAACTTTTGAGAAATGTTATATGTTGATTTCTAATAAAAACCAGCCAAAAGAAGATTAGTTAATTAAAATTAGTTATTAAAATAATTTTCCATTGTTTCCTAGCTGGTTTATCGCAACAGCATTTAATTGCTCTGAGCTCGAAACTATGAAGTGTTCCGACATACCTCTAAGGTTAATGCTCCAAATTTCTAAATTCAACTTCAACCAACAAACATGTGAGCACCTGAATAACCAATAGCTACGCGAATAACCAAGGAAACACAAACCCGAGCGTTCCATTTTTTAACACGAGAGATTCTCTGCAACGTGTTCAAACCATGGGTCGTAGCCTGTGTGTACAGCTGATGAAAACGACACAGTGCAGCCATAAAATCAGCAAACCCATCTTTAACGTTTAGAAGAGAAATTTGAGAAAGACATAGCAAACTATGGAGTTGAATCTTACTTGAAATCGTACAAAATAGACTAATGTCCGCCTAAGGTGATTACGTCCTGGTTGCATACGTGAAATATTACCTAATTTAGAATTAGAAATATTATATTAGAAATATTACCCAACTCAGAATATAGGTGTTCACCTAACTTAGAAAAGAACCCCGATGACTCATACATACCGATTTTTATGAAACTTTCCAAGATTGTTTATTAAACCTAACTAAGGAAATAATTGTTTTCAATCATGCTACTATCTTTAAATCTTTGTTTTTGCCACCTATTGAAAATCCGCACGAACTTTCCGGACGACCCAATACTTTAATAGCAAAATCAAACGTTTTATCCGAGTCAGCCTATCTATGAACCTGCTCGTAAATCGTAAACATAAATCGTGAACGGAAGATATTAAAAATGTTTAAAACAAAAATTATACTGTTTCTTTTGACCTACAAATCAATGTAAATGGTTTTTTGGAAAAAGTGATTTTTTTGCAGAAATTATGTTGCCCCTCCGTTCTTTTGGAAATTCTAATTTTTCTTCTTATAAATAAAAGCGTTTATTCGTTACAAATCTAACGATGTATTACTATAATTATTGTAATCGTGTCTATTATTTTATATTACCGTGTCTATTCTTGTTCAATTTTTACAGGAACTCATTCAGCTTCATTTACATTTTACATTGAAAGCAATAATCAAATACAATATAAATTAAAAATATTTAAATATAATTAAAAAATTTCTTAATTCCCAAATTTGAAAATGTATGATTTTTTAAATTCTCCAATTTTTCAATTTCTAAGTTTTATATTTGAGTATTTGTCATCAAAATCACTTCTCCTAGGAACTTATTGTGTTTTTAACAAATACTGTAAACCGTCGCTGGTAAAAACAAAGCAATCTGAGTAATTTTTAGAAATTAATTAATTGTCGACATTGAGTGAACATCTTTTAACAAATACTTCTGTTTCGTTTGCTTCAGATCTGCAGAGACTCGTACAAATGCAATTGCACTGGAATAAAAGGAATTGCCGGTTTTCCTGGGATTCCTGGACAACATGGACCGGAAGGACTTCCGGGTGACATCGGACCGGATGGACCTCCAGGTCCAAAGGGTGAAAAAGGAGCTGGCGGAGAACTGGGTGGCACTGGAGAAAAAGGCTACAGGGTGAGTGAATACTTCTTTCTTGACAGTTACTAACATTTCATCAACCACTGAATTAATTAGACTATATGAGAATATATTAAATTGTCCAGAAATAATTTGCGGTTTTTACATCTGGTTATTTCGTTGAATATTAAATTATTCGGTTAAAATAACATCTATTATGTTCTATACAGAGATGTCCGGATATATGGCCGCGACTCTGTCCCTTTGTATGACTACAAGCTATCCCACCAATTTCTACTATTATACATATACAATTTACACTGAAATGTTCAATACCCTTGATAAAATGGCAATATAAGAAACAGAGTTCTTATCACTCGCATTTTTGTTGGTACATTTTCAGACCTACAAACTTTTAAATTTTCAAATTTTTTCAAGTTTAATTTTTCCGAATGTATTTAAAACTGTCGCAGTTAAATAAATTTGTACTATTCAATTTTATAAATATTTATATACTTAAGTTCCAATTGAGTTCATAACAGATAAGCAGCGCTTACTTTGCGAGATATAACGAGTGGAAATAGAAACGACTTTAGATACCGATATCAATCTACGAGTTAGCGCGTGATCCAGGTGTTTAGAAGAGCTACGACTCCAATTGAGTCAGAATACAAAAATGGACCTAGACTCACACGTATTTTCGGCGGTAGGAACAATTGGCTCGAACGAAATTAGGCCAAAAACAATAGCAGTCGGTAAACGTCTGGAGAGTGAGTGAAATAATGCAAATTGCGTTCAGCAGTTGTTATTGTCATTATCATTCTCATTTGCTGAAATGTAACGCTGAAAGTGTTCACGATGAGGATAGGCGTAGCTTTTTTTACTTTGGATCGATCTCACGCACCAACTCGTGGGTTGACATCTGTACATTCATTCTACTAATTCATACTAATTACCATCGTATGTCATACTTCACAACATGATTTTCTTTTTCTATACTAATATCTCAAATCGATTGTTTAAACGCGAGACACGTTCAATCCCACGCACGTTAGACATATGATTAATATTGAACAATTTCAAGGTTCTCATAATGAACGTACGAACTAATACGAAAGAAATAGAATGCTTTCAGTCATAGCTCCATGTGAAAAATGAATATCTTGATTTCGGGCGGGCTTATTTAAGCAATTCTCATAAAGTGGACCGTCGAGTGCGGAAGCAATTAAAAAGCATCTGTGATATTACGGATTCGAATAGCTCAGATATATTTCCTTCAATATTTCCCTTCAATACGCCCATCTTGTTAAGTTTGAATCATAAAGATACAAAAAAAGAAGCATCTGTAGCTTCCATTCAGATTTTTATGATGTAATTGCGTCAGTTACTATTGTAAGAATTATACTTGCACAATTTGAAACGTGTATCCAACTTTTATTTTCTCTTTCAGTGTAATACGATACTCTGTTTTTATCAGTTAACTTTTAAATCTCAGAATATTGGAATAATTGCAACCATTTGTTTGAAAGTTCAATTGTTATTGTATCCTTCATTATGAGATGTAGGAAATTTGCTGATTATAAGCAGCAATTCATTAATTATAAGTCAGAAGTTACTGAATTAAAGTAAAATTTTACTATTTTTGAAAATTGACATAAATGTCATTTCAGGATTGAAAGAATATTTTTTATCGAATATTTACATCGTTAAATATTTAACAGTTCCACACACTTTTTCAGCTCTCATACGCAAACATTATACGTACACTCGGGTGCAATGGCTTCCTTTGAGTAAAAGGACACATGTAAACTTGACAATTTTTAAATTCTCAAAGTTTCACATTCCAAATTTTTCAAACACTCAAATTCAAAAATTCAAATATTTCAAAATTCATTCATTTTCAAATTCGCAAGTTCTCAAATACTTCAAATTCCCAAAATTTTGCATGGCTAAATCTCTAGATCCCAAAATGCCCATATCTCAAGATTCCTACATCCCGAAATCCTTATATCCTGAAATCTCTAGATGATAAAATTCCTACGTTCAGAAATCCCTATATCCCGAACCATATATATATCGAAATTTCTATATACTAGAATCCATGTCCCGAAATCGTTACATGTCGAAATCGCTATGTCCCGAAATCCCTATATACCGAAATCTCTACATGTCGAAATTTCTATATGTCGAAATTTCTATATCCTGGAATACCTATATGTCGAAATCCCTATATCCCCAAACCTTTATATCTCGAAAGGGTTATATCCCGAAATCTCTACATGTCGAAATTCCTATATTCCGAAATCCCTATTTCCTCAAATTCCTATATTCCGAAATCCGTACATCTTAAGATCCCTACATCCCAAAATTTCTATATTCCGAAATTTCTGTATTCCGAAATACCTATAATCCGAAATTCCTATATTCCAAAATTTCTATATTCTGAAATTCCTATATTCCAAAATTTCTATATGCCGAAATATCTATATCCCAAAATTCCTCTATTGAATGAAAAAAAGAGAGAAATAAAATGATGTCAGATATAGTTAGGGACTAATTTGATTCGCATGTGCCGCTGCGCGAGTTAACGAGAACATTGGTCACGCGTTTTTCTTCGATTTTCGATGAAATTATTTCTGGAGACTCGTGCACGCGTACCGAAGAAGAGATTAAAAGAAAATAAAGAAACGCCATGGCGTCACCGACCAGAAAGTTGTTACCAAATGCGGAGGTCGAAAGAGAATTACCGATGGACTCCCACGAAGTCCGCCCGCACCCGATGCTGCGTTACAGAAGTACCGCGAATTCGTTCTTTCGCAACTCGTTTCAGACTTGTGCCGATATGACATGACGTGACGCGACGTGACATGAAAATGATGGTCTCCCAACGAGACATGTTTCTTCTTGGAACGAAGATCGCATCTCGAACGTATCTGATCACGTTGCATTTTGATAAACGTCAAACTTTACGATGATCGACGAGCGTTATGTACTGGGTGTTCCGTAACTGGTAGTATATAGGGCTAATTGTATATGGAAAAATGATTGAAGAGCAAAAAAATGGAAGTTAGATTATTATATTACTTAATCGTTAAATAATTATATTCCTATATCATTAAAATGTTAAATGATTCAACGATTATATGATCTATGATTAAGAGATTGAATAATTAAATTATTGAGTTATTATATTATTAAATTATTAAAGTATTCAATTATTCAATTATTGAACTATGAAATTATTAAATTATCGAATTACTGAAATATTGAATTATTAAGTTATTGAATTACTGAATTGTCGAATTATTGAATTATTAAATTATTAAATTATTGAATTATCGAATTATTAAATTATTAAATTATTAAATTATTAAATTATTAAATTATTAATTATTTTACAAAGCAAAATATTTTAATAATTCAGGAAAAGAGAATACATGTACACATTTCTAAAACTTGAAACTTACAGATTCTCGTTTTTTCACGTATGGTTTCTCGTGATCCGTTTGTGTAAAAAGATATTGAAGTACAGAGTCAAAGAAAGGTCAAGAATTTGTAAAATGTTTTAAATTTCTGTATGGAATATCTCCTTTTTAAATTTGAAATATTCCATGGACTATCGTTCTTTTTAAATTAAATTCAAATACTTTTACGCAAAATGCTTCAAAGAGTTAATCTACATATATAATATATAGTGCTATTTTCAAGGATAGTATGCATGCACTTTTTATATGCATCGTTGCATTTATAACCAAATTGATGTCATAGGAATGTAGAGCTTCCTCTATCACATAAGTTTATTTTTTGCAACTTTTTTTATTTCTAACCATGTTAAAGATATGGCTTGCCCCAGTTACTAGAAATACATTCTATACTGATAGCGAGAATCTTGAAATATTGACAATATAATAGAGTGATTCACGCAACTGAACATGGCATACCTTTTTTGTAAAACTAAAAAAAATGTTACAGAAAAGAGATGAATCTTTCAAAGTGTATTATACATGGCTGTATATTGCGCAGCTGTCATACTGCATGTCGATTTTTTAGTTGCACTATTCTTTTTTAAAAAATATTTTTCTTTCTTTATATATGTAGAATTCTGCTATCATTCTACGTAAAAAAGTTTTAAACTAAAACGTTAAAAAGAATCTGCTGTCTGTCAGATATTTCAAACCTTCATTTCACATTTGAATTTAAAATATCTCATTAACTATTAATACTGACTTTTTTTAGTACTATAACTTAACATTTTTTATGTATAATAACGAGGGATGTTTGCAAATGACATGATAGTT
This sequence comes from Megachile ligniseca, assembly GCA_945859555.1. Taxonomy (NCBI): domain Eukaryota; kingdom Metazoa; phylum Arthropoda; class Insecta; order Hymenoptera; family Megachilidae; genus Megachile; species Megachile ligniseca. Next base: position 3,182,011 of record OX243777.1, read on the forward strand.
TGCATTTGAAAAGTAGTGCAATTGTCGAAAATGCATGTGCAGTTTTGTTTTGACATTTCAATCAAAAGAAAGATATGACTTGATACAGTTTTTTAAATTCAGAATTGTTACAATTTGAAGACTTGAGGATTTAAAAATTTAGGAATTTGAAGATTTATGAATTAGGAGTTAGAAAATTTGGAAATTTATATATTTGAAAATTTGGGGAATTATCTAGGTATTTTTAATCTTGAACGTTTAAATTAAAAAAAGAAAAGATAGGACTTGCTACAAATTTTTAGACGTAGAATGATTACAATTTGAGGATTTGATGGCAAAAAATGTAGTGATTTGAAGGTTTTAATTTAGGAGCCAGCAAATTTGGAAATATAAATATTTGAAAATGTTTAGGGTTTGTTAAATCTAAAAATTTTGGGTCTCGCACATTTCAAGAAAAACAAAAGATATCACTTTCTATAAATTTTTAGATTTAGGATTGTTACGATTCGAGGATTTGAAAATTTGAGAAATTTAGTGATTTGAGAATTTAAAAACTTAGACGTTAGCAAATTTGATAATTTAGATATTTGAAAGTTTGAGGTTTCATAAACTTTAGGAATATTTGCTTTATACGAATTTAAATTATTTTAATTTGTACATTTTAATGAAATTATAGTCGAATAATTAACAGAAGAACAATTTTATCATGAAATAATGCAAAACATCGGAACACATTGGAAATTGTTCATCAAAATTTAATTTAGTTTAAGAGGATTCATTTTAATTTTAATTAAGAAGGATCAAATTGATGCATTCATTACAATATGATACGTTTTAAACGCAACACATATACAGCTTCATGTGAAAAGATCATATTCATATTGTATTTCCAAATTATTTTTTCACGTACAGTTAGTTTCTTCCTAATTATGTTACCAATTACCGGGCACCACGTATGTTTCGAAGCTAAAAGGATTCTGATATGCAAATATGAATGCCGGAAATTAAATTTTGATTTATTCATTTTATTCACTCTTGAACAAATTCAGTAAAGTAATCGCATTTTTCAAATTATGAAAGTGACATATCACTTTTATGTATACACTATTGTACAATGTTCGTTTCATATTTAGATCGTACAGATGGATTTACAAAAAAAATAAAGAGATATAAACTGATAAATAGAATTTTCATTGTTTAGATAAAATTTAATACGTAACCAATAAAGTATATTACAAAAATACCCATTTCATCGGACTTCATCAAAAACCACAATTTTCAAAAGAGATCAATTATGGAACCTATACACAGTTCACTAAAAAGCAAACATTTATTGAATGTTAAGTGAAAATTAGTCTTAAGTGAAAATATACTTGTACCTCGATAAACTGCAACAATTCATGATTGAATTAACGTGAGGAAGATATCACGAGAAGTACTGAGGAAGAAATGACAAGGTGATAAGACAATTTATTAAGAGAATGCAAAGCAATCTTAAGAGTTGTTCTTTCTTAACGAACCTCTATCGGTTTGCGGTCAGATAAGACTTTACGAGTTCTTCTTCTCTTTTTTTTCCACGACAAGTACGGATTGCATCTTTACATCAGGAGGCAAGCGGCTCCGAACGAGTCATCCGCATGACGTCATGGCCCTTTCTGGTACCGCTGCATCCAGCGACCTTTTGGGCCATTGCAGTGTTGCCAGTATTTTCTCGAAACCTTTTGACCCTTTTTTTTAACTTCAAAGATACGACGAATGGAATAAACGATGGTTTAATTAAGCTTGACATTGTCGGCAATTTCCATTGTGATACAGCGATTGTCATCGAGCCGCTGAAATTTACTGATGATGGAATCTTTATGAATTTCAGAAACCGTCTGAAAAATCTGAACTAAGATGTTAATGTGTTTAAAATCGGGATATTTGTGGTGACATTGGGAGAAATGTTTAAAGTAAAATTTTAATAAAATATAAATTTTTGTTGTTCGCTTCGCTTTTAATAATGTATCGAATAATTGTTATGAATTATTACTGTCGTTATATGCCGTAATAAAAATAATATGTGAAGTACAGTATAATAATAATAATTATTCAAAATACGAAATTCAAATTATTCAAAGTACATAATTATTTCATGTAACAGGATATGCTGTTTTATTGATACTTCGCGTAATTCGTATAATATTAGCAAAAATATAATAATGACAAAAATTTTTACAATTATTTAATTAGCTTCAATTTACACGACATTCAAAGTGATAATTATAAACAAACTCGTATAAGTTTATTTTTCAACGTCGTTTAACGTTTAATTTTCAACGAACCTCAAAGAATATTAAAATTACACTGATCATCAATGTAATAGTCCTAGATTTCAAATAAGCTTCTCAATGATCTAAGAACTGTAATGACATCACAATGAAAAGTAACGATATTCAGTAATATCGTCGAGTGATTTCACGCACCACTTATTTTAAACTTTGCGTAATTATTCAGAATCCATACAGTGATCAGATGTTCTGTCAAAATAGCTTCGAGTTATGAGTTGATGTGGGAGGACGAAGCGTGCACGTACGTTCAGAACATCCAAGAAACGTGGGAGAGACGTGCGATGATCAAACGAGTAAGAGAATATAGATGAAAATCAATTTCCTGGCAATTTTTTCATTTATTCAAGAATATCGAACGACAATACCGGTATCTCGACCAGTTGCATGCAAATTTCATTGGATTGTTCGTCGCAAATCTTTGAATACTGTTGCCTATGGCGATCGTAAAACCGAAAGAAACACGCTCGATTATACAGCTCGTCGTTTTGCAAATACCGCTGGCATTGATCTTCCTTTGACGAGATTCTTTTACTTTTCTCACAATTTACAAAGTTCTATACACTGGTTCAATTTTGCTTTATCCGTTCACCGTTTTCGCGAGCATTTCTTACGAGAAGTTAAAATTCTGCTACAAAAGGAGTGCTCGCTGATGTCATGGCCCTTTCTGGAGAACGGATGCTGCGTTCGATGCAACAAACGAAAAAATGGACACTCCTCTTTGTGGTTTCCTCGACGATACCAACTCTGCATGTACAACGAGTCTTACTCGTGTAACTTGGCGAGTTTGTTGGAAACGGAATATGTAGATTTTATTGAAACGTTTATCGAAGTTGTGTATACTACAAATTTGTTCAAATTAAATTATTTGAATAAAATGAAGAGGAAGAAAACAGATCAAAATTTTTACAAATTATAAAGTTACATTACCACACCACTAAAACACTAAAACAATTACAATACTATAACACTAAACCTATCACAACAGTTATTTAACCGGTTCCTAAGTTTTTTATTTTGAATTACAAAATTTGTGTAAGATACTTTTCTTCAAATCTATGTTGCTGTTTATTTAGAGAAGAAATTAATGTGTATATTCAATTATTTGGAGAGAATACGAAAAGTTACAATTTCAAAAGACAAAAATATATTTGCGATAATTTCATTAGTTATAAAATCTACAACACATTTTTGTTTAACAAGAAAAGGTTCGTAATATATTATTCTTCGTGGCATACTTCCAATAGAATGCAACGAAGGTTGAATAATAAATGAAGGAAGGATATTTGAGTTATTGTGTCCATAAAAAATGAACTTATGTAAGGCGAACTGTGAAATGGAGGCTGCATGATATCATGGCTTTTTTCGAGGAGCAGATGTTCTGTTTGATGGGATATGCTTTCACATAAACGATCGAACAAACGCAAGCGAATTCACCTCTGGATTTCGAAACGATATCCAGACATTTTCTTTCTATTTATAATGCATAGTTCAATAAACGTGTATCATTCATTAAAAGAAATCTAATGCTACTAATTGAAAAATTTGTTCGTACTATTGGAAAAAATATCAAAGTTGCTTTTCACTATAATTTATTTCATAATTTTAATTAATTTTTGTTTGCGAATTATTAATATTTCCATCAGCTACGATGACAGTTTCTAGAAAATTGGAAAAATATACTAACTTATTTTTTTATCAATTTTTAACATAAGGGAGGATAGGAAAGATTGATATACTTTTACAAAAAGAATTATATAAACGAAACCAAATAATATTTAAATGATCGCTTTGTACATTTAAATTTAATATTTACAATATTTATAACGTAACATTTATATAAATATAGACAATATCATATTTTTTAAACTTAAATGGGGTTCATGTAATAAAAATATAATTTTATAAAACGTTATATTAGAACGTAAAATAATGAATATTTTTTAAAAAGATACATTGTAATAAAAACTATAACATGAGTGAGATAGAAGCTGTGTCACGTAGCAAGAAAACACTTCCTCCAATAAAAAATTGTCACATTAGTTTAAAACAATCATAACTTACCATTTCGTATTGAAAATACTCTATACTATAACATACACTTCTCTTCCATCTACTCGGTGTTAATATTAATTTACTGCAAATAATTTTTCTGGTTTTGGAAATAAAAAGTCATGTAGAATGTGATAACGTAAAAGTACCGTAAAATAACGCAATTTAAATTTTAACGCTTGACAAAATAAATTAATAAATTTCTCAATAATGTTTTTAATAGGGGTGACTCCCAGTTAAAGAGAACAATGGCTGAGTTCAATGCATAAAATCTGACAGAAATTGATAACATAAAGATATTCATAAATATTTATGTTACATTTGCAGCTTAAATGAAAATAAATTTGACGAAAGTGACTAAAACAATGTATGGAGATGATACAATGATTCTATGCATGGTTTTGTTACTTTTAATTTTCAATCATCTCTAAGTTTACATTTATTCTTAGAAGACACTATTGGAAGGCAACTTCTCACCATGATTTCGTCTTTTACTAACATAATCGGCAGTAACACTTTTTCACGATGTATTTATTTCGCAGAATAACCCTAACCTTTGCATTCAACACGAAAAGTATCGATCATTACTTTCCTTCTCTCTAAAAGTTCTTTTTCACGAGGCATTGCACTTTCTAATCTTTATAAACGAATCTTACGAATGTAAACTAAAACAAATGAAGATAACATGCTAAAGTTTGCTTATGAAGTTCGGCGCTAGCATAAGGAGAATATAAAGTTGATATATTTAATAAGCTTATGTACGTTAACACATCAATTTTCTTTTACAAAATTTAATTACACACTGCGAATTCAGGGAATACTTTCCTACCAAAAGATCATTGAAAATATGAGAGGTCAGTGTATTTACTCGACACACTAACATTCGCCATGTACAAAAAGATGTAATTTTACGTAAAATCAAGCTAGCTTGGAACAGAACTTATAATTATGGCCAGCAGGGTAAATGAAAACGAATCAATCCCCGTTGTTCGCCGCAGCAGAATGGTTTGATTCGGACAAAAGCGACAGACCTCGCTCCGAAATTAGCGAGTAGTGGGAATGGCACAATTCTGCGCTTTGGGTTAACGATTCGGCCCAGGCCGGCGAACGTAGGCGTTAATGATAAATTACAGCATCTCGCGTTCCTCGCGTTTGGCATTGATCCCTATCTACGTAACGATTACCCAGATATTACATATTACGTGGATACCCACGTGCTGCGACTACATACTACTTTGTACGACGGGTCGATGAAGTCGTCGTCTACGTCGTTGTCTCGTTATCAGGATTGGCACGAATTAACGTTGGAAACGCGGACCTTTCCTGCTGCAGTTCCGCCCTGAGATTGCTCGATTGTCGGTTTCTCGCGTTTTCGCTGCGTTACAAGCGGACACATTAATATTTCCGGTTTAAATGCGTGTACGCAGCCCAGTTTCCGACCATCAATTCCACACAACGATCCCTTACTCTCAAGAATGTGACATGATATCAAATTTCAGTCCTTTCGTTTTACAATTCTACATATGTGCATAAATATAAATACAAAACGTAAAACTGAAGTTTAGTACCTTTTTCCAAAGACTATCTTCTTTCAAGTTTTTTCAAAACGCTTCATATTATGACTGAAATGAGAAATCAATCGGGGAAGTCAAAGAAATAATGAACTTTTCGTCGAAATGTTCAATACTTTATATATTATAGTCATTGATATGATATCATTTATTTAGATTAATAGAATTTGTATCAATATGGGCGTGCACGTAGGTGACACTGATAGCTGAATTTTGAACTAAACTAAAATTTTTTGATTACATTGATAGACCTCGGAATAACTTAAAAAATACGTTGTACTTCGAACCATGTATTCTTCTGAGTCTTTGAAACTACATTCTACGTTGTTCAGTACGAATCAGAGAAGACTAGTCCATTTTCTATTCTTACCAAAGAAATTCTTTCGGAATCAATAAGTCTTTCTGTATTCACGTCGAAGAAAATTTTATTTTTCATTTATTACAAAATTGTTTATCAATGAACAGTAAGAATATAATGAAGACATATTAAATGTTTCGTTGATAAATCTTTCAACATCAAAAAGCAACTGTGATTCTAAATTTGTGAAAACGTCGGAAAAAAGCATCATGCTAATGAAAATGATGTACCAAATATACGAGGCATGAATTTTAAATAAGGTCTATTTTAAAATAACCGGCAATTGAGTTATAGAAATGAGGTTGCAATTGTATAATACTTTTTTTAATTTATTACCTAGCTATCAGCTATTCATTCTTATCGTTAGTCAGATTTGCAATTGCTTTCGCGCGTCTATAATTTACGACGAATCGTGGAATAAATAATCCCACCAACTGTGCAGTTTGTGCTGTTATTTCATTTTTGTTAGCAAAAATTAATAGCTTTGCTGAAAGTCATAGACAGTTTTCTGACGTTTATGGATCGAATATTATTAACGACGATAAAGTAGTTTTATGGTGTCGTTTGTTTCAAAAAGGACAAATGATAACCGTAATGAATCTATGAGTCCAGAACATAACATAAACCCTATCATACATGTCATAAACACTATCCATAAACCTTATTAACGCTATCATGGCTCTGGAAGTTTTATTTCGTATATAAAGTGGGTAGTCAAATTATTATACTCGAACAAAAATTCTATACCTTTTTATCTTAACCGATTGAATAAAACCTATATTTTTATTGTAGTATTACAATATATTAATTTTTGTATATTTTGTTATATAAATAATACGTATTATTAATAATAAGTACAATAATACGTATAGTTTTTTTATTTCTACATTTTCATTCAACCTGTTTCTACATTTTCATTTTTTCAAAAACCTCTTTTGTATATTTTTGTTCTTAGAAAAATCTCCTACTATAATGTCGTTCTTCCAGAAACCTCTTTCTATATTTTTACTCTTCCAGAAACCACCCATATTCTTCCAACAACACCTTCCTTCTATTACCAGTATCCCGCCACGTCTGACGTTCAAAAAGTAAATGCCGTTTGTCAAAGAGTCTATTAATATCGACAAAAATTGTTTATATCGCAAACAATCATGAAATCCTAGTTCACCCACATGGCGATCGTCAAGTTGATCAAAGAGCAGGTTAAAAGCTGACGTGAAAATACACGGGGTTGAAAAAAGGAAGAAGAAAAGACGCACGCCCACGTGTTAACGGAGACGACGACGTTGACGAGGCCGGGACGAGCACGTGTTACCCCTATTTTGTTTCGCTTGAACGAAGTAGGGTATCTAAGCGCCGATAAAGAAATCTCCGTTTCACCGATGATACGCCTCTTTGCCACGCGGCTATCCTCCTTTGATACCGAACAAACTACGTGCCATTAACCCCTCGTGACATTCGTACTTTGTACCACCCTGTCGATAGAAGAAAAACTTTGCATCGCGAATTCGACTCGCAAGAAACTGTGAATGACGATTTTTTATCTACCTACGTATCTACCCGGTGGTTCTGTCATAAGTTTTTGTCAGATTCATGAAAGAAAATTATGTCCTACTCTTCAATTCTGTGTTGAAGCAACTCGGTGTTGCTTCATACTTTTTGTGATCGAAATGTTTAAAAATACAGAAATTTTACCGGCTGCAAAGAGTTGAACGAATTGACTAGTTAATAAAATAAAATAAAGTTGAGCAATTGTAAGAAAATTCGAAAGTTAGCAATTCGGAAAATTAGAAAGTTGAACGTAGGCCATCGACGTTTTGACTGTGGTCCTTGAAGAGAACCGCTAAGACAGTAAACATTTCGCAAGCTATGCTGACGAAGGGGGTCCTAAGGCTAGAAGTGTACTTTTCAGGGCATTCTTGTAGCCGTCTTGGCGAAAGCAAGGAAATTATATCACAGTTTTCTAAAGCACACACTTTCTTTTTATTTTGCGCCCATATTCAGTTTATAGTTTTAATATTAATATTACGCTATAGCTCAGTCATTCTTACACAATTCTGTGCAAATGCTTCTTTTTGACGGGTCCTAGGCAAGTACCTATTTTATCTACTGGTACATGCTGCTCTATCAGATTTATTTATATTAAGTACGTGAATCTCCATGAAAAAATAGGCCCAAAATTCTATAACAAATTTTTTTCCTTTTTATTTTCATAAAATAAAATAATCGAATTGGAATAGTTTTAAAGTATTTGTATAGAAATTTGTTCACGACACCTAAAATGACCTAAAATGATATTAATAATGACATTGACTAATTTATATTTGTTGACAGTCGTTAATATTTGTACTATAGTACTATAAAGGTATTATTTAAATTGACAAAAATGTTTCGATTAGTTGAAGCCTCAAAGTTAGCTTAATTCGTTAATAACTTCTATCAATTAGCAAATGTTCTGGAAGGACATTTCAGATGATTTCCTTACGAATTTTTTGCGTTAATAGTATAGTCATAAAGTGCGAGGTATTAGATTAAAGTGATACGTAGACGATGGTGCACCGGAAACGCTTCTCACCCCCGCATTTTGCGATATGGGAGGACGAACGAGCGCGTAGGACTTCGTCGCGTGTATCCGTTCCATGGCTGTTATCAACATTCGATGTCTCTTATCGCTCCACGAAATGTACCGGCAAATCAACAATGGGTCGAATATGAATTGAAAAAGATTACCCTGATTTTCGATCAATCTTCGTGCGAATCTTGCATTCTATTCACATTCTGTGATACTCGTTTCTTTTTAATAGTTTCTTGTATCGAATAGCTGCAAAATGTACCTGTTGCAGTCACGATCGTTTGACTTTGTAAATGTCGTATCACTCTGCAGTTCAATTTTCTTCTGATTTTATATTCTACCTGCTCTAAATGTTTGTTGAAGATTCACATTAATTATTAAGCTATCGGACTGGTTTTTCAATCTTGGTTTAAGCAGCAATTTAAATGAAACAGTTTACTTTTCTTTTATTCGTGCAGACCCGATCTAAGGAAATTATCAAGAGAGGAAGCTTGTAAGCGAATTAAATTTATTCCATGCGTTCTTGATTTTTAAAAATGAAATAGAGAGCACTAAAATGTATTCCTATTTTTTTAACAGTACATGAATTATTATTACACCTTTCATAGATTAATTAAACTATCATTTCTTAAGTACATTTATCTTAATATTCTCAGTACATCTAAGAAACTTCTAATTATAAAAATAAATAATAAAAAATATCACAAAATTACATAATTACATTTTCTCTCTTATCTTCAAGAAAACGGTGAAATATCACTCATATTTTAACAGGATAATGCTACTATTCACCGCAGTGCAAAGATAACACATGGATTAAGGATTACAATATTGAAATTTGAGAATGGCCAGCACTATCACTGGGTAGAAATATCATTGAAAATGTATGAGAAATACTGAAGAAGTGAAATTGTATAAAGAACAAAAAATATCCAACAGTTCTAGAATGAAAAAACATTTCTTAAAATGCGAGAAGAAATTGATAATTTAGCAGTAAAAATAACGTAGCATTCAAACTCGAATTTTCTAATCACTTAACTGTAATAGAGAAAATACTGATTATTAACAATTATGTTATTAGTTTAAAAAAATCAATAGTTAATAGTTAAAAAAAATGAAAAAAACATATAAGAAAATGAACTTGTATTTACTTATTAGTAAATAAACTTATATTTACTTCTTAATAATTGAAGTGATATTTTCATTAAAAAAATTGCATTCTGCACACACATAAAAGTCTCATGGCATTGTACACGTGATTCTGAAAAGAAAATGACAGTAGTATTATTCGTAATAGTCATTTATGATTTTGACCAGCATTTAGATACTGTGCTTCAGGAAATTATTATACTCATTACTTCACTCTTTGATGTTCTTACCCCATAGTTTCGCAAGGCATCTCGATCTCCATAACCACGCTTATTGCTTTAATCAGACGAACGATTTCAATCGTCGTTCAGTAGAATTTATCTTTCCTCATGTATTTTCGCAAAATTAGGTCGTCCCATTAAAAGCGTGTGTAGAACAGACACGAAAGAGGGAGAAGAATGGAAAAAGGGAGGATGACATACCACGCGTACTGTGATAACGCACTTCCCATTGACAGATCATTCTGTGCATCCAGGCAACCGGATGTCGAGTGATCTCATATCCAGATACGCTCTTCCTACCCTTCCTTCCTTAACGTCTGACAGAATTTCAGCGAACAATTTATCTATAAACCTAAAAACAAACAAACAAAAAAACAGGAACAATCAGTTTCGATAACGAAGTTAATTGACTATCGGGTAGCACGTTCGTTAAAGTGCAACCGGATGATCGATCCTGATAATTGAAAATCCTCGACGTATTTTGTCGATCAAATTGTGCGACATTTTAATGAGCGCCGTCAATCAAAATGACATCGACAACGGACGAATATTTTTCTCTTCTCTGTAACCTTTGTAACGGTAATATACGTAATATCAGTATTTCGATATGCATCGAATAATAATTCCAGCGAATTCAGTGTTAATATTTCCAGTGAAATGTATCAATTATTAACCACCTTTATGCCAATTATTCACGGGTTATGTAAAATTATTTTGAAAAATATTTCAGATTTATACATGTATCTTTTTAGAAATTTATTTCGTTTACAACTATAACGATAACGTGACATTCTTGAACGGATGTAAATAGCAGCGTACGTTGCTCGCTAAATTAAATAATTTTCAATATGAACAAATTAGTCTAGATTAAGTTTTTTGTGAAAATACATAAAAGTATATGAGGTCCTAATCCAAATTGTCAAATATCGGATTTTTAAGTTTACAAATTTTTTAATTTATGAGATTAGAATTTGGTTATCTGAAAATTTAGAAATTCAAAAATATAGAAATTTAAAATTTTAAATTTTAGAATTTTCAAACTCGCAAATTTTTTAATTTAGAAATTCAGAAGGTAACAATTAAAAAATTGTAGAATTTCAAGTTTTCCAATTTCCCAATCGTAAACTTATAAATTTTCGAATTCAGAAAATCAAAACTTAAAATTCTGAAAGTATAGAATTTCAAAAATACGGAAATTTTATATTTTAAGTTTACAAATATCCGTGAAATTAAAAATAATATTTCTACCAAATTTCTTAGTAACATTATTCACATTGAAATCTGATATTCATTTTACAAGAAAGATACTTCCGAACCATATCCAGCAGTTACTTTCATTCTAAATTCGGTGTAACCCATTTAAGGGCTGGATTTATGACTCGTCATTGTAAATCCAGCTCTTTCCTTGAATTCACACCAAGCCACCCAATCAATGCAAGCCTTTAAAAGGAAGTGTGTCAATTTGTATCGAGTCTGGCCATATTTGGTAGACATCGGTATCCTCTACCTCTCAGATGGTAGTATTCGTATCTCGTAAATTCACGTTTCCCAAGGGTAAAGAAACTTCCTGATTCTTATTTTCTTCTTGTTCGAAACTTTTCTGACTTACGACAAATATTGCAGTATTGTTCTCGCTTTAGTTAGACTTGTTAATTCGCATAAAATACGTATACCTTCTGACAAAAGTTAAAACACGAATAAATTTCCCGTAATTTAATAAATATTTAGCATTATGTCAGAGTATTAGTAACTAGTAAATTACAGTTCATATTACTATTTGAATAATTAATTACTCAAATAGTAATTTGAATCGTAAAAAGATTTGACTTTACATATTAGAATGAGATAAAAATTATTTCAAGTGTACTATATATTAGTAACATTCTTTATTATTAGTGTATTATTGACAAACAATTTATGGACTGGTCTACTAATACAAATTGTAGATACTGTAAATAAATTTTTATTTCGAAATATACAAGCTGTAATGTAACTGATGGTTTAACTGAATAGAGGCTGATTCTTTGTAAAAAATATTAGTCATTGTTGAATATAAATAATAAATAAATAATAATTGATCATCAATCGTTTACTTGACATTTCAAGTGTTCCTTATTGTAAACAGTCTTTTTTTCTTATTTATTACTTATTATTTATGGGTTTTTAGATTAGGAAATATTATTTACTTTATTTCTGTTGTGATATACATATTCATAGTATTATGTTATTATGCAGGATAACTGTACTTGATATACAGAATGGCAACTGCTGCTAAAACCGGAAATAAGATTAAATTAAATTAAATTAGATTAAATTTTCGCACATAAGATTTGATTTGTAAGAAAATTGAATTCGAAAATTCCTCAAAATATTTGTAAGAAAGTTTGTTTAAGGCAAGAAATATATATTCCCCTATATAATTCCTAACTTTCTTTATTATTTCTAAGATTGTTCTTTTATTAAGGTATTTGTTAACAGATATAATTAAAATGTTCAATAAGATTAATTATTAAATGCATATATAAATATATGCAGGTATTTCTACAATATGCATGAATTTCATAAAAGCAAGTTATTTACAATAATTCACTGGAATCAATAAGGAACATATTAACAGTAAAGTAGCAAGGAAACATAAATCTTCATTTGTATAATGAAAAAATGGTCGATAAATGAGACATCAGATCTAATATAATTTTCATTAACTCGTATAACGACGAGTGATGCACTTACAGTTCAAGTATAATAAATCTTACTGACATTTTTAGAACGCTTCAATTGTAAGTTCAAGTCCAATTATAATTTGCTTAGTCAAGGACCGTCGAATATAAAATAGCTCTTATATTTGAACTTTCTGTACTTGATTCCACATTGTAGCAATGAATAAGTAGTTCTGTCTAACGCAGCCAATAAAAACCCATTAGAATTGGTAATAAAAGAAGAATCCTAAAGCCAGAGCCTGAATATGAAAACAATTGGAACCAAAATGATTCATAGAAATTGAGAAAAAGAACAAAATATGAACATAACTGAACAACTGAAAAATGATCCGTTTAATTAATTATTAGAATAATACATTAACTTTGGAAATGAAGCAAGTCTATTTGAGTATAATAAAAACTTTTGGTAGGATAATAAACATACATTATCTAACATCACAAAATACAAAAGATTTGTCTCTCAGTGCTTATTTTTAAATTTGTTAAAATGCAATCCCTCAAACATCCGGCGATAAAAATTGACTTGCCTCACTTCCAAAATAAACTCATCTATTAAATCATCTATGAAAAAACTGAACATTGATCTCTGTTAAAGCGTTAAATCTGAAAATGTCTTTTATTCGTTTCGCATTACATTTTTATATACCAACGAACAGCAGATTAGTTAGCCAGGTACTAATTAATCATTCTCAAAAAGTGATTCAACAATGATAATGTTCGGCTGTCATGTTATCGGTCTGAATATAAATTTCGCAACATCGTGTCCGCGACGATAACAGCGACTTTCACACGACAAACAAATTCCCGCAAATGTTAATCGCGTTGATGGCTGTCAAACTTGCTCGTATCTGACCTGAATACGTTGCTTTCGACCATCATTCGATATTAATCGCTCTTGAACAGACGATCCGCGTTTCGTTCCTTGTAACGTCTCGGAGGACAGCTTGGTCGCGAGCAATTAAGATAAATAATTAAGATAAATCAGCGCGTCGGCATAAATAATTCCACGAATCGACCCGGTCGTTTTTTAATTGTTCACTTTAACGATTGTAAATAAGGCTGGATCAGCGTTTCGCTGAACACGCGGCATTTAATGGTGCATAGTTCATCAATTCCGGATGTCGGATATAATTAGAGGGTGAAATACGGGATCATTAAGCTCGCAATGATAAATTCTGTTCACGATTACTCGTACTGTGCGCTTTATGAACGGAACGTATATTTTCCCGAAATGTACCCTTTTATTTCTGATCATTTGAATACTTAATTTTATTGAGCTGTGCATTTGCCAAAGAGATAAACGCCATATATGACCGCTGCAATATTTGGCCCTCGCTAGCGATGTAGATCGGGAACAAATTTATGATATAGTTCTGTGGTAGGGAGTTGCTACGTGGATATTTAGGATTTTTTGTATATGGAAGTTTACAAATTTGGGAATCCGGAAATTTGGATGTTTGTAAATTTGGAAATTTGAGGATTTAGAAATCTGGAAGCATAGCAATTCGAGAATTCAGGAATCTGAAAGTTTAAAAACTTGAGAATGTAGAAATCTGAAAGTTTAGCAATTTGGGAATGTGGGAGTTTGAAAGTGTAGAAATGCAGAAATTTAGAAGTTCAAGAATATAGAAATTTAGAAATTTAGAAATTTAAAAATGTAGAAGAGAAAAATTAAGAAATCTGAAAATGTAGAAATTTTGAAATTTAAAAATACAAATGTGTGGAAATTTGAAAATGTAAAACGCTTCTCCTCCTGAAAAAAAAGTAGTAAAACCCTTCTCCTCCTAGCTCATTTATGACAAAACGAAGCTTCCATTGCATGGAAGTGTTAAATTAAATGAAGCTCAATTATGGAAAATTATTCCATTTGTATTACATGAAATTACATTTGTATTATGAAACTCCAACGATATTGTCTTCTTCAATTAAGTAAGCGTACTAGTTACTAAACACAAATGCCAATGTTTTAGAATAAAACGATTTGAAAATAAAATATTATTTAATAGTTGAAATATTTTCATTCACGGTTCGAATACTATATTTTTGAATATGGAGTGTTATACTTAAAAGATTTAATAATTACATCATTACTTTTATAACACCTGAGGAGTTAGTAATCTAGTGAAATATAAAATAATTAGCAAAGATACGAAAAAAATATCAAAAGATGAGTTAAAATATAATGGAGCTAGACTAAATAACACGCAATTATGTTACGATGTTGTAGCATAATGTTCTCAATCTTCCCTGGAAATTGTGTAACAGGTTAGCTGATAAAGCTGCCTTTTTTTAAAGGTCTTTTAAAACTAAGACTTTACATGCGTAATCATACGCAAGATAAGTGCGTTGATCATGACGGAAGAAGATCAACGAGGCTAAAGAATTTTCCATTACAACATAAAAATTTAGTCTTGATTTAGCAAATTACATATACAGTAACTCTCGAGAAGCTACTACAGCTTTAAAATTATATGCATTTTTAAAAATAGAATAAACAAATTGTGGCTTTTTTATAAACTAGAAAAATTAATTTCTTTGATAACATTTATACGTTGCTAAAATTTCACTATCTACATACTCCTATGATTAATGAAACCTTCAAACTCGTGGTAGATTATGGTACATTGTGCGTATGCAAAAAATGTCAAGAAAATCAATACCCAGGAACAATGACCAATTAAAATTGACGAAGACCTCGTTTCCTCTCTTGAAAGCATAACTAGACACACCATTTATGGAACTTTTCTATTAAAATTATTGATACAAAAAACATGAATAAGCGTAAAGAAATATTTTTAAATTAAATATAATTAACTACGTATTGGATTTAAAATAAAAACCGAAGATTTTAATATGGTACAATGTTGTAAATATTTTTGATAATTTGCAATAAGTCAGTCTACAATAAACAATTTTCGAATGTATAATTGAAATAAAATTTAAATTTATATTAAGTAATACTAAAATTATAATCCATACTAAACAATACTAAAATTCGAATCCATAAAAATAGCAGAATACACAGAAAAATTATTAGCTCATTATAACTTTAAGAATTTTATCAAATTCGACCAGTACGATAAACGTATCTAAAAAGAAAAGTTAAATATTTTTTAACGATAATCGTAACGAGTTTCTCACTGCTCCATAATATCGCTATAAATTATCAAATATGAATGAATTTGAAAGAAGTCCGTTAATAAAATAAGTGTCATTTACTGAGAAAGATTTGGGGAGTGCACGAAAAGAAATATTATACCTTGCATTCATTTTTGAGTAATTTGTTGTATCAACTTAATTTACCTGATGTGATGGCTTGCGTGCAAAAATTTGAAAGTGCATGCGACAACAGGTAAGAATGGAACATAATAAATTGCATACAAGCAAATAAAATATCGATTTATAGCGAGAATTAAATGCATCTTCTTGCTGTCCCCGTTTCATCCCAACATTCGTAAACCATAATTCAAAGGCGCACGTCAGAAATAAATTTCTTTTATACGATTACACACGTGCATTTATATCGCTCTTAATAAATCAGGTCGCCAAATTTCTTTTCATACCATTTTGGTTTTCGTCTTTCTTTTCCTTAACGAGTACTGTATTTTTCACTTTACTATTCATCGGTACTTTGTAATGGAGATCGGTCATAAAATGTGATTACGATAATGAATATGATTTGTTTCATATCGTTTCATGTAAATTGAGTAATATTAAACGTACCAGTGTATAACGCACACATAATGTGAAGTTTAAAATAAAGCAGAAGAATAAATAAACAAATAATTAAATATAATTGAATATTAATTCCTTATGTCGATATACGACACAGATTTCAAGAAAAGTATCTTAACAAATTTTGTAATTTAAAATAAAAAACTGAATCGGTCATTTAGCCAGATTGGTAGTCTTAATGTTAATATTAACATAAATTAAACAGAAATGTTTTAAAATATAGTATGTGTCAAAAGTTCATACGCATCCAAATTTTTGGACAAAATGCAGTTCCTGATCAATTTTTTATTAATCTTTTGTTGGATGATTAAAATTGAACAAAAAATAAATATTAGCGTGAACGTTTTAGTTTGGTGATTTAATAACTAAACAAATGGTAGTAATAAGTAAATAAACCATTTTTTTAACGACATATTATACTAGTTCTAATAGTAACAAATAATTGACAATTTTAAATGTATAGTTTAATTGAACTTGACTTTCGTGAAATTTTTTGTACATAAAAAATTGTAATTAAAATGAAAACGTAAAATTGATATTATTGAGAAATATTTTCAGTTATACTATATGAGAATTTATAATAAAACAATTATAAAATAAATTATTTTGTTAAAATAACTAAAAATGACTTTATCTTTATTTTAATTTTATTTCTCCTTTGCATTTTGTATCGATTTTGTATCGAAATATGACGAGTGGCGTTATTAGGAACATAACATCATCACACGTAACATTACCATAATTTTGAAGGCAGTGATAAGCGCACAAGCTTCGTGTCGCTCAAACACCCATCAGGTTCGCATCAAGATTAAAACCACCCTCAACATTTCCTCAGGAAAAGCAGCGGAGCGCAAGCGGATGCAAACAAACCTCGTTTGAAACTGGCGTAAATGTTGCGTGAAAAACTACGAAAAATCGTTACATCTTTCTTCGTGAGCTGTCTGTTTATCCCCTTTTTATCCTGCTCTCACTGTTCGTTTATACGTTTTAATTTTACCGCTAATCCGACACAAAATTAAACGCGAGCAGTTTTAAATCGCGGAAGTTGAATCACCGTTTTCACGCTATCGCTAGTTTCTTCGCGCGATGTCCGCTTCTCGAAGCCGAAGACGATGCATGAATGCGCGGTTAATTAACAGAGACCACGAGCGTGCATCTTAATTACGCGGGTAATTCGAGTTTCGCGGCTAGTGAAATTGCAAGCATGCAAATTACTTCGCGCTTGCCAGCCGTACGTTCAGCCACTTTTTCACAGGATATTCTTTTTTAAACGCGAATAATATGCGCACACTGGTTTCTCGTGTACACTTTACGTAGAATAATTGCCTTAATTACTACGAATCGTCATCTTTTTCTTGGACGTTTATTATTGAATAATTTTAGCAAGTCTGAAATACAAATATAAGTTAGACATGTAACTATCAGTATTGTTAATGGTAAATGTCGGTAATATCGGAATGTCGTTTATAGTTCGATTTACCGATAATAGCAGAATTTTATCACTCATTAGATATATCGATAATATTCGAGATATTGTTAATTTTTAAGATAAAAAATTTTTAAAAGATTATTATATCGTTTTTGTGTCAACAAGTTATTTCAGTAAAAAATTTTTGTTTATTGTTTTTTCTTGTTAGTATTATACGAAAGAATAAAAAAATGCACAATTTCTCTTTTAATAAATTATTTTAGTAAAAAATCTTCGGTTAATTATTATTTCCTTCTATCAGTTTCTCATTATAATTAAAAAATGTATAATTTTTGCATAATGTATAATAGAAAATTATACATTTTTGAATTAAAGGAATCTTGCAACGATGAGTTAATGTTATAATTGCAAAAGCGTGACAACAGTCGTCAAAGTGTGTTAAGTAGCACAATTGTAACTATTGCTAACAGAACACTTTATCTTATGCACGATGAACCGAATCGCGTTTACTCATACATTTTTTACAAACTACTTGGAATCAGGAAGCGTTTGAATGCTGCTTACTGTTGCAATGTTGATTAGATGACCTTCCATTGAATCAAGGGTGCGATGCAATCGTTTCTCGCAATTGCGACGAATGATATTTAAATAAACCTGGTAGGCGTTGAACATGTCATCAGGAAACTTATTTTTATAGAAGAATTGGCCGAGATAATGAAACTGTTAACGTCATTTTAATAGAAGGAGGATGTACATATGCGGTTGATGACTGTTTAGATCGATAAGAATATTTTAGGATTTCTAAGAACCTTCTCGTAGCGATCTTTGTTAAACCGCAAATTCATTTTTGCTAATTGGATCTTTTTATTTACTTTACCCTTCATTTAATAGATAAAACGTACTAACATAACGATCGTAAATGTTTATTTTATTGCCATTTTCATTTACATTAAATCTTTGTAATTCATTTTTTATTAATCATTAACAACGACGAAATAAAAACAAATTATACTAAATCACAAAATGAATTTAGAGATAGTAGCAATGCTGGATAATATTTGAGTAATCTAACAAATAATTCGAAAGAAGATAATTATGAATGATAAATAATCTTTTATTTAAAAGTTTTCAAATAATACCAAATTACTGAAACGTAAACTACGTTTGGACGAAATAAAAATCAATTTAAAATGAAAATTATTCAGTATTTCTAAAATAGCTTTGTTTTATTTGAAATTTCTATTTTAAAATCCTTAAATATATTAACATTAAAAGAAATTATTCGTTTTCCTTGAATATCATTTTATTTTAAATTTATCCTCAAGAATGATTTCAACAATGCTCAACTCTTACTAGCCTATATACAAAATTTTGCAGAACATTACACAAATGTGACATATTAAAACTTCATACCACTTACTTTTTATAAACTTAACGATTTTTTATCTTCTTAATGTATTTATTTTTTCAAATATACATGATTACTAAAAATCTATCCTGAAATCCTATATACATACATGTATAAAAATACGTTATATAGCTACACCTCTTTAATAGAAAAGAACACTATAAAACATAACTGGTAATTCTATTTATAAAAAATCAATATTTGAAATCCTTCAAAATAATTCACGTCATTTTCCAACTTACTGATTTAAAAATGTACAAACAGTGGCTGCAAACAATTATTAATCTAATTTATGCTTTTTTTGCAGGGTGACCAAGGTATACAAGGTTTCCCCGGACCTCCAGGACTGTCGGTTCGTACAGATCTCCATTCCATTAAAAGTTCGTTCCTTGAGTTTCAATTTTTACGTTCAAGGCTCTTTTGATTTCCCGAATCATCAAGTCGAAAGCCATTTAAAACTCTACAAACGAAAAATTTAAATATTCCGACTGATTTCAAGAAAACTTTCGTCACTCTCGTTCTATAAATTTCGTTTAAATATTCAAGAGTAACTCTTTACAGAGAGAAAACGCGAAAGAAAATGTTTTTTGAACGAAAATATTAAGTAAGAAATATTAAACAGTGAAATTACGTTAAAGAATAGTAATAGTAACATTCCTTTTCATTTAATATTTTTGTAATTACTGAGTTATAAAATATTGTACATACGTTTCTTTACTTCTAGAATGTTTTCTTAATATCACTTAAAACAAAGTACAAACTTGTACGTTTTGAAAGTGCTGGTCTTTCAGAGGAACAAAAATAAAGCCAAGCACAGTTTCTACTTTCTTTTTTTTAGTCTACGTATAACTCTGTTGTTGTCGAGAAAAATCGTCTTCGCAAATGGGTCAAGTGTACTTTGCTTACTTGATGACAAGTAGCGATGGGTTTAAGTTGTTTAAACGTTAGAACATTCTTTGCTTTTGTATTTTACTTTTAATAGAAAACAAAGCACGTAAGACTCATTCAAAAAACAATTCCTTAAAATTTCAAATAAAGTGTTTCTTTATTAACAAGATTTTCTCCTAAAATAGTAAAACGTCTACTATTTAAAAAATCACGCTGTTAAAATACTAACTACACAGTATTACAAATTTTATAAATATAAATTCATTAATTACAAATTTTAATATTACAAATTTTCGTATTTTGTCACAGAAATTAATAATAAGTTATAATTAACCAAATTATTGAATCACTTTTCAAGGTAGAAATCTTACGTGTATCTTTTCACAGTGCTTTGAAACAAGTTGATTTATACTACTATTTTACTTTTTAATTTATTTTACTATTTTACTTTACAAAAGTAAAGTTGCCCACGAAATTACGAACGCGTTAATTCTTGAATTCAGTTCCCATGATTTAAATCCTAAATCTGAATATAAAATTAATATATCATAAGAATTATAACCATTGCGTCAGCAAACCAATGGCCTGAATAACTAAAAAGAAAGGAATATTTGGTTACACTGTGATCATTGCATGTATCGAAAAAAATCACCGCGAAGCAAAGCAATCCCTCATCAACGAGGACCTGTTTCTTCGTGTCGAGATCCGGCAAATAAAAAGCAAAATGCAAGTGTCAAAGAAACCGGGAGTAATTAAATTCTTGGCCGCAGGGTAACACTGGTGCACCCGGTGTAATGGGACCAGACGGTTTGGATGGATGCAACGGGACCGATGGACGTGCCGGTTCACCGGGAATGCCCGGCATTTATGGTGAGCGTGGTCCACCAGGACCAAAGGGAGATTATGGCCCCACTGGTGAACCAGGTGAAGGTGGTGTCAACTCCGTAGGCGTGAAGGGTATTCGTGGAAATCCAGGCGTCAATGGACTTGAGGTAACGAAGCTTATCTTCAATTCCACGTTTTTTTAATCAGGTGCCTAACGAGGGTCCTCTTCAAACGTCAGACGTTGATTTTTTTATCACTGAAGCGTGATATTGCCCATTAAGATGTTACAGTACATGTTCCTCCCTGTCTTTTTTTCGGTTTGTGAGAAGTACAGTAACAAGTAAAGCTTCATTCGACAAGTTTATTCGATCATTATAATATATCATAGGTTATTTTCATAATCGACTTACATAAAATTAAATTCTAGAATTCTAGATGTCCGAATTTTTTAAATGAAAATCCAAATAAATTACGGTAACTATTTGAACGTAGCTAAATTTTTATACTCAAGAGATTTCTTTCTAAACATATGCGACATGTGCAAACATATGCAAGATGAAGATTTACATAGCTAAAAATCTACGACTTTAAAAAATGTAGGAATTCAAAATTTAGAAGTTTGATTCGAACATTTGAAAAAATACAGAATTATAAAGTTTTCGGATCTATAAGCTAGAATTAAGTATTCTATAATTTTCTACCAAAAGTTCAAGAGGGTTGATTTATGCAGTATACTTTAAAAACAGAAAAATACCCCAAATTCAGCATTTTTGCAAACACCTCAACAACCATTTTGTTTCTTGAATTCCTGAATTGAACACAAACAACGTTGAACGACACCGGTTGGAGCTACTTGAACAATATTGTCCAGTAGGATGCAAACTTAATAATGTAGTGCATCCATCTACTGAATTCGAAGCACGTGCAAATCAGTTCCCGTGATTAGGTAGCGTCCTGTCGACATGGGACGTTCGATCGTTGGAATTTAAATGCATTCGCTAGTCTGTTTCACGGAAAACGCATCACGTCAGTATAGAGTTACAGGGATGCAGGAAGAAAATTGTTATTTCTTTGTTGAAGGATTTCCGTTGTGGATACCTAAATCTTTTCGACTGTAATGTAAGCGTTCGTGAGAACGAGAGCCGAAGACGAACTAGCTAGAGGAAATAGTTGGACACAAGGTTATAGAACTACAAGTTCGTCGGTGGTAGTAGTTTCGGTACGTGACCAGAATGTGGGGAGACTAGCGGGGATGCTGCAGAAATTTCTTCGACCGATTGGATAATGTCGACAGCGTTGAGTTTCTGAAAAGTTTGAATCGGATATTGAGATCGTTCGTTGTAACTGATGTTCGCATTGATCATCTTGGTGCTTTATAGTATTTGCTATAACGGAAGATTTAGAGGACTTTTTGAAATATGTTGAGAAATGGATTCGTGAATACTTGGAAGGTAAATTTAGTGGAAGAACGAGGTCTTGAATTTCGAGTGCTGAAGAATTTATGTAATCTTACAAAATTTCGTGTTTTCTATATAGCATATTTATTCTACGAATACCGTTGATATTAAAATTAATTAATATGCCCTCTTTAGCAACGTTTCGATAAAAATTCGAACATTAATAATATTGTATAATAATGTAATTAGAATATCCATAATAATTTATTACAATATTAAGATCGAAACAATGTATTTATTTAATTGCAGTTTTGAAAATTTTTTGTTATTGAAAAATTTCAATCGAAAATTAAAATTATTTCAAATTACTATATGTATTAATTATCTTTATAGTTCATATTATTTCTTATAATAGAGCACCATACAGACATTTCGAATTTGTTGAAAAATTGATTATTGAATTTTTAGTACTCTTCAATAACATCATAATTCAAATTTTTTATTTTTTAACTGGACATCGAAATCCTTCATTGATTTATTTGTATTCATTATTTTTTGGTACTTCTGCCAAAGTATCGCAGAGCTTGAAAAGTATTAAAAAATTAATTGACAAAGAGAGTGTAACAATAAAAATAAATTGTGTACTACAAAGAGAATTCTTTTATTCATAAACAATAAGTTTGAATTGGTAAAAAATTGAAATTGAGGAATAAAATTGATCGTTAAGTTTGATGTAATTAAACGTGCGGTACTTTACGAGATAAATTTTGTTACAATTATTACAATATTTCTTATAAAAGAGTATTATAGTGATATTCAAAAGAAAATATACTTATCAAGTTTCTTTGCGGCATATTTATTTAATAGGATATTAAATGCATTTTTTGGCTCTTCGTCATCGGTGAATACAGCTATTTTTACAAAATATTTAGTTGAAATATGACGTGTCCACTTGAATTGCCTTCCTATTTTATTGCAGAAAATTCATTTCTTCTTTCGTTACCAGTTGTTCATCGATTTGTTAAAAACGGTACAAAATATAGCTAAAAATACTTCACTGAAATTCATGTTCATATCGATCATCTTAATTCCATGAAACATTCATGATATTAAACTGGAAAGGGAATATTATATGTACGTAGAGCTCCAGAATTTATCATTTATGAATACTTCTTCATGGTATTTGCAATAAGACTAAAAAATCTTGAAATATATAGATATCTCCAATGAAATTGAGATTTGGACCACATCCAAAGTACTAAACTGGAAGACTTTAAATTACAAACTAGTCTTTCTTCTCAATCTAATCGTGGTCCATAAAATCCCTCTAGTGGTCAACAAAAACCATAATTTCCAAATTCACCTCTACATAAATGCAAAGAGTTTATCAAAATTCCATACCAGAATCCGTGGAAAGAAGGAAAAATCTCTATCAATTTTTGCTGAAAATGCAGTTATATAACTGCAAATGAAAAAAGTTGTACGCTAATAAAAATATCATTTTAAATATTAAAAACATTAAAAATTTCATTAGTTACTGTACAAATACAAATATTAAATTGATGCAAAAATAATTGCAGATTTTGTTATTTCAAAGTCATTGTTGCATACGTATTTTTTAACAAACTTTTGATTAGTCGCATGCTTGAAACATGTCAAAAAAATTTTTAACTCTTGCACAAAACATTTTTTTGTAAAATGCATTTTGTATCCATTTCTATAGAATTCCTACACCATGTCATTTCATTAATTTTTATTGTTATTTCTAAAATAATATTTACTTTTCTCAATTTTTAATAGAAATCTGCAGCTTCGATTCTCTGGATATACCAGATGTCTGTAAGCTAAACAAGTCTGAATAAGACTTTTTGAAAGAAGTAGAAACATTGTAGCTCGTCAATTTTCCCATTTAAATGCATACAGAAAACTCAATTTTGAACATTGCTGGAACAAAATCTGTCGATCTGTTCAGTTTTTTTCGATGAACTTTTTACATCAAAAAACTCCAAATTTGCAGATTTTCAAGGATTCAAATTCCAAGTCAAATTCCTATATTTTCAGATGAATAAATCTTTGCAGTTTCCAAATTCCTAAATTTCTAAATTCCTAAATACTAAATTCGTAATCCCCAAATTTCCAAATCTTCAAATTTGCAAATTTTTGAAATTTCGAATTTCTATATTTTCAGATCAATAAATCTTTGCAAATTTCAAATTACCAAATTTCCACATTCCAAAATTCTAAATTTCTACATCCCCAAATTTCCAAATGCTTAATTTTCAAATCTACAAACTTGCAGATTTTCAAAGTTTCAAATTCCAAATTAAATTCCTACATCTTCAGATCAATAAATCTCTGCAGTTTTCAAGTTACCCAATTTCCAAATTTCCACATTCCTCAATTCCTAAATTCCCAAATTTATAAATGTCCATTATACTACACTGAGTTACATTATAAATCCACGCACGTAAGTTGACAATTATTACCAAATATCTATAACTCACGGGTTAACAGTACAGAACCTGTCGGTAGTTATCGTTTTGAAAATTCCTAAGTTTACGGTCAGTGTCTCAAAATTCTTTAGCCTGTACTCCATTCCTATTTACGGAGTCGTAAAACCGAAAGAACCTAGCCACAAACAAAATCGTTTCGCTTTTACAGCAAGAAAGCCATTGAAATGCTAACAATTTCCAACTGCCCCGAAACTCTTGTTGCTAAACCGTATTTTTTCTGTTTAGGGTTTCCCAGGAACGTACGGGATCCCCGGTGAAATGGGTTATCCAGGCGAAACCGGCGACGTGGTGAGTAAAGGATCACGATTCATTGGTTGGTATCTCTCTTCAGGTACCGTAACGGCCGATCGGGCCAACCGGAAGGTTCGTGAACCTCTTACAAGCGTTTAGGTCGTGCCACTCGTTCGCGAAGGTACGTGGCAGCCATAGAGGAAAGAGGAGAGGAAAGGGACCGTGATAAAGCGAGAGAGAAAGAAGGGCCAGTGGTGGTTAAAACGTGTCTCGTTCCTTTTTGCAAGACGCCACCTGCTCGCATGAAATATAGTCTGGTTGGCTAAGTGTTCCTCGGCAATATTTAACGGACACGCCGGAAAGATTGCGAACGAGAAGAGGGAAGAAGAATTTAAAAGAATGCACGGGTCGCGATATCACGCGATAAGCCGCTTCAGGTGGAATCCTCTTACACGGTCTTCGTAAAAATTGCCGCGAAACGATCGTGTAACCATCTTTTGTCCATTCCCTACCTCCGAGCATCTTACGCCGCGATAAAAATCAACTTCGAACAACGTTAAATGGGCAGCTGATGTAATGAATCACCGTGATTGCCGCTTCTCTGACCGGAAACGTGTTCATTATTGATACTATTCATAACTCTATTCTGGTATCTTTGTATTTGACCGCCCATTTCTGTCTTTGATGATTATACGCTGATGAACATCTCACGTTTATATATGGTGTCTCGAGTTTTCTCGACAATATGCGTGGGCATCTTCTGTGGATAAAGATAATGAAAACTGTCGTGGATTTTTCATTTGTGGATTAACGAAATATAATTAACGAAATACAATTTGTTGATTTATAGAAAACCTAACAAAATTCAACGTTTTGCATTTATCAGCACTTATTAGAGCTTGCAAAAAGAATAAAGAACCACAAATGCGTCAAAAATATGTTTCGGTAATTAAAAATAAAGAGGTAACCTGCAAAGTTCCATGTTTCAAAGAGTTCACCATCTATATCCATTACATCATCAGTTTTTTTTTTTTTAATGACCCTAACATAATACTATATTAAATATACTATATTTCAATATACCATAATAGTTTAAGGATTATCGTAAACATGAAATATCAATAATCGTGGAAGAATGAGTCGCAAAAAGATGTATAATCAAAAAAGAAAAGAATTCACGAACGTCTGAGAAAAAGCAGAGAGCAAATTAACCGGATGAGACTGGGCAGTCAAATGGAACAAAGGTGCCACGTGTTAATCTCTAAATACGAAACGGTTCAGAATCCGCTGAAATCTGAATCGTCGCGATATACTACTATCTGCTGACACGACTGTCACCGATAGCATAAGTTGTCGTCTTTTCTTGGGAGAGGATTTCGCCTGCAGCGATCAGAAGTCGACGAGAAACTCGAGATCTCTGTTCGTTGCATTGGTTCGTTTGAAAATCCGCCAGTACACATGTATATCCACCTTCTACCTCATCCTACGAAAATAAGAAATGGGATAGAATCCTGATCTTTCGTCGCGTAAGATGCTATATCTTGGACTGGAGATCGTAGTACTTTTCTCATATTCGATTTTATTTCAAAATGGTTATCAGATGATGCTTGAAACTGTTCATACAGGGTATCCCAATTTTTTACCGCCAAACCTTATCATATTCTATTCGTAAAAATGAAAAAGAATATTATATTAACATAGAGTTCCAAATATTTTGTTAAAATTAGGACAGAAATGACGACGGATTGCTTTGTCATATAGGTGTTCCAGTTTTATCCGTATTTATAAATAAAAATAAGAGAAAACGTTTATATCGACACAAGCCCTTGAATGCACTGTTAAACGTTATTAAATAAAATATGAAACTCGACAATTATTTGCATGTAGTATTAAAGGAGAAAATTGTTCATTATTATTTCGTATATTCCTCGTAATCTTTCAATAAAGTATTTAAGAGCTTATGTTTATTTAACATTTTTTATCATTTTTATTTATAGAACGCTGGTAAATTTTTTATACAAAAGTGGGACACGCTGTACGTGACATCGTAACATAAATCAAACCAAAGTCATTTTGCACTTTTGTTATAACTTTTTAATCCTTTGCATTCGAAAAGTGATTCATATTCACCATTCAGTTTAATTGAAATAAATATTTTTTATCTAAATCTATAGTATTATACATATGGTGTATAAACAGAGTGGGCAGACAATAGTGGCAATTGATAATAGAGAAATAGTAATCTGAAATGAATTCAGCAAACTTTTTAACTATAAAAATTTAAGGTTGTCCTGTAAAGTTAAGGTAATCCTATATTAATATAATACCTTTTGTACTTTTGCATATGTTGGTAAAGTTCGGCGATAAAGGACTGGGACACTTTGTATACAATAGACTTGATAGTTTCCTAATTTTTTAATTGAGAAAATATTAAAAAATCACTTTCTGTAGGAATAATTTAAAAATTTATTAACGTAAGCATTTTTTCAAATTGAAAAATTTACTTGCTTTACCAAATTAAATTTCTCGAAAGTTAAATATGGTGGAGAGAAACAAATAACAGGTTTATAATCAGTAACTGAAAGTCTGCAAAAATCAGCGAAATTGGAAAAGTTAAAATTTGTTGCGCAGTGTAATTAATTTTAGAGAAGAACAATTCTACAGCAATTAGTGCATTCGAAGTAATTATTTCGTAGGGTTATCCTGGAACCCCCGGATTACCAGGCATGCAAGGAGAACCTGGAGAAACAGTGTACGGTGTGCAAGGTCAACCAGGTGAACCAGGTGACAGGGGAGAAGTTGGACCACCGAGCGATCCTAAATTTAGAGGAAGTAAGAATACTACATCGGTAAAGGGCGATAAAGGTGACAAAGGGATGCGAGGAAATTCTGGAGATCGTGGTCGCAAAGGAGAGTTGGGAGCTAAGGGTCCTCATGTGAGTATCAAACAACAAGAGGAGTATTGATCTTATTTTGGCGCCCCCTCAATTTTATTACCTTAATGAATCAATTTATTATCTTTTTAACTTTATTGCCGTAATAACAAAATTTATTATCTTTTCAATATTACATTAATAAAGAAATAAATATAACGAATGATACCAAGTTTTAGCGGATGTGCTTGTTGAAACTATATTTTTGTTAATAATTTTATACGACATTATCGAATCTTTATATTTAGGAATTAAGTAACCATCTATCGAAAACTACGATTTATTTTAATTTAATTATAAAATTATATTTATTTTAAATGTGATTTGTTTTATTGAACATAAAACAATGATTAATTTAATTACGCAAACTATATTTTCTTCTATTTTTAAATCAAGTACACAAAATTGATTTTAAAGCTTCTTTTATTTAAGGTATCAAAATTTCTAAGAAACCTGGAACACTATCTTACAGTTATGAAGTCTACATAGAATATCAATTGTCACTTTAGATTAATAAATTTGTAGACGATACAATATTCCTTTAAGTAAAATGTAGTATTAAATATGTTAAACTTCTTTAGCTAATTATAACAAACGCCATTATACAATTTGACATAATTATTAGTAACAAAAATATACACACCGAAAAAGTAAACTAAAAGCAGTCGAAATTCTCTGTTATAATCGACCATTTATTTTATTAGGTTTCATAAAAATAAAAAATCACCTAAAAAACAAAACCTAAGACATCAAATAAAGTTCAACAAAGGAACGTTACAAAATTCTTATTTCCAAAAAAAAGTTAACAATTTTCTTAGATAACGTTTCAATTTCTATATCAGTTCATGTCATGAAGGCACAACGTTAACTTGATTCAAATTAGGTTCATGAATTGTGGAATAAAATGAATAAAAGCTTTTCATCGGAATACAAACGAGCATAAAAATACAGAAATGTTGGAAATTGAACGATAATCTCCATATATCGTATTCATGCTTTATGTGACATTTTCATGCAGGGTCGGCCAGGTTATGCCGGTATCAAAGGTATGAAAGGAGAGCAAGGAGGAGACGGTCCGAGAGGCAAACAGGGTATAGACGGTCCATCAGGACCCCCAGGAGAAAAAGGAGATAAAGGAGCTCCAGGTTATGCTGGCAATCCTGGAGGTGATGGACTTGATGTAAGTATCACGGTTTTCATGGTTTCTTAAAAATTACAAACTGTTTTATTTTATTAGAAAATTTCTAAGAGCATACTAATTTCCAAGTTTTTATAGTATCCTCTACTAAATTTCTAAATTTTAAATTATTGTATTTGGAAACTTCTAAATTTTCAAATTTTTGAATTCTCAAATTTCCAAATTCCAAAATTCCCAAATTTATACGCATTTTCAAATTTCCGAATCTACCAATTCCTAAATTCCTAAATTCCTAAATTTCTAAATTTCAGAACTTCCAAATTTCTAAATTTCCAAAATCCAAAATCCTAAGCTCCCATTTTCTTAAATATCCAAATTTCCAAAATTTCAAATTCCAAAAACCTAAATTCCGAATATTTCTAAATTTTCAGGTCCGGAAATTTTCAAACTTTCCAATTTCCTAATTTCTTAATTCCAATATTCCTAAACTCTCAAGTTCTTGAATGTCTAAACTCCTACATTCCTAAGTTCCTAAATTCCCCAATTCTTAAATTTCCTAAATCTCTAAATACTAAATTCCTAAGTTCTGAACCTTACACGTTCCCAAATTCCCAAATTATCAAATTCCAAAACTGCTGAAACTCCAAATTATTCATAATCCTACATTCTTAAATTCCCAAATTTCTAATATTTATAAATCTCTAAATTTCCAAATTTCTAAATTGCAAAATTTCTAAAAAATATTCCCAAGTTCCCTATAATTAAAAAATTTCAAATCCACCAATTTCAAAATCTCCTAGCCACCAAACTCAAAATTTCCTTAATTTATTTAAGAACAAATTGCACCATCGTCCCTGCATTCCACCATACACTTATATAATTTTTCACCACACCGCCTCCTATCAATTTTAAATACTAGAGACTTAAACATCCTTCGATTTTGTCGTATATCTCATAGGATTTCTGATAAAATGTTTTGCACATCAAATTTAGGGTGATTTAGGAGAGACCGGAAATGCAGGACCACCGGGTAAACAAGGAGCTGCTGGAGAACCTGGAAAATATATACCAGAACTGGATGAAATAATTCAAGGAAATATTGGAATTCAGGGAGATCTAGGTCCGTGTTTTATTAGATTTTACATAAATTAATCTAGAAAAAGAAATATTTTAGTATATTCCTAACCTAACCAACGACAATTAACATACCTATGTTGTTTAGCTGTAATTTACAAAATAAATTCCTCGAACAAAATTAGTAATATCGTGAAAGAACTAAAATACTAACACTCTATAAAAGTAAGAAATTACTTCAAAAATATTTTCCCAATGCTAGAACTATTTTTAACAATTATCAGTGTAAAAGAAATCCCAGCATTTGTAATCATTAATAAAGTTTCCTTCTTTAAATCAATGCTTACGTGTGCAGAATATAATATTTGAAGTTCCCCAAATTTTTAATAAAATTGGTTGTGGAAAAAAGTATTTATAACTATTGTTTCTGATCTGCAGGACCACCTGGTAAACCAGGAGAACCAGGAACGCCTGGTACACCTGGCGCAGTAGGTTACATCGGACCACCTGGTCCCCCAGGACCAGCAGGTTCTCCCGGATTGCCAGGATTAAAAGGATCTTCGGTCAAAGGAGAGCCCGGGGATGATGGTACGGTTCATTAAATATTTCACAAAAATGAAACGAAATCGTCGAAAATTCGTCGAAATGATCCAGAAATTATTCGACTGAATTGATCTAGGTCTTGCTGGAGAAATCGGCTCTCATGGTCCTCCCGGTCTATCTGGTTTACCTGGATCTATTGGACCGAAAGGATATCCTGGAGTAACAATCATTGGTCCGCCAGGTATTGATGGCAAACCTGGATATCCTGGACTTTCTGGAGATCGTGGTGATCGTGGTGATCCTGGTTATCAAGGTAATAATCATACGGAATTATTTTATTTAAGAAAAAGAACTCAATTATTATATATTTTTACATAACACTCTATGGTGTACTAGAAAATTTAATTGCACATATATCAAATTACGTAAGAGTGTTTAATGGTGATGTATTTAAAAAAAATGTAGGATGTTTTTCCGAAAAACATATATTCTGTAAGAAGAAGGATGAATGACTTTATATATGCATTTCATTGAAATATTGTGTGAATATGTCCTTAAATGCTTTATAGGGAAATTACAATGATAGGAAATGATAGGGGATTGATGTTTCATTGACACAATATTACAAGTTGCCGATATCGATTTGATATGTGTATACATGTTCTAATGTTTACTGATTGATTGTTGATTTGGTTGTTGGCTGCTATTGAAACCATCGATTTCACATCAAGAAACTGATAAACAAGAATTAGTAATGCAGTAGATTCTATTCTATAGCATGCATATGTACGTAAAATTACTCATCGTAGCCAGAGGAGAAGTATTGCAAAGAAATTTATGTGTATATATGTAAATATTATTTATGTAAAATAAGCATTTTATGTTATCCTTATATTTTCACATGCAATATAATTGTTCTCCCGGAATACATTTACATTGAATATTTTTTTGTTAAAGTAGTTTTAAAAAATTACTAAAAAAACGAATTGCATAAAAGTGAATTTGATTTATATAAAAGTGAACAAGATCTACAAAAGTGTTAATTCAAATTTTGAAAAGATGAATATAATCTACAAAGGATTAATTTGGAGTGCATAATCCGTATGATGTTCCTTTTCCATTTTTAATTATCGAAAATATTTAGAAAAACTGGGGTAGTATGTTTATATGACACCAGAGAAATTCTTATGTTAATATTTTTTCCTACGTCTTATATACACAAAAATTAATACTTAGTACTTATTTATGATTTTCCAAAAAGATCAACAATAAATTAAGCCTTTAAAATCGAAAATGTGAATTCTCTTTCAGAAGAAAAACAAGTTTCCTAGTACATATACAAAACATAAAAAATGTATAAATTTATTACATAAACTAATCGCAATTTGATTTGTAACTTGCAAAGCATTATTTGCTTTTGAGATGGAAATTTATCTACTTCACAATATTTTGTAGTTTGTTATTTGTATTTTGATATAAATCCAATGTACTATATTAAAAACCTACATAACAATGGGATCTGTTTTTCGTTATAATCAGTTTTATAAATAAGTTTTATGATTCCAATAATTATTTAATCTGTTGATCAGGTCCGAAAGGTTTCCCTGGAAAAGGAATCAGAATTCGTGGTCCTCCTGGTGAGCGTGGTTTACCAGGAGTACCAGGTATTCCTGGACGTGATGGAAGGCCTGGCATGACAGGTTTACTAGGTGCAAAGGGTATCCGAGGCGACGACTGTGGCATTTGTAAACCAGGTACGTTTATTTGATAAACTATTATTCAAACAGCATAATTACGCATCTAAACTGATTGTATAAAGAAAACGCAAAACATTTTTGCCTAAAATATCTCAAGAAAATTAGTGTTTCAATTTTTCACTCGTGAGACACAAAAGATTAGAAAAACGTTCAAAAGTAATCATAACAATATGTTATTACTGTAGTAATCATTTTATCGCTCTGAAAGTTTAATACTAAATTTGATTTTTCATTTTTTGTACTTAGGATTTACGACTGTAACTGTTATCATATATTACCTATAATATTTCAAAATTTTTTGGAAACCCGATAGTTTGAATTTACCCTGTACCTACTCTTCTGGTTCAAGTAGAGGGTTGAAACGCCGGGTATCATGTTTGCTTGGTAGACTATCGAACGGTACATCACAAGTAAAATTGATTCAGAGGCGCTTTTGACCAGCTTATTCGGCTATGCTCTTTGACACACATCTGCAGAATCGAATTACAGTGATTTGAAACGCTATCCGATTAGTTTTTACGAAGTTATTAACAACTTTCGATAAAACATTTTTTTACTAAATCATTTTTTACTTAACTTTTATTTTGTATTTCAATTACTTTATTATTTATTATTATTTTTATTTCAAGGTATATCAATTTCTTGTACGTACCATTCATTTTTTTTTTTTATGGTGAATCATTTTTTATTTTTTTGCATTAAACTACTGACTCATTTATAACATACTCGTATGAAACAAGCGTATCGAGCTGTTTAATAATTATTAGTTTCATTGAACGCTTACTATAAAATTCTCCGTACGAAGCTTTACATAAAAATCTTTTTTTTTTTTAGCTAATTCAATTCACTTAACATATTAAATTAGTCAGTGATTGAAATAGAACACTAAAAACCACAGTCTGAAGTCTGGTTTGAAATTGTATAATTTAATATTGTCAAATTATCTCACGGTTTCGGTTCAATTACTATAGTCGAGACGGTATCGTCTTACTAGCGTAACTAATGATGACAAGATCTTAAATAAATCAAAAAGTTACTGCTGTGTTCTGAATCTGCATCGAATATCAGTCTGTAACGATCAACTTTTATTAGAGAACCTAATAATGTAATAACACTGTGCAATAAATTTGAGCTTTATTTACGTTTTACAATACTGAATAAGTAATTCGTGTATTTTCAGACCCTAATTAAGAATTTAAAATTGTACTCTCCATCACTCCCACTTTTTGAGAAATTCAATTCTAGAAAGAATGTTACCAAATCCAAAAACTTTTTATACTTGAATTCAAGTTATATAAATGAACCTTGAGAAAATGATTCTATAAAATCACTGTTTCATTTATGAAATCCACGAACGCATTTACTGTAAGATTCATTTATAAAACTTCTACAAATGCTCATTTTAAAGGGGAAACTTTGAGGAATATGATCATATATTTTTTTTAATTTAAACCCTTTACGCTCCCTATTGAAAACAACGCAAAAAAAGAATTTGTTAAAATTTTTCGATGTTATAAAACAAATCGACGAAGTCGGAAAAAATATTTTATAATAGCCAAATCCTTTTTGAATAAAACAAAAAAAATGTAGTTAAATCGGACCAGTAGTTTCCGAAAAAAAAATTCATAAGTGAAGCCTGATTTAAAAATTGTAAATTTTTAAGTCTTGTTATTTCTTAACAAATTCGGAAGCAGCAAAATGATGACTATAACATACTCCGATTAAAATAATATCGCAGATGGTGAGGTCAAAAAGTGATCGATTTGGCGTAGAATGACCCAAATATTTTTTGAGTAAATCTTAATATATGCAAATATATTTTATTAACAAATAAATACAATTTTTCAGTATGTAAAGAATGCCAATATCTACTATATGCATATAATATTAGTTATTAAACCACTGATGAAATCATTATAAATACAAATTTGTATGTTATTAGCAACATTATTAAAACAAATAATATTTCTTGCATAGGATTGCCTGGTCCAAAGGGTGAAAGTGGTGACAATGGATTGAACGGATATCCTGGAACACCAGGATTTCCAGGATTACTAGGTCCTCGCGGATTCAAGGGAGCTCAAGGTAAACCGGGTGCTCCCGGTCCTAGAGGATTGGAAGGCGATAACGGAAGACCAGGAATCGCGGGACCTCAGGGGCCAAAAGGAGAAAGGGGAAAAATAATTCTTCCAGACGAAAAATTGATCGGAGTGCCTGGCGATGTCGGTGACAAAGGATTTCCCGGTATCGAAGGACCAAGAGGTCCACGAGGACAACCTGGCATTCGAGGCGACACTGGACCCCCAGGTCCCAAAGGAGAGAAAGTAAGAATATTTTAATAAATTTCTCTTTGACATCTTAATATTAATTTCATATTAATATTTAGTACTTAAAAATATTTAATATTAATTTAATATTGTACTACCGAAATTTTATCAACATGGAAACGCAAAGTTAAAACTTTATCATATTTCTGATATTTAATAATTCATATACAAAGTGAGTCGTCTAAACAATTAACTGCGTTCGCCGTGCAACCACGTCGATCACAAACTTTATTTCGGTGCGGTTGACGTGTACACTTGTCGCGTAAAATAAAAAATTACTATTTAGTATAAATACTTCAAATTTCGACCAAAAGTAATAAATATGTAATTTGATAGTATGTTTCCTTCATATTATCAATAATACTGCTATGTATGTTATTAAAAAAATGTTTGATTATTCTCTTTGGTACAGTTGATATTCTCCGTACAATATACGAAAGTATCACCAAGTTAATTGCATTTCTTACCATTACCTTTTTCAATTTTTCCTGTTTATGAATGTTATTATTTTTTGACAGTTTTTACGTTTGTAGTAACAATAATATTTTCAACAGTGAATCGTTTGTTTTTGAACGAATGCAGATGTAATCCTTTGCTTTACTTTTTCGTAAAAATGATAGGCATTTGCTTTGCGTTTGCCTTGTATACTCGTCATTGCTTCATTCCAATTACGTAGCTTCTGAAGGATTTTTCGAAATAAATTGCGCAGTTAACTAGTCCAATCAATCTCTCCAAATATCTCCGAAACTGTTATATAAGAAAGTGTTTCAAATGAAAGTTGCATGGTTTCGATGGGAAATTTCTCTTCCAATAATTCGATGAAAGGAAGTTTTTTATGGAGTCTCGTTAAGGAACTTTACCGTTATTCATGAGAAGTTTAATGATAAGCAACCATCCATTGTTTTAGGGTGACCATGGTCCTCCAGGATTTGGTGGACGCGATGGTATACCAGGTATAGATGGTACTCCTGGTCCAAAAGGTGACGACGCGTACATACCAATCGAATTTCTACGTGGAGAACCAGGTATGCCTGGTACTCCTGGTTCCAAAGGTGCGCAAGGTGATACAGGAGGAAAAGGAGAACCTGGAATATCCTCAACATACAATATTAATTTGCAAGGAGAAAAGGGATTCAAGGGAGAGAGAGGTGCTCGAGGTGAGAAGTTAAAAACATAAGCAATCATTTATTAATTCTTTGCCACATCATTTTTCTTTTATGTAGCCTTGAACCTTCTTAAATGATACCGACAAAAAAATAACTAACAAATATTTTTTATGAAAATAATTTTCTGAAACGCTGATAGTTTTAAACAATCAAATTATATAATATTGCAAATTTGCAGTATTTTGGAAAGATGGTTACTATAACTAAAATTGTGGGTACTACAGTTGGGAAATATTTTCAAGAATTTCGTTAATTATTAAACATTTTATTCATTTATATTATCATATGCATATTTGCAACATAACGAAAAGTTAAGAAAATGAATTCACTTTTCATAGTTAACAATTCAAAAAAGCAATTTTGTACATGCTTCTAATTAGTTAATTAATCCTAAAATATAAAACTAATCATTGACAATAAATAATAATAATTTTATAATTATAGTTGATTATATTTTAATAATAATTGCTAATCATAATTTTATATTTATATGAAAATTTTAATCAATCGACTAAAATCCTTGCAGGATACGATGGAGCTAAAGGAGTTCAAGGATGGATCGGTGACGAAGGATTCCCCGGTCTTCCTGGTATCCCAGGATCTCCTGGCATATCACCGCAAGGTCCTATAGGTTTGAAAGGATACCCCGGAATGCCAGGAGAACAAGGTCCACGTGGTACACCAGGTACACCAGGACCACAAGGACCTGTTGGTTTTCCGGTAAGTGTATCCACAGCTACAATGTAGATTTCCTTTGGCTAAAATTGAATCTGAAATCTAAGATATGTCTATCACTTTCCTTCAATTTTATTACATACAGGAAGAATCATAAAAAAGTTTATTTAATACCTAAAACATTATTTTCATTCTTTTTTAATAAATTTTCCATTTTAAAAAGAACAATTGGTTATGATCAGTGCTTAGTACACTATTATCTATTAACCCCTGTATCTGATATTCTAGGGTCGCGTAGGAAACAAAGGTGATCGCGGTGATCCAGGTACGAATCAGACATATGGTGACTACGGATTATGGGGTCTACCCGGTGAAAAGGGAGACATCGGTAACCCTGGGCCACAGGGTTACCGAGGTAGACCTGGAGTAGATGGACCGAAAGGTGTGAGAGGTGGCAAAGGTGCCCCTGGCATCGAGGGTCTACGTGGATTACAGGTAAACCTACTTTCGTTTGAATAAAAGCGATCTGATCTTTATTCTTGAGATTTCATGAATGATATCAATCTGTAGGGTGCTAAAGGACAACGAGGAGATAGTGTACAAGGATATCGCGGCTTCCCTGGAGATGCTGGCCAACCTGGAATGCCTGGAAGAATGGGAGAAATGGGTATTCCAGGTACGATCACTTAACTCGGCAATTCATCTGAATCGTATAATTAAAAAATAACTATTATTTACTTTATTATTTAATAAAGTAAAACGATATATAAAATTTCATTAATATATCACTTTGTCATAATAATTTCTGTATTGCATAATAATGAATTAACACGTTCGCGTTCACTTGAATAAATCTGTACACATGAAAGCGGCGACAAGATTCGAGTAGGTCATACAAATCGTTTAGACGCGATAGAGCACGAAATCCGATCATTGAACAGCATCGACGCTGATGTAATTTATAATTTCGTGTAGACCGAACTGTCGAACGTGTTAAAATCCACCATATGCACTCCATTGCGATAAAAAAACTGTCCGCACATTTCGTCAAAGTCGTTCGAAAATTCCTTTTGAAGGATCCGATGGACCACCTGGATTCGACGGGATGAAGGGTCTTAAAGGAGAAGTTGGGTTCATAGGACGTCGTGGTGACGACGGTGACGTTGGTCCTATGGGTTATTTGGGAAGAGACGGTATACCTGGAATGCCTGGTCCTCCTGGCGAAGACGGCGACATCGGCGAAATAGGTGATGGTGGTCCACCCGGTTGGCCAGGAAAACCTGGCGAGCTAGGATTACCAGGATTTAAGGGAGAACGAGGAAACACTGGTCCTGCCGGTCCTGAGGGAGGTATGGGACCACGTGGACTCAAGGGTGTTGCCGGAGACGTTGGTCCAGATGGTTTGGATGGACTTCGAGGCGAAAACTCGTTCAGTGGACCACAGGGTGAAAGAGGCGAACCCGGTTTTATGGGAACAATCGGTGCACCTGGATTCCCCGGTGTTGATGGCAGACCTGGTCTACCTGGTGAACCTGGTTTGTCAACTGATGGATTCGATGGGTTACCAGGAGAGAAGGGTGAACCTGGTTACGACGGATTCAATGGGGTATCTGGACCAAAGGTGTGTATTTATAAATGTTGATCACAACACATTCGCTGGAACGATTAAATTCAGAATAAGCGAAGTCATTAATAGATAAAGTGTTGTGATATCGCACAACGTCATAGTGTTCTCTGTATCTTTGAGAATATGTATTTTTTTCGTACGATTTTTCAGAAATTACTTTCTGTCAGGTAATGTCAGGACCTACCGTATTCATAGTGCAATATGTACATTTGCAAAGGGTGCAAGATTTTGTGGGTAATAAAATTGATCTGTACGCAATTCTAATGTAATAAATAGTAAAGAAAGTTATAAGATATATCATAAAATGACATTTATTACTTCTGTGTTGAAATCAAGAAGCAGGATATCATTAGCTAAAGATTCAGTTTATGCAAAAGATAGGAAAGTTTTCATTTAAAAAATAGTGCAAAGACAAAGTGTACGAGCACTAACTCCACCTGTTAAACAAGCTATAATCGTGAATACCTGTACAGTAAATCTTGAGCTCTTCATCCTTTTCCTCTAACACCTTTTCTGACTTCAATTAAAAGAAAAAAGGTGTAGCTCGTTACAGCTGAATCATCCTGTATAATTAAAATTCAATAATTAGTAATTATAATGATAATTAATGATACTGATCGAAATTCTTGTACCATACAGGGAGAAATTGGTGATATGGGTCCTGATGGCTTGAAAGGTGCAAGAGGTGACTGGGGATTTAAGGGACGAGCTGGAGCACCTGGTACTCATGGTAGATATGGTATAAAAGGTGCACAAGGTCCAATGGGACCACCTGGTCTCGATGGTCCCAAGGGTAAAAGAGGATTGGACGGTGATCCTGGACAAATGGGTACACCTGGTAAGCTTCACAAACAAGTTTTAAATCAAAGTACATCGTATTTAATCAAATATCTCTATAGAAGGAATATTGGAATACCCGCTTCAGTTATTAATTGAGAAAATTATTTGACAAAATTAGCGATTACAATGTCGTGACAGCACAAAAACTCTGTTTAGACTTGCATATAATACAAAACTAGTCTTTAAAATATAAACTAGACTTTAAAATCTCCACATCTCATTCTTGTGCTACCTATATGTTTACAGTAAAATAAGTATTATAATATCTAAATTAACTCCTCCTGTACAAAACAACAAACGCAAGTAGTACAGTGGCTAGATATTAATGTCAGTAAATGTACATGTAAACTGGATAATATTTGAGTTCCCAAATTTTCATATTTCCGAGTTTAGAGTATCCACTGTCAGAAATATGCGATGGTCGGGCCTACATAATTCTTCCGACACCATACATGTGTGACATTTAGTAGCGAGAGAGTTAATATGTTTAAAAACAACAGTACTGGAACATACCATACGTGAATTTGCTTAGGAATGCCTGGAGACCCAGGTCCTCGAGGAGTACCCGGTCTATTGGGTACACCAGGACCAAAAGGAGAAGTAGGTGAACCTGGTCTACCATCATTTGCTGAGGCAGAGAAAGGTGATTTTGGAACTCCGGGTCTCGATGGTCTACCTGGTATTAAAGGAGAACGGGGTGAACAAGGCTACATGGGATTATATGGTCGTAAGGTAGGGTCATATACAACTTAATTAAGAGAAAAAAGTCTCCTACATTTTACCTTATTCGTCCTTGTTCTTTATTTAAAAGAATAGACTCTGAATTAGATTCTTCTTACGGTTTCTTCAAAGTCACCGTAGGTTGGTTAATACTAATACAATTATACAATAATCATATTACAAGTCTCTTCTAATTGAAGGTATATGTAGTACCAGCACAATGTTTATATTATGATATTATAGTATATACACTTTTATTATGTAAAAATTAATTTGTTTGAAAAATATTTTCTTTTATTTTTGAACGATAAAATTACTTTATAATTACCAGATAGCTCAATTATTTGATGTCATAAAATTACCTAAATCATTCTTTACATTGAAATTAAACACGCATTAAAGATTTTATTTTGTTTGTATTATAATAAAGATCCAAATGTAATACAAATTCCATCAATTTTGTTTGTGAAATAATTGCAGGGTGAAAAAGGTGACGCGGGATTCTACGGACCAAGTGGATTCCCAGGTTTGCCAGGAATCCCAGGACTTCCTGGTGATCAAGGACCTGCAGGATATCCAGGTAAAAATAAACTAGAATAGTTAATAAATTAATAATATATAACAGCATAATAAAACAATAATAACGAAATATTTACCACACTTCAGTAACAAAAAACATATCAATGTAATAATTTTTAGGAGCACCTGGTCAATTCGCTGAACAAGGAGAAGCTGGACGTCATGGACTTGATGGAATTCCGGGTATCCCTGGAGTTCCAGGACAAAAAGGCGCTCCTGGAGATTACGGACACGATGGTCCTAAAGGAATTCGTGGAGAGATTGGTTTCACCATTCGTGGTCCAAAAGGACGTCCAGGAGATTATGGTTACTAATTTCTTTTTATTAATACTTCATTTACTCCATTTCAGTTACTATTTCATTTATTAAATTTCATTTCACTCAATTTATGGAATCTTAAAATACAAAGTTTAAATCATGTTATTAACAAATGATAATATAATGGTTAAAATGTTTTGAGAAATGGTCGCGGTAAATGCAGCTCTGAACTATAGTTATTATTTACATTTTTTATCGGAAACAAAATTTGTAATACTAGATATGATTAAAATTTCGTGTATCTTGATGTTCAGGTCCAAAAGGATTCGCTGGTTTCCCTGGAGCCCCAGGATTGAAAGGATTACCGAGTCCACCTGGACCACCTGGACAAAAAGGTTCTCAAGGAGATGCCGGATATCCTGGAATCTCTGTTAAAGGGCAACATGGTGATCAAGGACTGCCTGGACTCGATGGTAGAGTAGGAGCGAAAGGAGAACGAGGTGATGCAGGTCTTCCTGGATTCCCTGGACTTCCTGGACAAAAAGGAGAACGCGGTGACTTGGGCGATTCTGGTTTACCTGGAATGATAGGTCTTCCAGGTCCAAAGGTTAGTCTGTAATTTATAGAAGTTGTTCCAAACAGCGCGGGATAAGTGACTGGATAAATTTGTGCACTGCATCAATGAAAATGCAAATATAGTTTAAAGAGTGTAAGTGTCACTTTTACAATACCCGTAAAAATAGGCTACTATTCTTGTCAATCATTAACATGCAAAACCTATCTATAAGAAACAATCAAAATTGACTTGGTTTTAATAAATAATTTCTTTTTCGACACGTAAGTCCTAATTCTAACAATAAGAGGTGATGGTCATAACAAGATCTACACTTGAATGTATTTCTGTCCTATTATTTTTGAATTAAGTAATTAAGTAAGTTATGTTTGCTTAACAGGGACCAAAAGGAAATAAAGGTATCAATCCATTTTCGCCTTTCCCGAGGAAAGGAATACCTGGAGACATAGGACCCCCTGGATTGCCAGGTATTATCAATAAAAAATATCACAGTTTGAAAGAAAGTAGTACTTCGTAGTAACAATTAAAATATTATATAAATAATTTTTGATGTAGGTTTCCCTGGACAGCAAGGAATGATGGGTGAACCAGGAGAGGACGGCTTGCCTGGAAGAGTAGGGGAACCTGGAATGATGGGACAACCAGGATTTCCAGGTTTTGATGGCGAACAAGGTCGTCCCGGTTATGCTGGTCCTCCCGGTTCTATTGGACGACAAGGACCTCCGGGTAAATAATAACTTATTAAGCAATCTTCTATTTTAACGTACACTCCCTTCCATAAATCATCGGAAACTTACTAGTTTTAGCTCCACTTCCTAGTTTTAGTTAACAGTATTATTTTAAACTAATATTATTAAATGCTCAAAATACTAACGCATTGAGGATCGGCAATTTGGATATTTTGG
Organism: Megachile ligniseca; assembly: GCA_945859555.1. Lineage (NCBI taxonomy): Eukaryota > Metazoa > Arthropoda > Insecta > Hymenoptera > Megachilidae > Megachile > Megachile ligniseca. The sequence goes on from OX243777.1 coordinate 3,224,502, forward strand.
AGCATGAGAATTGTAAAACTTGGAGTATAGGAATTTGAAAACTTGCAATTTATAAAATTGTAATTTGATCGTTTGAAAATTTAGTTATTTGGAAACATAAAAATTTGAAAATTTATATATTTGATTCCATAGAATTTGTCCTTCTACATTTGTCCTTAGCCAGAAAAAGTTCACTTTGTAAGAGATTCGTATTACAATCGCTAATAAAAATTTAGTGCAATTAGTCTCTGCAAACGTTAGACTCCAAAATGCTATAGAGAATAATTTTATGCCATGAAAACGTGTCAAATTTTTTATGTTTCAAAATCAACCATTTAAATAATATTTATTATTTAAATCTAAATAAACTTCAATATATTTTATTCATACATAATGAATTGAAATTAAATTATTTATCTTGTTATTTTAATTAGTTAGCCTTTTTGCTCCTGATTTTAGTGCTGATGTATGCTGTTGAATCAAATCTGTTATTAAATCAATAAAATATTATGTTAGGAAATTCTGAATATTGAAATACAGTGACAGAAACATAAGTAAACTCTGCTGCTTGTTGGTGAAAAACATGTTTCTTTCTTCTACAATTTCCATTTAAGAATTTTGGTAGATAATTTACTAAATTAATGTTTTGAGGAAAAGTATTATTTCAGTATGTATTATTTCAGGGAAAAGTATTTTTCAATTTTATACAATTTTTCCCAAATACTGCATGTACACCTTTTATTCTTTATCATATATCACAAAATTGTAAATCGCGATTTTTTAGGATATCCTGGAATCCCAGGACCTCCAGCGCCTCCAGCTCCAGGTCCACGAAACAGAGGCTTCTACTTTGCTCGACACTCACAATCTGAAATGATACCAACATGTCCACAAAACACTGTGAAACTCTGGGATGGTTTCTCCCTGTTGCACATAATGGGTAACGGGAAGCCTTACGCACAAGATCTTGGTAAGAAAAAAATCTGTTGTCCAAAATCAGTAAAAATAAAAATTGTAAACGTGGTTTTCTAGTTAATTCGGTATTCTATTTATTATTTACTTATCAACGAAATAGTAATGACAATATTTCGATAGTGGAACGCAGTAGCTGCTCGTTAATTCTCTATCATATAATTTTCCGTTCATACGCATTCGTTGCGCATGTGCCCCACTATAATTAACGATCTTTTGTTCAAGGTGCTGCCGGAAGTTGCGTCAGGAAATTCTCCACCATGCCTTTCATGTTCTGTAGCATCAACAATGTGTGCGATTACGCGAATCGCGAAGATTACAGTTATTGGTTGAGTACAACTGAACCTATGCCTATGTCCATGACGCCGATACCGGCACCAGAAGTTGGCAGATACATTTCTAGATGTTCCGTTTGTGAAGCACCAACTCGTGCAATTGCGGTGCACAGTCAAACTATGACGATACCGCAGTGTCCGGGTGGTTGGGAAGAACTTTGGATCGGATACAGTTTCCTCATGGTAAATATATTCAGATAATAGCACATACATCATATTTTTCTATCATTTCATAATTTCTCTATTTATTTTTATACAAGTTAATGAATATTTACATATATAGGTATTTTTTATGAAATTCAAGATTCTAGAAATCTATTTTTATTTATAATAATAACTTATTGAAATTTGTAATTTTGCTTATTAGCAAATACTTTAATATTATACTTTGTACTACCGTGTCACATATTATTAAAAATCCGTTCACTTACCTAACTGGAAATACTTGTATTGACTGCATCAAACTGTGAAGAATAAATATTAAAAATATTCTGAAAACATTTGATAAAATCTATTAAGAATGAAAATTTTCAATTGCTTCAATGTGGCAGTCATGTTAAACAAATTTAACATTTTTTTATAAGAAAACGTCGTAATTTTCCTTCCAAATTTTTGAAGTTATCAGATTTCCAAATTTCCAATTTTGGGTGTTCCGGTGAAAAATGGAATGGCAGAACCCTACGTATTTATTTTTATAGCATAGTTTCCATTTAAATATAGGTAGTAGTTAAACGTCCGTAAATCTACGATTAATTGTCCTTTCTACTTTGCTCAAATTCAACAACTTCTCTCTCTATTCGCATTAACGATATATCAATAAAGTATCGATAATCGATAGTTAAATCTCTACAACAAACTACAACATTCGACACAATTTACAGCATAGGGACGCAGGTGCAGGTGGTGGTGGTCAATCCTTGATCTCCCCCGGTTCGTGTCTCGAAGAGTTCCGTGCAAGGCCATTCATAGAGTGTCGAAGTCTCGGCACTTGCAACTACTTCTCCACTGCCACATCTTACTGGCTCGCCACCATCAAGGAACACGAGATGTTCCGTAAACCTCTACCGCAGACATTGAAAACTGACCACACATCACGCGTCAGTCGCTGCGCAGTTTGTGTTCGTCGTCGTATGAACGATGACGGCAGCCAGCTAAAGCCTTTCACATCGAACGGACACCAGGAGACAATAGGCAACATCCAGTATCCGCCTCAACCACGTTATCCTGACTATCAATACCACAGGCAGCCTCCTCCAGGAAGAACAAGGAACCCACACAGACGCATACCGTACCATTTTCGAAAGAAGGGACGGTCCCGTAAAACAGAACGAACAACGCAGACTCCGGAAGCTGCTTAGAACGCATCCAAGTGTTAGAAGGGTTACGAAGTGACGTGAAGAACAGCAGCGAACCTATGTGTGTATATAACAAAATTATCGGACCTGTTAGTTAAGTTATCGCGTCTTTGTGTGGCGTTGCCGAGAGAAACGATGAATACGAAACGCCATAAGCGTGTGGCCACCTATTCGTGGCTTATGCCAAAAATTCACCGGGGACAAAAGTCCCGTTGAAACTGCCAATCGACGTCCGCTACGAGGCGCGACGAATCCCGTGTAACAATCAATTTAAATTAACAATACATATATTGTATGATGTATGGCTATTGTAATAACTTGTTTATGTATGTATCTGCATTGAGTATAAAATAAAAAGTCTTTTGTAGAAGCTACCGAATACGACATTCTACGCCTTCTTAACCTTTCTTTGGACTTTCGAATCTGGTTCTATGTACATACTTACGTACTGTCGACAACCCTCTATTTGATATGCGGGAAAGAAAGGACGTAAGGGACTAATTCTTAATTCATTTAAACATTGATGGAAGATTTAAATGATTTTCCAATTTTATTGATTTTACACATTTTTAATAATAATATTTGTTACAAAAAGCAAAATTTTTTGATAAAGTTTACATAAAAAATCAATTAAAGTTAACCTATCGAAAATAACTAATAATTTAATATAAATACGACGTTTAAAGTGCTGTAACTTGTTTCCGGTCTCCCAAGAGCTCTTCCCGGATGGCCGCCAGCTTAGTTTCCAACAACTGATTAACGCTTTCCAGAGTGAGCTTCTCCTCTTCTCTCTTTTCCTTCTCTTCAGTGTTCATTGACTCCGGGGGAGGTTTGGAGGAATTTTTCCTTCCCTTTTCTTCAGGAGGAAGCAGCGGCGCTTCCACTTTGGTCTTCTGAAGTGATAGTTGTTGTACCTCCGCTTCTTCACGCTGTTTGTAGCTAAGGAACGTTTGCTTCATTTTCCTCGCCTCCCTCCTCATAGCATCCAACTCGACGGTGCGTTCACTCAGTTGCCCCCTACTCCCGAGCGCGCAACAGTCATCCTTTCTGATAGAAGAATACCTTTTTTAGACTCCCCCTTAGTTTTGAGGCCAGATGACATATCCAGCTCTTTCGAAGCACGACCTTTGCTTTTGGTCATGACTGAATCTGCGCAATCTCCTGGTGCGTCGCTATGGATCTCGGACTGGGGTTCCGGTGAGGACTCCGGATTGCCCGCTCCTAACGTCCGCGACGCTTCGCTGTTGGAAACTGGAACGGCGAGGTGCCCCTTGTTCCCCCTACAGTCCCTTCGCGACTTCGTTGTCGGGTGCCGGCCCAACTGGGCACGTCACCCCCGTCACCCTTTTTCCCCCTGTTTTGTTTTGTTTTTATGATCATGATCCATGTTAAGATGCTTTTACAAAGGCTTCGAGCGTCCAGTCTACCCCCTACCGCAGTAAGGGGCTTTTCCACCTTAGTTTTTGTTCCTATTTATACGATGCCGAAACCGAGAGGCGGCTTGTCAGGTGGTCGGCCCTATCGACATCGAGTGACTCTAAGAAAAGGTTACGGGATAGGCCCGCGCCATGCTGATGCTATAGGTTTTTATCGTCACCCTTATCGAGTGGGCGACACCAGATCCGAACTAAGGCCTGACCCAAACCTCAGGCTAGACGGGCTGCGATTTTATATCCCTACGCAGCGTCGGGTATGGGGAACCAGCAACCAACAGGATCCCCCATCCCTCCGTGTCTCTCTCTAGGAGGTGGGTTTCCTTGTCTAGTGTCACCTCTTGTTATATCTACTCTTTGTCCTAACTTTAATCTAGTGACATCAGAGGACGCATGAATCTGTTGCCCTGTAGCCTACATGTAGAATGTAGATAATATGCCTGTTTTTTATAATCTTTAATTATGTAACTTGATACCTAAAATTTTGTTGTTGTAAATTACAACTATTCTTCGGAAAACTTCCATGTTCTGAATCAAGTCAAAGTTTGTAAATAAGCTCTTTTTTTGCAAAAGAAGATATCTGTGAGAATGGTTTTTGGCGACTCGAAAGAAAATTTTTTGCCATTCTTATATCATTCCCTATATCATCGACGCAATACAGTATCGAATATATTGCAAACAGCATAAAATTAATATTAATAATGTATAACATATTAGTCAAGAAAATCAATATTATTTGAATTTTTACGAAAATGGAATATGTGGCGCCATCTGTCCGGCAAACAGGGTGAGCTACACACTTTTGAAACTGTAGTTTAATTAGTTCTCATCTTCTACCGCTAGATGGCACATAAGACCGAAACCTGTAGCGTGTCTTCTTAATTAACAATTTTGGCTGTACTTCCGAAAACCTCCATGAATAGGCTGAAATTTTGGGAATAGATTTCTTTTTAATAAAAATTTTGTATCATTTGGGTGTCACTCCCTACTTTACCGACGCAATTATTACCAGCAGGAATACTTGAGGCAGATTTGAAATCGATTCTGCTGCTATGAAAACTGCTATTATCAATTCTTTTTAAAAGATATCAATGTATCAAGAGTAGTACTATATATATAATTAGGTTAGGTTAGGTTAGATTAACTATTAGGGTGTCCATTGTAGAAAGCGTAGATAACAGTAGTTGCAAATACTACGCCGATAAAATAGGGAGTGACACCCAAATGATAAGAAATTTTTTCTCAAGTCGCCAAAAATCCATCTCGGAATCATTATTTTTACTAAAAAGAAACCCATTCCCCAAATTTTAGCCAATTTGGAGCATGGAGGTTTTCTGAAGTACAGCCCGAAGTTTCGCCAAATGTTTCACTACTTCCATGTAATTCTCTACCTTATCGACGAATTCTGTTCATGTAGGTGCTGTCCGCATTTCTATCTTCTGCTGGTCGCTAGATGGCGTTAATAAGTCTTTTCAGACAGCGAGTGCGAAAATATAAATTTTAAAATGCATACAAGAATGAGGCTTCCAAAATGCTTTCAACTTTTTAAATTAATAACTTCACGATAAACTGTTATCTTTTACATCTTTTTTACATATTAAATTGCTGCGGTACTTCGATTACGAATGTACGAAAGAATGAAAAATTCAATTATAAAAAAACGTTGATTTATGTTCTGATGCAATTCCTAGAATGACTTCTTCAAAATGTAAAATATGCTTATAAAACAGCTTACTTATGAAAGTAAGCATGCACTTGTGAAAATTGTATTATTTATCGGTTTGAAAAATGATTTTTGTAAATTAGGCATAATGTATGTCAATGTGCTAATACATATTATTGTGAGTAGTAGAGACCTGTTTCGCTTAGTTGCCATTTTTCCTAGGAAAACCGGATTTGTTCTTCAGTGTACATAGCGAAAAATTTTTAACTAAAATTTATATACCACTGCATATTATCTAATCAATGTTTTTAAATGTCAGTGACTTCATGGAGCTAAAAATCAAGGAATTGTAGTATGCATTTACTAAAACATTCGTTATAAATTTCCAGCAATTTCATTCATCGTTTACAAATTTCAGCTATGAAAATGTTATAAGTATATTTCATAAATTAATATATCTCTTGTTCGTGTGAACAGACATGAACATACATACAGTGATAGTGAGATGAAGAAGAAAATTTAACATGAATGCTGCATTTGCGTTCTAAGTTCTGAGTAATAACAGTGTTTTATTGTGTACAGAATCATAATAAATGTCTACGAATATTATCAATATATACAGAATAAATAAAATAATAGAAAATCCTTTTCAAATTGTTGCGGTTTTTGATAAAACAAGGTAAAGTAAAAGCAATAAGGTTATGTTACCGTACAATCTTATAAAAACAAAAGAATGCTCAAAAAGACGCGCGAAGACTGAAGTGTATAAATTGACTAATCATTATGATGAGGTCTGGAAGGATGTTCGATAGTCGCGAAATTGGAAAACGAATACGCCGATTAATTGATGGAAGTTATTCCTATCGCAAGATACTTATACTACTCATCATCTGTACTGGTATATTACTTTATTTTGGTCCACCTTTTGCACAGTGGGTTTTCTCTTCCACTGGAGAATCAATACAAGGTAATACAATTAACTTTATCATAAACATTGTACTATTTTAAAAGTCAGTTTAATTATTCCTTGAATAATTAATGTAATAATGTATACATATTAATCTTCATATTTTTATAGCATTTGAAGATCAGTGCATAAATGAAAGGCTAGCACAATTTCATGCAGATTCTGAAGAGTATAATGTAAACATTCTTCACAATCCTCTAAAAGAAAAGGAGCACCAATATTTACCATATATTGGCAATGGAGTATTTGGAATTCCTATTGTACCAGAAGCTTTGATATATATAAAAAAAGGACGAGCATTATCATTACCTATACAATGGCAACCATTAATTTTTCCACCTTTATTTAAAAGTAGTTTCTATCGTGAAGCTACAGTTACACATTTCACAAATGGAATTGTTTATCACTATCAATGTCTAAGAGAAGGATATTATACAGAATTTCAGTATTATGCCCATAGAGTATTTGATGCAATACTGGTACAAGATGTGAAAATAACCAATCCACTTTCATTTTCTCAAAATGTACCATTGAAACCTCAGATATCTATTCACTGGAGTAATTCCCACACAGAATCAACTAAGTAATTATTAAGTTTAAATACATACTTTAAACGCATAATTTAGTAATTAACAGCATCAAAATAATACTAATTATAATAAATAATTATATTTATGTATTTAGAATCCAAGTTGGTGACTTTATGTATGAATATAATTTAATTTCGGGTTTTGTTCCACTACCTAACTCAAATAAGATTGTGGCAGTATCAATACTATATAAAGTTCCACCCAAGATATTACAAATTAAAGCAAGAAGTTCTTTGAAATTAAAATTTCTAACAAGTATACAATACAGTGAACCTATAATTATGGACGAATATCATACCCATTATGAAACAACAAAGAAAAAAGCAATAGAGGTATGTAAATCAGACAGTACTAAAATATCAATATCTGTATGTTAATTGCAAATTTATGACAGGCAATGAGAAAAGCACTTAGTATTCAACAAGAAAATTTAAAAGATGATCATATTAAACTTTGGCAAAGTTACTGGTATACAGGACTTAGAATAAGTGATTCTAAAGCTAATGGTGCTATTAATGGTCATAAAATAAATTCTACTACATACTATGTATTATCTCAAACCCCAAATGGTACACCAGGGGTAGAAAAAAATGTGATCATGAATGAAGGTTGTTATCGTGGGCATCATACTTTGTGAGTAATATAAAGTTATACAAATATTTCTTTGTACAATTCATATCTTATATTAATATTTCAGAGATGCACCACGTTTATGGAAAGATACATCAACTATTGATAATGTGAATAATGTTGTAGAGGCATGGTTAATAACACTAGAAAAACAGGGATGCCACCATTTAATGACCGGTGATCCGGTAGCGGTGCAGCAAGCTATTGTTTTGAGCCTTGGTAGTTTACGGTTTAGCAATCAACATCTTGAATTCAACATTGATCCACAATATTTACATCGCGACTATTTATTCAGGTATTATACTATTTATTCACTATTGTTATTATTATCGTCTTTATTACAGTTATTATTGATTATTGATTAATGCTATATTTGATTTGAGTTCGATAAACTAATAAATACCTGGTTTACATAAAAATTCATTATAAATGGGGTGATCTCTTTTGAACTTATTAATACGTGAATTGTTTAATTTTAACGACACATCAAAATTTAAAACAATAGTTACACATATTATAAAACAACTTGCCAAATTTCAAAGTAGTATTGATCATTTCACACAGTTATTATGATTTTACGAGGTAGGATCATCTTTTATGTAAAGACATATTCTTCCTTTTGTATTATGTAAAATGATGAATGATATAACAGTGTATCAGTTGATTTTAAGATGATTTAAGAGATACTTAATTTCTAGGAGAATAAGTTACGGTAATGTAACTCATCTGAATATATCAGTAACTGTTGGTGAAGATAATCGTGCAATTTTGAAAGTAGCTTTAGACAAAAGTGATAGCATCTATTTTGGCTGTGATGCAGGGTGTTTAGATGCACCTATTTCCTTGAGTGAATCATATACGACCTTTCCGGTAAAATTAACGAAACCATTAACAGCTATATTGTATATAACATCTGATTATCAACATATGCAAGATCTGCGAAATGCTTTACATGTACATGCTATAGATGATGGTTGGTACAAATTTTACATTTATTTGCTAATATCTCATATTACTTATAAGTCTCTTAATAATATCATAATATGATACTTCACATAGTCTTCTCTGTGTACTTTATTTTGCCTTACAGCTCCAGCACATGATCATCTAGTAATGGCTTTGCATAAACATGGACACCAATTAGGAGGATTACCAACACTTTTTTGGGTTAGCATATGCTTTCTTATTATTGTATTTCATTTGTTTCTTTTTAAACTTATTATTAATGAATATTATGGGCATCAAGATAAACAGAAAATGAGATATAGTAAACTATGATTGTTTAATACAGTCAGTTTACATTATACGCGTAACATTAACTATCTTTATATCATTAAAAGTTATAATATGAAAATTTATAAACATCTCTTAAAAATCTCATTAATATTGCCTCCTGATATATTGTATTTTTATATCTCACAACTTAAAATGAAATTTAATAATATATCAAAATATAAGCCTTTTTTATATTGGTATTAAAGCGCAATAAAAGTTTTTCTGATAAGTCTGAATGAAGCAAATGTAAGTAGGCATGTATATAAATATTCATATAAACGTATGTTATTTTACAAAATATTTAAAATTCAATTTCTTAAAATATCCTACATGTAGTAAAAAGGAAATAGACTTTTTTGCAAAGCAAACATATTCTGATAGTACTGTTTTTGTTCATCATTCTGTGTTTCTGTGTTTTACTGACATGTATCTACAGCTACAATTTTGATAATACATGTGTTATTCATTCTGTCTTGCAGTTTAATATAAATTGATAAACCTGTATGTAAAACATCATTATTTCTATAAAAATGTGTCTTCGTTAATATTAAGTGTTTTTTCATCTGCTATTATTTTGTTATTGAAAGTAATGACTTTCAAATTTTTGTAATTTTAAACTAAAAATTTTAATTTGTTTATAAATAAATATATTTGTACATATTAAAATATTTTTAATATAAATAAAACATAAATGTAACATGAATATAAACAAATGATAATGATCAGACTTAGGTATTACTTATATAATAAATCCAAAAAATAATTATTTTAATATGTAATAAGTAAATCGTTATTTAATTAACGACAAAAATGGTTTTTCATTAGATTACATGTTTCACAGTTTGGCTATGAAATGAAATAATTTTCTTATTTTATACTTGAATAAACTTTTTACTTAAATAACTTTTCAAATACTGTCTAATTCTTTTCTATCAACATTGTCAGTTATATAAAAAAAACAGATTTCTTGATACAAAATGTAGAAAAGTACTTATACTAAATAAAAGAACAGCCGATATACACATTTAGCGCTACATTATTTGCGCACATGCGCATTAGCTTTGGGTACAAAGTATGTTAAAACCAGTCAAAACCAATATGTGCAGACTGGACAAATCTTGTAATCTAGAGACTACAGTCTTGCGTGACTGTGACTAAAGACTGGTGGTACGTGTTTTACGGGTACTATTAAAAATAATAATGGTGGACTAGGAGCCCGTGCAGCAGTAATTCAAATAATTCTGTACTTTTTTGAGATACACCGTTTTTATTACAAATAAATTTAATATGCAAAATGTGGCAAAATATATTTTGCATTGATCTGCCTTCGAAAAAAGATATTTCTGTCAATGTCAGTTTCGAATTTCATTCCATCTTCCTAGATCCTAGATCTTCCCTTTAGATTATGCTAATTCAACGATAAGTAGTTTTTCTCTGTTATGAATGACTTGTCTCTTGATTTTCCATCAACTCTTTGACATATGTATTTAGTAGTAGTAGAAAATTTTACAATTTAAAGTTGGCATTACGAAATATCTTGTCTCACCGTATCAGTTGATTACTGCGCCTCTAACGGAATATATCTCCCCGGATTAGTTACAGAAATGTTCCTTTAATTGACGCAAAACTCAAATAGATTCAACGACAGTTAAGTGGTTAATGTTCCAGTTTTGTATTATTGTATATTGAATTGTAATATTACGAAGACGTCATTTAAAAAGGTGAAAAAACAGTAAACAGGAATGATATTAACTAAATAGAATTTGGTTTCATATCATTGCCTCTGCATAATTATTTTAGAATTCAGAATCTATAACTGTGTTTATTAATTGTCCTATAATTCCGTCAAATAATATATGAATTATTATTAGTAAAGGTGTGATTCTTTAATTTGGATTTACTGTAAAAAGATTATAACAATTTTGTAAATTATCCATTCTTTGATGAATGAATATTTTATTGCAAAGAATTTGTTTGAAAAGAAATATACTGATTTATTAACCATGCCACCACCTCTTCAACATCGTCTTGCCCTTAAGAAGATACTACAAGATCGGACATTTGTTACTCAAATGGACAAAAAATTAATTGATACAAGGCCTAATAGAACTTCACGAAAAGAAGAAATTACTCTTGCAAAACGTTTAGAGATTCTCCAGAAGTTAGACAATGGAGCAAATCTGCGTGAACTTGCTGCTGAATATGGTATTAACAAGAGAACTATGCAACGATATAGAAGAAATGCAGCATCAATTCGGAAACTTTCAGAAACTGCTATAGACATGGGTATGAAAAGAAGACGAGCGTCACTGCATGAAGATGTAAGTACTAGGTTACATGCATGGGTTATAGAAAGGCGAGCATTGGGAGAGACTCTAACTGATAGTACATTGCAAGAGAAAGCAAAGCAATTCCACAAAGAAATTGGTGGTTCATCACATTTTGCAGCCAGTCGTGGTTGGCTGTGGCGTTTTAAAAAGAGATATAACTTGCGTTCTGTGGGCACCCATAAAGAAAAACTAGATGAAACTGAATTAGCCGTAGAAAATTTTGGAGAAGAATTAACAGAACTAATAAATAAGGAAAATATTGATGAAGAAAATATATACAATTTGGAAGAAACACGTTTAATGTGGAAAGCTCTTCCTCAAAAATTTTTAGATCAAGATGAGGAACAAATGAAAGATAAGAAAAAAAATTACATCACTATTGCATATTGTGCAAATGCCACTGGCACACATAAACTACCGTTACTTGTAATTAATAAGTATCCTAATCCACGAGCTTTAAAACATTGTAAACACCTTCTACCAGTAATATATAAAAGTGAAAGTAACAATGAATTAGATGAAACTATTTTTAAAGATTGGTATATCAATCATTTTAAATCCAGTGTGAGACAACACTTACTGCAAAAGCAGGAAGAGAAAAAAGTGCTATTAGTAGTTGACAATTTTAAAAGACATATGCTTCCAAAAGAAGCACAAGACGATTTTCAATTTAAACTAATGTTTCTACCATCTTATGCATCTTCAACTATTCAGTCAATGGAGCAAGGCATAAGTGAAAAACTTAAAAAGTTGTTTCGATATAAATTACTGCAACGAGTGTCAAAATTTGATGGTGGAGTTCGACAATTTTATGCTGATTATGATATAAAAGATTGTATTGACTTGATTTTCGAATCGTGGAATGATATAACAGTAGCAAATATTAAAACTTCATGGAACAAACTTCTAAATCGATCACCTTTGGATGAGAATAGTGAACTACAAGATTTCAGAATCAAAATGGAAGAAATTTCTTCTACAGAAATGGCAGAATGGTTTTCAGAATGTGAAGAAGCAGAAGCAACCATTGAAGAAACTACGGAACAATCCTGTTGTCCGATAGAAGAAGAGGAAATTTATCGCATGTTTCACAATTTAACAAATTGGGCTGAAATGGAACCTGAATTTGTTAAATTATACACAAAAGTTTTAGTAAATTATTATAATAAAAAATAAAAAAAATAAAAATATATCTAATAAAATTAGAATTTTATATGAAATATTTATTCTGTTTTTCACATGTCATATTTTTTGTACATACACAGGGTACTCAGTGGAGAGAAAATGTACTCGGACTTTCCCACAACTTTCCTTGATAATTTCTAATCCTTTTAACTAAAAATTGCAGAAATATATACACAATCATGTTTGACAATATTTTCAATGTACGAATTTGAGCCTGTACAATATTTCACGGTTAATTGTCGCAAAATGCGTCTTATCAATTCCAAGAATTATTTCCACTGAACAGGCGTTCGCATTATCTTAACTTATGATCAAGGATATTTTTATTACTAATAAGTCATAAAAAATAAGAAAAATATAATTTTTATATTTTTAGTATCGCACGATTTATTGAAAGCGGTATTGGTTTTCGCTTGCCTATGTTGTATCGATATACTTATAGCAAATAGAGATGGTGTACAAAATCACTAACGGTGATTTTTCACGGTGATCGTAGAATCACGATCACGATCATGAATGAAGTTAAATCACGATCGTGATTATGATTTTCGTATCTTAGATGATTTCTCATCGTAATACTTGATCTTGATTCAACTATTTTTTTTATAAAATGCTTCAATTAGCTTGTATAGAAATATCTGTATATAACGTAAATTTATGTTATTTAATATTAAAAATAAGAAATAATTCAATTTTCTGTTCCTTGTCTTGCATTAGTATTTTAAAGAGTGAAATATTAACTTTTCTCCTCCATTTCAAAATCGTAATATTTATTTAAATAATATAAAAATGCAGACAATTTTCTTTATGTTTATGTACATATGTACAATACTATGTATACAATTTTACAAAATGCCAATGTAATACCTAACAATAATATGGAACATTAAATGATGTTAGACGCAAATTACATAGCACGAAATAAAGAAAAATGTATTCAATATTACTATATTTATATGTGTTATAACATCGTAGTTATAACATCGATGTCATAAATTCGGCTTAAATCGGCTGTGTAATGTGCAAAGAACGTTCAATTAGTCATTGGTTAATCAATCCATCAATCAGAAGAGTGCATGAAAAATTACGAATCACTGTGAAAAATGATCGTGATTAGGAACGAAAGTGATCGAATCACTCGTGATTCACAACTAGCAGTTCTAGTCATCACTAATAGCAAGTCATTTATGAAAGTGAAAGTTCCACATCAAATCGCAAACATGAATCGTAATCTTATATTTCATGAACTATCGATTCTTTTAACATTATACCGCAATACACGACAAATATACTTCAAAGTTCAATTTTGTTTTTATAAATATGTTTAAAAAAAGTAAAAAATTGTTATCGTCACATTAGTATTGTTTTACCGATTTTCGAGCTTGTATCGAGTATAATACATTATTGCGATTTCTACCTCTCACTTTGTTCCTTCCTCTATGTTCTATGTTAATTCTATATTTAGATTGGACTCTTCACCGTAAACGTCTGATTTCCCTACCAATTTTCAGTATATTAATCCAATTTTTACTATTCCATATCACTGCCACTAGGGTCTAAAAAAATATTGATAATATTCTGATTTCCTTAGAGGAAGACTTTGTCGACCATTCTTTATCAACAACACAAATAATTAGACTTATAGATATTATTATAATTTGTTTGTTTATTGCCTATTAGCAGTAGAATATTCGACTAATAGTAAGCAATGTAATGAAAAAGTACAATTAATATAATGATAATTTTTTAATGGCGGAATTTTTTTAACTACAAAGTGGTGTTTTCACAATAAAAATCGTACTAAATACTATCAAGTTGCAATAAATATTATAAGTAATAAAAGGAATACAAAACAAACATTACATGTTTAATTAATATTTTACGTTTTATATTTAGTATTGATGTTAATAAAATTTTACTCGAAATCAGTTTCAAAAATTGCGACGATGGACTGAAACCAAGCAGTCACAACGAATGGTCGCTGTTTTTGGAACCGATTTGGAGTGAATCACCAATTAACGTTCTGGTATAGCAATACCAATTGATACAAACACAGCTCAAAATCTGGTATTTGTGTACTGCATTCTAATTATTTTATTATACATATAAATATAGTATATGTATAGTATCGAGTTATGGCTACATGAATCGGTATTGCAAACATCAACCCTTTCTTTAATACATACATAACATAAATTATATGTTCTTGTATAAAAATGATATATATGTCATTAGATATTAAATTAAATTTACTATATGATATAAATTTACATCGTCATGTGGGAACATCTGTTTTTTGAGACCCAAAATGATTGTATTTACTGTCAATGCGTAAATCAACCATCGAATAATTAAAATAACTACAATTCTAATATTACCATGCTAGTAAAGTGTGAAATGATAAGACTATACGTTATCAATAAGAGATCACACTCGATTTTGCGCTGATTTGTGTAACGTGATGAGGCTCGATTTACATTGTTCGATCATTTACCTGATCAATGTAAATTTTACCTAACTTCAGTAAGTTCAGAACCCGTCCATGTCTTTTGCTTTACCGGTCATATACACAGTGGAAAAAATATACGAATGCATAACTCCTAAATATTATATAGACAATTTATGCTTTACTTAAATATTAAAGTATAATTAAGAGGTTCAAAAACATTAAAAGAGAGAAAAAGTATATTTGTATATAGATTCATTTTTATTTGTCGTAAATAACGTTAGAAGACTATGTATGTTGTAAGTTATTTTTACATAGCACATTAAATGTAGCATGATTAAATCACATTAATATCACTATCTTATTTAACAACGGTTTCATGTAGAATTATATAAAAGATAATAATATATTATAATTCTGTTTATCCAATTGTATCTACTTTGCAATTACTTATGACATAAACAAATTAATTTACTGCTACAAAGCTTAATAGTTACCGAGTTTCATTGAATAAATATTAACTAAAAAAAGAATAATACATGTGCATGTACGAAACAGTTTATTTGGAGTTCTTTATGACGGTGTCACAACATCATGCATAGCATATCTCCATGTCCATGCCCTGGCGATTTCATCGAATCTTTCACGATCGTTCAAGTACATTTCACCCAACTCTGGCTCCATACAAACCTGTTATATACATCTATTATTAGTATTATTAACTACTTCATGATAAAGCATTTGTAAACTTTTCAATAGTAAAATTTAAAATATACATAATGAAATGGGACCACTAATGTCCTCTTGCTAAAAATTAATGAAAATAATTTTTCACATTTATTTTCTGATATTTTAATATTATGTTAAATATAGAACTGTTAATATTAAAATTTAGAACGTTTATTTCTATAGAAACAATAAATTTTGGAATATCTAAAAGTCCCTGCTTTTGTACTCTTAAAGTTAAGTATAATGAACAATAATCTGTTACAGTATGTATACATATATTTATAATGTACCTGACAATATGGATCCGTAAGTAAGCTTTGAACACTAATTAACACTTTTGAAATTGTTAATGCCAATGACCAATTATGATGTATTGAGTCTATACCAACATCACCATGTCTAGAAACGTTTGGATGAAGTATTTTGGTAAGAAACCTTACTATTGGTGGATACAAGGGATAACTGTAAATATTAAGAAATATTTAAAATACCTTTTTAGAAATGAAAAATATATTATAATCCATTTCCCATGTTTTAAAGTTCAAATAGAAATGGAAAAGTGAATGTTTCTCAATTTTTGGAAAAATACAGCAGCCATGCTTCATATATTACATAAAAATAGAAATACAAAAGATTTTGTTGCTATCCTCATAGGTTCTCAAAAACAAAACTTCAAGATTTTATGCAATTTAGCTTGAACATTCTGTAACTGTAATACATTTAATAGAAAAAATATTTGCATACATGCCTGCATGGTACTTGTAGATAAAGGTAAAACAAGCCTCCTTCGTATGGACTTCCTACAGGTCCAGTTATGGTAGCTTGCCAGTGGCAACACATTTGATCTAAAGGAGTTGCCTCAATACCTTCAGGAGGATCTCTTCTTAAACTTTTTAATTCGCTATGAAGTCGAGTTCTTCTCCAAGAATTTTCTTGGATTCTCGGAGATCGCGATCTTAAACAAGTTTGTGCCAAACATGTCCTACAAGGTGCTGAGGAAGCCAAAAAATCGTATACTTTGTACCAATTTTTAACAGATCCAATAGGTTTATATAAAGGCCATCGTAGTTTAACATTTTGCTGCCACTGTTGTGATGTTACATGTGTTGATAATAAACCACACCATCTGCGGCAAACATTTGCAGCTGACCAAAGACTAACATCATCTAAATGAGAAAAAACAACTAACAGCACTTCTGGTGGTAACCTTTCTACTAAGCTTGGTTCAGAAACAGATTCATGTTCAACATGTTTACAGTTCGTTAACATTTCTAATCGTTCAGATAAACTATATGATCTTGAAGGTTCGCCTACATCATCATGTGCTTTGTAATTCCATTGGCAATGCTGATAATTTTCTAATTCTTTAACTCTCTGAAATGGAACTATGCTGTGCAGCTTCCTTTCTGCTATGCACTGAGAATTAAGAGTAGAAACTTTTTCTTTACAGGTTTCATTGTGAGTTTCATTATTTCCATTTACCATACTTTGTACATTATTAGAGTGTGTATCATGTACAAGGGGTGCATTTTGAGAAATAGTTGCTATAGTTTTAGAGTTATATGGATTTATACCATAATGTACTTTCTGTGTTGCTGAAATATTGTCATTTTGCAAATGAATACGTTGAGATGTATGAGAGTTAGGATTAGAAATATTTGATATGTTTGGTACATTTGAATTTGCATTTTGTGGAGAATTTTGTTGCTGCTGACTGGCTCTTCTTTCATGGTTATAATAGAGTTCTGTTGGTTCATCATTTCCTGAATCTTCATCATCTGTTTTCTAGATTTAAAAAATATTATATTAATTATACATTTACATAATTGAGCATACATTCTATTTCATTGAATTTCACTTATTGAAATAAAATGTCGATTACTGAATCCTTATTTGTGTTATTGATACATAAATTTAAATAAAGAAAAAATAACCACTAATATAAATATTATACCACTTTATAAAATAGCAATGGTAACAACATAGAAATAGTGGATGTTATTACAAAGTTTATTGTTTTTGTAACTTGTGAATAGTAATTTACATAAATCATTAGTGAGAGAAGACATACATTTCCTATAAAATGAATCAAATTATTTAAAAACAGTAAAACAACAATTTGTTTAAAATAATGGTTATATAAATTATCCGAATAAATGAAATTCTATAATATGCATACACATCTATATGTTACGGTTAAAGATGGGTGTTAACATAAACTTAAGATTAGCTGGCTAAACTTAGGTTTATCTTTGAGGAGCGGTTAATGTTAGTTTCATCCATCTTTAGCTTTAAAAACATAACCATAATGTGCAGTTTAACCAGCTAAAGATGAAATCATTCCACACAAAATAACATTTTATTGAACTTTAGCCGGTCCTCAAAGATAAACCTAAGTTTAGCCGGCTAATCTTAAGTTTATGTTAACACCCATCTTTAACTGTAAGATATATACATATAAAAATAAAGCAACATACTTCACTGAAAATGGGAACTTGTAAAGAACCAACATCATTAGGAAATAAAAATGCGTGACATGTTGCGCAAACAGGTTCTTCAAAACATGGTCCATAATATCCATTACAGAAACAACAAGCTACTGTCTGAAACAAATACAAATACTTTAAGATTATGAGGATACTGTATAAAATCATTTTTACAAGTTGACATAGAAAAATTAAATCAAACTGTAAATATGTTATTGGATTTTTAAGATTTATTCTTATTTTGGAATATGTAATATTATTATGATTACATTACTACATATTTATTTGATCTTTCATTGTGTTTTATTAACAAAAATAAACATAAATACTAAGGTAATCCTTAAAATTCAACATTTAAAGCACTTGACATCTTAATATTTTATTTTTTATTCTGTGGTACAGACTTGATTAAAATTTTATTATATTTCATAATATTTTATGGGCTGCTATCTGCTTACTAATATTTTAAATAACATGCACAGAACAATATTTTTTGTTATTATTCAAGTAATTCTAACAGAGATTAAGAAATCAACTTTATTAGCCTAATGGTATTCTTTCCAAGGTGGACTTTTGTAAATGTAAATTGGGTATTTTTAACTATGGATGACAAATGAACTCATCACTCGTGTAAAAGGCATACAAACCTTTATAATGCATGTACAGAAAGATTTTTACCTTTTATTATTTCTTCATTTTTTATTAGATGTGCAAATGAATGAGTACACAGTTACCAAGTTAAAAGTTGTTAGACAACAAGTATGTTTTATAATAATATTTCAATATTAAATAAATATATTTAAAAATCATATGTTGAAAAGAAAATTGCATTCTTTTTCTTTGACTAGTTTATAGCTATCCTTAATATTTAACTTAGAAGAAAGAATACCATATCACTCATAAATGTGACTGCATTAAATAGATGTGTCCTAAAGAAATACAAAAAAAATATTTTCTGATTAAATCGACACAATTTTACTAATAAAATAGCAATGTAATATCTTACCGAAAACTGAAATTCGGGGCAAGGAATATCCTCAATGGGTTCTGTGAATTCATCTTCTAAATTCAGATTTAAGTTATAAGCACCACTTTGATGTACTTTTTCTCTATTTACGAGTGATGAACCACCGATTACTTTGTCACCAGCCATGTTAGTATTGTAATAAATGCTACACTCTTTTGTATATAAGAATACACTAGATTATTTGGTTTATATATACATATAATTTATTTTCATCATACACACTTTTATTTCAGCAATTACTGATGCATAGTTAAACGTATTTAAAAGCAGCATTGAACATTACTATTATGCTTTAACAGAACTTGTACACTTGTACTGATACACACAATTTTCGTACGATCATAGTTACTTTCTATACCTTCTATAGGTAGAAAGCAATCGAATGATAATTCTTGATAAATCTTATCTTGAGTATATCGAATGCACTGAGTGCCCAAATTAATTAGAATAATTGAAATTGGTAGAAAAAGTAATTTTCGTGTAATACAAATTTTGTTTGCAATACCTTTTCAGAAAAAGACATCTAAATTCTGGTATATATCACATTTGATATTATACAATTATATTTATTTATATTTTACCAAGTTATATATAATGTGTCTTTTATATATATATATATATATGTTTAATGTGTATATGTAAATAATGGATATTGTTTCTTATTTTCTTCTCTCCTTTTTCATTCTCTATTTTAGTAGTTTTTTTATCATTTTAATCTGTTTGTTTCTAGATTTTAGTTTTTGTGACAAATATTGTATTTCATTTCAATAAATTTGTAACTTATCTGTAACAACTACCAGAATATTATACATTTTTGACAGAGTTTGCACTATTAGATAAATTATTCATTTTATCATATTTTAATTGTCACCAAATTCGCGAATCACAAATAACTGACAAATAAAAGGTTTATTCGTGATTGGTTGAATATTTTCATTGGTTGGGTACTCGACTTTTGTCATGTGATCATTCCCTATTTATGTTAATATCAGTGATATTGTCTCGAAATCTTGTGGCAAAACAATAACAAACTGTGTTTTACGATTGGATCGTATGAATTTTTTGGTGCGTAGGTAAAGAGAGTGGTGCAGAAGTAGATTCCAACGTTTATTCTTTCTGTATAATATATTCTTCTTACACGTGCAAAGAAACTCGGATTTGTCAAAAATTAACTTCGGAAAATTTCACGAGACAATGTCCTCGTCCAAGAAAGACATTTGCTGATGAAAGTCATGGTTATTTCATCTGAGGGTATCGAGTGTACTATGTAAACGTGTAGATTTCGATCAGCAATCTGTAATATCACGAAATATGCAAATGGATGAACCTTCGTTTTAAATTTCGTGTTTTGCTTTGCTTGAACTGTAAATTGAATACTGTGAGCGTATACGGTTTTCAATCTTTGTTTTTGTCATACTTGACTTTAATTTTGGGTTAAAGATCGTGTATTTTATAATTATTCACGAATTCAGTATCCAGAATTTGACATCATACATCATTGGTACTTTATACCATAACAGTAATTGACTTACTTACAGGAAAGAAACTGGTAAGTTTTTTTATATTGAATTTTAAGTAATTAAATTATTTTTTTTTAAATTACATATTAATAAATGTAAATTTGTAACATAATTAATTTGAAAATTATATTCTTAGTTGGAAAGTCTGGATATTCTAAAATATTTTTGGAAATTAAAATTAGCCCAATGGATGGAATAATAAAACATGAACCAACTCAAGAAATGGGTCCATCTTCCGCATCGGTACCAATACCAGGGGGGCACAGAAATATTAGAGGTGTATACGACCAGTTTTCTCCATCTCCATTAGCTTCAGTATGGCCAAATAAGTCAGAACACATAGAATCTCCTTTTAAAATGGATTCTGATCAGTTAGATGACTTTTTTAAGATGGAAAAATGGGAAGATGATGACATACTCCAAGTGGATAAAGCTGATCTTATTCAAGGACCTACGCTTGCTGAATTAAATGCGAATGATGATACTCTTCTTGGTGACTTAAATTTTGATGATTTACTTTTACCAGAAGAAAGAGTTCAACCATTTAAAATGGATGTTAACACAGCTCAACCAGTTGGTCCATTATTTAATGATAATAGCGGTTTTGCTCCAAGTAGCTTTCCACAATCTGGATCAGCATATCGTAATGTCGCTCTCCCTTATGCAAATGCACATGGATTTAATCTGAATATAAACATTAATGTTGCTGATAATTTGGAAACAATTAGTCCTAATGCTTATCCAAGTCCAGGAACCAGTAATATTGCAGGTTTATATATAATTGTTTGTTTTATATTCACTATATAGCATTTTGAAACTGCATAATTTTTTATAAAGTCACCAGAAATCCAGAATTAAGTTAATTACAAATAAAATAATTCTTGAAAGTGTTAAATTCTTAGCAGTTACATTTGATAGCTACATTTATTTATAATTTTATATTGTAGTTTAAATCAAAAATATATTTGGACTTCAGAATCAGAGTATATTAAGTTCTCTTTGTAAGAAAAAAGCAACAATGTTCAGTTTTTGCATTTATGATTTTCTTTTTTCTAAAGTTTCTGAAGTATGACAACTTGTACTCTGGCTCCTGGGGTTCAGATATGTGACTACATAAAATATAATATTTAATAATATATTGGAATCTGTTGAACAAATTGATTTGACTTGGTAATAATATTTTAAAATAATTATTTTAAAGGTAGTTCAACGGCAAGTTCTTCAACATCTCCACATCTTATGAATAGGCCTAATGGACAATCTGCTCTTCACGAATTGTTAATGAAGCGATGTGAAAATTCGTTCGATAATTCCACATGTAGACAAATAGACATCGCTGGTACAAATAACAAATCCAAGGTTTCTAGACTGTCAATGTCTGCACCAACCAGGACAATGGGATTAGAACAGATTTGGGCTCGTAGAGAACCAAGACCACATTTACTGAGTACTAGTAGTCTTGGAGTTGTTGAAGCAGGTTCAACAAGTAGTTTAAGTACTGGAGGTGCACTTAGCCCAGATCCACTTTATCACATTGATCATCTTAGTCATGACGAAGGTTATGAAGATAGTGATGATGACAGTGATCATTATGATGATTATAGCAGCGATAATGGTAATTTATTGTCCATAAGTAAATTTTATATTTTATGTGTATTTTAATGTTATCTACTTTACTGTGTTTTAAGATAAAAAATAATTAAGAAATTAAAATGAAATATATGTTTCTATAGATACAGGTGGTAGTGATGGTGAAGATCAGAACAGTGGAAATAGAGTAGGAAGTGGAATCGTAGATTCAAATAGAGAAAATAAACATAGCAAAAAGGAACGATATTTTTGGCAATATAATGTTCAAGCAAAAGGACCAAAAGGACAAAGACTTGTTGCTAGAACGCGTCTTGAAGATCCGCATGTTTTAAATGAAGCCACAGATCCTGTTTTTAGTCCACATTGTGCACTTCGTGGAATCAAACATAGTGGAAAGGCACGAAAAGGGGATGGAAATGATCTTACACCGAATCCGCGCAAATTGTATAGTATTGGTCGTGAATTGGACAAACTGTCTCGTATTATCAATGATATGACACCAGTTTCAGAATTACCATTTACAGCAAGGCCTAAAACACGCAAAGAAAAAAATAAACTTGCTTCTCGAGCATGTCGGTTGAAGAAAAAAGCTCAGCATGAAGCGAATAAAATAAAACTACATGGTCTTGAACAAGAACACAGTTGAGTATTTACAGTTAGATTTGTATCTGAATAAATTAACTTTTTCTGGTTGCACTGAATAATGATAATAATAATTAAAAGGTGAACTTGTTTTATCTTAAATATAAGGGCTTATTAAGAAAAGAAACGGAAATATCGCGTTATAATAAGTATTTACATAATTCCTACTCATATGTTTGTTATTTTGAAGAATATTAATATCGTTTAGAATATATATATAACTCAAATAAGGTGAACGTATTTAAATTTAACAAATAAACGTAATATAAAATTGATTTTTTAACGAAAGTTATCTTAAAATTAATCAACTACTTAATTTGTTATGTTACAAAAAGTAACAAGAAACTAGATCTCTTACCTTATTCAGTTTTGAGTAGTTTAAATTTGATCTGGATAATTCGTTGACACAAAATGTATTTCATTTTTAAAAATGATTATCTATTAAAACGTAATATTAAAATACAAACCGTTACTTTTGCAGGACGATTAATCCATGGTATTTGTCAGGCTAAACAAACACTTGCTGCAAAATTAACGGAACCTAATCCTGAAAATCAAGAAGAATTAACACGTCAAATGGAAAAGTGTTGTAAATTAGCCACCAGTTAGTATAATTCTATTTTTTTAAATAAATTAAAGAAAACAATATATTTTAAATTGAAGCTAAGAAAAATATGATTTTTAAACAATTAAATGTAAATAATTATGTAAAAAATATTCAACACAAGAGCTGGGAAAGAGATTATGTTAATCAGAAAATATCGCGCTATAATTTTTTAAATTCATAAATTTGTAAACTTATTACATTACTTTTTTGAATCATAGTTTAAGTGTAAATGTAATTGTAAAAACATATATCTTCTTATCTTTTTTGTTTATTTTTACAGAAGTAAGAATAGCAAATCATTCGACGGAATTTGTCAACAAAGTATTGGATAAAGTACGCGCTGGTGTTCCTGATGGTGGTATTGATGATTTTTAATAAGCCTGAATTTTTGCTAAAAAATATTCATACATGCGCATATAAAGATGCGAGGAAGAAGCGGTGTGTTAATACGATATTATGTTTATGAAAAATCAAGAACAGAATATTTTATACGGAGATCGAGAACCAAGAATATGAAATGCGGGAAAATAACAATTTAATTCTAAATACATTTAGCAGATTTGAAAACAATTAACACATAACAAATAATAGTATCAGTACTATGCAATTTTAAATATTTACTTACAATTCATTACAAACTCCAATCGTTTGTAAACAGCTAGAAAGTAAAGTAGGTCTGCAGTTAAAATAAAACAAATAAAATCATTTTCTTCAATTATTTTTATATACGAAAGTATATATATAAATTTTTGGTTCTCGATTTCATCTGTGATATTTCTATTGATTTAATTATTAATTAGTTTTTAGTAGAACTTGTATAGTTCACGCCAAAAAGAGATGTAAAAAAGGTTTCAGATCTTCAATGCACTACCTGCATTCGATTGTAACTGCATGTATCATTGATTCTCTCTCGCTAAAGCGCTGCATTCCTATTGCCCATTTCTTCTTTTTCTTTTTGTTTATCTTGTATATATCTTGCGTGAATGTATGTGTATGGATGAGTGCTTGTTGTACATGTGTGCATATGTCTACATAGGATATAAAAAATGTACCAAATGTCGCAGTATTGTTCCATATAACAGCAGAAACAGAAAAAAATAGAAATAGTGAAGTAATAGAATATGAAATACGGAGTGTTCTAAATTAAACTATCAAGCTTCATAAGTAAAAATAAGAAAGAAATGTCATATACACATAGATCTATAAATGTTTTATTATCTCAAAAAGGTTCATTTATGGTTCCATTTTAAAATGTTCTCTATTTTGTACGCAGTCTTGATATCATAGATTCAGTTTAACACTTCTCAAAGTTCAGTGAACGTATCATTAATCCGTTTTATCAGTTATTAATGTTTTCCAAATATTCCAATTTTTATATTCCTTTCGATTTTTAAATTGAGGATTGGAGAAATCTCTCGCGGATGCAGTTGTTCATTAATATTATAAAAAAAATATGTATCAGTGAAGTTTGTTCGTTTAATTTTGGAAAACTTTGTACAATAATTTTGAGGACGTACATAGTGAAGCTTTTATTGTTACTTCTTATTCTGTTTCGTTATTACATAAGTAACAATATGAAATTGCGTAATTTAAAAAACTAATTACATTCTAACAAAAATTTAGAGGCATGATACGATATGAGATATTTAGTAAATTTTATGTTTTAAATTCTTACCTTTCAATTGATAAGCATTGTCTTTTTTCTATAGACATTTAGATTTTAAATACTATAATTGAAAAACAATTAATTATGATTAGTATTCTTATGTTACTATAAAATAATTATACTAACAATAAGTATGATATTTTATAACTTGCGTATTGCTTTCTAATCACGATAAGTATTTGTGTTCTTTGTGTGTTCTAGTATAAAACAGTGTTGCGAACGTGGGTGCATTAGATATTTTTACTTATGTACATATGCATACTTCGGAGTATCTTGTATATAAAACCTTATTTTTTTATAATACATGTCATATTTGTTATATTCGCAATGAAAGTTATAAAATTATGCGCATACAAAAAAGTACTATTGAATGCAGTTCTTGTTAGTAGTTAAAATAACAGTTAATATTGATTATCAAAAAGAAATTCTATTTTTTTATTTAGTCTACCAAGATATTATTTCAAATTATTGTTAATTAAGACGCAATATAGAAGTGATAAAGTTGGTTAATGAACAAAATTTTGAAAAGGAATTTTATTTTTAGAAAGTTATTTACTTTAAGTTATTTGTAAATATCGTATGAAACATAAACATAGTTTCTTACATTATCAGATTTGAATACCTTTTTTTACGTGTCGCACGTAATATAACTTATGAAAATGCCAGATCGCTTATTATTTATAACAAGCTTCCATAATACTTCATACGAGTATTATACGTATATATTCGATTAAATTTACTTAATACTTTTTTGTAGCTTTTGATAATTTGTGTATGTGATTATTATATAATGTAAATTGTATACTGTAAAAGGTCATTAGTATATCATTTAAAGTATTGTTTTAATGTTTTTGTATATTTTATCATACATATTAAGATGAAACGCTAAATGTGACAATTAAGTTTATTATTAACAAGCATATATTTCTGTAATATTGGTAGTCCTTCCCAAAGAACTATATAAATTGTTTCGTTTTGGTATTAGAAAATCTTTATTATCCGTTTATGGTTGTAATTTAGAGAATACTTGCAACAAAATTAATGAAAATAATTAAAATTTAATTAAAACAGATATTTTTAAGGCTTTTATATAATCAATTAAAATTAATACTTTTACAGATAGTTATATTTTGATGTGATGTTATCATTGTTTAAAGTAAATTCGTGAAAAATAACTATTATGGTATAAGCGTAAGTGAATGAGTGTATGCATGTGTGTATGCGATTTTGTATATGAAATGATTTTATGCCATTTAGAATTTGTGTTAAAAGCTGCAATTAATCATTATGAAAAGATCAAACTACAGGGCAGGGTATTTCGTTTAATTAGATGATTTAAAATTATTTCCGTTGTTCTTAGCGCTACAGACAAGTGCCTAAGAAAAGAAATATTTGATTTTAAAAGAGTAATTTATTATTATATTATGTGTGATTAATCAATGCGATTGAAATTTTTAATGATATTTAAATTTAATATTTATAATGAAGTCATTATTATAGTTGTAGCAAAAGTAGAAAGTATATAATATATTCAAATCTCTATTTTTCGTTAATTGAAGAAAAATACAACTATTTGTAGTGGCTTAAGTATGGTTAAAGCGTGTTTCACTCATTTAAAATTCTATGTTTAATCAAATTAAATTTGTTTCGTTATTATTTGTAAATTCATATTTAAAATGATACAAAATCTTACAGTTATGCAGAGCTAATCACTTTCATGAAATAAGAACTATTTTTTTCATGATACTATAAAAGCAATGGATAAATTTTAAAGGATCGAGTTAAATGAAATAATCAGTACAATTTTGTAATTTTTTAAATTTTAAGTGCCTTCAAATCCTACAAACATTCGACATACCTTTAATATTTCAAGTTAGAAATCTCATCCGTAAAATTATGGGCCACAAGTACAACACGTTTCTTTTTATGTACAGTAACATTTATAACATTTGATATTTTAAAACATCAATTCCATTGTGGTATTGTAAACTTGATAAATTATGTTTTATTATTAATATATTAAAGTATAATATTTTCTTTTTTTTATGAGTTAATAAGCAAACATAATTTTCTGTATATTCAAAGAAAAACTCAATTGTTACGTTATAAACGGTATTTTGAGTTGTTAAATGGTTGTTTTTAAAGCAATTATGTTACATGAAAAGTTGTAAAAAATATCAGCTTTATTATTCATCGCATCAAAAGCCAACAAATTGCTGTTTTTCCTTTTTCTTTTTTTTCTTTTTTTTTTTATTTGAGTAAAGATAACGATAAAAGTATATTCATTTTTAAAGTACAACGAATAATAAAATTTGCTAAAGGAGATTGGTGTTTGTGACGTTTAGAAATGCGTTTTTATGAATATCTTTGGCTAATTTTATCTACCTCAATGCGAACCATTATACTAAGCGTAATGTCTAAAACAATATATTTATTTTGTTACATGATGTATATATATATATCATGTATGTATATTTATGTGTATATACATGTATGATATATGTATACACAATAGTAGTATAAATCAGATAACCAAAACAAGCTATGTTTTATGTTAATAAAAGATAAAACAGAAAGAATAAGATTTAATTAATAACACGTTTTATACTACTCTTTTTCTACAGTATTCTTCGCTGCATATGTTAAAATGTAATAATATATTTTTTAATAGAAAATACATTTTTAATTATTGTATTTTATTCTTAATTGTAGACCTGAAAAGTGTAGAATAAAAAATGGAATAATGTATGTAGCGTATATACTGGCTTATATTGCTCAAACAGCTGATAATTAAAATTTATTGTGCTTTCTGTTTAAATTGTCTTATAATCAAAATATTATGGAATGATTTTTTATGTAATAGCAAGTTAATTCAGGTACAATTACTAAGATATATATTTTTAATATTAAAAGAAAGTTTAAATATAATGAAAATGATCTCTTTTATTTAAAATACAACTGAAGAAACAAACAAGACAACAATATTATAATTATGTTAAATAAAATTACAGAATGACACCAGGATGTAATAGAGACTTCAATCAATATTGTATATGTATGCATATACTGTCAGTATTCAACGTTTTTTTATATTTACTGACACTATACATATGGTAATTGCGAATTTCAAATTTAAAAATCTAAATATTTAAAGAATGTTATGACATTGTGGATTCTATTTTTGGTTTAAAAATTCGTTCAGCATCATCAAAATTCCGAAAGCGGAGCTATAATTATATTATTTCAAAAAACAATTTGGAGTCATATTTCTATTTCTGAATTTTTAACAAGTGCTATATATACATTTATGATAATTATAAAAGATAATATGAGGAAATATAGGAAGATGATATGCGAAAATTATAAGAATAATATAATTGGAAACGGCTTTCCTATGAGTTTCTAAATAAAATAATTCTGTTACAATAGTTCCTAATTTTATCTGAACTTTATCTACTGCATCTTTTTTTTTATTATTTATTAGATCCATTTTATAATTTTGGGGGGCTGTTTTTTCATAAAATAGACAATAAAACGTCGATTATCTCCCTGAATATTGCATCATCGATATATCCACCGATTCTTGGTGATTTCAAACTAACTTACGCAAGTCTTCAGAGATATTTGAGGAAATGCATATAACAGTTATAGCAGTAAAGTAAAATGTTTATTTCTAGAAGTAGGTAAAAAATATATAAAACTAGTTTAAAATTGATCAGGGTATAAAAAGTAATATTTTATACATTGTCATACTAAATTCATATTTAATATAATATTTAAATAAATGTTATTTGTGTTCTTGTTTGATTCACTTGCCACACATTCAGCGCCTCGTATTCTTCGATACAATCGTTAATTTGGTCAGGTTTAAATCCTTTACTAGTACAGCGTTCTAATATTTCTGATACTTTAATAGTTTTCTTTTCGCCCGCTAGTTCTCTGATAAGATAAAAGATTCGATTCATTGGATTTTGTTGTGCATTTGACGTTAATGTCTCAGAATAATTAATGGAATGTTTAGACATTTCTATTAATCTATTCGCCTCGATAATATCGTCCTTTTCAACAAGATCTGATAATCTTAAACGAGCCAGAGCAGTCGATAAACGTAATAATGCCAATAAATTACGTGCAGATGTAAACGTTTTATCTTCGCTATTACGGGCGACTCTCCTCATCTCTACATAAGATTCTAAAAATAACAGTAGTGAATATGTACCAGTCTACTAAAAAAAATCAATTCCATATGTGAAAAATTATGACAAAATCCCTTACCAACTATATAATCCGTTAAATCTTCTGGTATAACTGGCTGTTTCGTTTTACATAAGGTAATATATTTTCTAATTAAATTCATATCTAATGCTTGCGATTCCGTAGGAGGTTGTATACTATGCTGATGAACATAAGTTATATGTTGAGCCATTCTAAAAAGAGTGTTCTAAGTTAATTATCACATTCTGCAAATACCAATATATATTTACGTAAATACTGACTTTAAATCATTATTACGATCCGCTCGATCTTGAATTAACCATAATAAATCAAACCGTGATAATAAAGCAGCAGGCAATTGAATGTTTTGTTCAATTGTTCTTTTAGGATTATATCTGCCATAAGCAGGATTTGCAGCAGCTAATATTGAAACTCTTGCATTTAAACGAGTTGTGATGCCTGCTTTGGCGATTGATATAGTCTGCTGTTCCATCACTTCGTGAATAGCTGTTCGATCTGCATCTGCCATTTTATCAAATTCGTCAATGCAACACACACCTTCATCCGCTAGTACTAGAGCTCCCCCTTCAAGCATCATTTGTCCAGTTAATGGATCTTTCATAACTGAAGCAGTTAAACCTACTCCAGAAGATCCTCTGCCAGTTGTATACTGAGATCGGGGCGCCAATCTTGTTATGAATGAAAGCAATTGCGACTTGGCAACTCCAGGATCACCCATTAAACAAATGTTGATATTACCTACAAACGATATATGTTTATTAATATTAAACACCAAAAATAATTCTCGCATTATATTATAATCATAACTAAATAAAGGATAAACCTCTAATTTTAATATCATCCTTTTGTTTATCTGTCCCACCAACTAGAAGTAATAATAGAGCTTTTTTAACATCTTCAAGCCCATAAATTTCTGGAGCAATAGATTGAGCTAATCTGCCATAAAAATCATCTTCCATTAATACAGATAATTCTTCATCTGTCAATACAGTGGTACTGTCATCAGCAGTTTCAGAATTAGTAAGGCAAACAATTCTCTATATCACACAAGATATCTATATTTAGCTAATATGAATATTAAAATATATCAATTACTATACTGATACAATAATCAAATTCATACATGTGCATCTAAATATGTTTCATTCAAAAGAGCTGCACCAACTCTAGCAGTAAAACCAGATTTGATGATGGGTAAAAAGATGCCAGTAATAAGTACATGATCTCCAGGTAAACACTTTCTTGTTGTTTCACCTCTACAATATACTGTCAGTGTTCTTGGAATATGGCCTACAGGAACTTGATCACTCTAGAACAGTTAAAATAATAATATTTAATTACTAATTAATAATTAGTAATAATAATAGTTAACTGACATTATATATACTTACATGTTCTTGTATTTTTAATTCTTGAAATTTTACAAATTTTGATCCTCTTGTTTGCATATCTAATACTCCACCAGATTTATTTATGCGACAATCATCACTAGGACATGTCCGTAATGGCATGTATTTAAGTGAGTGTACCTAAAAGTTTTTATCTTATTAAGTTTATCTTTTATATCATAAACAAAAATATTAATATCTTACTGGTTGAAATGTTTCTGCACCACATTGGTCACACGTGTATGTAGCAACAACAAGAAGTGGCAGTATATCACTGCATCTAGTTACTATACCTCGTACTGTAACCAATTTTCCTATTTTATCTGCTTTTATATCTCTTACGGAATAACTTTTTGCTGTATCAAAATCTTTAAAATATACTTCACTAAAAAATAAGTTATATTTTTCTGTATTATAAATGTAAATTTAAATAAAATGCAAGACAATAAGAAAACAAAAATACAAGCGTCTCATAAGTTCTGGAGCATATTTATTTCTTGAATCACGCTGCTCAGTAAGATGAACATTACGGCTTTCCATCAATAGTCTGTGTTCAATATATACATCTAATGCATCTTTTGGTAGTACAGTTCGAGTTTTATATTCAGGTAACATCTCTTGGATAAGCTGAATAAATGTAATATAATTTTATTTTTGTCCATTCATCATCATAAGCAAAAATTTATTTCAAATTTTATATTAAAAATTAAATATATGTATTTATATTTACATATATAAGGTACATATAAACATACTTCTAAAAGCAAATTGATATATCTTCGCGTATTATTTGCAATAGATATGGCTAATTCTTCATCAAACTCATGAACATCATCTAATTCTATTGTAATATCTATTTGTTCACGATGGGCGATATTAACGAGTTGCTTTTTATATTTAAATACTTTTTCACCAGAATTGCTATCTGCTACTACAAACTCCGTTAAAAATAGTTTTAGTTGCTCTAAAATATAACATAGAAAAATTAAATGATATATTAAATACTTTAAATATTAGTTAAAATTTCAACGGTTAAATAATATTTCGTGTACAGTTACCTTTGGCTTTTGTATAATCTCTCAGTATCTTCGACGGCATTTTGTTAAATGTACTTCTTTAACTGATTGCAAATTTACATTAAATCTGTCCTTTATTTAAATAAATCAATCCTTTTTAGGATGGTATCAAACACAATTATACCTTTCAGAGTACTCTTCCCGCTCAAATTAAACCAGATGTTTACAACGCTATAGTATTGTAATGCTGGGTTCACATTGCTTTACACTAGCAGACAAATGTGAACGAGCAAATAAGAACTGTAGTGTCAAGTGCAAATCTGACTACTCTGGGGAAAATGGCAGCCAAAAGGAACAAGTTCCTCCCATTCGCAATGTATTCGCGCATTGATATTGATACGCATTATGTACAATTTACTGAAGGTATTTTTGAAATGAGCAAATAATGAAATTTTCGCAAGTACAAGCTTACTTTCAAAAGTAAGCTGTTTTATTACGCATTTTACATTTTACACAGGTGATTCTAGGAAGTACATCAGAACGTAAGTTAACATTTTTTTATAAGTGGATTTTACATTCTTTCCTATATTTATAATCGAAGTACTGCGACAACTTAATACGTAAAAATAGATGTGAAACATAATAGTTTATCATAAAGTAGTTATTTTAAAAGTTGAAAACATTTTGGAAGTTTTATTCTTACATGTTTTTTAAACTGTACAGTTTCGCGCTCGTTGTCAAAAAACAGTATCATTTAGCGGTCAAGAGCTAAACAATATTTTAAATTTCATTTTGTGGACAACGAAATCTTTAGTCATCTAGCAACAACACGCGGCTTTACCGTGTAGATAGCATTAACTATGTCTGTAGTCACTGTCGGTAGAACAATTTGCGAGCGTCAACAAAGCATAAATATGTCTTATGTTACAAAAAAAAGAGATGTAATTTGTTTCGATAGTTTCGCGCTTGACCGCTAAATAACGCCAGTACATAATACTGTTTTCTGACAACAAGCGCGAAAATGTACAGTTTGAAATACATGTCAGAATGATGCTTACAAAATGCTTTTAACTTTTTAAATTGAATACTTCACAATGAAGTATTATCTTTTGTTGCTTTTAGTTTTACATATTAAATTATCGCGGTACTTCGGTTACGAATGTAAGAAAGAATCAAGAATGTAAAATCTAATTATAAAAAAATATTAACTACTCTTAGTAGAATGATCTTTCTGAAATGTATAATGCGCAATACAACAGTTTGCTTTTGAAGTAGGCATGTACTCGTTTTAAAATTTTATTATTTAACAATTTTGAAAATACCTTTTGTAAATTGTGCATAAGGTGTATCAATACGCGAATGTATTGTGGGTGGTGAGAACTTGTTCTCCTTGGCTGCCATTTTCCCTAGAATAGCCAGATTTGCACTTGAATGTACATAGTTTGTTATCGTCCGAAGTATAGTAATTTTTCATCAAATACTATTGTAATTATTCTAATAAAAATTGTATAAAATAATTGTATGCAAATTTGTTTGTAGTGACAAAACGAAGAATAAGTTATTATACAACTTTATAAAATATCTATAACATTTAATGTGGTACAATTGTTTATATACACTCATACACACACAAGTATATGCTACGTTGAATAACGTAAAGCTTATGCCAGTGTAAAGTTTATACAATTTGAAACTCGAACCAATACAATTGCATACAACTGTAACTCGTTCTGTATTTAATGTTCTGTTCGTATCAACTAGTACAATTAATTAAATTTTTCTGCAGAGTTTTAAATTAGGAGGACTAAATTTTTGGAGTTATTATTAAGTTTATGACAATGGCAAATAATGGTATTATAATTTTTTATTACAATGTGATCTGTCACGATTAAAATCGTCAATTATGTATGAAAATATATCTGTGTTTTAGAAGATAATAAGACTGAAAATGCAGCTGAAGTTATAGAAGAAAATGAAAATGATGATGCAGAGAAGATTCTTATTATAGATCCTGATAGCGAAGTTTGTTTTCATTATTTTCTTAGTATTAATTCTTAATGTAATGAATTACAAAATTTATATACTTGTTTTTATCTTATATAATTATTTTCATTTACATTCTAGGAATTAGATTTCAATCATTCAAGATTAACAAAACTAGAAAATTTGGAACCTTTGAGGCAAATACGCAAATTATGTTTCACATGGAATTTAATTAAAAAAATAGAGAATCTTGATACTCTTACAACATTAGTTGAACTGGAGCTAAGGGATAATCAGATTGTTGTTATAGAGAATTTAGATGCCCTTGTAAATTTAGAGTATGTAATTTAAACAATCTAAAAGAATAATTTTATATAGTAATTAAGAAGTTGCAAATTAATAAGAATTTTATCTGTTTTATTTTTAACTAATATTAACATAGAATTATTATTTTTTTCAGACTTTTAGATTTATCTTTTAATCGTATTAAAAAAATAGAAGGGTTAGAAAATTTATTGAATTTACAAAAATTGTTTTTGTCGTCAAATAAGATCCAATGCATTGAAAATTTGTCACATTTAAAAAATCTCGCAACTCTAGAGTTAGGTGACAACAAAATACGAGACATTGTCAATCTTGAGGGTCTTGATAATTTGACGAGCTTATTCCTTGGTAAAAATAAAATAACAAAAATCGATAACTTGGGATGTTTACAAAATCTTCAGTTATTAAGTCTGCAGAGTAATCGTATTACAAAAATAGAAAATCTAGAAGAACTAAAAAAATTAGATCAGGTATACTTGTCTGAAAATGGAATTACATGTATTGAAGGATTATCAAGTTGTTTGGAATTAACTACATTGGATTTAGCTAATAATAAAATTAAAAAAATTCAAAACATTGATCATCTTGAAGAACTGAAGGAGTTTTGGGTTAGTATATTATATTAACTCGTTCACCGATATTTATATGAATCAGTATACTCCCTATTCGCATATCTCCTGACCTATATATTGCACAGGAATATCTAGAATAAGGAGTCCTATCACTTTCATAGATATACGAGTGGGGAGTGTATTTTTGCCTTAGACTATAAAAGTATTGATTTGTGATTTGAAGTTATGTTTTTATTTTTTGAAATATATTTTACAGATAAATAACAATGAAATCGAAGAATGGACAACAGTAGAAAATTTAACAGCTAATAAGAAATTAGAAACAGTTTACTTAGAACATAATCCTATTGCTAAAGATCCAAATTATAGAAGAAAAATGAAATTATTGTTGCCATGGCTTATTCAGTTAGATGCAACACTTTGCAGATAAATACTATAATAATACCACGTAAATTATGCTACAATCATTTTTTAAATTATGTTTATTAATATTACAGCTCACTTCATTTTCAAATTGTTTTAAAAAATTTTCAGAAAAACGGAAAGTTGAAATGTATTCTTAAGCTTACAGATTACAGATATAAAATTTTCCTCAATAAGGAAATGTATTTCTCTTTCTTACACTTTACATTTTAGTAAGCATTGTGAATGTATTGTGAAATGGTAAAAAGTAATCACATCTTTAATAATTAAAAATATAAATTTATAAAAAACAATATATAAAAACAATCATTTTTACTAAACATTTATTTTAATATTGTACCAAAATTTGAAAATATCACTTAAAACTGGTGAATTTTATAAGTATGTAATAATTTACTGAGTATTTTTTAATTGTGTTTTGATTATGTAAACATATATGAGCCTATTACAAAATCTTTAACGTTTTTTTATAATTATATATATTTAGTTGTAGTGTTCAATAAATATTGTTAGTTATGTGTTTTAGTTTGTAAACAAGAATACCAAAATAATTATTAAGCAATAATAGTGCAAAGGTATATTAGAGTAAATTATGTTTTATTTAAATTTTTTAATTTTATAAAGTATTTAATATATGTACATATTTATTTTACCTTGCAATATTGCTGCATATGAAATTCATAATCCTTGCAAAATGTTTTTATATATATTAAGTAAACTTACGTTTTTATTTAATTGATTTTAAATGCTTTTACATTCTCCCATTTAATAAGCTTACACCGTGGAATGTAATTTTTCTCTCATCAATGTACATGTCAAATATATAAAAATTACATAAATACATATTTGATACTTATAAATACGTTCATCAATTATCACGAATTTCAACTTTTTCATGCAAAAAATAAAATGGCAGAAAAACGGTGAATTACTCTATTATTTTGAAATCATTTTAATCTAATTTTCTATTAACAATAGGAAATATGTACTTTATAATATACTCATATAAGTTCATTAATGTCATCTATTCGAAATTTATTACATAACTAATAATATACTCATAGACGTAGCTACTAACAGTACATCATATGATACCATATGCTTAAATGTATTCTATATATCTACTATCATTGTTAGTATAAGAAG
This sequence comes from Megachile ligniseca, assembly GCA_945859555.1. Classification (NCBI taxonomy): domain Eukaryota; kingdom Metazoa; phylum Arthropoda; class Insecta; order Hymenoptera; family Megachilidae; genus Megachile; species Megachile ligniseca. Next base: position 3,261,017 of record OX243777.1, read on the forward strand.
ATAACAGAATTTAACCAATATTCTCAAAATATGACGTGTTCATATTTTCAGTTTCAAATACATATCATTGCATGATGTAACATTATATGTATTTTCTTATCGTATACTTGATTTACGTTTGTTTTACATGTATTCATTGTCGATTTAATTGGAAACATATTGAAGTTATTGTTTTAAATTCTTATTTCTATGTGAAATATTCTCTTACGAGAAATGTCACCTAATATGCTTTTTGATTTTAATGGAATTTTGCAGGTTTGTAGAACAACCAGCAAAGGAAAACTACGTATTCTTTTAACAGTCAAAATTTAAATTTAAGGGATGAAATTACTCTTTGAAAATTAACAGCTTCAAAGCTAGACGACCTTAATCATAGAAAACATATTTTGCAATTATTTTTCTGGATCCTCTTTTATTCTTTTTTGTCAAAGCTTTTGAATGTAACTTTTTTTAGTACCCAAATAAATAAAATTGAACAAAGCAAAAATATTAATATTTCAATTACATTGTTTTCTTAAAAAAGAGATATACTGCACATTCACAAAATTCATGTTACCTGAATTACAAATTTTCAAAGGCTAAGACTCCGATGATACATACATCAATAAATATTTCATTATTATTTATGATAAATATGATACGTGCTGTTGGAAAAGACAAGCTGGTGAACGTATCAACGAGCATTTCTAAGTTTTGACACGTTCTGGGTCTGAATTTGATTATATATCACATGGTCTAGATATTAAACATCTATGGCGAAAATCTTTCGTGAAATAGAGTATATCTTTTAATAACGGAGGTTATTAAGAGTCAGGTTCACTTAGGTTAAATTACACAACAACTTAATTGCATATTTAAATACAAAACGAAAAGTAATTTCATTCTATAACTTCAAAATAATATACATATATATAGGTATAAAATATTCAATGTATTTACAGAACTAGGTACTATTACACTGATCAAATTTCGCGGGCTATTATGTTGTTATAGTAACAAACAAAAGTACACATGTATGATATGAATTAAATTCGCGGTAAAGTTTCGTAAACGCTTTCTACTCTAATACTTTTTTTAGTATATATCTTGTACTCAGATAATTTTTTTATTTCTATTAGATTGTATCCCATATTTATATGTCACTAAAAAGCTGATGTTTCTAAAAAAGGCGTAATCACAGTTGTTAGAACGACGTAGTCATAATGGTATTACAGTATATTTACAATCGCATACATACGATAATAGTAAAATTAATTTGTGATTGGTTCTGATATAATAAACGTGAACTGTGATTGGTCGATCTGATAATTCAGGTTATAGATAGTGAAGCACGCATGAATTGAATGTGACGTCATCGTCAGTACTCGCGATCGGCCATTTTGTGAGTGTGTACTGGATCAGGATATTTGTGTTAAGAATATTTTTCAGTAAAACCGAATGATTTAGTTTACAAAACGAGACTTGCTTTACTTTCATTACATGTGCTAAGAGTGTGGAATATTCTTAGATCTGACATAGATTCATACGATGGAGGAAAAAGCATCGTTGAAAGAACTCGACCAGTGGATAGAACAATTAAATGACTGCCGACAACTAACAGAAAGCCAAGTAAAAACTCTATGCGAAAAGGTACTCTATTCGTCCTAAACTATTTTTTAGCTACCTTCTATATTCCTCCTCAAATATAGTATCTTTTTTAGTTTACTACGCAATTAAATCTATTTTGCTATTTTATATTCGTTTACTCATATTTTACAAGCCACTGAGCATGGTTTGATGTGTCATTACAAATTTCACTGATTCGTTTAAATATCTTATATATGCAGAATAAAAACTATTCATATTTACATTTTCTGATTTTATTAAATTTTAAGTTTCGGTGAAAATCTGATTCGATTGCAATCGAACGCCGAAACGACCATGTTCGTTGTTATTCAGGTTTCTACTACAACTTGTTCGTATTTGTAAAATTGGTTCGTCGAATCACCTAACGATTCTATTTTTACATCGTGAGACTTTTTCCGGCATAAGATGCACTTTAATTTTCACGTTTTAATATCTCACACACCTGTGATTAATTTTGATTAATTGTAGATTAATTTTATTTTTGTTAAGTTGCTCTTTTCTTTAAAAAGTTTCATGGTATATTCTGTATTGTATATGAATCCAACAATTGGGTATTTCCATATTATTGCATTTCTATTAATCAAAATACGAAATGGATATATACCAATAGTATAAAACATAGTTAAATAGTTAAAAAAAAATATATATATACATATACCAATAGTAATTAAAAATTAAATTGATTGTGTCATAGTCAATAAATTATTATACAGCATGTAAATTATTGAATTATAACTTAATGTTTATCATAATATTTTAATGTTGATATATTTTTGGTTTAATGCAAATAGTATTTAGGAAAATAAGTTTATATTTAACGTAAATTATATTTTGAATGTGATTAATATATTACTTATCATTTTTTATTAGTAAATAAATTATGTAAAATTTATTAATTGCACAATTTACTTTAGCTTAATGTATGTTGATTAATTTCTTATAAAAATCTTTACATTATTTACTTATTTAGTTACATTATTAAGTTTCTAATAAATCTCTCTAATAATTCAAATTAAAAAATATCAGTAGAAATTGATTTTTATAACTATAAATATCATAAGGATTAATATATTTTTTAGGCAAAGGAAATCTTAGCTAAAGAGTCCAATGTACAAGAAGTAAAATGTCCTGTAACAGTGTGTGGAGATGTTCATGGACAATTCCATGATTTAATGGAATTGTTCAGAATAGGAGGCAAGTCTCCAGATACAAATTATCTTTTTATGGGTGACTATGTGGATCGTGGCTATTATTCCGTTGAAACTGTTACCTTGCTTGTTGCACTTAAGGTATGTTATAGACAAATAATTATTATAAATAAAAGAATTTAATATATTTTACTGTTTCACATTAGTTTTATACAATAATTAAGTACATATTGTTTTTGTATTTTTTGTCAATGAACAATTCTATTTCTACAGGTCAGATACCGAGAAAGAATAACTATTTTGCGAGGAAATCATGAATCAAGACAAATCACACAAGTATATGGATTTTATGATGAATGTTTACGTAAATATGGCAATGCAAATGTATGGAAATTCTTTACGGATCTATTTGATTATTTACCATTAACTGCACTAGTGGATGGTCAAATATTTTGTTTACATGGTGGTTTATCACCTTCTATTGATACTTTAGATCACATACGTGCCCTAGATCGTCTTCAAGAAGTGCCACATGAGGTTAATATTTATCTCTTTATATTTATCTTTATAAGATTGAAAAGAAAGAGTAAAAAATATATTTATTTGTATCTTTAGGGTCCAATGTGTGATCTTTTGTGGTCAGATCCAGATGATAGAGGAGGATGGGGTATTTCTCCTCGTGGGGCAGGGTATACATTCGGACAAGATATTTCAGAAACTTTTAATCATTCTAATGGCCTGACATTAGTGTCAAGAGCACATCAGTTAGTTATGGAGGGCTACAATTGGTATATTCATTGAAATTATTCAGTTATGATTTAGTTTGTATCATATTTGTGTATTACTGTATAGTATGCTCTATCATATATTATATATATGTTGCTAAAAAGTTTTTGATTTTATGCATATATATGTTGTTACAGGTGTCATGATCGTAATGTTGTAACTATATTCTCAGCACCTAATTATTGCTATCGTTGTGGAAATCAAGCTGCAATTATGGAATTAGATGATGCTTTAAAATATTCATTGTAAGATTTAAGTAATAGATTTTTAAATGAGTTAGTTTTGTTTATATCTTTAATATGACGTTTGTATTGTGTATTTTTTTAGCCTTCAATTTGATCCAGCTCCAAGACGCGGAGAACCACACGTTACTAGGCGGACACCAGACTACTTCTTATAAAGAGTCAAACCCCCAAGTTAACTATTAAGGTAGGGGTATGGAAATGATTCAGGCTTTATAGCAATGCCACTGAACATAATTTATGATCAATAAAAGTGTGAGGTTCCAACTATCCTCACACGTTACATTATAGTCTCAAGTATTATATCATGACTCACTTTGTGGTGTCTTGTTGAGAGACGGAACACACATCCACATACTTTGCGTGTGTCCCACACCATACATGTAGACACAACATTAATTGTATACAAATAGAAAAAAACAAACAATAATGTACACACGTACCAATTAAAATTCACGTATAGCATTGAGTTCCACAACCTTCATTATACTGCTTGTATTTTTATTATCAGAAAGGAAAAGAAAATGAAAAAACTGCATTGATTGAACATAATAAGTAGCGCGAAAAAGAAATACGCATGGTGGTATTTTGAAACCTTGAACAAATATTAATTTATTGAAAACTGTTTATACAAGCAAGATTATTTGTTGCATGTACTGAATAGAAATAATGTTGTTCAAGGTTTCAAAAAATGTACCAAACTGATTATAATTTATATTTAAGAGTGTCACATAATTATTAGCGTGAATGGAGCATGAAATGTTCCACTTAATGGAAATATAAAGAGGGTTGATGCAACTGTAAAAATCGGCATATTTAAATTGTGCCGTATAAGCAATTTAACAAATTCTTTAGTATATTTCTTTAATAATTGTAATATAGCATTACACATAATAATTCATCAGAATCATAGCACCTATTAATTTTGCTATTGTTATCAATGTTATTTTATTAAATATATCAAAATATAATTTGTATATATCATATTTTTATAGTAATAATGAGAACATAACTTATCAATTATGTTTATTCATAATTGGAATCGAACAATAAAACGAGCTTATCGATTATGTTCATTCTCTAGTGTTTATTCCATTTTACTCGTGTTTCTCGATTTTTATTTTTCAAATATAACTTTTAAATGTTTATATAAATACAATCCCTCAATTGTCTTAATTTTTATAATTTAAAAAACACTTGCATCAATCCTATTAAGACTTCCTAAGTGAAACACACACTTTATACTGAACGAATTCATGCATTCATGATCATTAAATTGAAAGTTAATTGCTTGTGAACCTACCAATGACTTTTTTACTAATTAATAGATATAAAATGATGCTTCTGATAAATAAACATGTGTAATGCAAGTTAAATGAACTTAATGTGTTGTGTCAGATCATTCATATTTGTCGATATAGACACTGTATACATGAAAATTGGATGTATTTACAGAATACATGCTTTCACAACAGTAAGCATGTAATTTGACATATGCATAATGAAACGATACAGTAGTAGCAATAAAGTGAGAAAAAAATGAAACATATAGATGCACATGATAGCAGTTTATGAAGACTGTAAATCTAAAAGAAAATAGTACAGAAACCATAACATCGTGGATATATCAATTATTTCTGCATGATGCAGGGCTAAGCATTTTTTCATTTTCATTTTATATATTATATATTAAATATATTTTTTGAGTTATAAAAAGTAATAAATTTCCGCGTTTAGGATGAACAGATGATAGTATTATAACAAAAATAAATGAGAAACATGTCTTAGAGAAAAATCGGTACTAGATTTTAGAACGCGTATTATTAATTTTATACTTGCTATATTTATTGTTTCCTCGAAGTATTTTATATGAAATAGATACATTTCAGTACCACAATCAAACATATTAGCTATTAGATTCAGTATAATACTTTACAGATTAATAACTTTTTTGTTTATCATGTTTTATGTATAATAATGTGACACTTTAAAATTGCAATTCCTTTCATTGTAAAGACCGCGCAGCAACATCTTTCTGTTCTACTTCAACTTGAACATTAGATTTTATGTATCTACGTGCAGGTTTTGACAAAATGATTATAAACTTGAATTCATGTAAATCAAAAAAGGTATACTTTTATTTAAAGCTGATTGATTGATCACCAATGCACATGCATAAATTCAGTTTAAAAGTTAAAATGCCTCAAACTTATTTGTTTTGTAAATAAATTCAAGAAAATATAATCAGTTTATGCCTGTATATAATTATTATATACATTAGCGTAACTAGGTAGAGATTCAGGATGGGCCTAGGTGCCTTAAAGTGCAAACTAGCATTTCCTTCAAAAATCTTATTTTAATAAAAAAAAAATATATTTTAGCAGAAATGTAATATGTAATACAAATGAATACAATTATATGAAATTATAAATAAAAATTACATTAGAATTAAGTAATATTAGAGATTTAAACACTTTGAGTAAAATTATGGGACCTGGCCTACCCTAGAAAGAAGTTCTAGTTACGCCAATGATTATATATTACATACATATGCCATTGTATATATCAATTTCAGATAACATTTTTTACCGTATCTTTTGCAGCACTTTATATCAATCAAAGCAAATGCTACAAATAACTGTGTTTTACATGTGTGCACTTGGTTTATAACTTTCAGCATGCTTTCCCATTTTTAGACTTCATGTAACTTCAAAATATTAAGTTACGAATATCCAATTGACTTGCAAACTCTGTATTTACACAGATGTAGAAACAAAAAGAACAGTACTACACCATGAACTGATATTATGTCGTCTCATTATAAACAGATTAGAGAAATAAAAAAATGTTATCATATTTAGGAAGTCTTATATCATTTTTACACATTAAACTACTGTAATGCAGAACATACAATGAACAGGACTAATTGTCAGATTACTGGATAAATAATTATTTACATGTATTCTAATATAAAGACTTTAAAAATAAGTTTTTATAGAAATAGATGAATTTTTATGAATTAAAATCGTATTTATAAATTACATAATTTTAGTAATACCCAAATATGTACAAAAATAAACATTTATTAAAGAATAGTTAAATAAAAATAAATATTTCAAATTTAAAAATAGCAAAAAACATTATTATTTATTATAATATTTCAACATAAAGTATGACAAATTTTATTTTATTTTTATACAGAAAATTCATTTGAATGGTATATTTGACAATTTTTTAAATGGTTCTTTTATACTACTTTTAATTAATAAAATCGTGATAAATTTAAATAGGACAAGATAACTACACACAAATAATTTATTAATAAACCATTAATAAATTTAAATTGCAGTGCCTTCTTTATAACTGTTATTATATACATTTTTGTAGAGCATAGTGATAAATAAAAAATTTGTTATAATAAAATAAATAATAATAAAAAATTTATTATTTATCACTATATTACAGAATATGCATATTGGATAAAATTATCGACTCAACTTTAACAACCTTTTAATAGTATACAATTATAATTATGTTTTTCTGCTTCAATTTTTACATATAATGACTTGATACATTTTCTATAAAAAATATTACAAACACTATCAATTTTATACGTACACTTATTGCTAAATTAAATAAATAAATAAGGAATGCAAAAATTAAATTTTGTTTGAACCTCTTGTATATACATATAATTGTATGTGCAAGTGAAACATCCGTTTTTATGATTAAAAAATAATTCATCTTTAATTATAAATATATATTTCAACTTTAATTAATATTAAAAAAAATGTTTAAATTCAAGAATTCGGTAAAATATTCCAGTTTGTAAAATAAAACTGTAACAATATTGATTATATTTTAGCATTTGTGAAAATATCATTTTACTAATTACAGATGTGTGAAATTAGAATATTAAAAATGCTTGATATATTCGTCTAATAAATTAAAGTTTCATTCCTGTGTCTAAATTTAATACTTGTTTCATAATTTCATATGTTGTAAAACTAACTGATACCATAGGAATGGCTCTTAAAAAATTTATACTCATTCCACGATACAGACCTTTTATGATACCATTTTCATTATATATCATTTTCATAGTCTGTAACATACTAGCACTAAAAAAAAAGTTATAATTTAATTAAATTATATACTCCCCTTTCTATTTAATTACAAATTGAATAGTATATATATCTATCTATATATATATATATATATATACCTATATTTATGTGTAGCATGATTCATCATAGCTAATTGCATCCGTCTTCTGGTAACATCCAATGGATAAGAAAAACTTTGAGCAATAGCACCCGCAATACCTCCACATAATAATCTTGCTGATGTAGTTAAAACTAAACCACCTGTAATCATATTTATAGCTTTATCAATTATAATCAATATGTAACATGTTAAGCTCATATTTAATATTAATACATATCATGAAAAATTCTTTTATCTAGAAGTTGTAAAACAATCAGAATATTTTTTCCAGATTATATGCTACTTTAAAAAAATTATAAAAAAACATTTTAATTAAATTATCGATAAAAATAAAAATTTAATTTAAAATTAAATAAATTTCTTAAAACACTTTTAACAAAATATATGAATTTTTTATAGTAATTAAAGCTTTATATTTATCATACCAGTATTTCTATCACATTTCTGGCAAAAATAGTGTGGTGAATATTTCATACAAAAGTATTTAAGCTTTTCAAATGAGTAAAAGGAAAATCCTGCATATGGAATCATGCCAAATATAGTTGGCAAAAATCCTCTATATAGTGCTCGAATACCACCTTCCTGAAAATATATTAATACTGACAATAATTTTTTGAATTTACATTTTTATAAAATGTCATTAACATATTCGATAAAACTGTATTTAAACTTTGAATATTATATATCTAATAGAAATCACATTAATATTTTTAACCATTCTCTTTAGTAATATATAGTAAAACATAAATTAATTATAACTTACCTTTTTAAAAATTGTTATAGCTGCATGTACAATCCCTCCATAAATATGTTCTCCAGTGACTTGAAAAGCAAGTCTAGCTCTAATGATATCTAATGGATACGTTAATGTAACTGCTGTAACACCAGCAGCAGACCCAGCCAAAAACTTATCTATGTGTGTATGCGTCCCAAATAAACCTCCTAGATACTAATAAAAATTAAACGTAACTTAATAATCTTGCAATTCTACATGTATGTTAATATTTCTATAACATAAAAATATTTGTTGTCCCCTTTAATCACAAATTATGTACCTTTTTTAATATTTTGTTTTTTATGCTATTATATTTTTATATTTATCTAAAAATACATTTGGACATTTGAATTCAAGAATGAATCTATATGATTAAGGCTCACCTTTAAATTATGAGCATGTCTTTATACTAATAATGGTTACTTCTCTCTGTGGAATCACTTTACCCAGAACAAATTTGATATTATTTTTCAACTGCTTTAGTATAAAAATTAAAAACCAATTGATAACTACCTTTTTGTATAATTCAAATGTAGTAAATTGTGTTGCAGCATATGGGAAAATTCTAACCATTTGAGCAAGATTTCCTTTGTACAAAGCAAAAAATTGTTCACGTTGGATTACTTCTTTTAGTCCAGAAACAACACCTATACCAAAATAATATCTAAGTAGTGTTTCATATAATTTTTAAATGTTTGTATCGTAATAACATCAATCATTTATTTTTACCTAAATGCTTATAGTGTTTGTTATGTGCTTGCAATAATATTTTTATTCTGTCTAATGGGGCCACTGTTGTTTTTGAACACATTCCAGCCATGCCTATTAAACATTTATTTAAGATTTATTACTGTTATGAAATAGTTTCTTAATAATTCCACAACAAATTGCCATTATTTTTAAATATTAATAATAATTTAGATGCATTAGTAGAATAAATTGTTAATATAATACTTATTTTTAATTGCATAGTAAATAAATAAAAACAATTATAATGAATATAACAAAATATTTAACTTACCACCGGCAAATAAACTTTTTAAGAAAAATAAATAGTTCTCGGATTCGACTTGATATACCATTGTTAGAATGTTGTCATATAAAAGTGACAAAAATGGAATGTAAGAACAAAATTGAAGCATCCGTTACGAATGATTACTGTATTGACGTTGTTTCATCTTGAAGCTGACGATAACGAGGTCAGTGATTTTGACTTACTTTTCTTATTCATATAGAAATACCAGATGTTTAGGTTATGTTTTTCATAAATATGGACTTTAACACCTTGTTGCGAAATATTGATAAACAAAACATTGTAACAACGTAAATTATTTGTACTTAGATATTATAATACATTTAATACATTTAATATTCATCTTATAAATCAATAATTGTTATCTTTGACTAAGCAATAAATTACGATATGTAGTACATATAACATTTACGTATAACTGTTACTCATAAAAAAAATGGTTGCTTTGAAAAATGTACATTTATTGAAATTTAATATTGAAAATAATGTATAACCACAATTGAGCTTGGTTTTTTATTTCCGAGACTACATAAATATCATACATATGTACACTTTATTTTCACTTATCGTTTCTCATTCGCTACAACCTACTTTTTAACTTCCTTGTTTGTATGTTTCATTGATCACGTTAAATGAATTCTGAAACTTGTTTTATCTTTTTAACTTAATAGTAGATAGAAGTATAAACTTGTTTAGTTTTATAAACTATTTTCACATTTATTCATTTATTTAATTAACGTCTTACAAAAAAGTTTAACTTGTATAAAATTCTTTAAGATATTCTGCTTTGGGTTTAAGAATTGCTTTATCTTTAAGACTAATGACCCAACCAGGTTCAAGGCCATAAAACAATTGTCTAGGATCTTTACGTTGGTTAAGCATTTCATAATCTGGATCATCTTCAATTTTTGGGAGTTCATAACCATATTTCTGAGATAAAACTAATCGTTCTTTAGAAATCTCTTCAGGATTTGCTAAATATCCTCTTGTTGCTGCACTCATATAATATTCTAAACAATCTGTCGGTGGCATTAGCCTACGTGGTATTGGTTCTCCTAAATATTTAAATACATCTTAATTACTATATTAAAGGATTCTTTTTAATTATAATATAACCAAACAATTTACCAGTAGTAAAAAATCTATCTACATCATTTATTGCAAATAAACAATGAGGATCATAATATGCAGTAGTAATAGTGCCACCATTTCTTTCAATTGCTGCAATTACATGTTCACTAGCCCATTGAACTTCTATATTTACTTTTGCTTTAAAATTATCTGTTCCCTTTAAAGCAATTTTAAAGAAATTACAAATTATTTCTTACACAAAAGATTGTATTTAACTCTGGAGTGGACATATATGGTTTTATAGACTAATATGATGATTAATATTGAATTGACAGTATTCAGCATTGTCCTGCCTAATTATTTTAACTTACAAAATCCTGTTTTTTATCAACTAGAGTCTACAAAAATTGATTGCAAAAATAATATGAATGTTCAAGAGAAATATGTGGAAAAGGTATATATATATATGTATGTGATGGATTACTCAAATAGATAGAAGATTAACATATTTTCATTTGACAAAAGACTGTTATAGTATTGTATATCAACATGTATTCTTTTGCACTAATTGCTAAAATTTAAAAGTTTCAAATGGAAAATCAATTTTGCAGTTTATGTTTCAGTTAATTTCAGACTTACTCAACTCATGTTTACCAAGTACACCACATGACCATTCTAGAGTTAATATATTTATGTAACATAAAATTAAATACCTCATCTGTAAGGTGAACACCTGCATGTTTCCATTCAATTTTAAAAGCATATAATCCTGTGTTAATTATTGACACAAGATCAATAGGTTTCGATGAATCTAGTCTATTTGTGTCAATATACTTTTGTAATTGATTTAAAGATAAAGGAGGATATTCTCTTCTTAAACTGTAATACATATAAAATTATTTAACTGTATCATATGTTTAATTGTACAATTTGCTGTATCTTTCTATGTTCCTAATAATTTCATCCATGATATAACATTTTATAATAATTAATATTTCAGAATCAATGACAAAAATTAACAGCATGTTCTAAAATCTGAGCATTTATTGTTTCTCATATTCCAAAATGTAATTAAAGTTGTTTTAAAACCAAATCACTCCTCATAGATTATGAATGATTTTGGGCAAAATACAATTTATAATCAACTATTTGTTTTGAAATCACCATAATTAGGTTTTAAAAGGTAAAATAATTACTGATGGGTACTTAAGATTTGGAAAAAATGCTAAATAAAAGGAGCATTTTTGAACTTACATTAAAACTATTCAATTTTGTTATTTTGGTTACAATAAAATAAAGGTGATGATTTACTTACTGGTGACCTTTATAATATGGTTCACGACTAAATCTAAGGTAAAATGGGGTATTTCCAGTTTCATATCCAAGGCGCATAAAATTTTGTCTTTGGCCTGAACCTTTATTACCAGCTCCATGTTTATCTCCACCGTGTTGAGCTCGACCACGTTGTGACTATCAGAAACATCTTACATTTAAACTAATTGTTATAAATTAAACATTACATGTTTATTCAAAATTATAAAATGCATGATGTTAACCAAAATAAAGTGATATAATTCAAATAATAGATAACAGAAAGAAGAAATATATTTTACTCACATTTTATTTACAGTTTATTAAATATAAGTAAATTTTTCTTTTAATTACATTTAAATATAAAATATTATTAATGTAATACTTACAGGCTTCCTTGCACCAGGATTATCTCGAATATTACCTAAACTTACTCTTGGCAATGTTCGTAATATCGATAGCGCTAAATCTTTGCCTTGTTTACCAGTCATTATTTAATAGATTATTTTACTTGAAACTTTATTTATATAAAATAATTTTCATCAAGTTTAAAAGTGTATTTTTAAAGTACACTACATATCAAATTTGCTTTCTGCTCTACCAGTCACTACAAGTTACTGTAAATATTCGAGAATTGGTATGCATTATGACTAGTTTACATGAGACATTTTGTACATTTTACTAGTCTAGGGAAATTTGTAATCACATTGTGTCGGAATGTGAAGGAAGCAAGAGCACAGATCTACTCTTTGGCAAGAGCTTATACCGCGCTCTATTTTCTAGCGCCACAATTCAAAAGACGATCTTCGAAAAATTTGAAAATCCTGTATCCTATTTAAGCTCTTGATTCATGTCGGATGGAGTTTTGAGTCTTTAATTCAATTTTTTGCTATTTTTCGTTACAAGCGTTTTATTAATAAAGTAAAACATTATATTACTCTCTTGAGTAATTATTATTATTATTATTAAGTGTCTGTGAAGTCTTCATTTGTATTTCTCGCGTTAACACAGGCTTCATTGCATAAAGTTGTCTTTCATATTGCCTCATATAATCAAAACTATATTAATATCAATATAAATACAATATTTTTTTTTCTACTAATATTTAAACATTGATAATTAAACTTACAAATATGTATGAATTTATATATTTATATCATGTTTTATTTGTACAGTATTAACAATTTCTTTAACAAGTATAAAAAGTTTGATACAAGAAAATTAATAAGTTGCTAAATATTTTAAACAGTTACAGTACAAATTATAAATGTTGATATAATATCAATATTTAATAAACCATTGGTTCTGATTTGGGTTCAGTAATTTCTACATCTCTGCATTTAGCATGTTGTAATTCTCGTCGGACTTCAGGTGTAATTGAATGATGAGATTGCTTTCTTAGTAGTTTGAACAAAGCCTCTTTTTGTTCAGAACTAATATCGCCTTTGTACCGTTGTGCGAAAGTTAATAATGCTTGATGCCATAAAACTGGCAGTTCTCTAGGATCTCTTTCAAATCTGTAAGTTAAAATTGTTATTAAATTATGATTATTAAAATACGCGATTTAAATTAATTATAACTTTTACCTAATGAAATGAAATACAACAGCATCTATAACCCTATATGGTAAAGCATACTTTTTATCTAAAAATATTCTTAGAAAAATACTATTTGCTCCAGTATAATCCATTTCTGCAATTTTTAATATTGCTGCTGAAGAATGTAAAATTGGTATTGAGTTTTTTGCAATTACAGACCCAATTATAACAGCTTCTCTTAACGTGCATGTTCCAGATTCTAAAAGTGGAAGTAAAATTCCTTTCATGAAACCAGCAGGTTTAAATAATGCTTTACGTAATGCTTGATATAAATGAAAATTTAATTTTTTATATTCTGCTATATCATCCCTAATTCGAGGCAGTAATACTAGGTTATAAAATCTTTGTGCCATCTTTTCTTTAAGATTAGAAGCAAATATTCGAGTAGCTTGATACATTGCAGCAGCTGACCATTTTGTTGGATCTGTAATATATAATATCTGTTCCCAATTTCTTAGACTAGGAACAATTTTAAAGGCTTTAGGTAATTTTCCACTTCGATACTTGGATAAAACATCTCTAACTCCTTCATACATTGTTTTAACTCTTGGATCTAATTCTTGCATTTGCATAGAGCCTACATCTGAAAACTGAGTTTCAATTTCTGTTTTCTTTTCTGTTAATTTTTCTAATATTATATCAGCTAATGTTTTCATTGGTGTAGGATCTTTAGACATAAACATTTGTATAGCTCGCTCATCTTCTTCGTTTATTTGAATATCCTCATAAAATTGTGAATCGTCAAGTTCATCTTCACTTGACTGTTTTTCAGTGTCACTAAACTCATCTTCAAGTTTTACTAATGATTTTCTTGTTGATTTTGATGTTGGTTGTATTCCACTTTCTTCTTCAATTTCCAATTGTTGTTTTCTGGCTTGCGATAAAATCTTTTTGGTAAGAGAAGCATCCACAAACTGCACAGTTTAAATTATAAAAATATATTATAAAGTTATAAATCAAATTTTGTATAATTTTGTAACTTTGTGAAATAAATACCTAGTAATAGATACTATTAATATAAATCATTAATGAAAATAATTGATTGCAATAATATGAACAGTAATAAATTACTTATGTACTACTTATATATTTTATAATTATTTAAACAATAAAATCTAAATTTAACCTTTTCATCTTCATCATTGCGAATTCTAATCTTATGTCTATTCTTCGACTTTACTGTTTTCTCTTCTTCTATTTGGTTTGCCAATCCAACTTTTGGAAGTTTCGTTTCACCTTTAGAAACTTTTAATTTCTTCGCTTTTCCCATTTCGTTAGTTCAAAATAATTTACAAAATTAATATAAACACATGATATCGATTTAAGCCTAACCTCCCATTTTTATACACCATTATCAAGCATACCAATATGTTACATATACACTCTATTTCAGCAGAGAATACGCCATCTTCTGTATTTAAAAGAAAATAAAAACCAAACTAAACGCGTAGAGAATACGGTAACTACATGACAATTTACACATTTCCCTAGTCGGGGGAGATTCCTACACGAATATGATGTTCCTCTACGGCATACTTTTGTTTCGTGATCATATAATAATGAAAAAAACGAACACTGTGAATGTAGAATAGTGTACCAAAATATATAAAACAAGAGATATATTATACACAAACTCTTTAACAAATCGGAAAAATCAGTGAATGCAAAAATCTTATTCGAAATTTAGTTCCATTAGTTTTTACCTTCTACCGCTAGTTGGCTAAGCGTTTTGAAGTCTATAAAATACAATTATATGAAAAAAAAATGAAAAAATGCTTCACTTTACTAAAAAACACAATTTTTTGATTCCATAGTTCTGTGCTTGCTACTACATGACGATAGTGATAATATTTTCTAACAATAAGTGCAAAAATGTTTCTAAAATCCTTTCAGCTATTTAAATTAATTACTTTACGATAAATTATTGCTTTTTATACCTTTTTTACATATCAAATTGTCACAGTGCTTCTCGTATGAATGTAAACTTAAATGTAATACTTAATTATAAACATATGTTGACTTATGTTCTGATATAGTTTCCAGAATCACCTTTCTGCAACATAAATTGCACAATATAACAGTTTTTGTTTTTAAATGTAAGCATATACTTGTTAAATTATAATACATGTTGCTTATACTTATGCTTATATGAGCATATATACTTATGCTTATATTTGTTAAATTATAATTAAATTATAATATATCAATTTTAAAAATGCATATTATAAATTAGACATAATGCAAACCAGATTTGCACTGGAGTTTACATTTGTATACAATAACTATGCTAGATTTTATAAATATAATTACAAATATGAATAGTCTAAACAAGTATGCCAAATTATGCTTTTAAGTAAAAGATGATATTTGGATAAAATTAATACACATAACTTCAAAAAGTTTTTAATAATAAAACATCAAATGCATATAAGCTTTCACAGTTTAGTAGTCTAAATTTAGGATACTCTGTGTATACAGATACTTTTGGATATTCATCAGTGTGATTTGAACTTTTCTGAACTGAATTGAAACTCATAATTTCAATACATCCATACATCTCTATATACAATTTTCCAATTTCTAAATACTTATATATCAAATGTAAAAGTACGGATTCTAAACTTGTAAACGAACTTTTGCTTTTTTTTTATGTGAATAATTCTCTATAATATTTTATTTGTTAAATATCTACAAGGCATATGATATACAGAATTTTTTAATAAAAAACTTTTGGTGTTACGTATTTTCAACTGTTGTATAGAAATCACTTGATTCTGTATTTGTCATCCGATGTCTGGCTTTATATGCAAGTGATTTAAGCATTCGTGCTTTCTTGGCCATACTATACTCATCATATGCACAATAAGTTGCCATAGCAAATGTTATTGTAACATAGCCACCAAATGCTATATTCACAGACTTCCTCGTTTGGCTTGTGAGTAAAAATGCTATTAATCCAGTTATTATGCCTCCACTGATACCAGTTATAAAAGCATTTCTTTGACATCGTGTTTTAACAACCGTTTCGCCAAAAAGTGAAAAAGGTTCTTTTCTGCTTTCTTCTCTATCGCTAGAATGCTCCATATCGTTAATCTTGATTTATATCTTAAAAAACCAATATTTATTCATGTAACCTCAACAAGAACCGCATTGTACGGCACCTTAATAAATTTACAAAATAATCTACAAATAATGATAGTATGTTAGATGGCACCACTATAAAATCCACTAGTGGATACGTAATTATTATAAGAAATTACTGGACAAGATTTCTTCTTCGTTCTACAGATGACTTTATGAGCTTGTTAGCTCTCATCGGAGCAGTGATAGGATATGGGACGGTTTTTTTCGCGCATGCGCGAGAAATGCAGAAGCGTACGCAGCGTATCTATCTACTGGCGCCACCAGATGGCGTACTTCTATATATTTTATTTTATATTATTTGTGCAATATTCTTTTGGTTCCTTTTATTATTATTATTTTGTTATTTATTATTTTATAATGCTAAGAGAAGCATTGTGCCAAATATAAATTGTGATATTTTTAAGTTATTCTATAAATTATTATATTACATTATAAATTATTTATTTACACTATTGTATTATTTTATAAATTATTTTATAAATTGTTTTTTTGTTTTATTAGTGATATATCTATGAAATATGTTATTTATGTTGAATATTATGAATGTAATTTTTGTTTTATGAATACTGATAAGGTTTTGGCAATTTTCCTTATCCTAGCAGCAAATGTTGGAATTTTTTTATCGATTCTGCCAAATAAAATATTTTATTTTATTTACAGTTATTTTAGTACCCTTCCTTTCCATATGCTCTTCAAAAATCCAACCTATACATTCATCTTTCACAACGAAATTATAAGAATTTTTTACAAATTATGTTGGGTGATTAAGGTACCCCCATCATTCATCATTATACCGGCTAGATACGGCACTGGTAGCAAGCAATATTCAGCTGTGACGTCAGCGGACGCATGCGCACAAAGCTCTCGCGTGAAATAAAATCTCACGACTGCCCAACACTGCATCGGAGTACATTTCATAATTTAGTTAGTTAGTTTATTGTTTTCTTCCCTTCACAGGAAGATGGCGCTTGAGATATAAAATAAGCCCTATATTGTCCAGTTGGATTACAGACTATATTTCGTAACTTAGAATAAGGCACAAACGTTCAATAATCTAAATTTTTTAATTTACTTTTTTAAACTCCATATCAGAGTTCAAAAACCTTAAAACCTGAAATTACTAATAAAAACTGTTCAAATTCTCAGTTTCTCAAATTAAAAATTTTTAAATCTCTAACTCCTAAATTCACAATTTTTTATACATAACTATCAGTAGGGAAACATTTGATCATGCATATCACACATTATTATCTTTTCCCACTATTTATGTATTTTATACACTGTATACGCCCAACAGTGCAGGAACCGTATGACGAAGGGCTAATCATAACGTCTATCAGTGTGGTTCTAAATAGTGGGCACTGTTCTGAAGTTAGTCGAGTTGTGATAATTTTATGCAATTTTGTTTGGAAGCCTAGTATAAATCTTTACAATAATTATTAAATATGAAAAGAGATTATTGTGTATGCAATAGCGTTAAGGAAATTTAGATTTTGAATAACATTATGCTGTACACTAAATAGTCACGAATATCCGTAATTATAGAATATAGGGATATTTTATGAACAAAACGGTTGGTATTTCTACATAACTGGATGTTGGACCTTTTTCTCGCGGTGCGGATGTCGGCAAGGTACACATGAGTTACACTTTGATTTTTGAGTTAAAAACATTGGTAAAATGAATAGGAAAAAATTGAATGATACTTTGTATGTTATTCGTGACATTGCAATATATTTAATGAATTAAGGTTTTCCTATGGATCGCGTATACAAAGTTTGATAATGTTGGATTTCACTTGGTCCAATGTACATTAGACATTTGACAGCATATTAAACTTTGTTAAATTTTCTTTTAAAATTGCATTTTCATGTATATTATAAATTTCGAGTGAGATTTATTTCAGTCAAAGTAATCAGAAAGTAAAATAAATGCTTAATAGTTTTGTAACTAGTTGATAAACAATTTCTTAACCTTTATTTTTCAGATGTTCACAGCAAACGCTAAGATAATAAAAAGTGGTGGAGCCGAACCCGATGCGTTCGAAGCTAGTATTTCCCAGGCTCTGCTGGAGCTGGAAATGAATAGCGATTTAAAATCACAATTGAGGGAATTGTATATTACTAAAGCACGTGAAATAGAAACCAACAACAAGAAGGTGAAGCAATATTTAATAATTTAATTTTGATACATTTTTATAATTAAAAATAATATTTATATATGATTAGTAAGGAAAATGAATATCTCAATTAAAGTTAGATTTGTGTATGTAAAATGTAATACATGTAAACACTCATATGTTTATATTATAATATGAATATTTGTTGTAGTGTATCATTATATATGTACCTATGCCAAAATTGAAGGCATTCCAAAAAATTCAAACAAGACTCGTACGTGAATTAGAGAAGAAATTTTCAGGAAAACATGTTATGTTTGTTGGGGAACGTAAAATATTGCCTAAACCAACAAGGAAAACGCGTACTAAAAATAAACAAAAGAGGCCAAGAAGGTATGATATTGCAAATAATATTATTGCAGTTTATGTATATACACATTATCAAGTGAGATACTGAAGAATATATATTAATTATTTTTACAGCCGTACTTTGACTGCAGTATATGATGCATTATTGGAAGATTTAGTGTATCCAGTAGAAATTGTTGGCAAACGTATCAGAATTAAACTTGATGGTACACAACTTATCAAAGTTCATTTGGACAAAAATGAACAAACCAACATTGAGCATAAGGTAAATATATATTTTATAATAAAAATTCTCCCAGTATGTAATAGTTGCAAGATTTCATCTTTAATTATTACTAAATGTATCTTTTATTCAATAGGTTGATACCTTTGCAGCTGTATACAAGAAATTAACTGGTCGGGATGTAACATTCGAATTTCCCGAAACTTATGTGTAATTTGTTAACAAATAAATATATTTGAAGTACCTGTTTGTAGTATTTTTTCTTTTTCGTTCTTAATTGCAATATTTATTGTTGCCAGTTATATTATTAATAGTGTTTACAATTTTTTACATTTCTTTGAAATTTTGGAAATTAGCAAATTTAATATTCAAAAAAATAGTCTTACTTTTTTTTATAAATACTTTAATTTCAGCAATATTTGATATTTAAGCAAATAGAACTGGACTTACAACAGGTTTTTATTTCAAGAAATCTATAATAATTAATATTTTAAAAAACATAGTAATTTCATTGTACGAAAAAAATTTTTTTTCAAAAGTGAAATATAAACTATTTAAATTAAATGCGTACAAAAATTATAATTGATAAAAATATGTATCTTTTTTAGAATGCAAATTGCAAATTCATAGATTAGTGATGAGGTATATGTACCAGTATAGTTAATCTCTAGTATATACAATTTAATTGTGTATATATATATATACTCAGAATTTGATACATATTCTCGACACTTATCTAATCTTGTGCGCATGCGTATAAAATTGTACAATTCGGTA
This sequence comes from Megachile ligniseca, assembly GCA_945859555.1. Taxonomy (NCBI): domain Eukaryota; kingdom Metazoa; phylum Arthropoda; class Insecta; order Hymenoptera; family Megachilidae; genus Megachile; species Megachile ligniseca. The sequence goes on from OX243777.1 coordinate 3,281,466, forward strand.
ACTACAAGCAGTTAACATACATACAAGGTTTTCGAAGTGTAGTTTCACGAGAAAGGTTAATACAACATAAAAAGTTGCTCGTCTTAACTTAATTGTTTACAATATTTATACTAAAATATTCATTATTCAACCGTAAAGAACAATGATTAAAATTTGTATTTAAAACTTAACCTTTATAATCATCTTTGAATAAAATCAAGAAGTCACTGAAAAACGATTGTTAAATTTATCTGCATTACAAAAATTTGTTAAGGAATTACTATTAAATTAAAGTGTTAAAGATTGCTAGTAAAAACATGCTGAAGCTGTAAAGTACATATTTCAGTTTCTAAATTTGTAACTTGAAATATAAAATGTTTTAATACTTGCATTAAAATGAACAGTGAAGGATTGTTTATAAATGCTGAACATTTTGAAAATTAAAAACCTGTAACAGAACTTAAAAAATATAGTTGTTTTATTGTTGTATACTGATATAATTTGACAAATTATTTTTGTTACTGCTGCGACTGGTAAGTGTTACGATAAATATTGTATATTTGACATCGCTTATTCTATATGTACTTTTATACTATTTTATTTTAAAGTTTATTTCAAAGTCACTTCTTATAGTATCTGATAAGTAAAATCCAAAAATATAGATTTTACTTGAAGTCACAAGAGAATATTTACGATTCGCACAGTTGGAATGAGCTGAAAAAGAGCTTACTCTATGATTTACATTTCATTCTATCTGTCATATATATATGGTAGACAGAAGTATATAAATGAAGATAAGAAATGATGATATGAGAGGTATAATAAATAAAAAGTCACTGAATATGCTCGTTTAGCGGTTTGATGGTTATAACTGCATATTCCCGTTGCTGTTGGTTACGAAATGATGCTAACCAATCAGAGCTAACATGCGCAGAATGAACGAAAGTTTGTCATTCAATAACAATATTCTCTCATAAAATCAACTATATATCAATATTCTTGCAAAATATTATTATACAGATTCATTTTATTTATATGTAAATTGTAGTAAAGCAATTACTTTTTATGTATGAAAATAAGCAATATTACTTTCATGCAGTTTAATAACTAAATAATTACCTTTACTATTTCATTACTATTTTTAGTTTCTTAAAGAATTAAAAATTTATATTATACATTTAGGTTTTTCTGCATAATTCACAATGAGTTCAGGATTTATATCAGAGGCTGAAATTGCAAAGCAACGGAGGATACGACAAGAAGAATGGGAACGTGTACGAACTGCAGATCAGCCAATAGGTTGTTATGATGTTTATTTTGTATATTGTTTTTAAAATCATATTTAATTAATAGAATACTAAAATAAGATATAAACTAAATGAGCAACTGATATCAATTCATGTCTCTTTACTATTTGATTATATAATTCATCCTTTTTGTACATTAATATTATATTTACTTTATATGAATTACAAAAATTAATTTTTATTTATGTAATATAAATAAGGTATCGATGGTTTAAATAATCAAAGTTCACATATTCCATATAAGTATTTTTGAAAATATTTTAAATGCAAGCTTGACATCGTGTGAACATTAAGTTTATCACTCTTTATATTTCATACTTGTTTCAGTTTAATGTATATATTATTAATACCTTGCATGAGTTCTTATTGTGAATGAACTCTTTTATGATACATAATTGCATTTAATGTTTCTCATAGATAAAAGTTTAACAGTGTAAAATCTGGTGATCTCATAGGTCAAACATGAATAAAAGAAATAGATTGTATAAATACCTGTTGACCTAGTATTACGTTGTGATGTATCAACAATGAATGTGCTGCTACCTATTACATATTTTTGTTATTAGTTTATAAAATATTTATGGATCTATGATTATATATTTTTTTCTTATTCCTACTCATAGGATATATTGGTGAAACTTGATTATTTAAACATGGCTCCCCCTATATGCATAATTTTATCAAGCATACATTACAAAAGACAAATAGTATATTTTTCCATTTGATGCCTAGTAAGAATTTTTACTAAATATTGGTTTATAACCATTTTAGAAGCGCCAGAAGAATCATATGATCCAAGATCGTTATACGAACGATTACAAGAACAAAAAAACAAACGAGATGCAGAATATGAAGAAGCACACAAACTTAGTAAGTTAAAAATCTAAAGATCAAGCTATAAATAAAGATAATATAATATGAATGTCATATTTCATTAAAAACATTATACATTTGTTCAACTCACATAATTATTTTTTGAATTTCAGAAAATATGATAAAAGGCTTAGACGATGATGAAGTAGAATTTTTGGATTTAGTGGATAGAACTAAATTAGAAGAAGAGCGTAAGAAACATCTTGAAGAGGAGAAAGAGATGCGTGATTTTAAAGCAGCTGTTGCTTCATTACAGGAGAGATCATTAAATGAAAAACTAAAGCAAGAATTAAAAAATCCGCAAGTTATTAATAAAAATACTTCATCTGGGAGGTAAGGTATTATTTTATCTATGGGCTTTTAATTTCACATGGGTTCCATTAAATTTATAGTAAATTGTTTAATGAATATGAATATTTTGTATTATTTGTATTATTGTAACTAGCAGTAAGTACATAATAACAACTTGTATTTTGTGGTACTATAAGGTAAATTTTATTTTCTAGTAGTCGTACTTCACAGTTAAAATTACTAGCTGGAGTTGTAGTAAAACGTTCAGAAAAACAAAAGCAAGGTAAGGAACAAATTTTTATTATAGAACAGAATAAATTGTATTAATTATAGATCCACAGCTTTATTCAGTAACATTTAAAGTTTTATTTTTATTATAATTAAAATTATAACTATTTATAGGGTTTTAATTTTCATTTATAGGAAATGTCAAATTACCATCAGGCGATGAAAATAACATACCGAGAAAAGAAAAATATGAAGTAAACGAACAATCAATGACTGAAAGTTTTAAATGCGAACCTGAAACATTCGATGGTCATTCTTTAGGCGATAAAAAAGTAGTAAGTTTATTTAGTGGCATGGAATGTATTGGAATTTTACCTGGACTTGGTTCTTACGAGGATTCTAGTGACAGTGATTGTAGTTCAGATACTGATCAAGATCCAGAACCAAATCATTCCAAATATGATTTATTAGGTCGAAAAATAGAAGTTTTAAAAGATAAAGAAACGAGCTGAATTTACAGTGCATATAAATGTTTTTTTTATTCATAGGTAAATTATCATTTTGTTTTGCAATTCACTATAATAATTGTAGATATAAATAAATCTTTACACTAATTTTTTGAATATTAATACCTTTCATGTAATATTGCAAAAATAGTTGTTATTTAACAACTACTTGGAAGAATAACTGTATTGTATAATTTTACTTTTGTGGAGTATAAGAAATTGTATATGATTTATTAGTTACTAAAAATGTGTTAATTCTATTTTAATCATGAATGTTTTAATCACAGTTCAGAATGTCTTCAAAGTATGATATTTTCCTAAATAAATTCTATAGTAGTTTATACCAATATTTATATACTTCTAGATTGTAAAATATATAATAATAATAGTTTGTCGATTTTAAAAGTATTCATTTAGTTATTATATCTACAAAAATATTGTATGTATCGTAAACAAATACATCCTAAAATGACTTTCTGGATAGTACAGATAATATATTAGAAAAGCGAGTTTTACTAAATATGTTGTCCTAGAAATGTATGTATAATTTGTAAAATATTATAACATATATGATATAAAGTTACACAATTAACGCAATCTACTTTAAAATATACTAATAAAATTGTAATATTTATTACTTTTTTCGAGTAAATAATATGAAAACTTTATAATGCTTACTCAAAATTATTTACATATCTAAAATCAACGATGAGAAATAATGATCAACATGTACATAAAATATACGAATTTTTTATTTATTCCAAGACTGTAAAAAATTAATTATTTTTGTACTAGAATTTGCAAAATAGTAACAAAATGTTTGTAACCATATAAGTCTAAAATAAATTCTTGGATAGGTTTTACAAATTGTGATTATTATAACAATAAAAATAATGTTTGTGATACACATAGTCAAATATACATCTTTATATACATAACTTAAATATGTAACATTTAAGTATATCGTTTTATTTGTAAATATTAAAAACTAAAATAAATTAATAATATCATAGAATATTGTAGTATTGTTATAGTTAAATGAAGTATAATATTTATATGTTATATTTAACGTTAGCTTAACAAAGAATTTATCCATTCGTCGTTAATATCTTCAGAAACACTGTAATCATTAATTAAGAAATCGGTTAGAACATTTTCTATATTTGCAGCAGAATTTATTGTAGTATCTGATATAGTTTCTTGACTATTTGATACATCTTCTTGACTTGGTAAATTTGGTTCATATTTATTAACTTCATTTAATGTATAATCATTAGTTACATTTATAACTGAAGTTATTTGTTTGCAATCTTCATTATAATTTATAGTACTTTCATTGTCATGAAAATTTTCAATACAATCTTTCTCTTGCTTCACATTATTTATTGAATTATTTTGTATTTCTTCTGTCTTAATAGTTGATTTTACATTTAGGGTATTATTACCGTTACATTTTACATCAACGGAATTATTTGTTTCCATTTTTTTCTTAATAGCAGTGAAACTGAATTTTTCATACAGTCTACCACTAGTTATCTTTCTCTTCGTGGATGTATTTTTTGTATCTAAAGTATTTGATTTTGTATTATTATCGGTCATATGTCCTGTAACATTTGTTTTGCGATCATTTTGTTCTATATTACATGTTACTGTTTCAGAAACTGGTGTAGATACTGGAATTTCAAATGATAATTTTATGGGTGGCAAACCATCTATTTTCATCATAGTTACATTTAAATTAGATTTTGTTTTTGTTGCTTCATTAAGTAATTGATCATTTTTAGGTGATTCTAACTTTGATAATTCTTTGTGTTGTGATGAAGGAGTGATAGACTGGATTGTATCAGGTAATGGTGATGATAAATTATGTTCTATGTTTGTATGCGTATTGATATTTGAAATGTTTTTATGTTTATCTTGATGCACAGAATTTTTGTCATCTGTTTTGCCTCTAAAGGTATCAATAGTTGACTTTTCAATTTTTTTTATTTTTCTTACATTATTTGTAGTATTAGTATTTTGTGCATATCTAACATTTTTTTCTTTAATATGTTTAATTACTAAATTCTCACATTTATGTTTGATGTTCTTAATTTTCATTTTATCATTATCCAACTGCCCGTTTTTATCATTTGATTTTAGATTATCTATACCTTTACTGCAAGTTTTATTATCTACATTATGTGTCTTTTTTGTATTAATCTGTGATATTATGTTTGGCTCTTCTTGAACAGAAATATTTAAATCCTTATTATTATGTTTTGCATCTATTATATTCATATCATGGGTCATAATATTAATATTTTCTGAAGGATTTGTATCTAAAATAGAACTAATGCATTCTGTTGATATGTCTTTAACAAGTGCTGTAGATGCATTACGCAGTGGTAGTTTTATTGATATATTTTCTTTTAATCTTGGTGGCACATTATCGTCCCAATAACAAGACCACATCTTTCCCACTAATCTGGGACAGAATACAAAATCTTCACAGCCAAAGGGCCATGCACACTAAAAAATAAAATATAATAACTAATTACCTAATACAAAAGGAGAATATTGTAACAAATATGTAATATAAAATTATATTTACTTTCTATAATTATTATTATAATAATATTAAGGTTATGTAACAAAATATAAATATATTTCTGAAAGAAATATTTTAATAAACAAAAATACGAATTTGAAATATAATTTTACCTTTTCTTCTTCGCATAACCATACAGCTTCTTGTAAATTAATCTGTAATAATTTAATTTTTTTCTTCAACCCACTTTTTAAACACAATGGACATAAGTCTTGCATTTTATTTTAAACTAAATATTTTCAATTCTTTATAACTGTTTTGTTTATAATTAAATAATTATTCAAATCTGTTTATCATCCACATTTTGAACACGATTTGAAGAAAATTAAACACCAGATGGCGCATTTGTTTTTTCAAAGATACGTGTTACCTGTTAACCTATTATGGCTTTTCAAAAAAGGCGGAAATTAAATTGGTCTAACTGTGCAGCACATTTATATAGCAGCATTGACGACAAGGTGGAGTTTATTCTTATATATACATAATTTTTACAAAAATAATTGTACGGAAGGAAGAAAAGGGACACATAAAAATGCCGGTCGATCAAATTCAGTACTCCGGTAAATACAACGATGATAAATATGAATATAGGTTTGTATACAAGTATAATTAATTCATGTTAAGAAATTAGTTGAACTATCTATTACTAGTGATTTAAACTTCTCTTGTACGTATTTTATAAAATATATTTATTATAAAATTCACGAGATTAAGATTAATTTTTTATTAATATTAATATTAAATTTATGTTTATATTAGCATGTTTTCTTTTTATGTAATCATTTTGTTAGAAGTTAAAATGAATTAAAGTAATAATATTGTTATTTTCAATGTAAAGTTTATTATTAATTTGAATTTATTTGAAATGTTTCCTTGTCTATAGGCATGTTATTTTACCAGCAGATATAGCAAGACATGTACCAAAAACTCATCTTATGTCAGAAACTGAATGGAGAAATTTAGGAGTTCAACAAAGTCCAGGTTGGGTTCATTATATGATGCATGTACCAGGTACAATATTAGAGGCATTATTTTTCTTTTAATTAAATTTTTATAATAAGTAATAATAAAATTTTTGTGTTACCTAATTTTTTAATACATTATGTTATAAAACTTAAATTTACTTTTAGAGTTAAATAGTTGCTGTTTATCATAAATAAATAAAATTTGTAGACAAGTAACACTTTTTGGTAAATTATATAAAATTCTTTAAACATTTCAAACTAATATATTGCCTTTTCATAAAATTATAATTTTTCTATTACTGACTGTAAGTAAACTACTACTAGCACTTTTCATATGGAATAATAACAGATTGTCGTACATAAAATGTTCGATTTGGAAAAGTCAGAAGTTTAATACAATGTGATGATATGAAAGTACTATAATATACTGCTTATAGTATATTAATATAAAGATTAAAGTTTGTTACATGATTTCATAAACTTTTCATACGTGTCTTTAATATGATCTAATCAATTTACTTATCAATTGCTAGGTACAATGTGTAATAAGTTAGTTAATTAGCACTTAAACAGCATTATATTAGGAATATTTGTATGGCTATTTCAAGAAACATTAAATTTTAAAGCAATATCATGTAAGTGGTACTTTGTTGTAGTTTCATGTCATTAAATTGTAACAGACTTCAAACATCTTGAAATTGATTATTCTTTGTTGTAAATGGTAATTAGCCATTTAGAATTTAAAATATTAACAAGATGTTTGTACAGGGAAAATATGCACTTTAAGCTTGAAATTGATGTGCCATAAGTGCTATTATGCAGTACTTTTATTTCTCCAAATTGTATCTGATTTTTTATTTTTGAAATCTGATATTTCACATGCACTAATCTAATACATTAACTGTACAAAAATGAAAGAAGTAGATAATACATTTAGAATATTATTTAACGCCTTTAATATATTAAGGTTGTATGAAAAAAGAAAGACGAAGATTGCAGACATATTATTGTAAATATACTGTCATAATTAAAACAAAATTGCTTATAATTTTTAGAACCTCACGTGCTATTATTTCGACGACCAAGGACTGACGTTTTAACAACTTCAAGAAATACATCCTTCCACAGAGATTATCAGAAGGTTATAGAGATTGAAATAAATTTTAAATATTAAATACAAAACATAATACATTTAATATATATCAGCATAATTATATTTGAAGCAATAATTTTATGCTGATTTCTTGATGTGTAAATATCGATTTTTTTACAAATTTTGAAGCATTGTAATTAATAAATCATCATTGTCACAATAACAAACTAATTTTATGTATAAGTAATACTGAAAAATCACATAAATTTCCATTTTATGAAATACATATGTGTAATTAAATATTTTGATTTACACAATTTTGTGAAATTGTATATCAATGTATATAGTTAATCATTATACACGATCAAAAATAAATTATATATTAATAGTTAAGTAATTAATTACTGTCTATATTGGTATCTTCGCATAAATAGTAGGTATTAATAGGTTTTATACTGCAAAAGAAATTGTAGAATATGGTATACATTATTAAAATACTTATTTTTGAATGTAACTAATGTTTTACAATAAAAAATAATAATAAATATAATCGTGATCAATTATCCTATAATTAATAATTTGTAAAATAAAATGCATTTTATTACTCTAAATCATTGAAATAATCAATCTTTTGTTTACGTTGGAATAACGTCACAATAATTTATTTTGCATTTACAGAGACCAAAACAGTTCAGGTATAAATAAAAGCCATGTTCGATATTATACAGTATTAATTCTATGTTTTAAACAAATTACTAATATATAAAAAATTACACAAATTAAAGTGGAGGCTTTTCAACAAGTTTGAACCAGTGTCCACATTCACAACGGCGTGCTTGACCTTCATGTAACCACATCCAATTTACGTGTGAAGAATCTGGTTCACAAATGCATCCAACAATTCGACTAGTGAATGCACTTGGTACTAAATTAGGAGAATCCTTTGTGCTGTCACGTGATATTTCTATAGCTTTCATATGATATGGATCCTGTAACAAAATAATAAGGTGTTAATTACTTTCTGTATCCTTAAACAGATTTTAGACACAATTTAGTATACATTTAAGATGATACTATCTTTTTCATGTTTTTATTATAATTTTATTTTGAATCTTTTACTCTGCAGTTAGTTGTTCTCATGTAGTATAAAACTACCTTGTACCAAAAAAAAATTATTTACATATGTATATTTTATCGAATAAAATTGTGCATACTTTTTAGATATATTGGTTCTTACTAACAGATATTATACTTTTAATACTAATTTGAAAAACGTACATGACAATTTATTTGCATAAAACACATAAAAAAATGTAATGTTAAATAAAATATATATATTTTGCAGATAATTAATAACAATAATAATAACAATATAGAGGCCGAGTATTTATGGAAATAAATAATTATATAGAATTATGATAATTTACTGTAATATATTTACTGAGATATATTATTTACGATATTAACTGAATGATCATTTTATGCTATTACTTTCATTTTAAAATGACATTAAGAGAGAAGCTATTGACTTACAAATCGTAAAAACTTACATAATTACCAGCTGCTGCGGCAAGTAGCTCACGTTTTTCTAATCCTGTCGCATGATCCACTGGATCAGGTAATTCAGCTTCTTCGCTAGCTACAACAGAAAAAATTATAAACATAACTTTTGTTCCATATCTAGCATGACTGAGATTAAAGAATTGTATTATTAAATTACGTAATATGAAAACGCAAAGGCTTAGGCTTAAACATTTTTAAGAAATGAAGAAAAAATGTATACTTTACATTTCTGCGCATAAATAACAGCGTTACGGGAAAATGAACGTCTACATGTTTGGAAAACGGCACGCCCGCATAACCATGCCATTTTTCCTGTTACGTAGTCGATACTTCGTTAGAAGAAATGGTTCGCAGCACAAACAATTCACGTGAAAACGGTTAGAGTGCCCACCTTGATTACTCCGTGATCGATCAGTGGGCCGTTCGCAGCGCCATGATATTAGGTACAATACAAATTCAATATATATGACTTATACATCATTCTTTCTTTTTTTAAGTTCTTATATTTTACACTATTTAAATCATTAGATATGCTTTATAATATATAGTATAATATTACTTTTATATAATTTTCTATATAATATCAGAAGGAACCGTGAACTGGGCGATAATTTGCGCAGCCTAGGGAAATTCCTAATAACGAGAGCGATGGCCTTGTATTGACTGTTTTAATTTCGTGGTCATATACATGGTAAGGAAAAATAAACGAACAGTGAAAGCAGGTGATGATATGATTAAAGTACAAGATAAGAAAAATATTGTATTCCGTTTTTTTAATACATGTAGAACAAAAAATATTTCACCTAATAAATAAAATGTACTGCAATTCGGTAGGATTGGAAATCATAAAACTTTCTGTCTACTGTGTATATCATGATGTGATGATGTCATGGATTATAGAATGTGTAGAATCGGAAGTGTGAATATGCGCAGAAAAAACAAATTTTCGTTATCTAGTTACTATTGTATTCTTTCGTGAATAGGGTATACTTCGACCTATGGAAGATCATACTTCGTGCAAAACAAATTTCCATTTATACTGCGCATGTTGGCTCTAATTGGTAAAACATATTCTGTAATCAAGACGAATGCGCAGGTGTACTAACAATCACCACGGGATTAAACGTACATATCCGGTGATCTTTTATTTAATATACTTTCCATTTTATCATTTCTTTCTGCAATTCGTGTATTTTTGTCCACTGTATACATGATCGTCAAGTAGAAATTAAGCGATAGAAGGACAATGTACTGGTGGTGGAGAATATTTTTACCTTAAAGAAGCTGCGCGAAATGAATATGTTCTTCTGTGGAACAAAATATACATGCACAGAGTATTTACACAGTTCCAATCTATATTTTTCCTTTCATCGCATGGAATAAAGTTTCAAAAAAGGTAATTCTGTATTTCCAAGATCTGATTGGTCGTTGAAGTTAAATGATCATTGCTGAAAAGACGGTGCGTTATTTGGTGACGTAATTTTTATTTTAAATATATAGCGAATCATTAATACAATGTAAAATCATTCTGTCACAGTGTGTATTTTCCATACAAAGTCTTATTTTATAAAATAAAGTGAAAATATTTATAATTGTGACAAGTATTATCATTTTTTACTTTACAAAAATATTAAGCATTTTTTTAAATAATTGTTAATTTATAACGTTGTTATTTTTCTAAATTTTTGCAATTGTGAACTTTCATTAGTTCTTTATCATTAAAGAATGCCAGGGTAAGCACAATTACTTCTCTTGCAAAACATAGTATTATAGTATCTTCCATCTATCAAATTTAATTTGCAGGTAATATATAATTTTAAATGTTATTCTGAATAATTTAAAACGTAAATTCGAATATATAGTTTAAATATAAATGTTTAGATACGTTTAAAAGAGTTATTTATATTGATCAATTTTAAAAACATTTTTATTAAATGTGTTTATTGTTCTACATATTGAGACTAATAGTAAATGTGAAATAAATTTGGGTTATTTTTGTAAAAACTTAGTTTATTGAAAAATTTAAATTCATAATATTAATATGATTAACCTGTGATTTATTAAGTATAACAAATATTTTGTAAATAATATTTTCAATTATTTTGTACATATAAGTTATTTTCAACAAGAGGTTATTAAAATGTATGGTTTTTATTAAAGTGTTACAGATATGTCTTTGGATCACATGTTTTGTTCTCGATGTAGAGAAGGTTTTGTACCTCATGAGAAAATTGTTAATTCACATGGAGAATTATGGCATTCTCAATGCTTTGTGTAAGAATATTGAATTATTACTGGTATTAATTATGAATTATTCAAATGTTACTGCACAAAATATGAATCAAAAATATTTTATTTTCTTATTTATGTATAAGAAATTCCAGCTTAATACAATTCCATAACTTAAACTTCCTATAACACACATCTTAAAAATAAATAAAATTCAAGTATATGCATTAAAGATAAACAAACTAATTTTGAAAAGCTCTATCAAATAATCTAGATTAAAATATATGGTTCTAAATAACTTTCATATCTTCTTAAATAACAACATATGAACATTCATTATTACAAAAATTATGGAACTGTATTATTTAAACCAGGATATCCCTACATGGTTAATAAAATAAATAAGAGCTTCAATGTCTAACATACAAGTATAATGATTTTATTATTGTAATACCAAATAGTTATAGGAAAGTAACATCAAAGATACATATTTCTTATTTTTGCTTTTATTAGATGCGCACAATGTTTTCGTCAATTCCCAGAAGGAATATTTTATGAATTTGAGGGATATAAATATTGTGAACATGATTTTCATGTCTTGTTTGCACCTTGCTGTGAAAAATGTGGTAAGTAACTGTTTTATAATATAAATGTTCTTTTGAATATTTTTAAATCATAATATATATTGTATTATAATATTATAAATGTTACAATTTTTTACATGCAGGAGAATTTGTTATTGGTCGTGTGATAAAAGCAATGAATGCCAATTGGCATCCAGCATGTTTCCGTTGTGAAGAATGTAATGGTGAATTGGCTGATGCAGGGTTTATTAAATGCCAAGGAAGAGCTTTGTGTCATACATGTAATACACGTGTTAAAGCAGGAGCATTAGGAAAATATATTTGTCATCAGTGCCAGTATGAATCTTTATTATATTGAAACTTTAATAAATTTTTTATGTTATTTGCATATATAAAAATTATAAAATATGATGATTTTTAGTGGAGTAATTGACGACAAACCTCTACGCTTCCGAGGAGAGCTTTATCATCCATATCATTTCAATTGTACAGCTTGTGGTATAGAACTTAATTCTGATGCTAGAGAAGTTAATTCTAGACCAGGATATGCTGCCAATGAAATGGTATCAGTTTATAAATATCTATAGTACTGTTCATATAGAAGTATAAAAAACATGATTTGCTAATATAATTTTTGGAAATGTTTTTAGAATGAGTTATATTGTTTGAGATGTCACGATAAAATGGGAATTCCAATTTGCGGAGCGTGTCGACGTCCAATAGAGGAACGCGTGGTAACTGCTTTAGGTAAACATTGGCATGTTGAACATTTTGTATGTGCCAAATGTGAAAAACCATTCTTAGGTCATAGACATTATGAGAAAAAAGGTTTAGCTTATTGTGAGACGCATTACCATCAACTTTTTGGAAATCTTTGTTTTGTATGCAATCAAGTTATATCTGGAGATGGTATGTATATAATATGCTTTAACATTTTTTAAATTTTATTTTTATTTTTTTAACCTTAAAATATGCAATTGTTTCTTTATATACAATATAAAGTACAAAATAATTGTACTTATGTATTTTATATTTTTCAGTCTTTACAGCTTTAAATAAAGCATGGTGTGTTCATCACTTTGCGTGTGCATTTTGTGATCAAAAAATGAATCAAAAAACCAAATTTTTCGAATTTGATCTAAAACCAGCTTGTAAAAAGTGCTATGATAAATTTCCACAAGAGTTAAAAAAACGTATGCGTCGTATGTACGACTTAAATCCTAAAAGAATACCAGCTTAAAACTATACTATATTTTGTTTACATATATTACTGGAAACGAAGCAAACGAATTTTGCAGCATATTGATAAAAGTTAACAGTTTATTAGAAATATAACAGGACTATGTATCGGTTACTAACATTATTTAAATCACTATATTTATGCTTTTATTTTAATAATGGAAACTATTCTCGTATATTTGAGTATTTCTACATAATTCTTTTGTTCATTAAATTTGTTACAAAGTGCCTTATTACTGTGAAAAGGTCAATTAAATACAAGAACGAAGTTTATCCACTACATATTAGAAATGAAAAATAATAGAAAGTGTACATAATAATTTTTAGAAACTTTTACATCAGAATTCTGTAAAGTAAAAAACTGAAAACTGTTGATTTATATTTATTTACATAAATAGTATCTGAAGAATAAAATATTATTTTAAAAATATTTTCTACAATTAATCATTGAAATCATATTGTTAATGTTTTTTAAACATTTTTTAAGTACAATATTAATGTAGATCTTGCTTGGGGTATGTAATTGTTTTAAAAATAACTTTTCGTTATCATAGTTATTTACAATGTTTAAGACAATTCTCATCTTTAAGTTTTTAACAGATTATATTTTTGGAAATTATGTAACATACAATAATTATAAAAACAAAATAGAATGACTGTTTTTACGTACAGTTTCATACAATCGAATACCATTATATTATTAATTGTAATAATTCGAATAAATGTTACCTTACTAAATTGGCAAAGTTATATCATTTTTACCGTCTTTTATAAATGTTCTCGTTTCCTTGATACAACACCACAATTAGATATAATTATCGTTTTAATCGGTTTTCCGGTTTTTGTACCAAACTCTTCAATCTATAGACCATGAAAGTCTTATTAATACTATTGTGACCATTTATTTGAATGATAAATTCAGTACAGTATATGTAAATAATTTTCGTTACTATTAAGGGTAGGGAAAGTGAGGAAAGGAGTTTGAATGGTTCAAGGTATATATCCGATAGCTAAGAGAATATTTTTCCAAGGTTATACTAACTTTTTGAAAGTCATCGGCATTTTTTGCGAATTGATATTCGTGAATTTTTTATTCGTTGTCATCATATGTTTACCTTGAAACAATTCAAACTCCTATTTGTTACTATTTTCTACTTTTAATAGTAATAGGAATAATTTTGATGTATGATTTTAGCGGAACATCTTATAAATAAATTAACAAAATTGGAATATGTAAAATAATATTTATCTTTTCTTTATTCTTATGAATATTCAATTGATTATTCAAAAAAAAAATCAAACAAGGAGTAAATCATTATAGTAATTAGTATACCTTGTAAATATTTGAAATACCGGATATAACTTTTCCAAAAACTACATGTTTCGTATCTACTGTTTCTAAACGTTTAAAGGTAAGATTAAATTTGGAATTGCTTCTGTTTTCATCATCGCTGCACATTGATAAAATTCCAGGCCCGGCATGACGTAAATTATAATTCTCATTTTCGAATGAATCACCATATATACATGTTCCTCCACTACCGTTGAATTTTGTAACATCTCCACCTTGGCACCAATATCCCGAAACAATTCGATGAAATGGTGTATTTCTAATGCAAAATACCACATTTTTATCACTACATTTTATGCTATATAATTATTTGTTACTTAAAATTTAAAACAAAATAATTAGTGAAACAGTTTTTGCTAATTTATTCACAGTAAAAAATAATAAAGCTTGTTTAATTTGCAGCGAAATTTAATAGCGTCGCAAAAATTAAGTAATAATTCATATATTTATTATTAAATTTTATGTCTACATTTACTTGTATGATAAACCATTAATTTTTCCACTACATAGCGCTGCAAAGTTTTCACACGTTTTCGGTACAATGTCATCGTACAGTTCAAATTGGATGCATCCCAATGTTTGTTTCTCCCGTCGAACTTTTATTTCAAAGAAACATTTTGTTCGGATAGAAGGATTCATACTTTTCAATATTGATAAATCATTGACCATGCAGTAATCTTTGTTTACTTTTGGTACAACAAATGGAACCGTAGATGATCTATATTTACAAAATATTGCTTTCAATATAAGTTAATTTTAATAACTGTATGCATTTAAAAAACGTATCAAATTGAAGTAGAAAAATGGTTTTCTAACATAAAAATAAATAAAAAATTTGTGACAAATAATTTCTTTTGTTATTAAAGTACAAATATGTAAATAAATCGTTAGTAAGTTAAAAGATAAAAATTTTCCTTTTGTTATGTCTTAATTTCATTCTCATAGTTTTCCAACTTTTTATAAATTCCGCGGTAGGATATTGACTATTCGCATTATGAATGAGTTTTAACAAAGCTTTATTTTTTTTCATAATAGTCTTGTTAGTCCTTTCTTGGTCATGAAATCTTGATGCGTATTTGATCTTTGGTAACCAACAATCTACGGTTCCCTGTAAATTTAATATTAACTTAAACAGTAGCTAGGTAGGAATCAAGGTAAGGCTGATTACTGAACTCCTAATTTCATAAATTTCCAAATCCTTAAACTTACAATTTTTTGAATTGCAATATCTTTTGTACTTACACCTATTCGATTAATTACGTTAATTCTTCTTAATAATTTCATATTATCCTTGTCTATGGCTTTTATTCTGGCTGCATCATTATCTAAATTAGCTATTTTGTAATACTTAGATAGATCAAATTTTGGAGGTTTATTATCAACTACGGATTTTGCTTCGGCAATCCTTCGTTTATATTTTTTATATGTTTTTTCATCCATACTTTTTACTTAAATTGATCCCTTGTTAATTTAATTAATTTTGGTAATCTATTAAACACATTTTTTTATACGTAAATCAGTTATTTTCCTTATTAATTTGATTAATTTTAATAAATTAATATAGAGAGATATGAATTACTTAATACTGAAGTATTATATTTTTCGATAATATAATAATATAAACATATTATATTAATATTTTTTACTGTTTAAGTTATAAGTCTGAGAATGTTTGAACAGGTTACCATTTTTATTAATACCTAATTAATATTCTGAACTACATGATCGGAACATGCTTGTTGAAAAATTAAACTTTTTAGACGATGGTACTAATAATTTATGTATTACACTGAATTTTTGACCAGTTTAACATTTTTCTTTGATATTTTTTTTGTTATCGTGTTGCATTTATTGTTAATACTACTATTCAATTATATATGAATCAAAATAGAATAAAGGTGTAGAGAATATGGAATGACAATGATGTGATAAATTAATTCGTATCTTAGGCGCATTAAAAAATGTTTTATATTTGTATTCCCGCTGATTCCCGCGTAGTCCTGCTACCATGACTGTTGCTTTCACAAGTTATATGTGAATGCTATAAATGATAGGTTAACAATGACGAATACATAAAAAGTAATGTATTATCTACAATTTCTTTTTTTCAAGAAGTACTACAACAATATTTTAATTAGGGATAAATCAATGTGAAAATGGATACTGCCTCAAACACTACAAAAATTGAAACACAAACCAAATCACAAGGTTAGATTATTTCTCTACAAATGATTAATTTATTTAAACTTTTACCTTATGTTGGTTAACTGAAACTAAAGTTAATTTAGTATGGACAATCATATTTGAGAGTTGTATAACTTCTAATTTTATTTACACATAAATGTAGGTATATAAATATTTATATATTAGCATTTAAAGTTGTATTTATAATGATTTTAACATTACAAAAATGATAAAAGATTATCTGGTGTTGAGTTCGTGTAATAACTAATATATAATGCACATGATAATGTCTAAAACTGCATCAATTTGTTAATATTATGATTATTAATGCTGATATTATTGTTTTTTGCATTAAAAATTTAATTGAATATTTTTTCAGATTTACAAGGAATGGATTGTGCTGAACGTACACAAGGTGATGGAATGGAAAATGTTGTAGCTCAGAAAACTGAAACGAAACAGACAAAATGTCGTCTTGGAGATGCGCTTATCTATCATCCAACAAACTTAAAACAATTAAGTTCTATTCCACCAGTTATGCCAAATGGTCCAATAATCAATTTAGTACCAAAACATGTTATTAATATAAAAGATGAAAAACATGTTTTAAATTCATTGAAATCAAAAGAACCAAAGTTTGTTCCTTATGAACCTTATAAAGCTGCAGTTAATCCAATCATTCCTTACAATAAAAAATCTAGGAAGTTACAAAAAAATAGTTTAAATATGAATGTGACTGTCTCTGGGGTTGCTTCAATGAAAATTCATGAAACAAATGTTTCACCTATTGATATTAAGAAATCAGATGAAGATAAAGCTGTAGAGAGTGAATGGCTGAAAGAAAAGAAAGTCTATGAAGCAGAAATACAAAAACTTAAAGAAGAAAACAGTCAACTCGAAAATCAATTAAAATTTCAAGCACAGGTATTAATGATGTGGTTTAGACTGCAGATATTTATGCATTTAGGATATATTGAAGTCTGCATAATATATATAAATTATTTAATTCATTATCTCCATACTTTACGGACAGATGTACACCTTGGAGACTTTAATATATCATAAATGTATAAAGTTTTCTGATTCAATAGGAATATTTAAATTTACCTATTTTGTTTGTATGCATTGTTTTAGTAATAGAAATAAATTACTATGTGTAATTTTGTAACATTATAAAATAATAATAATATAAAAATCATATAATGAAGTATAATATAATACAATGAATATAAATTAGTGCTGCAGCTTCATAGCAATATGTTACAATTATGCAATAGTAATCAAATACAGTCATTGAAATTTTGAAAATTGATGAATTTAAAATATATATTATAGATATTTTTAAACTAGGTTAATGGGGAACTGAAGAATTTGCTGGTAGCTGCAGTAGGAGAAGATCTTGAAACAAAAGTTCATTTACTGACTGAAGATAAATTACAACTTGCTCGGGCTCTTTTAAATTCAGCTCAACATCTTTCAACTCATCAAGAACAGACAGAATGGTTGGCTGGTCAGTGTGAAGTTTGGAGGAGTAAATTCTTAGCCAGTAGGTAAATAAAAATAATTGAAAATGTTTATATTTAATATTTTGAATAATTAATTTCGTAGTTGGGCTTTTTATTAATATGTAATTAATATCACAAAAAATTATTATTTATTTTTTTTAATAGCTTAATGGTTGAAGAACTTGCAAAATGGAAGGCAGCCCTTGGTCAAAGGACGACGGATCTTCAAGAAGCAATAAAAAGACTTTTAGAGGATCGAAATCTCATTCGAGATATATCGCTTAAAACTTATAGGTATATTTTAATAATACAATATTCCTGTAATTTTTTTAAATTAGTATGAAAGAGATAAATATGTTTTCTCGTTTTAGAACACTTAGTATTCTTCGTGAAAACTTCGATCCTGTTGGAGCCGCTTCATGTAAAAGACACGATTTACCAACTACAAATATCATAGATTTAACACAAGGTTGCTGTCAACTCGCGGAAATCTTAAAGGTTCAGTTATTAAGTGGTGTAGAAAATATTAATTTACAGAAAGAAATTAATATAACTGGTTTAGAGATGAAAACGGTTGCTGAGAAAACTGCAGAGCAAGTAAGTTCGCCTCAGAAGTTGAATTATTTAGAAGACATTTACATCTATATTATTATTTCCATTGTTGATTAATTTGTTTTAAGCGTATTAACTTCTATTTATTTACAGCTACTTATGAGCCCAAAGTTACTCATGTCAGGAAGACAGGATGTAGCTTGTAGTGCAGTGATGGGAGCAGCTGTAGCAATTGGTGGCCAAATATTTCTTCCACGAAGTGATTCAAACATAACTTGTTGTCCTCACTGTAGTGGCGAAATTAAACAAATTTGAAACTTTTTATTGGAATATATTTCTTCTAGTTATTATTGTAATTATTATGTAATACCATATGTTTTGTAAAATGTATTTAAATGTATTATATTATTTTTATATTCAGAATTATTAATTTATTGATATAGTAATATTAATTGACAATAAAATGAAAATGAACGCTCAATACTAGTACATATTATTTGAAAAATCATTCATTTTTCCACAGTCCAAGATTAAGAAGTGGCCCAATTAGATACTTTCGCTTCACTTTTTTTATTTGTATAGGTATATAGACTACATATAGAATACATTCATATTTCTCTACAGTTATGCAATTAATTTGAGAGAAAATATTGTATTTGTTGATATTATTTCTAATTATATATTATAAAACCTGCATGGTTTAAATGTCAGTATTGATTTCAGACTATAGTGAACGTCATTGTAACGAATTAATCTCAAATATGATTAAACTAAAAAATTTTCCTAATATTATTTTTAAAATTAATACAAGTTCAGTGTTATAGGACATAAAAGTTAAAATAGTGCGCGCGCATACGTACACGAAAGAAACCTATCCCTTTCTCTTTTCTTCTTCTCTTCCCCTTCTTGTTTATGCCAGTTCTGCTGTGTATCGAAATCGAAGTTTGATTCAAAGAATCATTTGACATCGCAAGTTCTAATCCAGCGGAATAATAAAATATTTCAAAGTGTGCGCGAAAATCGTATCACGTGACTTGTAAATCAAAAGTGCATGTCTAATGAATCGATTGTCAGTGCGATTTTTGATCGTTCAAGCAACGCGCGTAACAATCAATGAAAAACAATAATTTTTTATATAAATGAATGTTACATCATTATTAAAAATACGTATATAGGTATTTCTGTATGTGCATACGATTGTCGAATAATAATTGCAGATTGTATGGACCGTGTAAAAATAAATTTCTTAGAAGTGCGAAGAAATTTTCTGTTAAGTCGACGAGAAGGAGAAGATACTGGACGAGTTATTTATGAGATCTATTTTCACGCAAGTTGTGTTACCTTAGTGGCCTAAAAATATCAGTGAAATTTGATTAGGCACAGCTTGATGGTTCAGTAATACTTATTTGAATATATACATACATATATGTGTGCCTGTTTTGATTAAAACTCACATAGAAAATTATTAAGTATCATTCTCTGTCACTACTACAGTAACATTGTAATATCAAATAATATGTTGTTACTACTTTTCGTAGTACTACTTACAATCAATTAACGAACAATTCATTAATTTTACGAAATAGTTTTACGTAGAATAACTCCATGTTGTCATAAATTATATATACATTTTGTATAAATATGTTCATTACTAATGAAATTATAAAAACAAAGTAATAACCATTTTTTCTTTTTGAAGGCGCGATAATAATTCGAAAATGATTTTGATTCAAAACGAAAACAAGTTCATAAATTTAAAGTGTACTTTTTTTATTGCAATTAAATCAATTACGAAGAAGCTATTTACATTATACATATTTATACCAATATTTCAGCATTATATTTATATTTTTCGTATTTTTTTATATTCTCTCTCCATTACTTGCTATTTTATTTACAATAGCATAATGTATAAATGTAAATTCTATAAATACAGTATAGAAAGATTCAAATACAAAATAAAACCGAAATTTGTATATAAATATTAAGTAACACGAACATTTTATTATTCGTAAGATGAAAATAAAAATTAATATATATCGATACGACGTACTTAATACCGAATACAGCAAATTAATAAAATATCAATCACATTGGCGGGTCTTTTAAAAATACGTTTTATTACACGCTTACGCTATTAAATGTTACTATATAGTTTCTCATTATTTAATGCTAACTTTCTTAAAATTTGATTGAAGGTTTGGAGGTAATGGACATTAAATCACCGATTAACTCTTTTGTAAAAAACATCGAGGAAAACGCAAGAAAAATATTGTCATCATTGGATAAGGACAATGGAGGTCACCGTTCGTCCGAAAAGAATTTTATGCCGGTTGAAGTTAAAAAAGAAGAAACTGAGAATGAAATTCAGGTAAAGTTATTTATTTTTGAATTTGTGGAACAATTTCGATTTATATGATTCATTCCAAATTTTTTCCGTTTCTACAGTCCCGATCAGGGCCATATAGCGAGACTCATCTATAAAAATTTATTATAGAATTCTATTTACATAATTTCACTATCTTATCGATACAGTGAGCAAGTAACTAATCGAAATAGAATTTCTACTATTGTTAAAAAAATAATAGTGAACTCAGACTACGCAAATCAGTAAATTTATATTATATCAGTTTCAACAAATAATACTTTATCTACTGTTACAGGAATATGCAGCGACCACAATAAGCGAATTATTAGGCTGGTATGGATATGATAAAGTGGATAGTGGTTGTACAAAACGATTAAACTTGGATCATTTTACATCCACATCCAATGCAAGACATAATCAAATGCATCAAATGGATCAAAATGTTATACCAACCAAATTAGCATCAAGAGATTCACCAAATACTTTCAATTTTTCTTCTGATGTTTCAAGCTTACCATTGCCATGTTCTACAACTATAAATAGGCAATTTTCCCCTTTACTTGAACTGAAGACAGCTACATTCAATTCTACATCTAAATTTCCTTATAAAAATTATATAAGTTCTATTTTTTCAGGTACAGTAAATACTTACACTAAACAAATACTGCTTTTGTTTATTTTACATAAACTTGACAAAATATATTAGAGTTCATATTTTTTAATACTTTGCTGTATGTTTTATAGATAATACAATAACATGTTCTTGGTGTGGTAGAATGACAAAAGCACGTGCATCAGGAGAAACAAATGCTCTGGCTTATAGTACAATAAATGCTCTGGGACACTTTTGTAGTGAAGCTTGCTTTATAGCTGGTAAAAGAACAGTTTTTAAGGAAGCAAAAACATGTGATTGGTGTAGGCATATGCGAAATCCAATTAGCTATGTCGGTTTTCAGGTATGTAATATGAACGTAATAAATTAAGTAATAGAGATGTAACATAGAAATATTATAATAATCAATAGAAAAAATATAATTGCAATGACATTCTATTGCCAATTGAGTTATTGCCGAAATCGTTTGTACGAAAAATGTTCCGTGTTAAAAGAGACACATGATTGTGTGGCCACTTTTTAAAAGATTTTTTTTTATATAAAAATAATTTTTTGTGTCTGTTTTAAGTTTGAAAACTAATCCTTAGTAATAATAATTTCTAATTGAAACATTTGTTTTTTCAGGATGGTGAGAGTCAGTTGCAATTTTGCAGTGACAGATGTTTAAATCAATACAAAATAAACATTTTTTGTCACGAAACACAAACTCATTTAATGCTTCAAGGTTTAAATAACGTTTCTTTTCACGACACAGAAAAAAGTAGTTTAATAACTCCGGAACTTTGGTTTCGAAATTGCCAGTCACCGCTGAATAATCCTACAGAAGATACTTTTGTAACTGATAATAATTTAATTTATAATTTATCGTCACCTTTGCTTAATAACGGAACAAAGGAGACGGAACAAAACAAAAATGAAGAATCAGAATTGAGTCGAAAAACTTCAAGAAAGAAAGATTTAATTTGTATTAAAAAACATCAAAATGCCAATAATTATAGCGAAAAGAAAAACAATTTTTATAATGAAATGAGTGAAAACGATGTTAATGAATACATTAAAGAACAGGCTCTAGCAAACGAAGAAAACAAATTCTGTCATTTTATGGGTAATCAGAACCATTGTAGTATTAATATTCCACAGAAAGATAATCTAAATTACAAAAGTTTTAAGAAAAATTGTGATCTGATGGACGTTATAAACTATAACTCGTGTAGTCATAAACAAAAAGATGCTGTGACTTTAGGAAACGATATACATATACAAAATTTGCAAGAAGAGAAAGATCATAATTCACTTGAAGACATACTAAGATTATCACCTTGGTTTTCAAGAGCAACTGCATCTTTAACACAATGCAAAGTTCCACTTTTATCCACAACTTGTACACATAAATTTAAACAAACAACGAATCATAATCAAATTAGTGTATCTCCAACATTTATACAATCTAGTCAAATTAATTCTCCTATTCATTCATTGCCTACAACAATGTTACCTCATGTTACAGTTCTAGCACCTTACTCTGTACCTATCCCCATACCTATCCCTATTCCTATCCCTGTTTTTCTGCCAGCACCAGTTGTAACTGACTGTGTAACTGATGAACAAGAAAATTTCACAACTACTGAACATACAAAATATAAAGACATAAAATGTCAAGACTTACTAGAAAATAAATCTCATATACCAAATAAATTTGAATTAAATAAAAATGAAGTTGTGACAGTGACAACAAATTTGCAACATAAAATACCAGAATCAAAGGAATGTTTTTCGTCATCTTTCACCAGGAACGATGAAAACAATGATAATTTATATAAATTAAAACAAAATACAAAACCTTTTAGAAAAAGAAAACATGCAAATGAAATTATTACAGATAAACGCGAGAAGCTTCAATTAAAGAAAAGAAATAAATTTATAGCAGTTTAAAAGACAATTTATTAATGATACTTTTTTTATAAAATATGTATTCTTATAAAATTTTTGTAATTTACAGGATTTTATATGGTAAGATATACATATATATATATATAATTATATTAACACAAATGATTATATTTTTTATGCTATACGAACGCAAATATTTCTAATTATACAAATGTTATAAAGTATTCTGTACTTAATTGTAATTTTAATATAAATAATTTAGGAAGATGCTTTTCTTTATGTTGGTTTAGGTTTTTTATATTTTTTAAGAGTACATAAACAATGTAATTCAAATACAAAGATTTAAAAGTACATATTAAATTACTGCAATACATGACAACAATAAAACCTGTTTTTGTAATAGTTTTACTTACATTTTTCATCAGATTAAGTTCCTTGCATATTGCGCTATAAAATGAAAGGATTACTAAACGATCGAAAAATTATCGATTTTTGAAATGTTGTAACTTCATGCAAAAAAATCGTACAAAAATTTATCTAAGCTTTTAAAGAGTAATATTTCTACTTTTCCATTCGCAATTTAACTTTTCCGTAAACTTTTTTCTCGTCCTGTTCTTATCTTTGTTATACTACGAAGAGGGGAACTGAAGCTGCGTTTCTTTCTCTTTTTGATTTTACAAATGAAAACGTCTTACGGAATTTAAAAACTCAAAGAAAGACAAGATTGAGGTAAATTTTTATTTAAATGATGAACATGTACGTACAAAAACACATTTTAACATAAATTCAACATAGAACTGAACCACAAATGTAAAGTACAGAATAGATTTGAGTTTTTAGAAATATGAAAGAATCTCGACCACGAATAAAAAGGTGATTAGGGTCCATTCCACCCCCTCATGTATCCTCCGCCGCGGCCGAAAATAATATTGAGCATAGTGACAAAATGATTCTCCATCTAAAGATGAATAGTCATTAGTAGTTCCAGTCTTTTATGGCAAATTTTTCTGGAGCTTTTTGACACATAGTCTCTTTTTTCTTCGGTGCAAAGCGTCACAGAAATCATTTGCAAAATCTTGTAATCACTGAGACACTCTTAGTTATTGTATAAATAAATAATTAATACAATTTTATATTACATAAATTTTCAATTCATGATCAATCGATCGTAATAAACAGGTATCAGATAATTTTATAAAAATAAATATTACCACTATCCATTTATTTTGATTCGTTAATAACTTTCGAAAGAAAGGAAAAGAATTTTTTAAATTAACACGTGGATGACCAATGATTCTTTGTATGCGCTGTTTGTTTGAGTAGAATATATTTATTTAATTTTACACTCTTCATTGTATACTGCCAATAGAGTCTAATACAGCGGCTCAAAAACTAACTCAATCTCACTACAAATAAACTACCTGTATATTTAATGCTATATTTAAGAAATTGGAAAAATCAATCTCATAATTTCAATATGGGTTTTCACACATACTATCTGGGCGTAAAAACGTACACTAACAATAAGAACATCCCGGGATGTCTCCGTCAGCCGGGTTCAACATTCACAGTCGAATAAAATCATATTTGTTTTTATTGAAATCGGCCAACAATTGATAGTAAAAGTAGTTCAAACATATTTTGCAATTGTTCGATATCGTTATAATAACAAAATATTGAATTTAATCGACAAAAGTTTTGTGGTCTAATTATACACACACGCTCGCGCGTGTAACTTATGTTGAAAATGATTTATTATCAGATTATTAGCTGTCAAAACAACTTAAAACTAAACTGTGTTCAGCGCTCTAATCTACGTAAATTAGCATTTAAGCACGTACGTGATTTTCGGTCATAAAATTGGACACGGTAAGCGATAATTTTACTTATCAGTTTTCTCCATGTTTGCTGAAAATACTAAGCTAAAAATATAATTAATATCAGGTTAATAATATATTCTTTCAAGAGAATTATTTAAAGATGCAAACTGGAATAGTACTTACATAAAAATATATGTAAAATCTATTGTTCAAACTGAAAGATTTTTAATACTTCAGGAAACGCATTAAATAACAAGACGCATTTGTGATTGTTATTCTAATATTGAAATCTGTCCGTCCCAGAATATTTTTCTTGTACATATGTGTATACATATTTATATATTTAATAAATTATTTGCAATTAAATTATCACGAAATTGGAAAATCACCCGATCTCCACACACAGTTTTAAATTCGATATATCGATTCGTAGAGATATTAAGACGCGATGTATAAGAAATCCTTAGCTTGAGCTAACAAGTGAGATATACATACAAAGAAATAATTTGCATAAATATTATTGTACCGTCATACGATAATACTTGCAGTCACTATGCTCGTTCCAAAATAAAAATACAATCAAACTCCGTATCATTTTGGACAATTCATCCTACGACATATGTGGTCCGAAGGAACTATACATTATAGCACATGACTCACCTATCGTTGACTTACACTACTGCACTTGCAACCTATCCTTACAATTAAAGATTGACCCAAGATTAATCAGTCACTCTCGTAAAATCAGAATTAGGCATTTTGTCCTACACATCGGCAAAGAAATAGTTTTCTGAAAATATTCAATCAAAACGGTTAATAAATCTTGTTTATTAATTCGCATTTCAAACGATATTCTTTTTTTACATATTCAATTTATTCGTACAAACATATAATAAATATTATTTTCTTTTCATATATGTATTTAACACAAAACTACGCAGAAATAACTATATTAAAAAACTCCATAATTTTGAGAACGAGTGTTAAAACATATGTAGGTAACACGTCATGAAACAAGATAAAACATTTGAAAATGTATGGTAAAACATATAAGTAAATAGTTTATAAAACACGCTAAACATTTGCAAAAGTATGACAAAACATATAAGTAACCACATTAAAAAATACATAATTATGTATATTTGTATACGCATACACAATCACACGAAAAAACAAATATGTAATATGTGGAGATGCGAGGGGAACTACAAAATAATGTGCTAATACACACCTATGGTTTCACTAATTATTATCGTATCTATTCAAATTTATATGAATTATTATACATTGATATGTTGTACATTTTTCTAAATTATTATACAGTATAATATTAACCCATTTGTAACGAAATGTATAAAACGCATAAGCCCAAATCACGGATAGAAGGAGCTAATAATTTTTTCATATTATGAAGTACTGTATATGTTCGATACAAGATTGAAGAAGTAACCTTTTTATAAAATACTGTAATTCCCATAACTTGAATTTCTTCATCCGTCGATTAAGATACAATGGGCTTATGAATTTCTTATAACGATTATGCAAAATAAAAATACACTGAGTATGCCACGCGTGGCGTTATGAATGTCATAAAGGCGTTTGCGTGTTGCTCTTACAATTAGTTACAAAACATGTTAGAACCAATCAGAGCTGAAATGCGCAGAACGAACACGAACTGATAGTTCAACAGCCCGGTTCTTTACAAAAAAAAAACGTGTACATAAATGAGAAATATAAAGAATTTATTGTGTTATATTTGTATTGATGTGTTATTGTATAATTAAATATGGTGTCGTATCCATCAATTAATTTAGTAAATACAATAATTGACGAAGTTTCATTAGAAGGTTTGGATGGTATTACCATAGAAGGTTAGTGTAAAGTAAATGTTAATATCTATTTTACTGTAATATTACACATTCTTTTTTATGATGTAGTAGTTGGTTCTATTCTTTAACAATATATTTACCAATTAAATGTCTATTTATTAATTGTCATTTTGTACATTCATAATTTAATAACAGTGAACATAACTGTGCCTAAATTTTTATGCTTGAGTAAATGGAAACATATTTGTTAAAACCTCAAATAACTTTGTCATATTATCATATTTTCAATCATATATATATATATATGTGTTTTTCTGTTTTAGCATTATGGTTACGTTTGTCACATCGACTTCATAATTCTTTGCCATTTCCAAAGCCATTTATGATTCAAATATGGTCAATATGTGTACAGATAAGAGAATTCATATTTTATGAATTAGAAACTACAAGAGAACCACTTGTAATTTTTGATCGTTATCAATTTGTAGATCCTGATTTAGGTGTTATATTAGAACCAGTGAGTATTTAAATAAAATTTTGATTCTATTCATAGATCACAGGAAAAGAAAGATTATAAATTTTTATAGGATGATGTGCCACCAGATATTTATCCACATTGTCCTATATATGATATTGCTAATGGCATTAAAGGATCTTGCTCAACTTATTATAGTCGCAAACAGATCTCAGAATTTGTAAGAAATCTGAGTTTGGATCAAGTTATAAAGAAATATGGTCAAAAATTGGTTATCGTTGCATCACAGTCTGCTAGGAACCGTGCGTTAATGGGAGATGAAGTATCTCCAATATTAGAGCTAAATGCTATACAATATTGTTTTTTGGAAAGAATAGGAAGATCACGATATCATGGAGAAGTTACTCAAGGAAAACTTAGTCTTAATGCACTAAAAGAAGATCCAAAGAGCTTATTTTATCACAGAAAGTTTTTACTACGTCATAAATTGATAACAAAGCAAATACATCATCAAAAAAGTGGTGGTCATTGTTTCAATGGAAGTCTTTTACATCTTCCAAGATTCTTTGTTGAAAGAAAACCAAAAATAATATTTTTGGCTGAGGAAGTTATAAAAATTCTCAAATCAAAACCTAATTGTGTTGCAGAATACGATGAAATAAAACGTAAGCTACAAATTGAAAATGCAATAAAGAAATTGTTTAAAACTTCATTCTTTCAGAAAGTTGTAAAGACAGATATAGTAAGTAAAAGGTTACATATCTTTTATCTTTATTTGATAATTGTATAGTTGTACATATTTATTAAAATAATTATATTTTTAAACAGAGGGTACCATACAGAACTTTATATCCTAATGCAAAACCTGAGGAATGGCGGTTGAAAAATACTCCGTTAAGAGAAAAGAAAATTAAAGTAGTGCAGCTGCTCTCCCCAGATATTGATATTCTTGAAGCATGGAATAAAGATGAAATACAAGAAGACGATGAACCACAAGGTTTGTTCAATTGTTATTTGATATTGATCTTTGATAAATAAAATTTAGTAAAACATCTTGATCAACCTTGAATAAAAGAAGGTGTTTTGTTTGTCAGAATTTCTGTTCATATTTATTGTTAAATCAATATAAGTTTATTGTATTTGTTTTGTAGAGTTAGATATTTCAAACCACAAATATGGTTTACCTTATTTAAAACAAGCAAATAAAATAATTGAGGCTAATGGAAATGATGGTGTGTGTCAAGGTGGTTTATCTAAAATAATGGGGTTGACCAAATTGCAGTCACGGTCGATTTTGCGAAATTTAGTTAAAACAGAAATTGTTGCTACTTATATGAACGATTTTGGAAGACAGAGGGTTACAAAATATGTATCAAAAAAATATGAAAAAGGTAGTACATTAAGTAAACAGTTTAAAAAGGAAATGCACAAAATCAAAGAATTTACAAAACAAATTCCAACTGAAACTGATGATGTGGAAGAAGGTAAACTATATACAAATATAAACACAGAACAAGAAGAAAAAATTAATACTAATGATCAAAAGGAAAACATACAACAAACTAAAAGCAATTCAGTATGTGAAGTTAATGACATTAATTGTAATGTCCAAGCAGAAGAAACGTCAAATGTAACTACAGTAGAGTTACCAAAAGTATTTTATGTTGTGAATCGAATATTATACAAATATCGTATAATAAAACGTCCAAATAGATACAAACAAACATGCTCTAAGCATGTATCAAGTACAGTTAGTAGAGTTGATATAAAAGAAAAAAATATTAACTCGGATAATATGATACTGGGAATGTCTGAGTTATCAAAAAAACAGAAATCAGCAACAGCTTATAAAAACATAAAAGTCGATTTGACAGTTTTAAAAACCGCAAGTACTGCTAAATCAGAGAATGAAATATTTGGGTTTATCGAGGATGTGCAAAATTGTGAAAAGAAGAACTTCACAAATATTACATACAGACTATTAAAAAGAGCTAATATGATCATAGAATCAGTTAAACAACATCAAGTCATTGATGATATGACAAAGTTAATAAAGGTAGGACAGTATTTTTAAAAATGTATTTTAATGATAGATATCAATATACAATGTATGTCGGTATTTCTATACATTATCTCCTGTTTTTGTTAAGTTCATTTTTAACTTTTATTTAGATGATACACGAAGAAGAAGATAAAGAAGGATATGATGTGAAAATTGATAAAAAATCTTTGATAAGATTGTTACAAAAACTTGCAAAAGACAATTTGATAAAGAATATAAAAGTAGTTCTAAGTGGAAATGGGAAGGAAAAAAGTTTAACATTTATATGTGATCCAAATATTGACGTTAATAGTGCTGTTATTCAATCAGCTATAGAACAAGCAAAGCTAAAATTTTATTTATTGGGTAGTCATAAACATAAGACATGGATAAAAAAAATTGCGGAAAAAACAGATGTTACTAAAAACAGTAATGCTGATGATGTAACAGATAAGTCTGACAGTAATATATCTCCATTTAAATTACCTACAACATTACCACCGTCCTGTAAAATTGCGGCTGTAAGTAGTCTTTTATTTGGCAGTTATATGTAAATTTGAGATAACTAAAATATTGATTACTTTTTAGCTAGTATAAACTTAAGTAAACACCTTAATTATTTAATAATTATTAAACTAAATTTCTACATGTATATAATTTTTTAAATATTTCATTCCTTTTTTATTATTTTTAATACTAATAATAATAATCTTCAAATGAGATACTGAATGTCATTAATTTACTTTCTTCTTATTTCAGAGAGTATCAAGAAAATATGGATATAGTCCTAAATTTCTTCGTATGCAAGCATTACATATTTTTTTATTTTATTTAGTTTATGAAC
This sequence comes from Megachile ligniseca, assembly GCA_945859555.1. Taxonomy (NCBI): domain Eukaryota; kingdom Metazoa; phylum Arthropoda; class Insecta; order Hymenoptera; family Megachilidae; genus Megachile; species Megachile ligniseca. Next base: position 3,312,385 of record OX243777.1, read on the forward strand.
ATCCGGGCGAACCGTTACTTTCCCAAACTGAGCATATAAAAGCTTTACAAAATAATGATTTTAGTATTTCGGAAGAACTGATAGAAGAATTTGGTAAAATTTATACTAACGATGTTAGTTGGAAAATGTTCGTACCACCTTTGCCAAAATATACTGGTATGTTGTTTCAGTAATTACAATAACTTTTATTTTTATATTGCATACTTGAGTTCATAAAAACAATAAGTAATAAAATATAGAATATATTTTCATGTTAATCAGGTAATGTTCTGTGAATTATAGGAATAATATATTCCTTTTAGGTTGGCCTGTAGGGTGGACATTAATGTGTGATATCCTTTTACGTCTACCATTGTCAGTATTCTTAAAAATCCATTATATTTCTTATACAGTACCCGAAATAGAGAAATATATTAATCATCCTATTCGAAAACATTATTTAGTTAGAGATTTACCAATTGATATTCGTAATTCTTTGTTATATGCACGGAAGTATATATTTAACATTCATGAAACGATGACAAGATTGTGTTACATTGGATTAGTACAATTTGGACCACAAAAATTGAAAGAAAAAGACCAAGTGTTCATTTATATAAATCGTCACGCAGAATTAATGGATACGACATCGTCTGCGCCTAGTTACCACATGGTTCAGGATAAATCTTATCCCGTGACCAAATATAACTTTACTGAAATTCAGGTAGTTGAGAAGTATTGGTATGATATGTGGAATATATGTATCAACACACCATTAGGTGGTCGACTTGCCGTTGAAGGGAAAGACATAGTACTGGAAGACTTAAGTAAGAAAAGTGAAATGATACAAGCAGTTGTAGCTCGATCTCCAGAAGAAGCTGTGAAATTGGACATCGGCAAAATGCCTGGTGATCGTAAAGGTGCTGCAGGAATAGATTCAGCGTCTTTCGCGCATCTCAAACGGAACTGGAACTGGAGCATCACTAATGCTACTCCGCAAACGAAGAAGAAGCAAAGTGAAGTTTACGAAAGAGACAAATATCTTTCTAAAATAAAAGTTAAGCCTCTGAAGTTCACTGAGTTTGCTGGTTTGAAAACAGTATGCGGCCCTCCTTCTGTAAACGTAACGGAACTTAGAAAGAAAATACAACACAAAACTGAGGAGAGCTCAAATCAACATAAGAAATACGAAGTATTAGCATGTCAGCGAAATGCTAAGCAAAAATCCTACGTCAGGAGGGTCTTACCGCGAAAATCTAACAGTAAAAGGCGAACGAAGTATGATGAAATTGATTTTCGGGCATTACAACGAATGCATAAACTACGAGTGGATTGGGAACCGCACGAAGATAAAATTTTGCTTGTCTGTAAGATTGTTATGATGTATCTTTGCTCAAATCCACGTAGGCAAGTAATAACATTTTCTACGGTAAGAGATATACTTCGAATATATTCATATACATCCTATAATAAAACGTCGAGAGCATGTCAACGACGGCTTTTATACATGCTCAGACAGCAACGAAACGTCGATGCAGTTGCTTTAGGAGTTGAAGAACTTAAACAAAATTTCTTTATCAAGAAACGTTTTGATGGTATTATAGATAAACTCAAAGAGGAACACAAAAACTCTCTGGAGTATGAAAGACAAGTTACTGAAACATTTAAATATCTTGTTGCTTATACTGCAAAGAAATATTACGGTATCTCAGATGTTGAGTCTAAAGAACCTATTCCTGTGCCTAGTACAGTGCAGGAATTTAATTTGCTTTACAAAGTCGTGCATCCAATGAGACAGTTCAGTAATCGAGGATTCACAAAAGACGTTCGAAACATCAATGATATACATTTCGTAGTTATCAATTCTGTTATCCACAGTTCCATGTGTTGTGGGAAAGACAGAAGATCCTGGGCATATCAGTTATTTAAAGTATATCAGCAATATCCTGAGATGCTTCTACGAAATGCTATGGCAAAAATTCGAAGTGACCAAATGGTGTCAATTAGAAAACATCATTTAGCTGCTTTGAGAAAATATGGTAATTACATGCCAATGAGCAGTTCTCAGTATCAGTTAAGTAGTAATTACATGTATAAATTCCAAAGTAAGTGGCCGTATAACCTTTTCAATGAATCATATGATGTTTTTCTTAAGCTCAGTAATTGGTACTGTGAAAATCAATTAGATAATCAGATGAAAGAATCGAATAATTTCAACGGCATTGAAGTATTGCCAGTTACTGGCGGTATAGTAGGAGCAATACATGATTATATTGTGAGGGATCAACTGGATTTTGATATTGAAATACCTGATCAAGTTATAATGCTTGATCCAAGATTGAAAGAGAAAGATGAGACTTATTTTAGGATAGCTCAAAGATATCAAGACGTATTAGCGAGTTTAGATAATTTGAAATTTGTGAAAGAACTCTCTTTACAAAATAGTAGCATTGATAAATGCTTAAATTCTACAGCTAATATATTGGATGATACTGATACACATAATGTTGATGCGAAAGCAGATAAAGATGGCTTTTTAGATTTGGGCGCAGAGACGAATATACTTTCAGAAGAACGCGATGGCAAGAAAAGAAATTTTGAAGATGCAAAACATTTGATGAATTATGATGATTTAAATTTTGATAGCGAAGAAGAAAGTGGTCGTAATATTGATGATGAACACAATATAATTAAGCTTGAAGACGGAACAAAAATTGTATTAAACAAAGATGATTTAGAGGGTTCTACATTTTGTGATGAAAATTCAGCAATGGAAGTAGCAGTTGATCTTTCTAACAATTCTAAGACACATGAAACAAAAATGCAAAGTACTGATCAACTCTCAGAATCTGAAAATGATAGTCAAATTCAGAATAATTGTAAACCATTGTCAAAGTACATAAATACGGATCAAGCAGAAATCGTTGCAAATACAGAATCAATACAAGAAAAGTTAAGTACACCTGAAAAAAAGAGACCAAGAGATGATAAACAATTACTTGATCCGTGTGAACCTGCTCACAAACGAACAAAATTAGATAATGAAATTGTAGATATTAAAAAAGAAAAAAGGACCGAAGAATCACAAAGCAATAATGTTTCGATTGAAGTATCCGATGAAGTACAAAATGAAGATTTAGAAACACATTCTAACAATGAAGTTGTTGAATTGACTGATACAAAATTAAATACTAATGATTTAGAACCTAATTGTAAAGAAACCGCATTAAATAAGGACCGTGAAATCTCTCCGCAATTGAAGAAAAACAGTGAACATACTTACACTCGTGTTAGTGATATTTTAAAAAATATTCCGCTTGAGCAAAGTTATTTAAATTCTTCTTGTAAGATCGATGACTCAACTGATATAGATAAACGTTATACTCGGATAGCTTTATTAAGAATGAGAGTCGAATTGAGTGAACTCACAGCGGCTGACAGCCATCATGCACATGAATATTTTGTTGTAAATATGTTTAAAGTTCTATATTCTTTGTATACGAAATCGCAAGATTCAAAAGAAAATGAAATATTTAGAGGTCTTTCATTACCTCGGGATTTATTACCATTAAACTTAAATGCTGCAAACGATTTCGTACAAGAAATAAATAAGTATGCCGTTTTTCCTAAAGACGGTATTTCATATTCCGATTTCAAAAAAAAATTGCCTAAAGATTTCTCATTAAGTTTAAATAATATTGAAATGGTTTACAAGTTTGTACGCGATAAGCAAGAAATCGGAGCTAGTATCCAAGAACTCATAGTAAGTACAAATATTTCTGTAAAATAGTAGTTTCAATGCAGTCTTGTCATATGGCTCTGGGAGAGATTGTAGAACTGGAAAAAGTTATAGATTGATCAAATAAGCAGAACAGTGTGCAAAGAGGAACATGTTGGACGAGTCATATAACGAGATTGTGCTGTCTTTTAGTATATGTAATAGCAGATAACTAAAATATGTTCTTATTTTAATTTTTATTTTATAGAATGAATTTGAAAGTTCCTTGGGAGAGGATTTACGTCGTATCACTACACTTCTTACTGAACATCGTTTATTCTTACGATCTGGTGTAACAACTGTTCGATATATTCATTATTGCCATGCTGATCCTTGGCTGATACATTCATACAAAATATTTCGTCTTGAAAAAGAATCACTTGTACCTGTACCCAAGGGAACAGTATATTTGACAGATACAAAAGAAATGGTTAATGAAAGTAGTGATGTAAGTATAACAGAAGGATGTAATAAAGATCCTAGTTCATCGGAAAGCGGATTATTAAAAACTGATGTCAAAGATGAGACTGAAATGGATATTAAATCAGAAGTAAAATGTCAGAGGGATGAAGAGTTCGATAAAGATATGTTTAGCCATAGCGATGACGATAGCACTGTACAAGTGAAGAAACGAATGCAGAGAAAACGGACTCGATTACTACCTCAAAAAGATATATCTCGAGCTGTCAAACAATTAGATTTAAAGTAGGTTTCTCTTTCTATTATTTTCTTATATTCATTTAATTTATATAATGAATACTTAATTATATAAATCTTTATTTATTTACGTATTTGTTTAATTAATAATTTGTATTAGAGTAAATAAACACAGCACCATTTAAATTTCATTCATTCATGTTTCAGTACAAAACAAGAAGTGAAGGTGGTAATGAAACCATGGATTCGAATAGATGGAGTTTTAAATCGTAGAGTGCTTGATCGTATGTTGGGATCAGTTTTGTCGTATTGTTTGACGCACCCGGGTATTGCATTATCTAAATTACAAAATAGATTTATTCCTGTTCTACAACCATGTCATACACGGGAACTAGCCGAGGTAATTTATTAATAAATATACATATACACGTATAGGTATACGTTTCTATTGTATTTTTAATATTATTTACCATTAATATATTATGATGTTTAAAATAAGCTTATACATAATATTCAATTTAATTTTATAAAATTATTTTTTCGACAGATGTTAGTAAAATTGGGATGCATGGAAAAGATAATCCTGAAGAAATCACGTGTAACATTATTTTCAAAACCATCGCCAGTTAAGCCAAGTAAGATACAAATTTTTACATTTTAATTTTTTATTTTGTCATTTTTCTGTAAATGATTAGATAGCTGAGAAAATATTTGCGATTTTTCTGGGACAACAGTTAATATTATGTATTTGGTACATCCACTGTGTCATTAAATTCAAAACTTGAATTTAGTTATACTTTACATGTTTTAGAAATTACGAATGATGATTGGGCTATTGAAGAAGACATCTTTTTTGAACCTACAAATGGGGCTATATTAAAATTTGGTATATTTTTAAGTACTAAAATGTACACTACAGATTTTATTACGTAATTATCACAAATAAATGAAAAGAAAATTCAAGGCCTAAATAAAAAGTATTAGTACTCAAAATTACTTAAAACGAATATAGGAAAATAATTCAAATTTTTAATGAAGTATATCACTGTTATTATATATTATTGTTCTATATGTATTCTATTTATTTATCACATATTATTACAATAATATAATTATTTTTTTTCTATATTTTGTACATGAAAATCTTTGTATAAAAAAACTTCTGTATTTAATTTATAATTTTGTTGAAATGTAAAAAGAGATGAATTTTGTAAATAGTATAATATAATTTCCTATTACATTTAAAATCCTATACATTGAACGTCATTGAGAAACTTATATATCCTCATTTACTAAATATATTTTTTAAGGTATCATGATTTAATTCATTTAAGTAATTATATATAAATTACACTGTTGGTATTATTGGTATAAATATTTCATAACAACTGTCGTAAAAAATAGAAAAATTTTATTAAAAAATGTAACAAATAACAAGAATTCACCGGAATTATACAAAAATGCTTTAAAAACACGCAAGATTTTCGTACAGTGTTAACAATTGTTGGAAGATTTTTTTAAACTGATGCATTATAGAAATATGGTGATGTAGTTGTTTTGAATGAAGATATGCATGTCTTATTATCTTCATTATTGAATTATTAGATTAACTAATAGGAATACTAGAAATTACTTAAAAAATGATATTTACTTTAAGTAAAGATTAGTTTAAAATGTAAAGAATTTTATAATATATATTTGTGAAACGACAAAATATTAAATTAAAGAATATTTTGTTTATATAATTTATAAAATATAATATTATGCAATTAAATTACATATTAAATACGTTTACAAAAAACATAATTATACGTTTTCATTTATGTGTCCAACAAACAATGTTAGAATGCAACATATTTATTCAATTATACATATATTATTTTGTTTCAAGATGTTGTTTTTAATAAATGCAATAATTAAGTAATAAATCAGAACATTAAATTAACGTTTAAAATTTGTTACAAATTATAAATAAAATATTTATTATAATTATTTTAAGAACAATAAATTTTAAATTGGTTATAACACCGATAAAATATACGACGTTTGAAAATATTAACACATAAATGAATCATATTGTACACTTAAAACAACTCTGTTTATGGTCTATATTTTTTTATCTTAACACATACTTTTTTAGTACACATCTACATTGTAAAATAAAATTTGTGCAAACAAGTTTCCCATTTTTATTCTAATAAAATTTTATTAATAAAGTCTTCCAAATTATTTAAAAATTTTGTATATACAATTTAAATTAAAAGCAGTTCTTTTAAGATGTATTGTCAACTTAAAACGATTGAGAAAACGTAGAAGCATCTATCGTACGTTATTAAAATTCACTGTAGTAATACGTGTTTCCTATAATCATACATGTTTAATTACATTAATTCACTTTCAACCTTTCTACATAATGTATTACACATTACCATCCACATAATTAACTTTTATGCTACAGATGCATCCTACATAAAATCATACACATACTTCCTATTTTAATATTATGTATTTTATAATTTTTTAATAAAGAAGGATGAATATCCATACACGTAATATACATTCGTATTATATTTAAATCAATATATTATGTACATATCAGTGTATGCAATATTTGGTATTAATACAATTTGCTATTTTCTTGAACAATAGATTCAATTAAATTTTTGGTTTAATAAATGTTAGGAATAAACAGTAATGAAAAGTATAAATTCAATAACACGTTTATAGTGAAAAGCTCAAATCGATCGAAACGTTACGACAAATTATTATTCTAACAAATACTTTAGACATTTAGAACGAATTATCTTTTTACAGTACTTGTTACAAATATTTATAGTATTTTTGCAATATTAACGATTCCATCGTGTTCATATAGTTTAGTTACTTTATAATTAGCAACTGTTTTTGACTGTTTCATCGAAATTATTATAAAAAGTTTAAATAAATTATCATGTTCTAAAAAATTTAATAATATGGCTAGAAAATATAGCCGGACGGTAATGTATTAGCAGTTTGTAATGGAATGTTTTAACGTGATAAAATATTTATATTTGTCATGTAAAATATATGTACTTTCCACCGAATTTTAATTCTGGAAGTTTCCTTTTTATAACTATGTCAGGTTTTCTATATAATGATATACTATTAACAATAATTTATTTTATGTACTTAATGCTTAATGATAATGGTATAACAACAACAATATGTACTAAAATATAGGTACAATAGTATAACATGTTTATAACAATTTTAGATTTTGAACTAAAAATTGTATTCACGTTACAAAATACATATTTCACTTGCGTACTTTTGCTATGTATAATTCAAAATTTAGTACCTTGTATAAATTTACAGCTTTTCAAATTATATGTATGTTTTATAAAATGTGTTGCAAGGAAATTGTTTCTTTTAAATATACATTTAGTTTTAGCTTTTATAAATATATGAAAACAATTGTTTTTTATCTTTTGTTATAAAGTGCAATATAATTTAAAAATGAAAGATATATTATAGAAATGACTTAAAGCATGAAAACAAAATTATATCGTCTTATTAAATAAAAAAATCTTTCATTTTAATATTGATATTACATATTGAACAATAACTGTGATGATTTATGTGAAATATAAATTCATACAAAAGTTAAAAAATACGGAGTGAAAATCATTACAATTGAAACATTATTCAATTGTAGTGTCACATAAAGCAATTTTTTGATTCAATATAATGAAGATGAAAAGCATTTTTTCACCTTGATGATAAGCTGTAAATAGTTGCAGCAAAAATTGTTCCCATAATCATTCTTTTTCTTTTCAAAGCATAACTTAAAAACGAAGTTTTCCTTGTTGAATTTGTTCATAGATTTCAGCAGTTAATAATTGATATCCAGACTTTTCACTCAAATAATATAGTTTGTCTTGTATTTTTTTAGGATCATATCCATCTTCTATAAGATCTTTCTTCTTTAATTTAAATGTACCTGAAATAAATATTAAAATAACTTACTTTCTAAGTATCCAAAATAACCTTCGAGCATACATTATTCTCAAACTATATTTATATACTAAAATAAGTCCAAAAAATATTTTTGAAATAATTATAGTAATAGAAATTAATAGCAATTCTATTTATCTACTCTATTTTTATTAGACAATTACGGAAAAGGTAATTATGTAATCCAAGTACCTGTAAGATCAATCTTTGTTAAAATCCTGATGAACTTAGGTACTGCGTAAAAAGCTAAATGTTCCTTAAAATCAACTGATAACCGGTTAATATCTAACTCTGAATTTTCATCGAATATCGCTGCCATTCCAGCTTTACCTTCGAGTCCAGGAATCTAATAAAGAATATAAAAAGTTTCAGAAAATTAAAGCAGGAAGTTATAGCTTATAACTTTTATAACTAGAAGTTATAAACTTATTCAAGAGTTTTACTTGTTCCTATTATATTGATGTTTAAGTGTTTTATTTACCTCAACTCCATATACAATACAGTCTTTATATTTAATAATATTACTGATAATAGCTTCAACTTCGGACGTTGAAACATTTTCTCCTTTCCATCGAAAAGTATCACCTGTTCTGTCTTTGAAATACAAATAACCGAATTCATCAGCGATTAAAATGTCACCTAATAAAAACAAAGAAAATTAAAATATTTGCGCACGATCGTGATTACATGTATGAATAAAATTGTTATTTAATAATATTACTGTGAATATTAAAAAAAAATCGTTATAATAAATTTATACCAGATAGAAATGCTGAATCTCCTTTCTTGAAGACATTATAGACTACTTTCTTTTCAGATGCTTTTTGATCCACGTATCCTAAGAATGCTCTAGATGGATTATTGGGTATAATTTTTCCAACAAATACACCTGGCTCATCTAAAAGTATGAATACAAATAAAAACATTTGTTTATTTTGAAATTGGAATTAAAATATATATTATTCCGTATAACATGAATGTTTGAACAAAGTTATTTATGACTATTTTTAATAAATGCAATACTTACTTGGTTTGCACTCCTGACATAAACCTTTTTCATTTCTTACTAATTCACCATCCTCGTTTACTTTTAAAATAGAAATAGGATAAACTGACGGAATTATTCGTGACACGAAACCAATTGCTCCAACAGTGTTATCAGTATTTACTGAAAAAGGGATATAATATATTAATACAAAAAAGAAATAACAAAGGTTAATACGAAAACCATAATAATAATTTATTATTTAAAATCATACATGTGCTTAGAATTGAAACTTATAACAAATTCTATTATGATTTCTTCAAATTATTGTTTATAAAAAAACAAGACATTCTTAAAAAAAAACAAACAAACACCCGTCATTATTACATAAAATATTGATTATTTACCAATATTAGCGTTTCCTTCTGTTGCTCCATAAAATTCAGCAACTTGAGGAATATTAAATCGTTCCACAAATTCGGGCCATATTTGCGGTCTTAAACCATTCCCAAATATCAACCTAATTTTATGTTTCTTATCTTCTGGTTTTGGGGGTACAGCTAAAATATACCTACACATTTCACCAATGTACTGACCAATCTAGAAAATAAATTATGACTATTATTTTATTTCGGAGTAATAGTAATTTATACAGTTTATGTATGCACTGTAATATTAAATATTTAATTTCATTTGACTATTAAATATTACTTTATATTTTATACAATGCACAATATATTGTTAAAAGTAACTGCATTTCAAAAACAAGTTACATTTTACATAAAATTAAAATTATATAATACATTTGCTTTTTAATAGAAGAAGTTAGATAAAATTTTACTTTTTTCTCAATAGGTTCACAAAAATGGATTCATACTGTCTTCCTAAGAATACATGCTCTTACAACTTTTATAGAATAGAAATGTTAAGTAAAAAAAGAAACTTACTGTACAGTCATACTTGATACATTCAGTAAAGTAGGCGCTTGCTGAAAACTTTTTTCTAATCACTACTGATGCTCCATGAAGAAGAGCTGCACCAACTGCCATTACACCTCCAGCAGTATGATACAATGGTAAAGGCGTATAAATTCTATCAGAATTTCTGAATTTCGCCATCATAAAAATACCAGTTGACATAAACATATACCTAAAAGGAGAATAAAAATTGAAATTACACATTTTTCGATAAAATAGAGCTACTGCTAGTAAGGAACACAATTAATGATAACGTTTTATTTATTGTACATTAAAAAGCATTCCAAAAACTTTCTCACATTATTGTAATTTTGAAATTTTATTTGGCTGCAGATACTCGATTTCGTAGATATTTGAAGGAAATAGCTAAATTAAAAATCTTTATTATAACGATTAATATGGATATTTAATCGAGAAACAACATTATTTACCATAATTATAAACTTTCATGTTTGAGAATTCTTCGAAATCAATCGTAGCTCCAGACTATACACTCTAGGTCAATATAAGGTAAAGGACATCGAACAATAGATAAAACAATAAATAATTCTGAAGAAACGAGAAATCAATAGGTAATCATTTCCCGTTCAGTCATTATTATGATTATTTAAATCAGGCGATGAGTTATGCAGTGAATGCATATCACGAATTCAACAATGTGATATCTAATCTCACAATTATTTTAATAAATTTATAGCATACTGATTTGGGAATTTGGGGATTTCAGGATAAAGAACTTTGAATTTTTAGATATTTGGGGATTAGAAATTTAGGGATTCAGAAATTTGGAGATCTGGATAATTGGGAATTTGGAAATTTGAAAAGGACTTTTACACTATTTTGTAGTTAGTAATAAATAAATTATTTCATTAACATAGAAACATCATATATTTCTTACCTAGAATTTGTTATAACAGCAGCTTTAGGAAGACCAGTTGTGCCACTGGTAAAAATATACAATAATTGATCATGATAACAGCCTTTTTCTTGTAGGACTGGCGGAGCCGAGGAAGCATCGGCCGCAAGAGCGACTAAATCTTTGTCATTTAAGCTATTTAGTTTTGACGTTTTGGAGTTTGATAAATTACCGATTCTATATAATATAAATTTTGGATCCAACGACTCTGCGATATCTGACAGGGCTGAAACAAAAAATATTTGTTATTTTGCAAAACGACATTATATTGGCAAAAACTATAAAATAACAATGAGAAATTGGCCAATTTTTGATCTGCATGGTAATGATAGTTTTGTTGATGTGTTTATTGATTTTAAGGAATCAGAAACCCATAATTACTTATTCTAAAAATGACGAACAAGTTATAAACAATATACTTAATCGCCGAAATATCGTTAATAAAATTTATGAATTGTTGCCTTCTTCAGATGACAATAATTTAATATATTCAAAAAGTTATTAAATGATTCTCAGCCAGGAAAATAAATTGGGCAATTTGTATCTCCGTCCTCAGGGATGTACTTTACGATGAGAATAATTATTTCGATCGACCGTGGTCTTCCATGTTCAACAGAAAAATCAGCAAAATGACTTAAACCGTTCACTATTAAAATAAATTTATTAAGAAACATTCTCATCAATTTTTAACTGCTATTTTATCTTTTCTGTACACCTATATTTATGAATAAACATTTTGTAAACATTTTTCGTGTTATCACACATAACATTACATAGGTGGAGCTTATGTGAACAGGCTACGATATATCACATTATTCCAAAAATTGACATAAAACTCGTTCCTAATGTAAAAGCATGAGGGGTTAGTTAGGCGGTGAAGAAAACGTAGCTGCAAGGAACAAAACAGTCATCGATTTAAAGCAAAATGTTCAATTATTTCTTTCATTTTGTTCTTCTATGGCCTTTTAAGGTCATATCCATGGACACAAATGGATTTTTAATATACCCGCGCATTATAAATATAAGTTTATACGTATTCATAGCGTTGTGCTACGGGTGAACCATCTATTCGATTCATCAAAAAAAGAAATCGACTCTGTCCAGTTTATTTTGGACGAGAGCTATGTTGTTCTATAAATTAATCACGATGATCATCCAAAGTGAAAAGGTGTAGATTCAGCTTTAATTAAGAAGAAATGTACGAAGAGTGTTAGCTTTCAAGGTTAACTCTCTCTAAGCTTTTCCTAGGTGTTTCCAAAATTAAAAGCAAGTGGTGGAAAATTCTTTCCTTATTCTTATCTAAAAAATGTTATCGTTGCACATAACATTTATATAAACATTTACTCGAGTAAATTTAATTAGAAAATGTCTAGTGCAAACTAAAAGCATAACGTGTGATTACTTTTGAATACTACAGCGAATAGTGGAGCCTTTGTTCCCTACGTTTTCCCTAAAAAAGGCAATGGTACCAAGCTTGTGCACGACATTGTCACAAAACGAAACGATCACTGACTCGAGGACAAACACTTAGACACTGTTGCTATAGAGACATCAGGTGTTAATAAGAACCGTAAAAGGACAGGTAGCGATATGCACAAAGAAGAAGCTGAAAAACGTGTCAATTCACAATTTTATTTCTGTACCTTCTTCTCTGGGTCAATGACTGCAATGTTCCTTGCTGATGGAGCTCTTCGTGACTTTCTAGCATTACAGGCCTGAAATAAGGCCATTTTTATTGTGTGGTTTAAAGTTTACTGCTAGGTGGTTTTTGCAAATATTCAACAGTACGATGGGAAAAATGATGTTTGTAAATCGTGGTTATTACTGTTTTCATACTCGTTAGAAATAAGTGAGTGAAGGATTAGACTAATTATTAAGAAAAATATGCACGTGCTCTTGAGATCTAGGAAAGGAGACCATATTTGTCAAAGTTCCTAAGTATCAAAATTAAAAATTTTCGAAGTTTAAACTTGTTAATTTCTGAAGTCCAGACGTCCAAATTTTTAAGTTTCAAACATCTTAAATTGTAAACTTTCAAGATTCCTAGTTTTTAAAATCCTAAAGTCTCACGGTTTCTAGTTTCCAAAATTCTAAAGTTTTAAAGTTCCAATGTCCAAAACTTCAAAGTTTCAAACTTCATAAATTGTAAAATCGTAAATTTCTTAAATTCTAAAATCTCGAAGTTCCAAATATCAAAAATTTCAAAGTGCTAAAGTTCTACAGTCTGAGAACTTCAAAACTGCAGTTTCCTTTGAAACATAAAGTTTCGAAGTTTTTGAATCGTGGAGCTCCTAAAAATGTTACTTCTACCCTCCTGTAAAAATTACTCATTGAGATTACCTTCGATGTTTTTTATAGCTAAAATTTGAAATTGAAATCATTATGCTATTTGCATAGTTGCTGTATAACGCGAAAACGTGGTAGCTATGTATGTAAGTATGTTCTGTTATGCAACCGTTTATAAAATGGCCCTCACGTCAAATCGACCACGCCACGCAACCGAACACCTAATCTTCTTTAATTCTGGGATAGTTAGTTCTATTTCCTATTATTGCATCAATCATTATGACAGCCATTATGCGCTGATTGAACTCGCACGCAATATAAATCGAATATCATTTCATTTACGAGTTAAGAGGTCATGAACAATACAATTTTAATCCTGGGTATAAGGTATCTCGACAGTAATGTTGGGTATAAGATACTCAATAGTAATATTTTAAAAATTTTAGAAAATTCTATAGATACGATATGTAAAGTGTTGTGATATAATGCGAGGTGACCGCGTCGTTATATGTATAAAGGGAAGCTGTACAATAACTTGGCAATATAACATGTAGCGGTATAACGTACGGTGATATAATGTACGATGATACAACGGAAAGCTATGTAATATGTGACGGTATAATGTGTAGCAATATAACACGTAGTAGTATAATGTGTGATTACACAACGCGTAGTGATATAACGCATGGCGATATAAGGCGAGGTGATATAACGCGAGGCAATATAAAGCTTGACACAACGCGTAGCTATACAATGTATTAAGATAGAATGAGTATAAATAAAATAATGTGTATAACATAATTTATACACTTTTCATATTATTATAATAAACTAAAACAAAAGTACTCAATCTCTCAATGCATCAATTAAAAAATAAAAAAGGTTACTTTCTAGATAACATTCGTTTACTTTTTATTTTCATACTGCACAAAATAACAGATGTTGTTAGAAAGTCAAAATAAATGTCCCTTTAAAAAATTTTAACTCATACGAGTTTATTCGTTTGAGTGCAGTAAGCAGTTAACAAATAAAAAAATTGTAGCAATTTTAAAGTAGTTCGTGAATTAAAAGCTATATTGTATGATTTTATGTTCCCTCATCGTCAGAAGAATCCTTCGACTTTTGATGGTCAAATATTATAGTAATATTGTTTAAGTATTATTTCATCAATGACAAAATATTGCGTGCACAGTCTATTTAGGATGTACTTGACCATGTGCATGTTTTGTTCGTACGTAATGTTCGTATGAGCGCATAACCCAACTGTTTCACAATAACTCGATCGTTTAATTTATTAAATTGATGCTGCACTGCTCCATGGATGCATAAGTACCGCTGCAATATGCACTTATACATAGACTGGTAACCGTGGAAAGACAAATAATATGCAGTATACAAGGTTCTGTTTTTATACACTGTGCGAAAAATAAAAAGATCGATCCTTTTAGAACATTTATCAAAGTATGAGAAATGTTTTGAGAATCTCTGTTGATTCATTATTCATCGTCAATTATTTATTTCTGGGATTTTTAAGTTACAAATTATATACCTGAAAAACTTTGTAGTTTGGTAGTTTAAAAATTGAGAAATTTATAAAGGTAATTTAGAAATTTGTGAAGTTAGATATTTATAAATTTTTAAATACAGAAATTTTCAAATTCTGAAATGTAGGAAAATATAAAAATTGTAATGTTGTAAATTTCCTAATTTTCCAATGTAGGAATTTAGAAATTCAAAAACTACTCATTTTTACACAATTAAAATCGCAGAAGCTAATAATACTTAATTTTAATTATTTGCTGCCTATTTTATAAAAATTGTATACTTTATTACAATTATTAATTTGTTTACAGCAATTTTTCAATTAATTCATGAATGCAATTATAAAGCCTCGTTAAATTATACTTACGTTTGTTTACATTGATTTCAGTGATATTTTTACTTTGAATATCAGTCTGAATAATATTTGATCGTCAACAAAAAGCTTTGTATGAAAATAAGGAGGATAAAGATTAACACGTTCAATTATTAATAGCCCGTATGGTTAACCGGAAATTAAATATCTCTCGAGGGTATAAATATTTCTTCCGTGTGACACGGAAATAAAGTAAATTTACGACAAATTTACCTTAATCAATGTTTTCAATACACTGTACCAATCCATTTTTAGAATACTATCGGAAACATTTGCATAGATAACATTTCATACTTCATTAAATCTCAAAGATTTTTGTGAAAAATTAAAGGTATAACAATTATAATTAATAGATAAGTAGTCATTGAGTATCAAATAGAAATTTCTTCATAATTAACTATTACTAATAGTTTATCAAAAAGAATATGCGACGTCAGATAAAGCTACCAACATGTCACCAAATTTTTACAGATCGAAATTTCAATATTATGAATATTGAATTCTCAAAACGTAATTAAGTTTTTAATTTCATTGTGCATTAATTTAGTCAAGGCCTGTTTCATAACGAAATTCCCTTTAATGAAAGATTAAATTGCAATTGTTGTTTCTTAATTGAAAATTAAAAGTTGATTTTAACTAAGGATTTTTCCAATCAATAATTATCGTGAATTGATATTTAATATTTTTTACATTTGTTTTTCAGTTGAATTTCCTACGAGTTACGATTAATTTCACCACTTAATTGTAATTTCTCCAAATTGTAAATTACAATTTAATTTCAAACTCAGGATAATACCAATAATCTAACATTATTTGTAACCTAATACACAATATACTAATCTAATTTTCCAAGGAATACATAAGGCATATCAATTTGAAATTTATGGTTATATGAGAATGACTATACAAATTAGTCTTAATGCGGCACAGATTTTTCGTTGAAGCAAATAATGACTCTACCAATTTATATTCCACAATCAGTACTCCTCATTAGTGGACACTTAATTTTAAATCATTTATATTCTAAAATATTTTTAAATTGTCAAATTCTTTCTTTCGAGATACCATATTAAATGATGAAAAAATGTATGAGATAAAGATGATTCATTTAAATTCTTGCGAGTGATTATTTCTTAAATTTCAGTTCATTGAATGTTACTATTTCGGTGAGTTCAACCAAGATTTATTTTTCTCCATGAATTCCACTTTTTTAAATCTCTGACTATTTGATAATGATTACTATTTATTTACAAATGTTTTACGAGCACTTATTTAAATATTTTAGTCTGTAACATACGGAAATACCTTTTTAAAGTGCTATTTGTTAGTCTTTCTCTTAGCATATAGCTTGCCAAACATTGTATTGTTTAATGTTTCTTACATTGAAAGGAAACTGTTATTATTTACTATAATAACGAGAAGTATCTGCAAACCTCTTACTTTTAACACCGAAAGTCACTTTACAGTTACAATTTACAAATATTATAAATTAAAATTCTGAAATAACACTCGTAAAATATTAGCAAACAAACATTGATTATCATACAGTTAGACAAAATCACATCAGACTTTGTACGTTTTGAAATCCCTCATTTCGTACGCAACGACCTAATAATTACAGGCGTAATTGCATTACAATCATTTTCGCTTTATAAAGTTTGTTCACTTACCATCGTTAAAGTCTACACCATAAATAAGTGCTTGACACTTGGACACCTTGATGCTGTGCAGAAGGGAAGTTTTACGAAGATTCGTGTTAATAAGTGGTACTATTATTCCCAGCTTACTCAGCCCAAGCCACAGGGAAACATATTCCACCCGATTTTCCAAAAGTATGGCGACCACATCACCTTTACGAAATCCATGCGTTTTGAATATCGTAGCAATTTTATTGCTGTAGTCCTCCACCTGAAAATTTTTTATTATCGGTTTAATTGCAGTGAAACATAGCTACTAAAATGTAGCGAAAGAAACACGGAAATGATCGAATCGAATGACTAATCTGAGATTTGCATGATTAGGGTAATTATTTTACTTTTATGAGAGCAAGAAAGATTTCAGAATAAAAATAAAAACTTTAATCGTCATTTTTTAGAATACTGCCTTATGTTTATATGCAGGGTATTTAGTACTTATTTACGTCAATGTTTTTATAAGGAATGAATTTTATTATACTTTATATATGTTGTAATATTTTGTAGTAACTTATCGAAATGTTTATAAAATATCAATAGTTATGAATTTTCAGCGAGAATGCGTGTATGACAAAAATAATTTTATATAAAGTGAAAGTGACAGCACGAATAATTCTTCCACAGCTCTGTAAGACAGATCAATGACCTATGTGTGTTTAAGTATTCCAAGGCTATCAAAGGTTAAAAATCTTCAATTTCTTCAGATATATAAAAGAGCGACTTTGTTCACGTTATTTGTCTCGGTTCAACCGTAGAAATTACACGATCATTAATTAGTTTTTATTCTTCCATGTCTTAGTCATAGCGCATTTTCTAGTCAGATCATTAATTAGATGGTAAATGATAACACGAAAAAACGCGTTCGATCTATTTCACAAACATGTAATGATACGAAACTATCAGTTTATATTACCTTCTACACAACTCAGAGTTTATTTGAAAGGATTATCAATGATTAGTACTAATTAGAATGATATAAAGAATTAGAGTTCATAACGTAAAGAATATATTAGACTAAATTAACACTGATACTAGTTAAAATTTTCATAACTATAGTTGAAACGAATACGTTGGATATCGAAAAAACATTTTATCGCTTACTCTGAGTAATATGCAATAAGATGATTATTTAACTAACAACAATTTTATACAGAAAAATTAAGGAAATGTTTATATGATTATTCTTAACAAACATTAAGCTTCAAATTGATGTGATATAATGCTATTTTGGAACAGTTTTATGTCATCAAGTACCAATCTTTGAAGGTTCTAAAATCGATCATTATTTGATGTAATTCTTAATAAACCATTTTATATTTAAAATATTAATAAAACATTTATGCAATCATTTTCGTTGAACATTAAGCTTTGAATTGATATAACATACTTGTAATTTTGTGATACTTTTATGTCATCAAATTTTGCAGATTTTGAGTGTTACAAACATCATTTGACACATCACATTATCAAAAATATTTCTTGCCTTTTTTAATTATAATTTTTTATTTATCATTCATATAATGTAGCTTTGCAACGGTGTACAATTCTTTTTTTTAATAAATTTGTAATGCAGACAAAAATTTATTATTTTCTTACTGTTATCACTTCTGAGAGTATACAAATTTTTTAATAAAATTATAGAAATCAACGAAAGGTTAAGAATACTAAGAATATTAACGTCTACGAATTTTAGTACTATTTTAAGATTTTATTTGAGAATTACTTTTATATGTTTACCTGCTGGAACGTCCATTCTTGATCTTCACAGATCAAACAAACTTTATTGGGATGACGATTAAGATTTTGTCGAAACACATCGGCAACACTTCTGTTTTTCCTCTCGTGACAACGAATTGTCCAAAGAATCTTAATGTATCCTATGATGGCTCTGAAATTTAAAAAGAAACAAATATTTAATAATTTCAAAATTTTTTAAAAGCACATATCAAAGTTCATGTTTTTAAAAGAATGTAAAATTCGTATTACTAAATTCAAAATTCTAAACATAATTTCAAATGCTTTTCATGTTTACTTTAAATCATTCGTGTAATTATTATCGTGTCAATGAATGAAAGTACCTTGTTTTAAATTTTAACACTGAGTTTTATTAGAAGCACTGTTACCAATCAATCGAGTGAGTTTTGTATTGAAAGTTTTTTCATGAGCTTTGTATTGAATATTAAAAGCAATTTAAATAATGTGCAACATTGTTAAATAATTTTTTTAAGTTCGAATTAGAAATCACGTATCACGTCTATTGAATATAGAAACTAAGTGTGCAATGCATCGATTAATTTTAACTATTTGAAAATCTTCGTCTATGACGACGATGTTAAAACATGACGACAGTCGAGGTATAAGCCATTTACGTATGTATTTATAAGTATCGAATTATTTCAAGCTAATCTGTTAATCAATATCCAACGTAAGAAGATCAAAACGGTCTAAAAATTTCTATACGGATATTTGCAAATCTGTTTCAAAAAACCTTCAAACGAACAAACTTTTTTCACGAAAGTATACTCAGGAAGCAAAATGCATGAGATATCACGTCCGTTGATAAATTCGTGCGTACTGTTTGTCGACACGAGATATCAATCTTTTTACAAGAAGTTTCTTATATTGAAAAACCGTATAATGTCATGAAAAGAAACTATGTGACATAAAAATGTTGATAGACTGAAAATTATGATTAATGAATTGCAAAATATACGGAAGCATTTTCAAACAGAATCAGACTGATAAAATAGGTCAGCCTACTTTGATATCATTTTGTTAAACTATTATTTAAATGCATGATTATAAATTTCGTGCATATTGCAATTTTTTTTAAAATATCATTTTTAAACGTTCAATGAAAGTGTAATAGTATACTTATAAACAAATGCTGTAAATCAAATATTATTTTAAAATGTTTGTGTGTACAAATATCGGATTTCAAGTACAGAAAATTGAACAAGATTTGATGACATAAAAGTGAAGCAGAATAACACCTATGACTTGCCAGTTTGAAGTTTAATATTTGATAAAAAGAATACATCAACATGTTATTAATATTTCGAATACAAAACTTGTCAATTATAGAAAACACTGATCGATTTCAGACCATCTGAAGTATTATATGATTTAACATAAATCTATCACAAAGTAGCACTTTTATTACTTATTATTGATATAAAATTGTTTGTTGGTAGATAACCACCTTACTGCATACTATATGCAAATTTTTTATTGTTTACTTTATTATATACATTTTACATCATATTTACCCAAGTAATCCAATTTATCAATATAATCAAAAATTCCTTAGATAGTACGATTTTGGCAACTCCCTCTTATGTATCGTATTTCATAAGTTGGCACGCGAAACAACACGCTCCGCATTTATTCTGGCTGTCAACTTATCAAACACGCATAAACACAAATCGTAACTTTAAAATTACATACTAATAATAATCAAAGATCTTAATATATTCAGTTATCGCAAAGACTGTGAACTTCCCGAAGAAATAATTCTGATTAACACTCGATTTACAGACGTATAATAACCACTTACTTTAACATTAGAACTAAAATAGAAAACTACACGAGAGATGACACATAAACTGCCTTACACAATGTTACTTTATCTCAGCAAAAGTTAACATACATTTCGACATAAGTTTCTTAATAGTTTCTGTAATTTAAAATGTGAAATCTGAGATTCTGACGAATTTCGTAAATCCAGCGAAGGAATATAAATATTTAATAGACGAAAAAGAAGCATGTGCCGCATTAATAGTCACAAATAATCATGTTGGCGTATGTAATACAAAACATTAAATAAATAAAATAATGTATACTAATCTACATGTAAAACCTGTTTGAAAAGCTGTAACTTTCTTGATAAGCCAATTACAGGGCAAGTTAAATCTGAGTACACCATAAAGGATGTTTAAACGTTTAGCTGTTTCAATAGGTCAGTTAAAGCAATGAAAGAAACGTGTACGTACCGCACATCGTTTTAAAGCGATTTATAACTCATTTTGTGTGATAACATGTGTGACGCACGTGTGTACGTAATGGATCAGCTCTGTTCACGTATTTAAATATTCTTGAATCAATTTTATGCACTTTTTCCTGAGTATGCTGTATTATGTATTTGAATGAGTAATAAAAGTAAACAGATAGTGTATCCAGTATGTTTCCATTATAATTTGTAAATATTACCAGTATATTAATGACAGATTTGTAAATATACAACAATTCATAATCGTTTCTCATTGCATGTTTAATACGTTATGCAATTAAGCACATAAATACATCAATCAAACAATAATACGTAATCCGGTTAGCTTTTCGACAGCATTAATGACTATGGGAGTATTTATCTTGAGATTAAAGCAGGTCAGGATTAAGTAGAGCACGATTTTAAGGTAAACAAATGTAAAGTTCAAAATGTTGAATCCAATACGGATTGAAATTCTAATTTCAAATTCTTTAAATTCTAAATTCCCAAATTTCTAAATATAAAAATGATCAACTTGGCAAATTCCGAAAATCCCAAATTGTCAAATCACC
Organism: Megachile ligniseca; assembly: GCA_945859555.1. NCBI lineage: Eukaryota > Metazoa > Arthropoda > Insecta > Hymenoptera > Megachilidae > Megachile > Megachile ligniseca. Next base: position 3,334,125 of record OX243777.1, read on the forward strand.
AAATTCCTAAATTTTCAAATACTCAGATCTCTAAATTCTCAACGTTCTGAATTCCCAAATTCCAAAATTGCCAAATTTCCAAGTCTATTCTTTTAGATACTCAAAATCTGTAAATTCTCAAAGTCCTAAATTCTCAAATTTCCAAATCTATCTTTCAAATACTCAAATCTCTAAGCTCTCAGCGTTCTGAATTCTCGAATTCCCAAATTCCCAAATTTCCAAATTTCCACATTTCCAAATTTCCAAATTCCCAAATTTCCAATTCCATCTTTCTAAATATTTAAATCTCTAAACTCTCAAATATCTAACTGCCTAAAATTTCTAAGTTTCCAAATTCCCAATTCCCAAAATTCGAAAACCCTCATTCATAAGCTGACAAATTTGCAAATCCCTAAATTCCCAAATTTTCAAATTCCCTAGATCCCAAATCACTAAATTATTAAATACTCAAATCTCCTAATTCCTAAATTTTCAAGTTGATACACTACTACATCGAGCGTAAGCATAACCACTGTCAAAATATAAATTTGTCACAGTTTTATATACAGTAAATAATTATTTAATACCTGTACTTGTTATCTGAAAAATTTAACTAAAATGTTGAAAACATGACGTATATTTTTAACCAGAAACCACTCATTCACCGCAGAAAGCGATTCAAGTAACAGAAGCACGATCAATCTTATCACAGGTGCTGGTAAATAATATGAGTCTTACGTAATAATAGAAACCTCATGATATCCCGATGTAAGATTATAATCGTCATTGTCGACAACGTTTTATTATATAAAGATTAGTCGTATTCTATTAAAGTGTACATACTTAGTCCTAGTTTCTACTAATCATGACTGCACAAAGTGGAAATTAATTAATTGCACTTTTTCATTTTTAATAATTAATCTCGATGCGGACATGGTGCATAAATGTTAATTCAAGTAATACTTATTTGCATATTCGAAGTTGTATTATTGCAATACTATGAGTTATAGAATTAGTCATTTGTGTCCCACATAGTATTTATAATTAAAAAAAAAACATTTAGATGAATGGTTAATAATTATATAGTAAGCATCAAATCAATACATATATCGTTAGTAAATATTGATAATATTGATAATACATGTATATTTTAAGTACAAAATTTTGATGTTAAATTTTTATAATATCAGTACCAGAGCAAGTTTATTACAGAATGTCCAAATTTCCAAATTTCCAAATTTCAAATTCTCAAATTTAAAAATACCCACACTCTCAAATTTCCAAATTTACATATCCTTGTATTTTCAAAGACCCAAATTCTTAAATCCGTAAATTCCCAAATCCACAAATTCTCAAACCCCAAAATTCTTGAATCCTTAAATTCCCAAATCTTTAAATTCTTAAACCCCAAAATTCTTAAATCCTTAAATTCTCAAATTCTCAAATTCCCAATTTCCCAATTTCCCAAATTCTCACATTATCAAACCCCCAAATCTTCGAATGTCTAAGTCCTTAAATCACGAAATCCTAAACTTTCAAATCACGAAGTTTCAAAATTCCTACATTTCAGAATTCCTCAACACCACATCCCAACAAAATTTTCTAACATTTCTTAGGTGATGTTACAAATTATGGGAAAAATAAGAGTGAAAGACCGAATTAAAAATTGTCTCGTCATACTCAATGACACATCGTACAAGTTGTGAGTAATGTATTGGAAAGTTATTCGGAAATACAGAATTGCTGTTAGAATTCAGAATTTCATGCATTTTAACCCCGGATGTCACGTATGCGTAATATCGATGTTAAACATTTTACGTATCTATTCTAAAATTTTAATCGTCTATTTCCAACATTCCGATCTAAAATTCCAATTTCAGATGCTTCAAGCTACTTTGCATAATTATGAATTAATTAATATTACTTAAAATGTTATATATAAATTATTTATCCATTAAAAATATGAAAGTCTGAGAGATCAAAGCTTTGAAAAGTTAGAGGTTTAGGAATGTTGAGTATTTAGACGCATAGAAATTTGAAAATTTGATATTGGGTATTCTGAAATTTTTTAATTTATAAATTTAAAAAACTTGGAAATTTCAGATTCGGCGATTTGAGATTTTGGGAATTAAAAAATTTTTAAATCTGTAGATTTAGAAAATTGGAAATTCAAAAATTTCAAATTTATATTTTTTATTTAAATTCTAAACGAAGAAAGCCTACGTTGGACTTAAGTGTATATAAAACATGATACACTACGTGTTTTTAACCCAATCTCATAAATGTAGTGTGAACAATTTAGAAAAAATATATAACAGATTACTTGCATTGTCATAATTAAAATAAACATATATTTATTTGTTTTGGACGAAAGTCTGGTAGATAACAATCGTATGTATACGATATATTTGTTTTTGAAATATTAAATGACATTGCTAATTTCAACAAACAAATTAAAATCCGATTTTTGATCAGATATCGAGTTCAACAGTATGTTTGATATCATTAATGCTCATAAACAAACAATTACTGCTAATAATGTGGTGTGTGAAGTAAATAACCAAATCAGTAATGTAACCTTAAATTCTAAAATGGTAAAACACTCCGTTATTTACAGACCAAAATGTAGGAAGCTGCGGAAAAAGAGAAAGTGTAGAACTCGTGAAAGTTTTACTTTAATTATACATATCTATAAAATTGGTATCTCTCATTACGTTTTCGTTACAATATTTGTACAGAATATTTACAAAATATATGTAAATAGCACAATACCATGATTCATAAATCTCTGGATCACAAAAGATCTGTAAACAAAAATTATCTTTGAAATTTTTATTATTGTTGTATCGTATACTACTCGTCAAGAAAATAAAGTCTCAAAGAGATCATGGATCGAAACCCAACCGTTCCGTTGAGAAATGATTTAAGATTTAATTACTAACAACTTAGAATGGAGTAATAATGGAAGCGCATACAGAAAAAAAGTAAGTAAAAAATTTACTACGAATATTTTTATGTGACACCTCGTTTTCGAGAAAATAAACTGAAAATTCGTCAGGTATGCATAGAATTACGAGTTTCTTCCTCATAGTTTTTGTCAAAACCCGCAAGAGATCACAAGACAATCACAAACGTGTATGACGAATCTTCCAAATTGGTCTCCTCAAAAACAAATGTCGTACAAAATACGTCATACCAAATACTTTACTTAATTTTTCACGTAGAATCATCTCCCTTCTGGACGTTATTCCATTATCATTCCACACCGAGTTATTAGTAATTTTAAGTTCAATACCAAGGGGTTGAAATGCGACGTATGGTTCCTTTGACTTTGAACTTCAAGTCAAGATCATTTTTGCATAAACTATAATTTACAGATCTTCACCAGAAGTGTAGAATCACGCTAAGTGCTATTTACACGTGCTTCTTATGTACCCTGAATAAACCTCGACTGAACTGTGTTCCGAATTGAGTGATATAATGAACACTAATGAGTTACATACCAATGTGTAGTGCTCGTTCATTACATTAACGAGATGTAAAGATTAGCATTAAAGACTATAGGAGATATGGGAGGTTGAAAGTCGAAAATGGTTCATGACCGTTCAACATTTGGCTCATAACTGGGGTTGTCAAACATTATAAAAATGTTTCTTCGTGTTCGGAGGGTGATTTAATGGGTATGCAAGTATCTTATATACTTTAAGCACCACATTATTGTAATACTATGAGTATAACTCATTATGAGTTTCATTTTTAGATAAAATATTAGGGTTCTATTGAGTTCTTTTCACTACTTTTTTCAGCCAAACCTGCTTATTCTATAAGTGATAACAAATATAGTAAATATAATAAATTAAACGTCATAACAACTCTATCATTCATTATGCACATACTGTAACAGAAACTTAAAAAAGTTTTTAAATATATTTATGCAGATAGCAAATCGGTGGAGAGTTTACGTTTTCAACGTTTACATATTATGAAATACAGAATTGAAATAATAATTAGCTAAGGTTGACATAACTTGCATAACATGAATCACTTTTCTTTTGAGTTATGTTGTACAAGGTATATTTGTAAGTGACACACGTTTTCAATTTTACGGCGGTTCTTTTGATTCTTGAGACAAGCGAATTTGTAAACTGTGTGTACTTATTTCGAAATCCGTAATGAAACTAAATGGTAATTGTGAGGTGTATTGACAGTTATGTCAGAAATGTATCATCTCAATAAATATTGGATACATAAAGATATATTGCTTTTAAACATTATTTTCTTTAATTTCACCCTTCCATTGAATATGGTCTAAACTCAAATCCTAATTTTAACATTATTTCAATATTAAATAGAAATTAAGTTTGGAGTATGTTATGATAATGTATGTAAATATTGCACATAATATTATGATATGATAAAGCTCATAAAAAATATTATTTTTATAGTAGTTCAGTATAACGTATCTCGATACTCAAAAAGGACTGCCACAAAATTCAAATTCCAGGGATTACAAATTTTCTAAGAGATCAAAATATTTTGGACATAACAAACTACCACCAAATTTACATTTGAAACCGAATTACCAATGTAGCATCATTTTGAATGATGGCGGGAAACCATGTTCCAATATTTCTTGACGCTTTATTGATAAATAATTATAATTTATTGAATATTAATCTTCCAGATTTGAAAAACTAGAGAACCAATTATTATTCTTATAATCAATATAAGTATTCGTAAATAACCCCATCACAAATGGAAATATTATTCATTTCTTTATTTACTGTACCGTAAAGAGAGGTTCTTGTTTCGCATCATATCAGTGAAAATTAACTAATTATTTTATAAGAATAATATAGATATATTAATTTCGAAGGAAGGAAATGTTAATATCACGTGCTGTTTGCTATCCGGAAACCGGGTCATCTATAATTCACAAGGATTTCTTTCCTTTCAAACGTGTTTTATAGCGTGTACTGATACCTCTAGAAAGTCGGAGTTTGTCTTATTTTTGAATTTCATTCGCATCTCGTGCATCAGATACGCTACTCTCGTTATGAGACAAAAGTATCCATATTTATGAGAAACAATTACACGATTACCAATTCAAATGAGCACATTAAAAATTAGTTAATATTCTTAAATCGATCAATCACTAACTACATCACAAACTCAACAATTATTTCTATTTCTGATCAACGATATTATTGTAATCAATAAAATCATCGTTTAAAAAAATATAATTCTAAATGAACAAAAAAATATTTGAAGTCTAAAAATTAAAATACTGTCAGATAAAAAAGCTGTCTGTCCATCAATCTTCTATATTAAAGACATGTAATAATTATATATGATCAGCATCAATTATTATGATTCACTATTGCTGTTAAACATGTAAGATACTATGTTTATTACATTACAAGCATGCTTATTAAAATAAATACTGATTCATGCAAAACGTAGGTAATTTAGAGTTGCAGAATAATTATATAATGTTGTAAATTTTTAACACTATTTAAAAGTAATATTAATTATATGTACTACTTATCAGTTCTTCAATAGAAAAGAATAACAATTATTCCATTGTATAATGGAATACAATTGAAATATAAATAATCAATAATTTAACCGTAAATGTCATGTATTTATAATTTCAAAATCACGTAATAATAACATTATTATGTGCTTTATATTTAATTACACTGCATACTGGCCCAAATATTTATTTCCAGTAAGACAACATTCCATAAGAGGAACCAGTCTCATCCTGGTATCTACCTACATAGTTGTGTCAATGCATTTACAGGAAATTAAACTAAATGTTTTAGGTGACGTTTGATTAAAAACTAATTAAACATTAGATTTCTATTTAGGTTCAGTTTAAATGAAACAAAGCACGAAGCTCTTTGCCTTATCTTTAATTATTCTATCAAATATTAAAAATTAAATTTTTAATTTAGATTCTAGTAAGCCGGAAAGCTTTATTTGTTTGTTTGTTTAATAAATAAAGACGCAATCTTGAATTAATTTCTAATTATATTTATCTATTTTAAAAATATAAAAAATAATTTGTTGATCGAGTTTTTAATTTTTTTAATAAAATTTGTATGACATTTTCGGAAAGGGGTACCTGAACAGCGAGAGATCTCTGTTTACAGTCTTATCTCATACAAAATATCAAATGCTTTTTAATCTGAATACGGCTATCGGCCGATTAAAACTACGTACTTATGTCAAAATTAAACAAAACTTAAAACTCAAATACAAAATGTAAACATGAAAAACATTCCAGATCGATCGATTCAATAATTCTAGTTGTTTCTATCCCGTCAAACAAAAGAAAGTTATTGCGAGGAATCTGCGTTTCAACTTTTATTTCTAATAACCGTACCGTGACGCGCTCGCGGAGAGCCAATAAATATTGGAATACTTTAACTATAATTTCCAAGTTTACGGTATATCCTAGCAAGTAACTTTTAAACAATACAGAATTTGATCTTTTCACTCAGCTTACCGAATAAAAAGTTATACCGGGCAGAGAGAACGAAATACGTTGTTATACGTCATAACAATGTAAAAATCTCGAATCATGCAAGGAAAAGTAAAATGACGAAGAGCACCACGTTATTCATACGATGACCTAACATATCGATTGTTTTGACCAGTCCGGCAGAACCGGTCGTTTGAAATTCTTGTCGTGCGTCGATCCGCCAAACGCACAATTTCCTTCTGAAATAGTTTCACGTGCTCGAAGCGTTATAATTAGTCACAAGGAGCGTACATACAGTAACCGGTATTCGAAGACTGAAAAATAAAGGACAACGAAGGAGAAGAAAAGTATGCTCGGGCAAAGAATAGCCAAGAACAAGAGTCACGGGAAGATTGACCCGGTTTTCGTTCAACGGTTCCAGGATTAGAATGGCTCGCCAGTCGAAAGCGTGCACGGCTCTTATATGTACATACAGCTAGGATGTTCGGGTTGTATCGAAGAGAATTGGTACTCACACAATGTCCCTAGGCGCTGTTCTAAGGGCTACGTAGAACCATCGGAATCGTCCTCCGGACACTAAATACGCGACGAGAACAACCACAAGCAATTCCACGAGGAATATCGGGCCTGCGTATATGGCGAGGAAAGCCAAACAGGCAGCAGAGCACGCTAGCAGAAGCATGATGAGCGTTAGACGGCAAAGCAAGCGGCCGACTGCCTTCCACCGGCTGGTTTCGCTCGTTTCCGTTCCTCTTCCCGTCCGCGTTCTCGTCTTCGATGTTGTCGTCGCCGTCGTCCTCGTCTCCGGCGTCCCCGCTCCTGCACTCAAGACAACGCTCGTCCAACCATGTCGCGTCTCCCGTTCAATCGTCTACCGCTCGTACTGTACTTACTTACTTACTTACCTATCGGTTCATTGTTCGGGCCGATTTCCACTTCCACCGTAGCGTTCTTAACTGCATTCGACCTGCTGCTGTTCCTTACTTTGTCCTCGAGCTCGACCTTGCTCTCGGCCGACGTCGTCGTCCGCGACGAAGACGTCGGCCGTGAACAGATCGACGATGCGAGGCCTACGTTCGAATGAAGCTCACCCTTCTCTACGTCCTGCAAAAAACAATGCGTTGTATTCTCGGTCTAGACGATTCGACGGGACTATATGTATATGTACCAGTCGTTTTATCGACCTGTTATCACACCGATATATACTACGGCTGTAAATCAAATTCGAATATAATTTGTTTTTGAAATTCGTATACTCGATGTATCTATCTACGAATCTATCGAGCCAGTTGTGTGCTATACCGTTTGCTCTTGAGAACAGACTCTTGTAGGGACTGTGGCTATCGATTATCGGTATCTTATTGATACCTTATTGATATCTGACGGTATATCGGTAATTTTGTTAATGATGATAATAAAAGGATGCACGAAAAAGTGAAACAGAGCGCAACGTGTACTAAATTTATCATTATACGTTCTGATTCAACAATTTCTAAATTAGCAATCTGGTATTTGGAAATTTAGAAGTTCTTACATTTAAGAATTCAGGGATTTGGAGATTTCGGATATGAGATTTGAAAATATAAACATTTGTGAATTTGGAAATGTAGAAACATGGAAATGTTTAAATGTTTAAATTTTGAAAATTTAGAGATGTAAAAGTTTAAAGTTATGTGAATAAAAATTTAACAGAAGTGACGTTTCATAAAACATTTTAAATTAAAAAACTTAAATTCCGATATTTCTATGTTTAAAAATTTGTAAATTGATAATTTCTAAATCTGAAAATCTGAAAATTTCACATTTCTGAATTGTATTCTCGCATAAATGATAAAAATCGATCTATATTACTTGTTTACATTATCAAGAATGTTAATACAATCAAGGTATTAATAATATCAAGGTCGCCAGATATGATATGTACAAATGTTTATATATCGAAATTAAAATCTTAGTATACATAAATATTATCTTAATTAAGCTCATGTTAGACCCCAGAAATTATAATACCAAAAACATTGAGTTTGAGAAGCAATTTGGAAAAAGAATAAGCGGGTACTAGAAGTTTAAATGTAAACACCGTTGGAATTAAAAGTTGTCTTCCGATTCTTTTTCTATTTTTTCGTGGAAAAGATGTAAGAATGAAACAGGAATGACTAAAATAACATTTCGAGTTTTAACCTTTCCTGTTAACGAACAAACTACTTCCTAAGCCAGTTTGAAATAGTTAATTAGGCAATACTCTGATCGGAATAGTTAAAATAGCTTTGCATACAATCTGAACTCCAGTTTCTAGGGAAATTAATAATGTTGCAGTAACAAAAATGTAATACAATTTTTTATTAAATTTGATTTAATATGTTATATTAAAGCAAATGATATCTAATAATTAGAGAACTAATTTTGCTTTATTAAATTTTCGAACGATTTATTTTATTTCGAAGATTAATCATGCTAGCATTACAAAATTGAATTTAAAAAATTTTCAGATTTATAGTAGTACTTAAATAATACTTATGTGCAACTGTGAATTTTTCGTCCTAATATTTTGATTGTGTTTTTAAAATTTTTTATTTCATTTCCTAAACACGTACGTAGACACAGAGTATGCTATCGTTGTATTACAAATTACTGAATAAATGAGATAAAGATTATGAAAGATTCCACGATTGCCAACACCAAATATCCGATCACGCGGTCCCGCGTGGGAAATCGCTAGTGCTTTAATGTAGTGGCATACAATGACTGATTTCTATCCCTTATAGTTTAAATCTGAACTGAGTTCATTTTAATTGTACTTATTTTATAGTGAAATACTAAAATAGTAGCATAGTGACATAGTAAAATGTAGAAGTAATAAAATAACAGAATAATAAACTGATAGAAGAATAAAATAGTAAAATAGTGAAAGAATAAAAAATTGAAATAGAAATAATGTCTGTTGTTTTAAAAATAAATCGGGACAGGTAAAGAAATAAAGGCTATAGTAAGATAATAAATAAGTACGAAAAATAGGGGAAAGTTGTAATCATGAAGTACACACCAAAATGTTACATGCATACAACTTTAAGTATCAATGGACTAATAAACAATTCATTTTGATAATATCCAATTCATTATACTAATATTGAAAAATATTGAACTACTGCAAATATGCTGCAATATTTTTACAAATATTACTTTACATGTGTGCTAATGTGTCTATACTTTCTACTTTCTCCTGTAGTTTCTCTCAGAGTATCATCTTAGATACAAAATAATCAACAGTAATATATGTTTGCATATCTGTAATATAAAATTTTAATATCAATTGGAATTATTTACCTTTGACATCTTGCTTTTATGCCACGCAAAAATCATGTTTTATTAATCCATAATATGTATCTGTTTCATTTTAATCTAGACACTCTTCATACATCATTTATTCTGTCGTGTATTTTTAATTAACTTCGTATGAATTTAGTGTTTTATCTGATATGAATCATAATTAATTTAATGCAAAAATATAGTTTAAGAAATTCTATAGTCTGAGAAATAATGTGATACTCATTTTTTATATAACAGCACTGTAGCAGCATATATGTATAAATATATTTCTGCTTTTATATATTTTACTCAGTAATATAATTCATAAATCAACAAAGTATAATATTCAATATCTACATATATATTTTCTTGGACTTTGTTCATAAGTTTATAACATTAATACTGTTGGAACAATGGGCAGTAAAAAATTTTGTTGTGCATAATTTTTAATTACCAATAGTCGGTAAAACAGCTTTACTATAAGATATAATTGAAATATTTAAGAAATTTTTCTTGGGTAATTGTATTTACAAAAAAGTGCATTACATGCTATTATTAAACTTTCAGATACACAACTAATATTTACTAAATATAGTTAAATGAATTCTTATACAATTTATTATCAAGTATATTATAAACAACTTATGTGTAAACTTAATAAAATTATAAAATATTAAGATATAAGTAATAAATACAGATACATATAAATGTAGAACAAAAGATATTTCATTTTGTATCATTTATAAAACAACATGCATTGTTTGTACTCATATTTGCTATACCTATTTATTAACGATCATTTTTTATTTACCTCCATAATCAGTATGTGATTATACAACAGGTATTATATCATTCTATTTATAAATGTTCATAAAAACACATTTCATTGACTTATTATTTCTGATATTTGCTTCAACTGTTTTTTATCAATCTGAGATTTAACTTACTATTTACTGATTTATCTAATCTTTTATCATAATCAATGTAATTTATATTGTTATATAAATAAAATTTTATCATTTTTTGTATACAATATTAAAAATAATACATTAATTATTTAATAAACAGTTACTTTTATATTACAGTTAACAAGAAAATTCATTTCATATAAATTTACAGAAGGATATTAACAAAGTAATTTTAATTATTTTGTTCTATTTCTTGGTTTTGCAAATATATATATAATTATAATATATAGTATAAAATATTAATAACATGAATTATATATAGCTTATAATATTCTCCTTTTAATTTAGAATCCTAAACTAAATCTATTTTCATTTCAATCATACACAAAAAGATAAACTTCTACTGAACGAACTGTCATTAATTTCACATATGTATTTATATATTATAATTCAGTTCTATTCATTCTTTGCATCATATGTTTAAAATGTATTATAATTAATTTATTAATAACATCATTTAAAATTATGAACAACAATGGTGTTGTTTATAATCACCTTCATTTAACAATATACAATTGATATTAAGATGAATAAAAACTAAAAATTTCTATTAAATTAAATACTTTTCAATATCTTTTCTCTCTAAAATTTTTCTAATATTAACAAACTTTACATTAATATTCTAATCTTACGAAAACTGTTACTCACCCCAAATAGGTACTTATGACTTTGATTAACGGTTTGATAAGATGTTAGAACACATTTTTGCAAAACCCTTTTTAGCCGCGTAATTGATATATATGTTGCACGTACAATAAACACATATTCGTTACTATTACAATTTTACACTAGTAATTAAATCACTTTTAAACAACACTTAGGTATTTACGAACGGAGTTTTAGAAGACACTGCTGCTGACATTCTTTTATTCATTCTTGATAGGAAAACTTAATCAATAACCCTACACTAACGCTACCATGCGACACAATATAGAACCTGTTTAACACCGCTCGATAAATATATTTTTAAATTGTATTATAATAAATTCAAACAATTAATTCGGAAATTTCGTGAAATCTTATTATGGTCATATTATTTTTATTTCTTTGTTTTAAGTATGATTTTTATTTGTAAATAAATTATGTCTTACATACAGCCCCTCTTAAAATCTGTGAGACCCAAAAATAAAAAGTTATTTTTAACGCTATGATGAATACAGTTGTCTTTCGTTATATTGCTGTAAGCAAGAATGTAATAATTAAAATTTTGTAGAGTTAATTTCTAAATTTTTTAATTTAAAAACTTATGGTTTTGAAAATTTATAAAGTTGAAAATGTCCAAATTTCTTCAGTTCTAAATGTGAAAATTTGGAAGCTTATAAATTTGTACTTATCTGACATAACCCTTAATTTTTCGTTACTTTCTTTTACTTTTTTCAATAAATCATCATCATGTCTAAAATTTCGCATGAATTTATTAGTTCACAGAAATAAGAAAGTGTAAAACAAATTAGTAGTTAATGGCTTTTTCTTATGAATATGCAAAACAACAATTTCTAACCCAAATAAAATGAAGTCTCATTAACCACACACGATCATACGTTAGAGCGCATAATTAATGTCTTTCTATAGTGTAAAGTTTTGAAGACGGTACATATACAAGGTGTCTGATACTTTTTCACCGTTCCATTATTTCTTCAAGTACAAAGAACGAAATAGACAAGTTCTTTCAGTGGAAATTGTAATGGAAAACTTGTTATACGTGACTTAACAATACTTTACAAAAAGTAATTTATTATATGGATTATCATATACCATCATACATGATTTCAATAAAAAAAATTAAGTTGACCTTAAAAGGATTCTTTTGACCATTACATCCAGATCAATAACACTATTGAAGATCACCACACGAGATTCCATAGATTAACCACCATCGGTATATACATATGTACAGTATTGTTCGTATTATATACAATAATTCTCAATTAACATATTATGTATCTAATAAAGTGTGCATATTAGCAATATGATCTAATCCAATATTAGACGTAACAGTTTCTTGCGTAAAATACAACTTGCTTTATGTTGATTCATAGATTAAAATTCAAAATGTCAGTCATTGATCGTCTGAAGAGATCACGACCTCAGGTATTTAAATATTCCAATCGAACGAAACAGTTTCACTGTTAAGGAATATGAATCAGTACATTTTTTCAAGTCATTTACAACCGATATTTGCTTTTTCTAAAACTATTATATGCAATTATAAATAACATATATCTGCGGAAATTGCATAAAATAAAATAAGATTGCAGGCATGGATATAAAAATATATTTTTAAATACTTTTTTGTGTAATTTGGTATTTGTCTATTAATATTTTTATTCGCTAGTAGTGTACATAATTATGTCTTATATTACGAAAAATAAAAGAGATCGAATAATTTATTTCATCAATATTAAATGTAATAAAATTAAAACACTGGTAAAAGTACTTTACTTTATAATACTAATTAATTTCTTTAAAATTGTGTAACTCTTTGAAAGAGATGGGAATGGGGACGATTATCTGCATCGCTTTTACCTACATTCGTCTCTGAGTGATGAAATTGTTTCTCTTTTAAGAAAATCAAAGTTTTGTTAAATCTTAATCTTACTAGCTTTTAATACTTTCTATATTTCTTCTTGTTATTTAACAAAATAAGTTATTTAATCACACGTAGTATAATTGTTTCGTATTTTATAATCGATAAATAATTAATATGTAGATTAATTCATTACTCAGTCTACTATCGAATTAAAATGTTAATAAATAAACTGTAATCTTGTTTTGAATTTAACAAGGAAAGACACAAAAATATATTTTTATGTATTTCGTACCATAATCCCAGTAATATTTGTAGAATCAACCTTGGTACTATTCCATGTAGTTATGTTAAAAACTGCTATAATCGTAAAACGATTAAACATTTATACCAGTAAAAAAGTTAATACTTTTAATGACCTGTGCATACATGTATTACATTTTCTTACAGAACGTTAAACATTATGTAGATTAGAAAAAATGTGTACTGCATACGTACATATTACATTTAGTATTGAAGCAAGGTATGACAACTTGTACCAATAAAAAAATGATTACAATAAACTAACATACTGAAGTAAACTGAAAGTATTCGCAAAAATACGGAACAAAACGTAATTTTACGTGACTTATTGTTACGTTGATAATGTAGAACAGACGTAATTCTACGTGATAGGTGGTTAACTGATAACACAGAAAAGACGTACTTTCGCGTAGTCTACGTCAAATGTATTAAAACGAATTTAAGTCAGCAGAAAATTAATTTCTTAATCCTTAAATTTGAAAATTTGAAAGTTTAAAAATTCATAAAATTAGAAATTTTATATTTTGAAATTTCCTTTTCACTTGATCTGCCCATTATTGGTGTATACTGTGCTAATCCTGTTCACTATAAAAGTAGATATCCATAAGTAATCATTAAAATTGCTTTAACTTTCTTTCTTTAATTTAAGCTTCTGTCACTTTCTTAATGAATTCCCTGCTCTTTCTTTTTCATAATAGTATATATACTTGATAAAACGTACAATGAAATGGCTTTAATTAAGGCTTCCTCTCATCAGATTGCATCCGAGTTCGTCAAAATACCAACGAAATCGCGGTCACTAAGAGGTTCCATAAGAAAAAGGAACTACAGTAAAACCAGTTAATATGCCCCAGTTGCTGCGAAGAAATGTATACCGTTATATGAAAATCGTACAGTATATTAAGTCCTAAATATCTATAATATATTCATAAAAAGTATTTTGGAGTTCTTTAATATTAAGAAAACATTCAGCGATTTATATAGATATAACGTTACATTTATAATTGCAAACACGAGTGAATAAATATGTTATAATACAAATTCCTTATTTGAAGTAAAATTGATTCAAAGAATTTGCACGACATTTTTTACATACATTCTTGCAATTCACTAATCCTTACATAATTGTAAAATTACAATGTAATAAGAGAATAAAATAAAAATTCAATTTTCAAAAAAATGTTATATGACACCTTTTTACACACGTATCTTCGATCATGTATATGTTCAGATATTCGACATAATTTTTTATATAAGAGAACTAAAAGCTATCACGCAATTAACATTACATAAATATTTGAAAAATACATTAAAATACGAAAAAGAAAATTTATCATTGTTTTAGTACCTTTTTCTTAAGAAAATAAATAACCAGAATTCAAAGATTTTTAAACATAATATCTAGTGATCTTTTTTGCAACAGTTTCCAACATGTGGAAGTCTATCAAACACGCACTGCTGCACACTTTCTACTTATATTGAACGTAATCACATAAGACTATCACATTCTTACTCAACCAATTTCTATTCTACAATTTATTACATCATTCCGCAATTACCGTAACAATTAAACAGTATGCTTAAATATTTTTTAGAATATCAAATTATTTTATTAATGACTGACTGTAATTTGCTCCTGCATTCCGGTTAGTGACGTTGGGTAGAAAGGAAAAGAACTGTAGAACGGCAGGTCTTTTCCTCGAATTAAATCTTCTACCGATAAGTATGTACTTAAAAACGATGTTAAAAGATTGATGTATAAATGCAGCAATAAATTACAGAGACACGTCGTTGAAGTACGTCAGAGGAATTAGAAAAACACATTTATATGTATATTAACACTGGTACTCATCTAATCGTCGTTTTATACTTTGATTATTTATGTTTGTTAATCCGACAACTAAAGAGAAAGACAGATGATTTATTTCTTGCAACTATTATTCAACACTTTTTAAGGCATTTCTAGGCTTGATAATACAAGAATGCAGTATAAAATGGCACATAGTTTCATAAATATCCTTTTCCTGCAAATCTTTTAATGTTCGCTTTTTATAGCTGTCGAGGCAGTGACATATATACATTTTATATTCCATGAAATAATTCGGAATATGTAAGCAAAGATCGTAGATATGCAAATATCGTGGAAGATTCAACATTACGTATACCTGTGCATTATTGTAAAGTGTCCTGCAAAGTTTCTACACAAACTTTGCCAATGAATGTCATATAAAAAAAGATGATAAATGTTTTGTTAATTCAGTTGTCTATACGCAACACTTTTTTGTGCTTTTATGTCCATAAATTTGTTGAATTATGTATTTAGTATTGTATTTCGTAATAGTTTATTTGTAGCTTGTGACTTCAATTCATTTTTCTTTTTATCTATTTTTTTTAAGAAAAGTAAAAAATTATTACTATTTTACAAGAAATATACCTACATAAAAATTATGTATATTCTTATAATTTAAATTATTGTTTCATAATTAAATTGTTAATAAAGAATGCAACAATTAATTCTAAAAATAACAAGAGAACAATAATTTAGAAGAGTATATTTCTGGCAACGTATTTATAAAAGTTTCGAACCTATTTAATCAAGAAATAAAATCAAAATTCAAACCTATTTATGAGTTAGACCATCCCTTCACTAATGGTGGTTATCAATGTTAAATTTCGAGATATGTAAAACTGTTTATATCTTTAAAGAATAAAATTTATATTCCTATGTGTACATAACCTGTTTTCATCTTTAGGAAGCGTAGAAAACTGTTCAAAAATTTGTTCATTTATTTCTGAAAGACTCTGTACGTTTCAATGTCGAGTCTAGTTGGAAGTGCCTACTGTTTTTATGTTCCAAAATAGTTAGAGAGGGTTCGAATTCAATTAATCAAAGTATGAATCTACTTCCCAGGTACTCCATCCCATCACTAACACTTAGCATTTACGATCATGTATGAAATATTAAGTGATCGGCCAGTTAGTATCAGGGATAGAGTGTGCAATGGTGAGTGGTAGCAAATTTGTTAGGTATCTACGATATACATATACATGCCAGACACTGTTATTTATAATAGAAAGTACTGTGTACTTCGAAGAAAATTTTAAATCTACAGTTAATGTAATACGAATACGATTGCTTAAATGACATAATATTTATGCTGCGTGTGATACAATTTTCCTCGACTTGTTCTTTTCAGTTTTTTAATGAAATTCATTCATGATTAGTCATTGGTGACCAACATATCACGATTAATATTTTACATGGAAATAAATTACGTCAATCATCAGATATTACGTGTTATTCCTTTAGACTCACATACCTTTGAGGACTAATTATAAAAAATGACTAATGTTCAATGATAATGTAAATGAAAGCTAATAAAAACAAGTTTCAATCGGTCACAACATATAGCTAACATCTCTCAATAAGTATTCTGCATACTTTAAATGTGATTGAACAGCTTTCAACAGTAAAATCTCATTAGTAGAATCTCATTATGTCCACACAGAACTACAGCATCGGAATATCGAATTCGTTAACAATTTTTTAATACTTTTTAGTAAAAATTTTCCCCTGTTTAATATATCCGCCATCTTAATTAACTAAGTAACATTGAATTTATTGCAGACAAAATTGAGACGTTACTTCATTTGATTTCGTTAATATGTTGTTCATTTTTTAAAATAATTTAGAGTTTGTTAGTCTTATAAACGTTTTCATTGACAGTTTCGCATAGATAATGATTTAGCAACAGATGCATGTAACATGTAAAGTAAAGTGTTCTAGGAAAAAAAAGAACTGGACTTCCTTGACCCATCGTTAAGACCTTTTTACACCTGTCGTACACAGAGGTTAGGAACAAAACATATATTTATATCCTTTATTTGAAAAAGCTTTTAATATTTTGGAAATTGTGGACTGCTATTTCACACATAATAATTATAATTAGGCATTTGGTGATTTGGTTATTTGAAGCTTGGTAGGTTTAAGAATTTAGAAATATAAATAGTTGGAAACTTAAAAATTTTCAAGTTTAGCAATTTAATAATTCGGAAATTTAGAAATGTAGAAATGTGGAAATGTGGAGAAATAGAAATATAGAAATATAGAAGAATAGGAATTTAGAAATTTCAGATTCTAAAACACTTAAATTTTCAAATAAAGAGACTGACTTCCCAAGGTGCACTAGCTCATCACAATTATATTGAATCACATAAAAGCAGTAGATATATTTGATATCGACAGTTAACGTAATTTTTAATTTTTCAAATATTGATTTTATTATAAGAGAAATGATGTAATAAAGATATTTTGCCTCGGAACGTTATAAATCGTTCGGGCAAAGTTTATGCGAAAACATCTAGGACACCGCGTACAGTAAAAGAAATCTTTCAACCTTTTACGTTCTCCAAGACTATATAAGAATCTATTAAAGTGCATGCGTTTCGACATTACATAAAAATTTTAAACAAGTTGAGATTCGTAGCTTTTAAATTGATTATGTCGTCGGAAAAGAAGATGTGTATTTAAAAAGTCGGGTACACAAATATATGTTGAAAGCACTCACAGAAAAATTAGTTTTGAAAACAAAAATGTTAATTCTATAAAAATAGCAGAACAAAATTTTTCTCAGTCTTAATCGTTTTTCAATATTATTTAAATTTGTATTTCACTTACAACTATCATACATTTCATTATGACTTCACATGCTATGGCAATATGTATATTTTAGATATATGATAATACATTACAAACTTTGCTTTTTTATATTTATATTGATTAGATCAATTAGAATAAATGGAAATATTAAAAGGGTCATACTACCGGAAAAAAAATGTTAATTTTTTTCATTCTAATTATTATTTATATTATTTTTTTCATTCTTTCACTCTTAAATTATTTCGAATATATAGAGAAATTTCGAAGGCTCTTCCACTTTACTAATACTTTGTATAGGCAAATGGTTCGGTGAGTTTAAAGACCACATTTTGGTTTAAAATAATGACTTCGACTCGACAAAACGTAAAAAGTGATTTTACACGCGTATAAACAAAGATTTATTGCGATTTACATTCGATAAGCTACAAACAATACTGAAAGGCTGAGAACTTTTAAAAATGGAGCAACAGCGAGTATTGAACTTGTAACGTGGTGAAATGACAGCGGGAAGTAACAAGTGTTTCAAAGAGAATGCAAAATGTATATAATGGGTAATTTCTTGGTCGTATACACAGATCCTGAACGTTGGTCTGTTATTTAGGGAGTGTCATTTTTCCTACTATTACTAACAGTGTTAATGTCTTACACATATTTTCAAAAATTTGATATTTGGGCATTCAAAATTTCTTCTACAAGCGTTCAAACTTCCTGAATTCCTTAGTTCCCAAAGCATCAAATGCTTAAATATTCTAAATCTTCATATTCTAAAATTTACAAATTCCCAATCTTTCAAAATCCCAAATCTCTAAATCTCTATGTCTCTAAATTCCTAAATCCCTAAATCTCTAATTCCCTAAATCCCTAAGTTTCTAAATTCCTACATCCCTAAAGCCCTAAATCAATAAATTTCAAATCTCTAAATTCCCATATCCTCAAACTCCCGTATTCCTAGGACCCCGAACGCCTACATCCCCAAATTTCCAAATACTCCAAATTATGAAATTACTAAACAGATTTTAAAAAATTATCAAATTTAAAAATTTGAAAACTTTTAAGCAGAGGTTAATGAAATAACCTCTTTCTACATTGCCAATTGCTACAGCTCACCTGTAGCAGTATAAGAAAACTATATTGTTATATCATGTTGTTATCTAATAACATCAAAAAGTAATGTCGATTTTTACTCCCCGAAGCAGTACTAATTAAATGTTTTATTAATTCAGTTAAATAATGTTATTACTATGCTTAACTTCTTACATAATCATTTTTACTGTATTTTTATCTTTTCTATCTCTGAAAGACCAATTATGATGACTCTTACGAAATGTGTGTCGCAGTGTTAGGATAAATATACTGAAGTGTCGAAAAAAGGACAGACAAGAAATCTTTTGCGTGTGTACTTCTGCATATGTTAAAAGTATGTTATAATCTTCGTCATAAAATTAGCTATAAAAGTTTCGGAAAAGAAAACCTTGATGATATTCAGATAAAAGACACGTAAATGATGCATTTTTCAACATGCGTTAGCAAAATTACATATAAACAGGAAGAAAGATGTTACATTGAATTTTAAATGAGTATATTATATGTTACACTGTCATAAACAATTGTTTCATGGGAAAGTTTCATTTAGGGACAAATGTTGAATAAAATTGAAATAACATTTTACATTAATTACACATGTAGTGATTTTAAATCTTTTATTAATCATTTTATTCATTACCGCTGCGTTTTCATTCATGAAATTATTACCCTAATCTTGTAATTGAAGAATTTCACGTCTTGTTAAAATTAAATGAATTAATACATGTAGTTTTTATTCTTGATTTACAAATATTGTAGATGTGGCGCCCCACTGCCCGTAGAGCTACTTTGCATTCTAATTTCAGAAATGATCAGAGTTATAACTTTTCTTGATCATTTTCTAAAAAGATGTTTTGTAATATGGTTAGATTTTATGGTAAAATCTTATTCGATAGGATAAATTGACAAGTATCCAGATGACTTAATGTAAAATCGATGTCACTTTACCTTCGGTAAATGACTGAATGTACTTAAATATTCATAATGTATAAAGAATTCATATTAATGTATGAAGGAAGGCTTTTATAATTGCGTATATCATAAAATTGTATAATAAATACATAGTATACATATATTAGAAAGTATGAAAAAATGTTGAAGTATATACCTATGTTGTGTACAGTGCTAGTATTTAAAAATAAAGTTCCTTAAACTTGTATTATTCAGTGCTTTGAAGACTCTCTTAAACTGAAAATTAATGTTGTATATAATTAACCTCTTTTGCACCATTTCTAAAAATAAATATTTAAAAAATATCGTCGCAACCTTGTGGCAACCATTCTTTTCCTACGGGAATTTATTATTCAAGTTATCGTAATTTACAATCAAATAACGGAAATGACGAGCCATTATATTTTGCTGGATCCATTTCATTAAATTCGACGTTCCATTGAAAGAGTACGCGGCAATCGAGTTTTTATGGCTCGTACATTTAAAATAATAACTCAAACACGCAGCTTTCTTAAACTAATTATAAATGAAAAGAGTCAAAAAAATATCAAGATATTTATTATTGATGTAAAATATATTACTGAATTTTATTTTATATTCGATATTTTATCACTTACATATTTATTTCTCATTTTAAAAATAACATTTATTTATTAATATCTTCCTTTTTAATATCAAGTGAAAATAAATAAATAGTTTAACAGAGTAAATTGTTTACTAAAATGTTTACAAAATAGTATATGTTTATTTGTTTCATTAACCTTAATATTTATACAGTCATATTATTGTTAATCATCATAAAAATGTAACAGACATAAAAATTTCAATAAATAATTAATATTATTCTTACATAAGTGTATTGTTCATTTTTCATGATACCTATTAAAAAATAATCTCATTCTAATTCAATATTTTCTTTAATATTTCGCATTATAATATTGTAACATATAACAAATTATAATGACCTTTTTTTAACTTTAAATATACCACAGTTAAAATGACATAGAATTAAAGCGTTATATAAAGTTCACTATTTCAATAACAAAAGCAGGTAACAAAAATATTCTATACTTTAATAAAACACACGATATAATTTTATTCGGAGTTCCACACGTACGAGATAATACTTTTCGAATAAGTTTTAATTCTTCCCCCACGAATGAAAATTATTCCACCAACGATCGTTCCATAGAAAAATAAATTATGCTTTATTCTTCATTATTGAAATGATAAAATACTTACACGGTCCTTATTGCAAATTGCAGTCGTCCCATTTCCCACGTTGCCGGCTGAAATCTTCGAAATCGTTGCTGACATATTCAAACTCTAACCAGTCGTCAATAGATCTTCGCTATCAATCATTAAGTCGAAACTGGTGTACATACAACAACAATATATCGTTGTGTCTCTCGAGTTCGGTGAAAAATCGAATGAAACACAGGTGTCGGGTGTTCACTGGTCGCCGAAAGAATTCACTTTCTGATAGGTAAAGTTCCACTTTGGAGAAAGAACAAATACATAAAATCGATTGTTCGTGCACAATCTTTTAAGGAATACCCTCGGGTAGAAAGAAATTTAAGTGTTTTCTTCTCGTGTCGCGTAGACTATGAAAGTCTTCTTGGTATTTATTTTGC
Source organism: Megachile ligniseca (assembly GCA_945859555.1). Lineage (NCBI taxonomy): Eukaryota > Metazoa > Arthropoda > Insecta > Hymenoptera > Megachilidae > Megachile > Megachile ligniseca. The sequence continues at coordinate 3,356,026 of OX243777.1, forward strand.
AGCGGGAACCCGTGCGCTCATAAGGAAAGGCCGAGATCGCAACCAGATCGTTCACAATGGAACAAAAACTCGTCGAATGGAGAAATAAGAAGAAGGAAAAAAATAAAGACAATGAATACTTGGAACGTGAACAAAGAAAGGTCCACGTGAGTACACCGACCACAAAACTGATGTTAGTTAGTCCGCGTACTAAAGCGGAATACCTACCAACAGTGAGTTTGCTAGGTCGATCATGCAAGCCGATCTCCCTCCATGGTTTCACAGCTAGCCGTGCAGATACCGGTACAGAACCGCACTTGTTGATCATCTTCAATCGAGTTCATTCAATTTACCTTCACACAGTGGACGTATTTATACTCAAAACGATGACCAAAATTGTTTAACGTTTCGACGTTCGCACATTAAAAATTTCATTCTTGCACTTTTAAGTTCTTTTAGAAAATTATTTATAATATTCTATTTGGGTGCAATTTTCTACCCTTAAAAGCTATTATCACAAAAGTATTAGAAACTTATTAGTAATGCCCGGTTACTGTTACTGCGACGTTATATTAAAATTTATTACCTGAGTTTGCATAGCATATTTATGTAAAAAGGTACTGGACATAAGTTCCTTATAAATATATCTAAATGTAATTGAAATTACGAAAATAGCACAGAGTTAAACGCTTGCTCTAAAATTACTTATTTTCAAATTACAACTAACATCTAACAGAAGAAATAAAAATAAAAAATTGTCAAATATTCATATTTTTAAATCTTCAAATTTTCACATTTTAAAAGTTTTAACGAATTAAGTTTCTAATTGTTACGTATTTTTGTTATTTACTCCTTAAAGATGGTACTTTTATAAAGAAAATAACGCTATTGATTCGATACACAGGCAACAGATTTAAAAGTGTGCAAAATGTTGCCAAAAAGGTCAAAGAACGACATCAAATATTAGGTAACATACATAAATTGATTTACATAAGTACACTGGCTGTAATTCGTTCGATGAAAAAGAAAATGAATAAATTTAAATAATTAACGTCGAAATACTTACAGTCCTCCATGATGTGACTATAATTAATGGCTTTTACGAATGACACCGTTTGAAAAGAGTTAGAAACTTTCTTCGCTGATTATGATTAAAGTACGTAGGAAGAATAGTCAAGGAATATGTGGTGACATGAATGAATCCGTTAAACACATATCGCATAGCATTAAGTTCACATAACTAACGTTTTACTAAAACTAATGTGACCAAAACATTCTTGTTCATGTAAGTCTCAGTAAACGATATGACAGTATATCAGTTACCAGATTTTAATTTTGATGTATTCTCAAAATTAATGTATACTCTTCTATTATTACCATCTTGTTATTCTTATTATTGTATAATAAATAAATATACATACATGTATATAATTTTTGTATTTATTATGGACGTCCTATTTTATGCAAATTTATTCATTATGTACAAGAGAATTTTTTGTTTAAAATGGCCATACTTAATTTATTATTGTTTTTGATTGTTCAAATATTGTGCATTCTTTACTCAAAGTCACTTACTGAAAAAATGCACTTGAGACAAATGTTTTGACTATCTTAATATTTATCTTTTCAAGCAACATACAATTTTTTTTTTAAATTTGTTCTCGCTATTAAAATGAAAGAGAGATATTTAAGGCGTTCAAATACGATGGGACACCCTGTATATATTTGAGATCTTACAGGTTCTTCAGATCTGTCCTGCTTTCTCTCGCAATTATTTCCGGTACGTAAATATGTACTTGGTCGAGTGGTAATGAAACATTACGAATAAATCCAGGTGAATGTTGTAAAACCGTTCTACATTTGTTACTTGTAATATAAAGTTTATAAATTAACGAAGTATTTATTACATTCGCGAATCCTGTTTTTACAGATAAATGTTTATTTAAATTGAAGACTTTGTACTTGCACTATTAGATTTTTAAATTTCTCATTGAATATTACATCACTTTAGCAGCTTCAAAGTTCCCTAATTAAAATTATATTTATTAATTAGCAATAAATCTGCAAATATTTATGGAGATATAAGTTTTTATCATTTCTCTTCTTCAAGTAATTTAATATGTTTATATATTTTTTGTAGCTTCGGTATGCTGGAAATATATGAATATATGCAACATATTCAAAATATGTGTATATATGTGTAAAACACTTCATTAATACATATATTTATTGTTGCTTTAAATGATTTTTATTCTGAAAGAATATCTTATAAATGATTCAAGGAACATTTGAAAAATGCAAATAAATATAAAAGAAGTAAAATAAGTGCCAGAATTGAATGTCTAAGGAAAATAATCTTTTGTTTACTAAAATGTTATTTATTGGCAAAATATATTACAATTTGTTTACTATATTACACTACGTTATATACGTTTAAAATATTTTTGTTTTAATATTTTAAAAACCTGCTAGTCAACAACGTAAAGAATTTTATATTTAGAGGAAAGATGAAAATCTTTTTTATTTTCACTCTTCGTCTATATTCTCATAAAAAAATATTACTTTCCATTATTTTCATGCATATAAAATAAATAAGTATCAATATGTACAATAAACAATGTTTGTACAATAAATAATAATTTTAATTTTAATCAATTATTAACTTATTACAAGTAATTCAAATATTCCCGCGTTGATGCAAGCGCTTCGAGAGGATCGAGAGTATCTGTTTTGGTTCCATCCCTACTCTTTGTGTTTTGGATAAAACGCTATATTCATAACCATATATCAAGTCAAACAAACTGCGTGACGCATTTCTTAATAAAATTATCTTTAACTCGTTAAAAATGTTTTAAATTCAGTATTATAATAGAAACAAGATTACAATTATCAGTATAGTGAAATTTTATCTCTAAATAATTTAACGTAATTTTATGCACATAATAAATATTTGAAACATCACTACACACAACTTCATTATGAATTTATAAGTATTAAACGTCACGTATATACAAGAGCTTAAATATAAATTTCACTAATCTACCTTTAAATCAAGATAGTTGTTAAGACGCAGTAGTGTTTGTACTATATTGGTCATACCAGTAATAATCAATAAAATGTTTAAGTTTTTGGTATATATTAATAAATATTTTATAAATAATAATATTATTATTGTTATAAAAATATTTAAAATATTATGTTTATTTTCAGTTAACCTTAAGCGTTGGAATTTATGCTGGTATTTACATAAGTCAGAATTATGAGGTATGTTCAAATTACTTGTCATTTTCGTGAGGTTGAATATAAAAGTCAAATGTACAGAATGCTTCAGAAATAAGTGGCCAAAATTTCGTATCATCCTTTCCTTAAGGATGAAGAAAGATCATATACACATAGGTATAGAAATTTTTACTCTTTAAAATATATATAATTTTTATATACGTAGAAATTTAGGTTTGAGTTTTGCCTTTACCTTTACATCTTTTGAGTAATATTCATATCCTGTCAAATGAACCTGGAATATTAGATTTAATCCAGATTTATAAGTACCTATTTCTGAAATGATCTGTACATATATTAATATAACTATAAATCAGATTTAAATTTATTTCAGGTACCCAGGGTAGATGAACCAGGTAGAATAATAGAACGGATAAAGGAATATGCAGAAGAGTATAAGAAAAAGTAATAATTAATAATAATTTACTTAATGATTTTGACGTAATATACTCTGTATATATATAAATATGTAATACAGTTCTTTTGATTTTGAATAAAACATTTTATGTAATGTGTGAATGTTTCTGTAATTTCTGCATAAAGTGTACATAAATATACAATAATTATTTATTTCCAGTGCATATATAACATTATGAATTTAACTATATTTTACGTCATACATAGATAAATCCACCACCAGAATATTCCAACCTTGCTTGTGGTTCCACAAATGCTAACCAATCAGATGCATGCGTTGGAATTAATCCCATGGATTGACATTTATATACTGCTAATGCAATGTTGACCAATTGTCCCAAGAAATATACAAATTTTTGACCAAACGCATGAGTTCCTTCTATTCCTTTAAATGCTGAAAAAATCAATTTTAAAGTATTATGATCAAACCAATTTCCTATATACATTTGTATACAAAACACAGTTGAGTAATATACAAATATTTTGTGCAATATATAGTATAATATAGTTAGTATATCATATAGCACAGTTTATCATTATATATCCTATTGTTAATATTATTGTGAGCCTAGATTTTTAATATCTATATTAGAAACCAATTGAATGCAGAATATTAATGAAATGCAAAAAAGCAGGTAATTCTATTTGAAATGAATTATATAAATATAAATATTAATGTAATACATACTTTGCTGAAGAACAAACAATGCCTTCACTGGCCTGATGATTAACATACCAACCATCATAATTGGAAATATTGATATGGAATTACCCACCATATAATTTACAAACAAATTCATTGGAACCTGTTTAAGAGGACCTAAGGCTAGATCCCATGATTTTTTTATTATCAAATGATTGGAATCTGTTTCTCTAATAGAATCTGCAGCATGAAATAAAGCAACAGCTGGTGTATAACCTGGTGGAGAAGCAATGTCCGCATTTCTTTCTTGCTTATTTCTACAAAAAATTAGACATAATATTTAAATCAACATTTTTATAATAATTGAATATTTAATTGTAATAAATACAAAATTAATATATGTTAATATAATAATACTTTATTGTAAAAAACCGAACAATAAAATACTTGTACAGATAAACAAATACACAGAATAACCTATATCAGGTTGTCTATCTATTCAAATACGTATAACGTTATTGAAAAATTAAACTGTTTATAGATATATTTAGTTTCCAAAAATTATATACTAGTATAATAGTAGCATATATTTAATATAAACTTAAGTGAAAACGACAAAACTTGACATATTCTAATAAACACAATATTTCAAGTTTCAGAATTGTAAGTTAAAAAGTAAGGTTACTGACTTGTGAGCAAAATCCAAAGCCCATTTAGACCGTTTGGTATTTTGCTTAACTGCTGTCATTATTGCAACTATAATCTACACTTAAAATATTGTTATTATGGTTTTTCTACAGCTATGACATACATACATTCGCACTTACAATCGTTGTCTATAGTATTAACTAAATATGTATAGTCACTTTCATGATTTGAATATTGCTATAATCGCTACGAGAAAATACATAGTCAGGAATCGATATCAAGGTCGATACCAATAAATATGAGAATAACTTCAAAATTAAACTTTCAATTTCAGCAATTCAGAAATATTTTATAATATACATAGCGTATTATATTTGATAATTACGTTTATAAGTAATCTTTTTCTATGTAAATACTTATTTTTCTGTTTTAAATATGTATATCATTACATTTTAATTATATAATTTAGTTATAATAATCATTTTTTTCCAAATTTGGTGATTTAGATATTTAAAAATTTTGGTATTTAGAAATTTAAAAATTCAGAATTTTGGAAATTTAGATTTAGTTATTAAACTAAGAGATTTAGAACTTTTAAAATTTGAATCACTGAATATATGCGTTTTAGCAGACTTGCGCAATACGAATGTTGAACACTATATTGTACATAAGTTTCTGTCGCTAAATAAAATATAGTATCTATAACGTGTTTACATTCTTTCGTGACGAGAATTTTAAGTAATGAAGTGAATAAAAATATATTTTAAAGTTATTTGAATACTGATTATGTACATTCAAAGTAAAAAATGGTACAATGTTTCGTGCCCGGATGCCGGAACCGATCAGACACCCAGAATTGGAAAAAAAATATTCATAGGTCAAATAATGTAAAAGTTTCATTTCATAGGTATTAAAATTTTTTTATTTCACATATACTTTTAAATTATATTTTTTTTACTTTGTTCCCTTTTTATAGATTTCCAAAGGATCCTAGAGTATGGCTACAGATATTAGGTATCACATCATCATCTGTTTCAGAAAGATCTCGTATTTGTTCTGTTCACTTTGAAGAAAAATGTTTTGATAGAAAAGGTTGTTACCCTCAACTTAGACCTAATGCTTTACCATCTGTATGTATTAATAATAATGAATACTTTTAACAGTTATGAATAGATACATTGAATGATAATAATTTGTTTATATTTACTTTTATTTCAGAAAACCATTATAACAGAAAAGTTATCTGATCTTGCTAATGAAAATGAATTACCAATCGATGACATTAATCCAGCTGAATTATCGCCCGATACAGGTGTTTTTAAAATAATTTTAATTAATATAGGTTTGAAAGCACTTTCATTAAACCTTCAAGTGTTAAAGCTATGTATCTTACAAGTATCCAGAGTACCATGAACTTCTGAATTTTATTTTGCAAGAATTATAGACAAAAGTATACATTTCTTATATATATATATATATACGTATTTTTAAGCAGCTATCATCTTACAATTAAAGGGTTACTTAACATATCTGTTCATAATAGGAAACTATGAGTAACATCAATATATTTAAATTAACATAATATTCTTTAATATTTTAGTACAATCTATGATATTACAAAAAGAAGCAGTCACTCCCCTGGATGATATTTCTAATTCATTTGATAAAAGTCTATTATTGCCACAACCATTGATATCAAAAGTGGATAAAGGGACAATGGTGTCACCTTTACTAATTTATAATTCCCCAGAGAAAATAAGATTAAGGGAAAGGATCAAATTTGTAGAATCAGAGTCTAGGAAAAAAGTACGAGCTTTACAACAACAGTTACGAAGAAAAAGTGATCAAATTTTGAAACTAAAACACATTTTGAATACTTTAAAAGATAAAAAATTGTTAAACAAACATCAAGTTGAAATGATACAAACATTAGGTGGATCAAATGGTAAAATTTTTTAATTTTTAAATTTAATTATTATTCTTTCAGTGTCAATGTGCTCAAAAGGACTACAATCTACTTTAGCATTTAGAGAATTACGACTTATCCTTAAATTGTTTGCTTAAGATTTGGCAAAGCTGATAATTCATTAATTTTGTTAAAGATATTCAAATTATCACTTACATTATTTTAATTTTCATAGTTATTTGCATTAATGGTCATTGAAAAAATTCCTATTGCATACTATGTAATTAATGAACTATAAAACCAACATATTTATTGATTGTCCTAAATCTACTCATATTCTACTTATAATAGATCATAATAAATGGATTACAGATGATTCAGTATCTAATGATGACTGAAAATACATTAATTTTTCTTATCTATTGTGATACATTAAAATCAGTTTGCAATTCTTTTGGAAATATGCAATTTTGATTGATGAAGCTGATGGATTAATACAAAGAATTGATTGAAATAAATTGCATACTTTAAAATAATGGGAAAATATACAAAACGTAATAAAATTAGTAGTGCATGCATCATCCACCGGAACATGAACTAAAAGAAAAAGGTAAAGTAAATTATTTTGTAAAAGAAATTCATTTTTAGTACTTCCATCTTTTTGTGTTTGAAGTTATTTCAAAATGTTTGTCAACAACTGTAATTCATTTGTGTGTTTATAGCACATGAAATTCATATGAACTTTTCTTTTATTGTTAATAAAAAATGAAAATAAACAAAAAACAATGAATTATGTATTCGCAGTTCTCTTCACTCTGTTAGAATGACAATTTTGGTTAATTTCCAATCGATATAATTTTGACCAATATTTCTATCTATAATATAAATATATATATATATATTGCTTATTTATTTACTTAGTCATTTTGAAATGGATAAATATTGTGTGAATGATCGAAACAAATTTTTAGATAAAATTAATAAGAACAAAAATTCTCTTGATCAAAAATCCGTAAGATCTTTAAAAAATTATAATAACTTGTTTGTCATTATTCTATAAACTAAGCATAATATAATTTTGTTAGAATTGAGAAAATGTAATACATTCTATTAAATATTTAATTTCTTTTTAAATACACCATTATTATGTTGTATCATTATAATTGCATTAGTACTTATATAGTAATTATATATAATTATATGTAACTTATACTTATATGTACTTATTGTACTTGTACTTATATGTAATTATATAATGTTCATGATGTTTAATAATTTATTAATTTAAATGCTCTTAATAATTTTATATAAATTACTACCTTGTTTATAATTTCATGATTTATTATTTTTTAGAAACATAGTACTACAACATCTAACATTAAAGAATGTTTCACAGAATATTCTTTAGAAGATAAAGTTGAAGCTTTAAAAAACATGCTCTCTTATAATGAAAAACATGGACAAATTGGACCATCATATACAAATAAAATGTGTGATATGAAAAATACAACTGGTGTAAGATTATATTTTTCTGATATCTATAATTCTAAAACTGTCTCTTTTATTTATGCGATTTTTTATATCTTCACGAAACTTCTTTTACAATAAATGATATTATAAATGTATGTATGAGACATGTATAAATTGATTTATGTATTTTGATGATTATCTAGATGAAAGAATGTTTACAAATGAGTGAAGAAACACCATTTCAAGCACTTATTTCTGAACTAAGAAATACTGTAATGAATAGTTATTGGAATAAAGAAATTGGAAAAACACGTTATCAAGTTCCAAATCTTCCTATTGGATTAAATCCACTGGACACAACTTTTGGGAAAAAAATTAAGTATGGTAAATCCTTTTAGTTATTGTGCGTACAATTATACATTTTTAATACAATACAGTCTTGCTATATGGCTTTTATTTATATGATACAAAATTTGTAAAGTTAGAAGTTAGAAATTTTAACTTAAGCACTGTATGGAAGAAATTTCATTTATAATGGCCCTTTTCACAATTTTGTTCATTTATATAAACCTATTTAGAATCATATAGCAAAACTCCTCTGCATTATTATAACGTTTGGTAACGATCTCTGTTTACTTGTTCATTGAATGTCTTTTAAGTATTATATTATCTATCAAACAGTTTTTATTAATTTTGTAGAAGAAACTATGGCTGAACTTCTTAAAGAAAAAGTGGATAAAAGTAATATATTAGAGCAAGATATTTTAGAGATGTATAAAAAAAGTCACAACAGTTATTTGCCTGCAGAACAAATTAAAAGACAGTATGAAATGACAAAATGATGAATCTGTAATTATTCTATATAAAAATACAAATTACATTTGCAGTTACAAGAAACCTTTTGATCAAAATTTATATTTTGGAAAACCAACTAATATTGATGCAAAAGGTGCACGAGTAAAGAAACTTTTAACATGGATTAATACTGATGTTAATAAAATAATTAATTCCGAGTTAGATGATTTTATAGAAGATTCACGTTCTGATATGAAAGAAGTAAGGTAACAAATATTATCATTAAACTATTTTCAATTAATTGATAAATTGAATTAAGTATTTTCATTAAATATGATAGACACCCAATATAGAAAAATATGGAAAACTAAACTCATATATAAATTACAGTTTAAATATTAAATATTTAAATATTGAATGCATACTTGTTTTTTTTATTTTTATTTTTTTTAAATAACAGATTTTAATCTCTAAGTAAAGTTGTAAAAAAATATTTAATAAAATATAATATTAGTTTTATAGATCATTTATAATATTGTTGCATGAGGAAATGCAATTGCAAGACATTTAATAAATAATACACTGATTATGAAAACTAAATAGTTTGGACATTTGTTTACAGTTTTTAATTACTGATAATACGATTTAAAACAATACAGATTTAACATTTTCTCTTATTAAATATTAGAGGTTCTTTTGCTTAATATAAAAACAGGTTACTTTCTTTTAAGTATTATATGAAATAATTTTTTCAGAAATTTGAAAAATACACATGTATGTACAAACATAGTATCCGGTAAAATAAGTGAAAAAAAAGGAGAGGACGTACAAAATATTTTAAATGAATGTTCCCAAAATAGTAGTGATCAGATGATACTACAATACAATTACTTAGAGTACATAAATACTTTACGACTAAGACTTAAAAAACGTATTCCAGAAATTCCATTTGCCGATGTTTTTGAAGATTTACTTGATCTTGATAAAGTAACATTTTAATTTTGTTCTTCTATATCAGATATCAATTATTTTGTATTTAAAAAGTACATAAATGACGAATCGTACATATTACGTGTTTATAGGATTACACAGAAATATTACCAGAAAATAAAGTCTTTCCTGTATTAGCCAAATATAAAATATATGTAAATGAAATACTTTTAATGCCATTATTAGATCTTCTTCAAATACGCAAAGGAAAAAATGTGAATTACAATGCATTATTAAATCTTTTAAATTGGAAATATGATTTCCCTACATTACCAAAAATAGAGAGTAATATTTTTTTATTTAAATAAGAAAAACATATATTTGAAATAAAAACTACATTTAAACATTTTCAGAATTACCTGTAGAATGCCAAAATTATAGTACTACATATAATGAAACAATAGGGAATATAGAAGAAAAAAGTAATATAAGTTAGTATGTTTATTTTACATAAATTCTATTTTATTATTAAATCTGCATTATTAACATATTTTTTTATTGAATTATATGTATACACGTTATACTTTATAATACATAAAACAATTATATTTATAATATAGAAATATGTTATAATAACTATCATATTCTATTTTATCCAATCTGTTACTGTATACAGTTATCTCAATATTCTTTAATAATCTTAAAATTATTTTATTGAAAAATATATATCTAAAATTGTTTTAATGTATTTTATAGATTTTTCTGTAGCTGGGATTCCATCTAACACCACAGGAGATAAAACTACTGCCTATAGTCTAATATTTCCAAATATTTTCACAAGATATGGTCTTTGTAATCTGGATCTTTCTAAAGTACATATTACATGAATTTATTTATATTATACTTAAAAAATTATTAAAAAACTCGAACAATACAGTAATAATTACACCAGTTATTTACTACTAACTTTTTATAGGTCCGAAGTAAAGAAGAAATAAAAAGTATTTTTGAGAGGATTGGAATTCAATTTCCCAATGACAATTTTGATTTAATTTGGGAAGAAGAATTAAAAAAAAGTGGTAAAGACAATCTGTCTATAGAAACTTTTAGATACCTATTTGATCAATAACTATTAAATTAATAATAAAACTTATTAACATCTGTAATCTGTTATTAAAAATTACTGTACAATGTATAATTATCAGTGGATTAATACTGTATTTGTTTTATTCGTTCTACTATTTTCAGCAACTTTTTATATTTTAAACAGTGTATTGAAACTGTACACAGAAACAGAAATTCTTATATTTTTGTTCACTATAAAACCATTTTAAAGACTACTAAACTGTATATTGAAACATTGATTGTCGAACACTCTAATCAGAACCTTGATGTTTCTATGATGTAGTATTGCTTAAAAGTTAACATTGACACTCAATGTAACATATATACACAAACAGAAATTGTACATATATAAAAATAGTCATGCCAAACTATGATATATATATATATATATATGTACAGCATACACACACACACACACATATATATATTTACAAATATTTTTTACTTATATTAATCTTTAGGTTTCAAGAATTTTGGTTTTTTTGGTAATGGTTCAGATTCACTATTACTTCTTAATGATGATTTAGAATTATATTTAGTTTTCATTTTTTTCTTACTATTTCCTTTCCAACTTTTTGCCATTTGTTCATCTGAAATGTCTTTTTCTTTTTTTGTTTCTTCTGCAGCATTATAATTGTTTTGTTCTGCTTCCATCAGTTTTTCTATTTCTGGGTTCATTCCATGAAAACTTAACCTACCTTCAATTAAATTTTCACAGAACGCATAACTAGGTTCAATGATGAACCTCTCACTTAAATAAAAAGGAAATACAAAACTTGAAATGTTAACTCATTATACATGGGTCTTTAATTTTTATTTAGCATTTTAACATTGTTTACGTTTATACTGTATCATTTATGGTAAACTTTTAAATTAGTATATGTACAAACTAAACAGTCATAAATTATTAAAATATTCAAAATAGAATTTTACAATTCACTTATTATAAATTCATTTTACGATTGTTATTTGAAATATTTGTATTAAAAAAATGAACAAAAACTTACGATTCTTGTTTCATACGTTTTGTTAATTCATTTCCAAAGTATTCTTCGCCTTCTTCTTGAAACTGTTCTCTTTCTACTTTTTCTTTAGTCCGTTTCATAAACTGTTATATATTTAAATTAACATCATGAACAATTTTATATATAATACTTTCAAATAAAGTATGTAAATAATAAAAAATTTATAACCTCTTCGACTTACTTTCATTTCTAATATACTTTTCGATAACTTTGCCTTATTCGAACTCATTTTGATGATTTTAAACAAAAATTTTAGAATATATTCGATAATTTCAGATAATATTCAGTTGAAAATACGCGTGACAATGTTTTCTTGTTATACCCAAATGTCACATGTATGTAAGCATGTAAGCACGTGTTATTTATTTTTTAAACCTAAACTTGCACACTCAAGTGGAAATTCGGCTTCATTGAGAAAAATAGCAGACTATGGTGAAAATTGTTACATTTATTGACTTTCCCGAAATATTGACACCTTTAAAACATTCTAAAGATAATTAGCATAACGTTTCGAAGCATCTATTTAGCCAAAAAATATTAATTGAATTCGTTCTAAAATGGTACATGTATCGCTATCTAGCGATGACCGACGGAATTAGCAAAATAGAATTATATTGGTTTTCTCTCAAATTAGCAATTTTTATGCTTTTTATTGGTATAGTAGAGTATTTCACATCTACACTAGGATCAAAAGAATACAATAATATTGCGTTAAATGCGCCAGACAAAAAAATTAAAGATATTGCAGTTTATGGATCTTAAAATGCTTTACCATCTAACGGTAGAAGGTGAGATATAATGTAACTAAATCATGAACATAATTTTGCATTCATTTATTTCTTTCAAATACTTTTAGTGCATTATGACGGCATTCTTTTAATTCTATTGCAGTCTTAGAATATTGTACTCGTAAAACAATGTGAAAGTTGTTAATTTTAGAGAATACTGCTCTTTTCTATACTGCGAGTTTCGCGGTTCACCACTAGGTAGCGGTAACTGTACGTTTTTCGATCAATTTCAATTCACACTGGCTTTTTCAGATTAATATTCGATAATTGCATCAAATTGCTTCAAAAAGCAATACTAATGCGCTTTTGAACGTTTCAAAGAAATTATCAAGCGGGAGAAGTCAGTAAATGCAAAATTTGTATTCGAGGTTTAGTCCCATTATTTTGCACCTTTTACCACTAGATAGCTAAACATTTTAAAGTCCATAAATGCAACAAAAAAATGTTCTTTTGTAGCACTTTCACACATTATGATGACATTCTTCGGTCCTATTGAAGTCACAGAATACTTTACTAGTCCCAGAATAGCGTGAAAATAATTAATTTTTTAGAAAAATGTATTTCTCTATTTTGCTCATTCCGTCAGTGGCCGTGAGATGGCTACATTTGTACCATTTCTGGTCGAATTTTATTAATATTGATTGTTTTCTGTTAAATAAACGTTATTATTCTTCAAATTGCTTGAAAACAATTTTACATCTTTTCTACATATTCAATCATCATGATGGTACTGTCGTTATGAACATAAATTCCGATACGTAATTCAATTATAACAGATATTTTAGGTCGTGATGCAATTCCTAAAATTATATTTCTGAAATGTAAAGTGTTGAATAAAACAGCTTGTTTTTAAAATTCAGCATGTATTTTCTAAAATTTAGGAATCTGCCATCGCTTTAGCTGCTATTTTTCCATTAACTCACATAATATATACAAGATGTTAAAGAAAGTCTATGTATTTAGTTATTAATTTTTATTTACACTTTTTATAATAGTCAGATTAAAAAATATTCAATGACTACTTAATGTAATGATTTATTTGTTTTCTTTCTCTAATTTACTTGCAGAAGTATTTTCCTAAAATAGAAAATATGTTAATAATTACATTACAGTAGTTGGTAAAATAATTATAAAAAAAATTAATTTAAATAAACATAAAGGAAATGTTGGACAAAATAAAGGAGTATGGATTTATGGAGGATACCTATTTAATCATATTTATTTAATCTGGTGTTTTGAATTTTGAATTATTGTTGGACTTTTCTTTGTATGTTACTGGGGACTTTGAATAATTTTCATTCTTATTTCGGAATGGAACCGGGCAACTTTCGAACTTATCATCATTTCCCAAAACTATAAGTAAACATTTGCTAATATAATTTGAAAACTATAAGATAAAGTATTTAAGTATTTAAACAAGATATCATTAGATTAGTGAATTAAAATGTTCTACTAATAAGATCTATTGTATTTTCAAATTTTGCAATAAGTACCTTTAAAGTGCTATTCTTAATTGAATTCAAGAACATTATTCTAGATAATATTATAAAAGAAAATGGCAAACTATATTGACATTATAAAATAAGGGAGGAATGATGCAATAAGGTGATATTATGGTTGCATCCTACCTCCGGTTTGTCAGCTGTATTCAATGCTTTCTGTTTAAAAGGTTCAGTTACCATACGAAAATATTCTGATTCAAGCACACTTTTCAATAGTGGAATTTCGGTTAATGAAATTTCCTTTTGGCCATCTCCTGGTTTCACTGAAATTTGTATGCACCACATTGAAATCTGTAGTTTTTCATTACTAATTTGTACTTTGACATGTTACAAATTGTCTTTTGTTTAGTTTTAAATAAATTGGATTTATAAAGAATCTCTGAAATTAGATTGTGATCTACACAAATTATAATAAACTCATTTCAAGTTTAGTAAGATACATAAGAAATATTTTCGTATTGATAATAATTAGTAACATTAAAAATGTCTGTAATAAAGTTCATATTGTTTGCCATTTATAATATTAGTATAGTGGAGTTTCAATTATTTCAATTTTACGTAAATAAAATGTTATATTTGCTAGGTATTTTTAAATTTATATTGCATGATAACACTGTAACACTTTATGTTATTCCTTAAGGACTCAGTTTATGTTATCTAGATACTTGAAACTCTACTGTACATCAGTTTCTTACACATCTAAAATCTTTTTATGTAAAAATAAAGAAAAAAACACTTATTATATATATATATAAATACGGTTTTACCATTTTAATATCTTGATACTTACCACCATAAATAAAATTATAAGTAATATTTCCATAGTGTTCCACTGTACTAAAGGCCTGTTTTGCTTCTTTAGGAAAACAGATGCATCCAATAATACCAGAACCTGTGGCTGTATACAGTAATCGCTTAAACATGCCTCCTCTAAGACCCAGTACTAAACCTGATAAACCACCAATACCAACAGCTCCTATTCGTGGCATAAGATTAGCTTCATCTTGAAGATAATCAACTATGACTGAAGACAATTAATATTTGATTGTATTAAATAATTTGTTCTTTCAAATTCAACTCCTTATTATAAATGTAAATATAAAAACTTTGTCTGAATATAAATACATACATTTAAATTGTTCGAGACTACTTGTAACATTATAGGAGATGTTATCTATTGAAACTTTGATCTCTTGTACCGTTTTACGTACTTTTCGAACATTCTCTTCCACAATAGTTGGATATTCTATGCTATAAAGAATCAAAATCTCTTTTATAATATAAATTACTTATAAAACACAATGTAACATACTTTTTTTCCAACAAACATCTTAAAGAAGTTATATATTTACATTTTAAATTAATAAAATTATTGTAAAACGTTTATCAATATGAAATTACTTGCGCTTTACCATGGCATCTGTTTAGTATACCCATCTTCAGCAGAATAAATGGGTAATTCAGAAGGTTTTATAAATTTCTTTGCTTGTGTTTCATTACTACATGGTGTAGCGTGTTGTCCAGGTGGATCAGTAGGTTTCATTGCAGGTACAGCAGCACATAGCCCACACGGCATCAAGAATTTCTTGAACAACTTCATATAAACATATTACATTTCTCTTTTGAGTGTTAATAATGATACTCAAATAATTTTGAAAATTTAATCTAATTTGCATTCATCATAATTCTCTTAAAGATTTATTAGTAAGGCCAAGGAATTTTATGAAATTTTAACACTTACTATTTCCTACACAATACAGTAAATATGAAATAAAGAAAATTCGGTATAACATTTGGTAGATTTATAATATTGTAATATTAATACGATATGGATTAAAAATAAAGAGCTAACGTAATCTATACCTATATAACTTTATATGTAATTACCACTGTTCGATGCATTTTAAAGTATATAAAATTCAATAATTCTTTTTAAACATATAATTTATGTAGATACTATATCGAAGTATATTACACTACTGACAAGAAATATTAGCCATCGCTTCTAAAATAAATTGCTCCACGCAAAGTACTTTCGAAGTCTGAGGATTTAACAAGTATGCGACATCTACTGTTAATTCCACACAGCGCCATGATAATGAAATATTTAAAAAGAAATCAGGATTGTTTTTTTTTGGAAATTGATTACAATTATGGTGTCGATAATTTTTATTTATTTATTTGTTACAATATCTAAATCTTTTTCTAATTTTAATTATCGGCATATACAAACGCATTAAATATTTGTTAGTAGTTTCACGAAAACTATAGTAAGTATATATTCAATAAACGTTAATACTTTTTTGTTTTTAAATATATTTTTAATGAGTATGTTAAAAAATAATGAAAATACATAGATGTATTTATCTAAAATATTCTAATTACGAAAATACTACAATTATAGTCAGGCGCATGAAATATTATAAAAGTAAAGAAAATGAGTACACTTACCAAATTTATATTTTGCTTTTACAGAAATTTACGTGGAAATAATGTAAGATTTAATAATTAAATGTAAAAATCTTAGTACATTTTACGTTCATATTACTTTATACAGACGTGATATGACATGTTAGTTTACGTAGTCATCTATAAAACTTCACAATGAATACAAAATAAACAAAAGATAATCACAAAATTGAGAAAAATTTATATTTTTATTTATATAGGTTGTCCTAAATATAATATACAACCGAAAAATTAGTACATATTCTTCACATTAAGATTTGATGTACACAATCCACTTTTTCCGCGCAATTATATGTTTTTCTTTGTTTTCTCAGTAAAAAGCAACAAAGACAGGCATATGACCGCTCATATTTCAAAACTAAAATCATACTAAAAGAATTTTTTATTTCTTATTTTCGGCTATTTGTAGGACACCCTATATAATAAGATAATTATATAGAATATAGAAAAACAAACACAAATTTTAAACATCTTATTTGTAAAAAAATTAATTACGTTTATTATAATGCGTTAATTATTATTCAGTTAATCTCTTGATTTTAATACCTACTTTTACACCGGTTCGTCCAAATTCTACTAACACACCTGGTTGATAATCGTCGCAACGGTATACTGGTTCTCTACAAGTTATATCTTTACCAAATATATTACCAATAGTAGATTCCAAAAATTTATGCACGTAATTGTTCATAACAATTTTAAGCGATGTGGTGTATGATTTTTAGTATATTAAATATTTAAAATTGAGATTTCAAAATATGTATACTATATACAAAATTAAATATAATTATGAAGCCATTTTTAAGTTTGAAGTTGATCTATTTTCAGATATATCGCCATTTTGTTTTTTTTATTATATGAATTTTAATTCCAATTTTTACCACCAAGAGCGTTGCCGCGTCTCTATCATAAATGTAATACTTTTATATATATGTATATACAATATATATATATAGAATAATTCTACTGAAAATTGGAAATATTACATAGTATCATAGTCTCTACCATGATCACAACAGAGGCGGGAATTGAACGCATTGATTCAAATTTTGTCGATATTTATTGTCTCAGTAATAAATGGGAATAAAATGTCCTTTTTTGAAACAAAAATTTATGTTCATAATTAAAAGATATAAAAACAATTTATTAATTATATACATTTTTTTACAAAAGTGAATATAAATTTCTTACTGATTAAATCGTTTTTGGTTCAGATATTATAGATACCTCCATATCTATTTATAATTGATTTCAGAAAGAAACTATTTCATTTTAAAGGTGATGTTTCCCAAAGTTTATCAGGCTTCATAATATTCGTAATCATTTCTTGACTAACAGACCATAATCTTGTGGCAAGTGCGAGATCTAGGGCAACGTTTGATGGATCACAACGATAACAATTATTGAAATAAACTCCAGTCACACCTTCCAATTCTGGTGCAGTTGCACAAAAGACCGATGTACTCGCTGCTTGTTGCTGTAAAATTAAACAAATTTTAAGTAAAGTTTACAATAATTTTTACTTCAAATAAATAATTGTCGTACCAGTGATTTTGTGAAAGGTCGCACTAGCATAAATAAAAATCGTAATGTCCACGAATAACGAGACAGGGAAGAAGAAACCATATTACCAGGATGGCAGCTGAATACACTTACAGAAGGCCAACGTTTTGCCAATTCTTGTGCAAATAAAATATTACAGAGTTTGGAATTATTATATGCTCCCATATACCAGTATTTATATGCAGGAGGAGAAAGAGTTAATTGATGAAAATCTTCTACTGTTCGAAGAGATGAAAATCTGTTATACAAATTAAAATATTATAGATCTAGTTATTATAATAAAATTAAAGAGTTTCATTCTTATGCACTGCTTCAAATAATTAATAAATTTTGAATACCTATGTGATTCACTTGAGACAACTACTACCCTAGAATTATGACAATTTCGAATTTGTTGTTCTAATAAAAGTGTAAAATAAAAATGTGAAAGATGATTAATTTGAAATGTTGTTTCGTAACCATCTTTTGTAAGTTCATAAGGACATGCAAATACTCCAGCATTCAAAATAAGAATATGTAAAGTTCTGGAAATAGAAAACTTATTAATGACATAAACAATGAAGGAACAGATAGTATATCATAAACATTTACCTATATTTTTGTTTAAATTTTTCAGCTGCTTCTCTAACACTATGTAAAGAGGACAAATCTAAATGCAATGTTTCACATATTACACTTTCTCTCTCTTGTTGTATTTTCTTA
This sequence comes from Megachile ligniseca, assembly GCA_945859555.1. Classification (NCBI taxonomy): domain Eukaryota; kingdom Metazoa; phylum Arthropoda; class Insecta; order Hymenoptera; family Megachilidae; genus Megachile; species Megachile ligniseca. Next base: position 3,375,267 of record OX243777.1, read on the forward strand.
ATTGCTTCTTCACCTTTCTTTAAATCTCGACATGCTAAAATAACTTTACATCCATGTAGAGCTAATGATCTAGCAGTTTCAAATCCTAGAAACATAATATTTTCTTATAATAAAAAATTATTTTCATATTGAACAAACATAATTGCTGGTTTTTACCTATGCCAGTATTAGCACCAGTAACAATAGCAATTTTTCCTCTTAAATCTCTACCATGTAAAACAGATAATGCTGTGCTACTACTATCAAAGCGCTGTCGTACAGGTTGTGATGATTCTCTATATTCCGTAGCAAATGCAAGTCGTGGATCAGTATATGTTGTTGTACGGTTTACATGATCAATAAATAAAACTCTACCATCTTCTGATACACATCTATCCCATCCAGATGGTAATTCTTGAAACATAATATTACAATAGAAGTTCACAGCATTTGAGCAATATGTAAAATTTATTAATGTACAACTACTTAATACTCTTTAAATATTTAAATACTTATTAGATACTTTGTGTTAATAATATAAGGAAAATTATGTTTTACATTCAGTTGTAAATATAAAAATGGATTATAGTTATATTTTACAGTTTTAAACTGAATTTAATTTTAAATTAGATTAACAATGTAAGTAATCAATGGAAGTAAATAAATTTACAGGATATCATACCGCCTTCAACAATTTTTTTACGGCCTGTTCTGGGATGTGTCCACTGAGTACCTTTTGTGTAGTGACTAAAAAAGATATTACACGTACAATTTTATAATTTGTAAAATGAAATTTTTACCATATCAAATTATAATCATGCAGATTATTTAGATAATTTTATTTTCTGCATACTAAATACAAGTTTTTATTTATGCATTCAAGAAATTTAGTTATTTATAATAACTATGGTTTACTTCACATAATAAACGTTTCCATCAACAGTTGTCATTTCTTCCCATCCAGGAGGTAATTCATCTTCACTGTCGGAATCATTCAACATACCTATCATTTTCTTAAAATTTATTATTTGTTACTTTATATCAACTGATACCAGATATACATTTTTAGAATTCGCCGCATGGTGCAGCACCCTCGTGACCACCAAAACACCGGGCGTGAGTATCATCTATTACTGTCTGCTATTTTTTGCCTGATTTTGAAAATGCCTTTTGCAAATTAGGCATAAAGCATGCCACTATGCGGTTACTCTTGCAGGCTATAGAGAACTGTTCCCCTTGGCTGCCATTTTTCCTAGAGAAGTTAGATTGCACGTGCTTGCCACTTTGATTGCTACAACTTCAGGGTTTGAACTTATATGGGATTACTGTTTATAAGTATGGTATAAGCAACTATATTGGATACAGTGAAATAAGTTGGTGTGTATTTTATGATATATTTTAAGTGTGGCATCGTTTAAATGCTTTGTGATCATGGTACATTTTATGAGAATAATTAATACTGATTATTAAGCAGTAATCATTCCACATACGTAAATCTCTCTGGTCTGAACTTTTGCGTATATTGTACAAATCCCACATTGATTGATGTTTTGCCAAATGTAGAAAAGAACAGACAGCAAAACACACATCCACTACTTGCATATATTATATAAGTTCTACATTGTCTGATGTTTTGCCGAATGTAGAAAAAAATATCGAGTGAAAGAGACCAAACGTAAACAAACAGTAACACATCGGTGGGACAATCGTAATGCAAGAATGAAACTTCCATTTTCGATTTTTTTTTTGTGTGAAACTTTTACTAACATATTTGTAACATTTTGCTGATTAAAATGAGACTAAACACGATGTAATTCGGAACATATTTATTTGTAATTTCAAACGTTACGCTTACATTGAGAACATCACTCTCATAAGTTATGATAAATAAATATGACCCGAATTATATCGTGTTTGGTCTCATTTTAAACAGAAAAATATGAAAAATCTATTGGTAAAAGTTTGATAATGAGAAATAACATTTTTGTTCATATAGAATGATTTCTGTATGTATAGTTATACATAGTTGTATGCTATCATGTACTGGATATATGATAATAATTCTTTGTTTCATTGTATTTCACTTCTTTTTTCAGATAATTATGACTAAAGTAAACAATATTAAGATGGAACCAGATGATGTTAATATACTTATACAAGAAATAAAAGAAGCTAATAAACTTTCAACAGAAGAGACAAAGGTGATGCACCTACTAATAATTGTTTAATTTTTATATTTAACAACCAGCTAATGTATGTATAAATTACTATATCACATAAAAATAATTATAAAAACTTTTGTTTATTATAGTACTTGAGATCATTATGTATACAGTTAAAAAATCCAGTGTTACCACAGCATCAAATTGAATTGCGTGCTGGGTCTCATTGTCCAAGTCGTGAGGAAATAGAAAGGTTTGAAAAGATAGCACCTATTAAGAAAGGATGTTATAATCCAGAAGAAGATGAAATAATTGCTAGTAATTGGAAATCATTTTGCAAGGTTTGTTCATCATATAGTAACAACTTATATAGCAAAATTCGTAACTGAACAAAAGTATGTCTTTGTAGCTGCATGATTGGAATTCTAAAAATGTTCAACCCTTTTTGCATTTGCGAGAAGACAATATAGTGTATATTCGGAGTAAAAAAGAAAGACGGAAATTTGTGCAATTTTTAGCAGATGGTCTACCAAATAGAACTTTATATAGCGTATATCATAGATTCAGGAACTTATATGCAAATCATTTACAAAGAAGGTAACATTTAAAAAATAAAAAAAGATAAATATAACCTTAGATAAATTTTAATCTAGTAATATAGGATTCTAATTAATACTTTATAAAATTTCTTAGAAACCTATCAGAGATAAAAGTAAACTGTAAATTTTTGTGTAAAATTCTTAGTTTACAAGTTAATGGATTTTCATTAAAATATAATTTTTTATTTACATTTTTCAGTAATTGCATATTAAAATATTTTAATTCTTTTCTTTTTAAGACATTATGCATTTAAGTTATCAATATACAACAAAATCATAGATATATCAAACAATTATATCATTTGATTTATTAAGTTTGTTTTGGAAATATAGGATACATATATACAAAAAGATAAAATTCCACTGGAAAAAAATATACTGTATAATTCGCGATACAAGGTTGCATAATTGATACTACTGTATAACTTAATCAGGTCTATCAACATTTTTTTACCATAATCTATTTATTTTAAATGTTATTAGTATTAATTTTCAAATTTTTTAATTAAAAACAAAATATTTTTAAATAAAATCAATGATACTTTTTATTTAAATTAAATATGTATTTCATAGAACGAAAACGTACAATAAGGTTAAATATATCACACATAATGTTATAAAATTTATATACAAATATATTTTATATTTTTTTAAGTCAAACAATTTCATTTTTATATAAGTTTTTGTATTATTCATAATGGTAAAGGCACATATGAACCCTAATGTATCATAATTTGTTATAGAATATATATTCAGTTATATGTAAACCATAAATATTTATGTATTTGTGATAATATATCAGTCTGCAAAGTATAAATAAATCGAGTAATCTACAGACTGCTGATCTTGTAGAATGTAACATTTATGTATAGCTTACAGACTTCGATATATCATAAAAGCATAAAGATCCATTAGTGTAGTATATCATATGATGTTATTGATTTAGGAAATGCTAATCTTTAACTTTGTTTACATCATTAAGGTTCCAACCTGAAGAGGACAAAATGATTTTAAATCACTTAGAAAATAATCCGAATCTTGATGACAAACGGAAATATGCTGACTTAGCAAAAATTTTGAAACGAACTCGGGCATCCATATGGCGTCGCTATAAATTACTTAAGAAAAAACGCGAAAAAAATGTAAAAAGAGAACCATACCTCTAGTATGTCATATTACTTATTATTGCTCAGTGTTTAAATTTTTAATATAGTTTTGTGGTTTAGTACATTCATGTAAGTAATGTATACATTTGATTACATCTATTATTGTAACATAAATTAAATGAAGTTTTGCCAATTGTATGTTAATGTTTTATACTTTATACACGCGCATACACATTAGATGAGTATGTTATAGATTGAAATATTCATTAGTATATGTCAAATACAAAGATTCAAATCACTACTATGTATTAGTATAAAATGTTAGTTAACGTCTTTTTAAAAAAAATAATGTTAATTATTTTATAATACCTTTATATAGTTATTATTACGTATTTATTTGTTAAACTTCTCCGAATTTTCTAATATCTTAACACAATACAAACAAATAAGCATACGTTATATATATATATCGTTCAAAATAAGTAAAATTTTATACATGTAAATATAGAAATATGAAGACAAAATAAAAAATTATGATTTTTAAATAATTTTTTTAACATAATGTACACATACATTTAAGACTAATGAAGATTTTTCTAATTTATATATAATTGTTATTAGTTATCGGTTATGGATGGCACACTAAATTATTATATACATATTATAAGTTTCGTTATTATTCATATTTAAGAAGTGTATCACACGAATTTCATGTATTTAATACGAATTAAAATCAATTTCAGTTTTAAAATGCATTAAATAATAAATTTTAATACGCGTAAGATTCTATTAAAATATGGATTAAAAATAAATCATAATTTAAGTAACAATGAAAAAAAATTTCATAAGTTTATTTATAATATCAATGAATGTATTTAATTTTGACCATTTATTTTTCACAGTAATATTTTCTTAAAATTGTTTATCTTCAATAAAATATCAAGACTACTGCTTCAAATTATTTTTTAATTGTATGCATTAATTACTAATAATGAAACTAATAAAACACAAATTTTAACAAAGAACTTCGACAATATTTGAACAAAAATATTAAACTTTAAATATTGATTATTACTTTATACAATTTGTACAAGTTTTTATGTTTAAATGAAATTTAAAGCAGAACATGATTAATATAACTACACATATACTTATTTTATCAATGTATTTTTGCATAGTGTGAATGCACTAATGAAAATTAAAATATTTAAAGCGAAAATAGTAGATAATACATATAGGAATCAATCCATATAAATGTATACATTTAATTCTTTGTACAAAATATAAATTATAATACTGCTAGTGTTAGCATTAACTTCTCAATAAGAAAAGGATAAACAGTGTAAATGTCACATAATATTAGAAATAACACACAACTCTATTTGAATGCAATTACATATAATTATAAAACTATATGTAACTATGTATACAAGTATATATACAAGGTATCCGAAAATCATGCATAGGTATGATGCTTTATTGAAACACTAATAAAAATTAATGTTTTTAATTTTAAATTTGGAAAATTAAGAATTAAACATATAATTAGTGATTTACATTTTACAAGAATAGAATACATGACTGTTTTCACTTTCACATTTAGTATGAATTTGGGATACCTCATAAATAAATTCATGTATTTACAGAATTGAATTATTATTTTAATTATTTCAATTTTATAAATGTTATAAATTGAAATAACTTAGATATTCATATAATTGAGGATATGAATTTTGTTGCAATAAAGCAGTTGTCGAAAACTTTAAATACAGGAGTATTTAAATAATAACTGTTTAGTAAAAAAGAAAAGTTGCTCATATATTTACACAATTGTATCGTTTCTACAATAATGTTTTATATAGCATACGAAATGTAGCACATTCTACCATTCTGTACTTATTTAGCACGTATACATATTCATATGAATGTATACGTTTAGCAAACATACATATATATGCATATATAATCTGTTGTGATAAATAAGCAAAATCATGTTTCTGATATAATAAATTTCAATTTTTTAAAACATTTGTCCTATCACAGCAAGTGATCGTACTGCAGATTGCACATTATTTACATGAATATGATGAGCAACTGAATGATGGTGCTCCTCTACAACTATCTCTCCATATTGAGCTCGACAACGTTTTTGATGAGCAAATAAGCTACCACTATGACTATATGCTGCTCCACATGTTTTACATACATATGGTTTTTCACCAGAATGAGTGTAAGTATGTTCTTTTAAAGTACTTAGTCTTTTAAATGCTTTACCACATGTTTTACACAAATAGTTTGCTTCTCCAGTATGACGAGTTAAATGTCGTCTAAAAGCAGAACTTACAGCAAATGCAGCACTACATACATGACAAACAAATGGTTTGTCACCAGTATGAATTCTAATATGATTTGCTAAACTGGTTGTTGTAGTAAATCCACTATTGCAAGTTTTACAAACATGTGGCTTAATACCAGTATGAGTTCTCATATGATATGTTAGGGAAGAGTTACTTGGATACACTTTACTACATATGTGGCACAAGTATTCTCGTGGAACTTTTTCTTTTGGTACATGTGTCCTTTGATGAAGTACAAGGCGAGCTTGACTAGCACAAATCTTTCCACAAATTTCACAAGTAACCGGTTCAGCTTTTGGCTTATGTGTAGATACATGGCGTCTAAGACCTTTTTTCGTAGCCATGACTTTATCACAATGTTGGCATTTATATTCACCAGAACCATCTTCATCACTTTCTTCCTTTTTAACACTTTCACTCTCTTGTTCAGTACTTTTTGTAGTATTTGGACAAGAGTCATCATCAGAATCAAAGAATTTATTATTATCAACTAAATTGTCTAATAATCCATGTCCATGTTTTTCTGCATGTTTTTTTAAAGTATCTGGCCTAAAGAACCATTTTTTACATACAGTGCACGAATATTTTTTATCACCATGTACCAGAGTATGTCTTTTCAGATTTTTTAAAGAAGAACAGTACTGACTACAAATTTCACATTTGTACAATTCAGGTGCATTTTCAAAATTATAACCTTCATTTACAGTACCACTTTCATCATCTATATCATCTTCAAGTTTCATTTCTTTCTTCGGTTCATTATTATCCTTCTGTTCATCTGTATTAATTTGTTTAATCATGTCATTTACTTTTTCTGTATGGGATTTTAAATGGCGTACAAGACTTTGAGGTTTAGAAAAACATGCATGGCATAACTGACATGCAAGGGGTTTGGAGGCATGTATCTTTCTGTGATTCTCCATGTTCTCTTGTTTGTAGAACAGTTTTGAACAAATATTACATTTATGCTTTTTTTCATGAACAAGGGAATGTTTTTTCAAACCTCTCTGTGTACTAAAACATTTTGAACATATTTTACATTTAAATTTCGAGTCTCCAGAATCTTGACCATCATTACTTAAATCATAATAATTATCATCGATCTCGTCTTCACTGTAAGTTTTATTAGGCACTGACTTAACTTTTCTACCTGATGTACGTTTCTGTAAAACTTCTTCCTCTTTGATATCATCATTTAATAAATTTTCATCAAGAAATTCATCCTCCTGTTTCTTGTCATCTTCTTCCATATTTTGACTAGTGTCTGGAATTTCTTCAGATTTATTTTGTATATCTATAGTTTCAGAAACATCATTAGTACCTTCTTCTATAAGAGAAGTTTGATGTACATCATTTTCTGAACTGCAAGTTTCTTTCTGAGATTCCTTAGTTGTTTCAAATCCAATAGAACATATAAAAAGTTTTTCATTCTGCATCTCAATTTGGCCAGTATTTAAACCAGATTCACTTCTACAATATGAATTGTTATTTTGTATAAATTCTTGAGAATTTGATGATGCTCCTTGCATTTCCTCTTTTACGAAATAATCTTCTTCGCTAACTTGCTCTTTTGATAATGCTGTTCTTATCTCTGGTTCTGTTTGTGTGCATGTATCCTAGAATATTTAAAAACATATATATTTGATACATTGCATGTACTGCATAAATATATTTTATATTTACCACAATAGTAATTTTTGCTGGTTTATTATAATACATTCGTAATTTGGCATCAGAATGCTGACATTGTTGCCTAAATTCATGAGCAACGCTTGCTTTATAAATACAAATATCACAAATTAATGAAGGTAATCCGTCTTGTTCATGAATTTCTACTGATCCACAAACTTGTATTTTTTGTGGAAGATCAGAAAAATCATTTACTTCTTGATCGGTACAAAAAATAGAAGATAAATTCGTACCCTCTGTAAGGCAAATTCTGCATATTCTGTCCATATTAAGCGGTAAATCAAAGTATTCCGTCATTTTTTGCTGAAAGAAATAAAAATATGTGCCATGATTTTTTTGTAACTTATACAAATGATATCATACTACAATTTTAAGACTAGATAAAGTTTCCTGTAAGTATTTTTTTTATTTCACATACTTTTTCATAAAGTGAAAAAGTTATATTTCATGACATAAACATTGAACTGTACAAAATCCAAATCTAAGTATACATTATATATGCTTGAAAACTTCATTCAATATATTAATAATTATATGGTATTCAATGTATTATTATTAACAATGAATAAAAATTCATTGTAAGTATTGGAATAAAAATCCAAATACATTGAAACAAGCTATGTATTCGAATACGTCAATACAATTAGAAACGTATATGTAACAAAAGATGAGAATGTATATCTGAGCCAAAATCCGTTTTATTCTAAAAAGCTTATTGTTGAAAGCAAATAAAAAAAGATTAACGTACAAAAATGGGAGGTTCTCAACCTTCGGATCTTTTGTGTACCGCGAAAACATGCCACGATGTTAAAACAATGGTTAGCAGTGATGCCCAGATGATTGCAGTGGAGCTTCTTTGATAAATATTGTATTACTCAAATTCATAGACAACACAGTTTTCATGCAAATTCTATACAATCCAAGAGGATAATATTACGTCATACATTATTAATGTATATTTTCCAGTTTCATGATACGCTTCTGCAACAAATATTTAATACTTTTCTATCTCTTTGTTCAATGGCTTCTTTTACACATTTATATACAGAGCTGCCATGAAAGTTGAGAGCAATCTGAATTGAACTTATGAAGCCAAAGATCTAGAGAATTTATGAAATACGATGTTGAAGCAGTCAGTACAAAGAAAAATTGTATGTTGGATGATTGTTGCTACTTACTTCATACGTTAAAGTATAACTGTAGTGCAAAAGATTTGCTAAATTATTATAAAACATAGCTATTTGTAATAAAATATACATGAGTACATTCTTTATGGCTTTATTTTTCGTTTGTAACTAGATTTTAGAAAATTTTGATAGCTTATATCGCAAAAATCTCGTGCATATAAAATTTATTGAGAAGTACAAACTGAATTTTGGCAATTTAATGCACTAAATATTGTAAAAAATATATAAATGTACTGTTAATTTGATTATTTTGTATCTATAAGTGTTTGGAAATTTATGTTGAACAAATTCTAACTTGATCCATTTTTTATACTAATATTTTGAATTCTAACTTACACATACGGTATTATACTGATTTATATAATAAAATATTTTGTGATTGGGTAATCAAATGAAACATGTAGTTTGTAACTAGCAGTATCGTAATTTTACAAATCTTAGGAATTTTATGTTTACGAAATTTTGCGTATGCATCATGCATAGAAAGTTGAGTGGTTTATCTACTTGTGATAATTCTTAGGTTTATTCTTCAAGGGATATTCTTATCCGCCGATCTGTCAAAAAATGTAAATGTAAGACTATGATTGAAGTTTAAGGTTTCTAACATACGGTAATGCAATCGAAGCAAGTTATCCGATTTAGTCGGAATATTGGACGAATGTAGAAAGAAACCTTTTAAGCGATATTGGAAATATACCATTTATTTTTTAAATGCCATTATGGCTCTCCGTAAAGTAAAAGGAAATTTTGAACGGATGTTCGATAAAAATCTAACAGATCTGGTACGCGGAATTAGAAACAATAAAGAAAATGAGGTAAATTCATGATCCTAATTATGTATTGGTTATTGTATTAAATATTAATTATAAGATTATAACCTTATCCATCCAAGTTAACAATTTCAGTCAATTTTTTGGTATCTATAATTATTTTCTTATTATTAGGCGAAGTATATCGCACAGTGCATTGAAGAAATTAAACAAGAATTACGTCAAGATAATGTTGCGGTTAAAGCAAATGCTGTTGCAAAGCTAACATATGTAAGTCTAACGTTTATACATTAAATTTTATCAGTTACATTTATGACATTCATTAATATAATTTCTTTTAACTTTATTTAGCTTCAAATGTTGGGATATGATATTAGTTGGGCTGGTTTCAATATAATTGAAGTAATGTCATCTGCTAAGTTTACTTATAAACGAATTGGTTATTTGGCGGCAAGTCAGAGTTTTCATGCAGATACTGAAGTATGTTATTATTTGAAATTGAAATAATTGATGAGTCTCAAAGAAATCTGATAAACATTTCATATTTGATTACAATTAGATTTCAATTTTTATATGTAAATACCATTTTTATTCAACTCTTTATAATTTAATGTGTAGAATCATTCCTTTATAGTATATGTTTATTCTTGATCAGTATTACATTTTAATGGATATTTTGTAATTTCAATATGTGAAATTAATTCTATATAGGCATCTGTTTTAAATTCAGGTAAATAATTTAGTTATTTTACTACCTTTATTGCAATATATGTATGAAAGAGATTTGTCAGGTTTCTGAAGACAGGTTATATGAAATAAAGAAAGTATTTCTAATAATAATCAAATTTATTGCAGCTTTTGATGTTAACTACCAATATGATTCGCAAAGACTTAAACAGTCAAAATCAGTATGATGCTGGTTTGGCTTTAAGTGGTTTATCTTGTTTTATAACATCAGATCTTGCACGTGATTTGGTTAATGACATAATGACATTATTAACTTCTACCAAACCATATCTTCGCAAAAAAGCAGTGCTAATGATGTATAAAGTTTTCTTGCGATTCCCGGAAGCATTGAGGCCTGCATTTCCCAGATTGAAAGAAAAATTGGAAGATCCAGATAGTGGTGTACAAAGTGCTGCTGTTAATGTTGTTTGTGAATTGGCAAGAAAAAATCCAAAAAACTATCTAAGTTTAGCACCTGTTTTTTTCAAACTTATGACAACATCTACAAATAATTGGATGTTAATAAAAATCATTAAGCTGGTAAGTGAATATTATTTCCTAATTTTATAAAACTAAAGTGAAACACAGATTAATTAAAATATAGGCTCATTGTTATAATTATATAAGCATTTATATATACATAATGCCTTTTAACATGAGCCAAGTAATATTGGTCTTGTTTCACGTGCTCAGTTCTCCACTATAACACTGATTGAGCCGAAAATGGGTCGGCGACTTACTCAACCACTAATTGACCTGATTTCAAGGTTTTCATATTAGTTGATTATGTTTTGTTATCAGAATATAGTGAAATTATAGATATTAGTTTTAGTATGGCATAGTAGCTTGTATTTACTTCTAAAATGTACTTGTTAGCAGTTATTTCAAATATTATGTAAATTATGTTTAGAAATCTTATCATATATTAAATACTGCCATATTTCTTAGACTGCAATTATATTTCCAGTTTGGCGCATTGACACCTCTAGAACCTAGGCTTGGCAAAAAATTAATAGAACCCCTTACAAATTTGATACACAGGTATTTAAAGTATTTTTGATTATAAATATATAAAAATATTGCACTTGCATGTTTGATACTGCTTGTAAAATTGTTTTATTTTTTATTACTATTAATCTAAAAAATGTAGTTCATTATTTATTGTTTTTAATATTTTGTTAGTGTAATTTAATGAACATAAATTACCTTGTTAAATTTTATTATCATTTTGATTATTCAAGTAATCAATTGATTACATAATTATCACAATTTTTTAATTATGTGATATTGGTTTTTAGTACATCAGCAATGTCTCTGCTATATGAATGTATAAATACAGTAATTGCTGTATTAATTTCAATTTCCTCTGGTATGCCAAACCATTCTGATTCAATCCAATTATGTGTTCAAAAATTGAGAATATTAATAGAGGATTCTGATCAGAACTTAAAGTACTTGGGACTATTAGCAATGTCAAAAATTTTAAAGACTCATCCTAAAAGTGTGCAAGCTCACAAAGATCTTATAATGCAATGCTTAGATGATAAAGATGAAAGTATAAGATTGCGTGCCTTGGATTTATTATATGGAATGGTTTCAAAGAAGAATTTAATGGAGATAGTTAGGAAATTAATGGTGCATATGGATAAAGCAGAAGGCACTGCATACAGAGATGAATTACTCTCGAAAATTATTCAGATCTGTTCACAAAATAATTATCAGTTTGTTACTTATTTTGAATGGTAAAGTAATTACTAAGAAATATATATCGTTTCTGTCTATTAAAACAATTTTTATCTATCTATAAATATTTTTCATATATATAGGTACATATCTGTATTGGTTGAATTAACACGAATGGAAGGTACCAAACATGGACCATTAGTAGCAACTCAATTACTTGATGTAGCAATTCGTGTACAAGCTATACGAAAATATGCGGTTCAACAATGTGCCTTACTGCTAGAAAATTCATATCTTCTAACAGGCCAACCAAGAGCAACAATGTCTGAAGTTTTATATGCTGCTGCATGGATATGTGGAGAGTTCTCTAGGTATTCTATGCACATGTCCTGATCTAAATTCATTTTTTCATTAAAATATAATTGATAATATATTAAATTAATAGTGAACTCGAAGATCCTCTAGCAACATTACAATCAATGTTACGATCACAAGCTTCTAGCTTACCAGGACATATTCAAGCTGTTTATGTCCACAATATCTTGAAACTTGCTACAGCAACATTATATAAAGCTGAAAAAGATGGGGATACTGAAACTATGGAACAGGTATATCCTATATTATTATAGTTTTTTTCTATTTCTTCACTGCATTCATTCATCTATTTTCAATTTATCAAGACAAGAATTATTCATAAAAATTAAAAATTATGTTTATTATTTAACATACTTGAATTCATATATTATTTGAAAGTCATTTATTTATTATTACCGATTAATTATTGTACTGCAAAATATAAGTTCTTTTTATACAGACTTTTATTGCTTTCTTATGTAATAAGTTAATTTATGTTTCATAAATATAACTATTAGAATATTATGTAATGTAATCCTTCTACTCTCGTTCCATTATAATACACTATAATTAATAATAATATGTATATATCTGTCCTTAATGATATATGTCAATTTTATTGTATTTTACAGATTTATGCACTACAAGATAAAATATCAGATTTTGTCTGTAGTGGGGACTTAGAGGTTCAAGAAAGATCGAGTTCCACATTGGTTTTATTTGAATGTTTGAAAGAAAATCCTGGATTGGTACAAGAATTGATGGAAGCATTTGAAGGAGAACTTAATCCTGTTGCTCCTAAAGCACAGAGAAAGGTAATTATTATATGCTTGTCATGTATAAACTCATATTTGGATATAATATGTATTTTAAAGTTTATAATAAATCTTTATTACTAACACTACGATGAAAACATATTGAAAATTATTTATTTTTGTTTAGGTGCCGATTCCTGAGGATCTAGATCTGGATTCATGGATTAATGATCCTCCATCTGAAAGCTCAGATTCAGAAGACTTAGATATGAATGATATATTTGTTAAGACCGACAAAACAAATGATTCCTATTCTAAACGTGAATTAATTGAACCGTCAGCAGAAGAACTTCAGAAACGTCGTGAAGCGAGAAAATTGGAACAACAAAATAATCCACACTATTTAAAAGACACATTTAAAAATTCTGGTTCATATCATAATTCATCAAGTCTTTACGAAGAATTTGAAAACATTCCTGTAGCAGAGTTGGATATTCCAATTTCATTGAAGATTACAAACAATCATAAAAGGTATAAAATACATGGCAAAAAGAAGAAGAAGTCCAAGAAAAGTATGTTGAAAGTTCATATTATTTTGTATATATTGTATGACATGTTATAGTATTATAACACAATTGTTTAAATTGTTTAGATAAGAAGGTCACGTCAGAAGATGAACAAGATGATAGTTTTCCGGCTCAAATGGTAAAAACTGGAATAGGCGAACTTCCGCCGGGAGCAGAACTAAGTGATAGCGATGACTATGATCAAGTCGATGTAAATGATCCACACAGAGCCTTAAATATTGACTTAGATTTACCCTTGAGAGATGATGAAAGGCTACCTGTTCTAGAACATAGGATTATTGAAAATAATTTGACTCATGAACCTGTTAAAAGTAAAGGGAAAAAGAAAGAACAAGTAATATTTTGTTTTCTCTTTCTTATGTTTAAAGAAATTTTAATATATTATATTAGAATTATTTATATTACAAAAAATTATACGATTTCATTTTCTTATTAGGGATACAAAAAATCTAAAAAAAAAGTTAAAGAAGCTAAAGAAGTTAAAGAGAGACGTCATGACAATCAATTGGAAATAACTGATATGTGGCTAGAAGATAGTGCTCCGTTAGAGAAAATCCAGTCTCCTATTGTTAATGAATATACTGAAGTATTCAGTCAAAAAGAATTGGAACAAAAGGATACAAAACGTAAAAAATCGAAAAGTCAAGACAAAAATAAGAAAACGGATGAAGATTCAAAGCATCGAAAGTCGAAGAAATCTAAAAGTAAAAAAGAGAAAAATTCTGCAGATTATGAAGAAACTGCTGGAATATCGACACCATCGAAAGAGATAGTACCAGATTTAAAATACAATTTTACGAATTCTGCGGATAGTGCAACCTTAGTACAGCCAACAACTTCGTATGAAGAATTAGCTAAAAATAAGGTGCTTTCTTTAACGTACGAATTAAAACAAATTTCTCATGAATCAGATCATTTAATTGCATCAATACTCATTACAAATAATTGTCAAAAGCTTGTGAAAGAATTAATATTTGAAGTTCCGGATACGCCTTCACTGAAATTAATGAAAAATGTAAGTTATTACCATGTATAAAGTTGGATCTATTAAGTATGAAAATGAAAACTAATTTTATGTAACTATTTTATTCGGTCTGGATCTTTCGTTAGGTTGGAGATGAATTTGGAATAAAACTGCCTTTCCAACTGCCTCCTGAAACTAGCAAAGAAACACAATTTACTATTTTAATCTCAGATGATACATTTGCTCAGACGTTAAGGGGCACGCTTACGTATATGTTAGAAAACAAGGAAAATACAATTCAGGAAAAACTTGATTTTAGTATGCATTTAACATGCAGTAAATTCATGGTTGGTTATCTTCCACATAAGGATATACTAACAGAATTACTTAAAAGTCGTCAGTTCATTTGCAAAAATAGACGTCTTAGAAAATTAGTTGCTTTCTCTGAAAATTTTGATGTTATTTTAAATGCAATTTGTAGCAAGTGCAATCTCATATTAGTGGAACAAATTTATGATACTGCATCCTTGTATGGACATTCTCTCAAAGGACATCACGTGTGCCTTTTATTAAAGTATGATGTAAGTAACAATACATTTATTTTTCTTTTTATAATTTAGTATTTATTAATTTTAGAAAATGTAAATACAAATTTTTATTTTGCAGAAATTAAAACATACTTTCTTACTCGAAGGTAAAGGTGACAGTGACACGTTACTGTCTGAAATTGCTGATGAAGTGTTAGAAATCATTGATGCTCATCAAATGATAAAGTGAAGTGTTTATATTTTATGATTCCTATTCTTATTCATTGCAACCATGTCCATTATATTATTCAACAGCAAAATGAACACTTTACAGAATTCATTACATATGAAGTAATAGTTATAGAAAACCTATCTGTAAACTTATTAAATATTTTCAGAAAAAAATTTTATTTAAACTTTACATCTAATTTAGATAAACAAATTTATAACATATATAATATATGTGAATGTATATGTATACAGAGTGTATCATATAATGGTATCTACAATTTTTAAACTGCTTAAAATAATTTGTCAGAAGGTGTTATGTAAAATTAAGTAGCTCACAATATCTAATTTTCATCTCAGGATAAATTAGTTTTTCATACGATGTCATCACTATATGCATTTATAAAACGAAGTACTATTTGTATGTTAACAATTACATATCTCAATAACGAATTAACCAATTTGTATATATTTTTCTTTCGTTTACGGCAATTTTTGCCTGAAAATTCTAGTAATTAATGAGATAGATATAATTAATTACGTTTTGTTCATATTTTTAATTACTATTCAGCATCATATAGTTACAGTATAGTGATCTATGCTTCTAATCTTTTCGACGGATTGCTTTAAATATGAAGAAAAATATTATATAAATCGAATAATCAGTATTTGATGGCAATAATGCCATTATGTTTCACATTTTCATGCTACATTAGAAAATTTAAGAGTTTATAAATTTGTATTTGTCTGATTTTATGTACCAACTTTTTCTGATACCTTATTTGGAAGTGTTCGAAACTGTAAATAATGTTACAAGATGCGCCCTGCATACATATAAATAGGCACACACATTATTACATGTATATATGCGTGTGTGTATGTGTGTGTATGAAATCACATTTTAATAAAAAGGAAGAGAGATTTAACACTAAAAATTGAAGACATCAGAATGAAAGTAGTTTATTTTATTTATATAGGATTTCAGTTCATAAATTAATGTGCAATAATAAAATAGTAGGTGATAAAACAAAATATTTATTTTTGATCAACTTTTTACACTATTTTAAGTAATAAGAGTTTGGTTGCATAATTTACTATATGTAAATATTCTTTTACCATTTTCGTGAAAATTTTAAAACGATAATTTCCTTAAAAATTGAAATCATGTTTTATATAAACATGAACACCTGTCTGTATAGTTCATAATATTAAATCGTTAAACTATTTTGCCAAAAGTGATAGAGAAAGGTATAAGAAAAACTATTGCGTGAAATATTATGTATAAAAACATCCATTTGTAAAATATTTAAGCAACTGTATCAAACTAAGAATATCATTTATTAGAAATTGGCTACTTTATAAACTGATATCTTCAATTTTATGTTATTAAAAGATTAATATTATAATTATATTGTTGAACAACTTATTCAATTGTAAAATACAACACGGACATCCGTGAATTGTGTGAATGTACATCAATGTTTACAGCAGAATGTATACTTCCTGCATGACTTTGTAATATCAATAACTTAATACATATAAGGGTCTACTTTAAATATATTATAAATATGCAATACAGTACGCATGAAACACCAAATGTAAATAGCTAATACTTGTATGCCGATAAACAATATTTTTATTTTAAATATCTTCCAAAAATTAATTTCATTTTCATAAAAAGAAAGAGTTTTCCATTAAATAATTAATTCAATTATATGTAATATTTCTTTACGTTAATATTACATGATTTTCATTTGAATGACTATTTAAGTTCATTGTTACAAATGAAAAGAGAACGATGAATTATTAAAGAGATTATGAGCATAATTGCCAGTAAATGATTTAAAAATATTAGAAATAGAAATACCGCTATTATATATTTTTATTTTAAACCCGTTACTTTGCGTATATTTTTTGAATGTTTGTTTTTTTGTCGTTACATTTGAAAATATAAATACAAATTTTCATATACCGTTATAACATTTGTTGTGCCAAAAATGATCAATCAGTAAAAATTTCGTCCTTGACATAACATGTAAAATATAAAAGTATAGTTAAGCCAAATAAATATTTGTTTTGTGTTTGCATTTATATATGATATTAAATATACTATTACTTGGTGTAAAATAAGAACTTTATATTTTACATTAATAGTAGCTTATGTATAATGATATTTATATTCCTTTTTACAAATAATTACAATAATAATAATTTGTTAAATTTATTCATAATATAATTTTTAATTCTTTGTATTTGATAAAGAAGAAAAATAGATTTTATCTTTTGAAAGTATGTTATGTAAACAAGTTACCCTTGATGGAAATTACTTAAATTTATGAGTATTTTAAGTTTTGCTTAATTTAAAATAATGCGAGGGAAATACTTTTCCGCCACTAGTTTGGATTGCGTTTATTTTTCATGCCGCGTTCATGTGACTTCCTACTTTCACCCCCTCCAACTCAGTTTCAAAACTATAAGCAAGTGGTGGCTCGTTTCTGATGGAGGTTCATTTCGGTATCTTGGAAAATTCAGCACATTCCTGCAGAAAGTAAACGTCTTCTGAAATGTAAGAGATAAAAGAATGAAAGCCAGTCAGATTAATGAAGAGAAATTTCTTTTCATCTTAATTGTGATATCGTATATTTATATATATACGAACATTTGATTCTCTAATGTAAAGTAAACTGTATATGTTATAATTGAACATTATCCTTTTTATATATAAAACTTTTACTGAATTACAAACGAAATGAATTAATTGCTTCAAAATATATCATATTAACAAAAGTATAGAACAATTTTCGATAAATTATAAATTCTAATAAGTATGGTAGAAAGTAATAGTAATTACTTTAAAATACTCTTCCTAAAACTATAGTTGAAATCAAAAGTGCGCGCATATTTTTCAAGTAAAACCGTTGAAACAAAATAAGTTATACCATCACAAAGCCCTAGTGTCATGATTTATTATTAACTTTATTTAACAAAGTAATGCAAATTTTATAAAATAATGTTTATTTGTGCAGCAAAAAATTTTCAAATAATATAAAAGTTTCGGACGAAAGTTTCTAAAATCTGGTAACAGGAAGCGAAGGAAAATTAAATTATCGAAGGTTGGTATAGCATGTTTTGACATTAGGCTAAGATGGCGGTATTTTTCAGTGTTTCTATGTCGTAGAAGTATCGTGTTCTTCAATTTTTCGGGTTTTCAGTAGAATATTCGTCGTCAATGAATTATGGAGGCTAGTGCGAGTACCGGTACTCGTACAATGCGGTTTATGATGGAGGGTGTCGGAGCCCGAGTCATCCGTGGACCCGAATGGAAGTGGGGTAAACAGGTTAGTAAAAAAGGTTAACTGAATTTAACACAATTTTTCATTAAAACTATGTTTTCTATTTATTCCGAATGTATTTTGAAGTGTAATATTGACAATTTTTTGTTAATATTTTTACAAGTCATTCAATTTTATTTACATATAACATTTAAAATGAAATTAATCATGTTCGTTTAAGGTTATTCTACAAGTGGCATTATTTAGTAGAGATTTGTTTATACCTCTATGTATTTTGCAATATGAGTAGAAATATTTTAATTTTTTCAAAATTCATTACATAATT
The DNA here is from genome assembly GCA_945859555.1 of Megachile ligniseca. Lineage (NCBI taxonomy): Eukaryota > Metazoa > Arthropoda > Insecta > Hymenoptera > Megachilidae > Megachile > Megachile ligniseca. Next base: position 3,394,558 of record OX243777.1, read on the forward strand.
TGATCTACTATATTTGTTTTAGTTCAGATATCTAATTTATTTTGTTTTATTTACATCATTTCTTATAGTTAGTTTTCATACATTCAACAATTTTAAATAATCTTTAATTAACTTCATTTTATGTTTATTTTAATAACTGAAAATTTTGTATTTGTATTATATAAACTTGTATAAATAACCAAAAAGAAAACATGAAAATTGTTTTAGTTTTTGTTTATCATTGGATTTTTCATTGTGAGATTATTAATTTAATATCCTGTTTAATAGACATTAAGAAACTATAATTTTTTGATTTAACAGGATGGAGGAGAAGGTCATGTAGGAACTGTTAGAAATTTTGAATCCCCTGAAGAAGTAGTTGTTGTTTGGGATAATGGTACAGCAGCTAATTACCGTTGTTCTGGTGCATTTGATCTTCGAATTTTGGATTCAGCTCCAACAGGAGTAAAACATGATGGAACAATGTGTGATACATGTAGACAGCAACCAATTTTTGGAATTCGTTGGAAATGTGCAGAATGTGGAAATTATGATTTATGTTCTATCTGTTATCATGGAGACAAACATCATTTAAGACATAGATTTTACCGTATAGCAACTCCTGGCAGTGAAAGAGTATTACTAGAACCTAGACGTAAAAGTAAAAAGGTATTAATTGTTTATCTCAAATGTTTATTACCCACTGTTACAATCTAATACACTTTGTATTTTATACAGATTGCAATTCGTGGCATATTTCCTGGTGCAAGAGTTGTACGAGGTGTTGATTGGCAATGGGAAGATCAAGATGGTGGGAATGGGCGAAGAGGAAAAGTTAATGAAATTCAAGATTGGTCAGCAGCAAGTCCACGTTCAGCAGCTTATGTTATATGGGATAATGGTGCCAAAAATTTATACCGTGTTGGTTTTGAAGGAATGGTTAGTTAAAAATAATTTCAAGTTTAATAAAATATTAAAAAACATATAATATCTGTATAACTCATAATATGCATATAAATTTTAAATCTGCATTGAATTTATCATTTAAGTAATTGGTAACTTTTTATGTTATAGGCTGATTTAAAGGTTGTTAATGATGCCAAAGGCCAAACAGTATATAGGGACCATTTACCATTATTGGGTGAACAGGGTCCAGGTCGTACAGGCCCTCATGGATTACAAATTGGAGATCAGGTAATTTAATAATATAGTTGTAAAAAGTACAGATAATTAAAACGTCTTTTGACTTTATAGGTTAATGTTGACTTAGAATTAGAAATAGTACAGTCATTACAACATGGACATGGTGGTTGGACAGATGGTATGTTCGAGTGTCTAGGCACTACTGGAACTGTTGTTGGTATTGATGAGGATCATGATATCGTCGTATCATACCCAAGCGGTAATCGCTGGACATTTAATCCTGCTGTATTAACAAAAGTACAAATACCAGTACCAGTTACTAGTTCAAGTTCTGATAATCAAACATTTGCGGTTGGAGATTTGGTACAAATATGTAACGATTTAGAGAAAATTAAACTACTTCAACGAGGTCATGGAGAATGGGCCGAAGCAATGGCACCGGTATGTAGTATTGTTTTGTAAGAACATATGAAATCTCTAATATAGAGCTTTTCAAACTTATGGGTTAACATAATATCTATTTTATGTTTCAACAGACAATGGGAAAAATTGGAAGAGTTCTACAAATATATCACGATGGCGATCTGAAAGTAGAAGTTTGTAGTACTTCTTGGACATATAATCCTCAAGCAGTTACTAAAGTCGCAAGTAGTGACGGTAGCGTTCCAGGAAATAGCAGTGGAGGTAAGCTTTAATACTGGAAAAAAATTGAATTATATTGCTATTAAAATTTAATTTGTAGTTTCTAAGAATTATAATAATTATATAAAAAAATATTTTTTCAGAACGCCTATCAGCATTGTTAAAAAAATTATTTGAAACTCATGTCTCGGGTGATGTTAACGAAGAGTTAGTAAAAACTGCCGCGAATGGTGATGCTGCCAAATGCGAAGAATGTCTGAAAAGACCTGAAGCCGATGTAAACGGTGTGTTCGCTGGTCACACTGCTTTACAAGCTGCAAGTCAAAATGGCCATTTAGAAGTTATAAAAATTCTCCTCCGTTACAAAGCAGATGTTGAAATTGAGGTAAATGCTTTTTCTTAGTGTTTAATTTTGAAAGGTAATATATTTAAGGATAAGTATAACTAAAATTATTGGAATATGTTTTTAGGATAAAGATGGAGATAGAGCTGTACATCATGCAGCATTTGGGGATGAACCGGGTGTAATGGCATTGTTAGCTGGTGCGGGAGCTGACTTAAATGCTAGAAATAAAAGACGCCAAACCGCCCTTCATATCGCGGTTAACAAAGGACACGCTGGTGTAGTGCGCACGTTATTGGAGTTAGGATGTCATCCGAGTTTACAAGTAAGTGGTACCATACATTACTTTATGTGGATAATACAAATCTGGTATAGTACTTTTAAATATGTTTATTTGTATAAAAATATTACAAAATATTTAACTTGAAAGTATATCAAGTTAAGAATGAAAATATATATATCGTTTAACATTCAATCGAATGCATCAAGAATACATCAATAATGATTTACTGAATGTTATCGGTTATATTTATACACGATAATAGTTACATATTGCTTAGTATAAGCTTTCTTAACACTTGAAAGAATATTACTTGAATTATAATATATTAATAAAACTATTCTTTTGTATAAACAATTTAACAAGAATAAAGAAAATTGAAAATACAATGTATTGACATTTTAATTCGATATGTATCTTTTTGTTTAGTGTGTTGTATATTTTATTGAAAGTACGTTATATTTCTCAACAAGATTCTGAATAATATCGAAATTTATTACAAGATTATATTTTTGTGGTGGTCAATTAGTTATCAAATTTGCTCGTAAATATACAAGTTGAAGTTTTGACGCTAGAAGTACCAACCACTCAAAATGAATTCAGGCTTTCTGTTTTATTTAATTTTGCACTTTATTTTCAATTTGAAAACATTAACTGCTGGTAGTTTCAGTGTTAATTATTTATTTGTCATTTCATTTACAAAACATAGACGTTTTAGATATTTTAGATATTTTTACATGTACACATTTCAAAAATATTTTATTTTTGTCACATTCGTTTCTAAATAGGACGAATCTCTTGGTACAGAGATTCACAATCTTTTTTTTTTCGTTGATTACATTGCTGAACCCGTATTATTATAATAAAATAGATAAGTAGTTTCCGTGATTTATTATGATAAACATAGAACGTAATTTTTGATAGCTTGAGTTTTTTAATGATTACATGTACAAAAATATTCACAGTCAGTGTTAAATTTCTATATTGTTTTTGTATCTGTCTCCACTACAAAGATTGCTATTTTTCTCTAATATTGATTTCTATTTATTTACTATTGGTTTATATAAACAAAAGAGTCAAGAATTTAGTTATATATTTTATGCAAAGAGGAAGTAAGTGTTTTGAAACCTTCCTTACGTTCAATAGTACACTTATTATTTTCATATCTCATTTACCACATTACGTTGTGTTTATGAAACTTGTAATTTTATCATTTCATTCGTGGCTAAGCAAGAATTTGCTCTGTAGTTTTGTGTATACCACCTGCAGTGAAATTAGAAACTGTGAAGCAGCATAATTATTGTAACACGTTCCATGCCGAGGAAGTACTGGTGGTAATTACGACGTTTGTCAGAAACACGATTTTAATTAAACAAGGATATATATGTTTCAGTTTAATATTCACCCAAAAAACTGGGGAAGAGCGAAATGAACTTCAGCGAATTTAATGTAATCGCAATTTCTGATAATTAAGTTTTACAGTAATATTTTTAGATCATCTGTTAAATATCTCCCATAAATATTTAATTTTCTTGTCTGGATCCTGTTCGTATTTTAGTACATTAATTTTTATAGTCATGTTTATAAAAATAACTATGAGCTATAATATTATCATGATTAAATCGTTCGAAAATGAAGCACTTTCTCGTTCAATTTTATATTAAGAGCATTAACGAAATGTTCATATAGCCTATTTCCAACAAGTTTCTAATTGATGTAATTTTTATTCTAATGATGTAGCATTAGGGGGTGTATGACTTCTTTTGATATAAACCTCGATATCGTTAAAAATATGATAGGCAAATTCGATTAGATAAATATTTTAAAACAAAATTTGTAACAGCCTACAGAGAATTAGTATAAAGTAGTTTTTGTTTGAAAAATTTTTTGAGTAAGGAACATTTCAAGAGATAACTGCATGGACAGTTTAAAATGCAACATTCTGGTTAAACGTAGTGTTTTGTACAATTGTGTGCGAGTTTATATGATAATTGCATACATTAAATAATTATCATACAAATAAGTCATTTTCAGTCATAAAATAATTTTGACTAACTTTTACATGCAAATGTGCTATTGTATACCGCCCAAGGATTAATTTACGAACCCGTACAAAATAAAAGTACTGGAAGCACTATAATATACTTGAAATGCTGGAAGTATTATTTTAGCGAAGTGCTCGTAATAAAAACTAAAGCGATCAAATCAAACTTTAGGCATGCTGCAAAATTCAAATAAAATTTGGTACCTCTACATTTCGTGGAATTAAGCTTTTGCAGTTTCATATATCATATTTTATGCCTGATAGCTATTATTAATAGAATCATGTTTAAGAACGTTTACTGAACGCTGAAAATTTATTAATTTTGAAAATATAATTAATATTTGACAGAGTATATAAAGATAAGGTTCAAAATAAGGATGTAGAAGGTTAAGAATCGAAGTCCCCGATATATGACAATGATCGAAGGGTTGATATTAAAATTTTCAAAAATGAAAGAGAAAATAGTTCTTTTTTAAATTAAAAAATATATGCGTTCGTTTAGGTTAGGATAAGTTAGGAAATGTAGTGGTCTTAGAATTGTAAACGTTTAGGGTGTTCCATAGCGAGTTACTGAAACTACTCAGCTCATACTTTATTACTAAAATGGAATTAGTTTCTCATTTTGACATGCAAGTTCCTACTTTTGCTAAAACTAGAATAAAATTACGGAATCTCAGGTAAACGAGATTCAAACAAAGTTATAAATGATAGTGAAATACATTTAGATTCAGCAATTTAGGCATAGAACTCTCGAAGTATCGAAGTTCAAAGGTACATTTGGAATATACAAATTGGGGAATGAAGAGATCTGGGGATATAGAGAATTAGGAAATACAGAAATTGTAGAACATATAAATGTGGAAATATGGGCGCAGATACGTGGAGATTTGGAAATACGAAGCTGTGATAATACAGAGATTTGACATACATAGAAATTGGAGGATATATGAAGTTGGAATTTAAGCAATTTATAGATGTAGAACAGGGAATGTAGAAATTGAGAAATATAAGAAGTGGGGCTTTAGAAATTTGAATAATATAGAAATAGGAGAATATAGGAAGTTGCAGATTTAGAAACATGGGCATATAGAAATTGGGGAATGTAGGGGAACGCCATATTTTTTGAATGTCATAAGTTATAATGTATTTCAATAAAAATGTGCATAAATTATACAACATTAAAAAGTAGCAGAATAGTAACAAAAACAATTAGTAATAGTTCATGACTGAACAAAACTATTAGGTCCTCCAGGATTCCTATACTACTGCACGTCAATATATAAACTATTGGACAGAAATTGTATGGAAATAAAATACAAGTCGGTAGTACTAAATTACTGGATCTTTTTAATAAAATATTAATCAGCCGATAATATCTTCTTGTACGGGAAATAGACGGCTACAAATTTCTCGTCGTTATTTAATTTTTTCTATACATCTCATGATCAGTTGGTCCATCATTTTGCCATGGATTTTCATCCCCTTTTTCCCTCCCTCGGCTTAATTATTCGGTCCGAAACTTACTTTCCTTCGTTTTCGGAGTGGAAAGGTCGTCGCGCACGGAGAGTCACATGTACGAATGTGAATTAGTGTTAATTCACCTTTGTTACATGGGTATCTCCTCATTTGCAGGAGACTTAATTAATTCAGTTATCTGCCTGGAGGAAGCCTCGAATTCCACCTGCGTTACGAGTGTCGCAGGATTGTGTTTGAGAATACGTGTTGCGCATAATCAAGCCGAGCTCTCTGTATATCTGGTGTCCGGGCAATGGGGTATAACACCAGGGATCCCTATTTTCCTTCGAAACAATTCGAACCTGAAGACAACCGGGAACGTTTTCTGCGATAAACAACGCTTACGTGCTTGGCATACTCGCAAGGAACTTGATGCTCTTTCTTTCTTCGTGTTTTTATAACGTACAGAATTCTTTCTACATCTTAAACCACTGTTATAACGAAATCTTTCTTCCATATAGGAATCCTTTGGTTCCATATATCGAAGGATGAAAATTAAAACACTATGGAGCAGAGCTATAACACCAATACCGTTTTCAAATATTCTGATTATCCTTTGCTTTTGAAAGGTGACACACCATTCGATTTAATACAATTTGAAATTAGTATTTTTTAACCAAATCTATAGTGTTATGCGATGTGTGAACATAGCGAAATAGACAATAGTGAAAATTAATAGTAGTGGAATAATAACTGCAAAAGAATTCATCGAACTTTTCATATTTTCATATATTCTGATATTTTAATCTTTTGCTTTCGAAAGGTGACATACTCACAATTTGATTTAATACTACAATTTGAAAGAAGTATTTTTTAACAAAGTCTATAGTGTTGTATATGTGATTCCTTGAACTTTTCAACTAGTAAATTTAAAAATTGATGTCTGTCAATTGCAAGAATACCTTCCACTGTAAAGGGTGAATTCTCTGCTGCATGATTCCTTCAATTTTGCAAAATAATGAATTTTTGTATTCTTGTGATAACGTAACAAATGAAGAAAAAAATAGATACTCTTTTTAAACAAGACAGAGATTTACATATAATGTAAATTCGCAACGTTTTGTGAAAGCAAAGCAAATAATAGTAATTATGAAAAATAATAAATATTTTAAATAATTTCGTTCGTTACGAAATATGCTATTCATTATTTTAAATGATTTCAATTTTATATGAAAATAATATGAAATTAATATTAAATTATATAACTTTTCGTACATGTACGATCAATTTTAATAAATTTAAATATGACAATCTATTTGTAAGGAAGGATTAAGATTATATGCGTTAGTGGGGTGTAGTAGATGAAAATGTTTCATATTTTACTTAAACGAGATATTTGAAATTCATATAGGGATAAAATTCACTCGTAAGATGATAATTTTTAATCTTCTTTAGCGTTTCTGTATTCTTAAAGGGGAACTTACAGCGGGATTCAGTTTTAAATTGAAATTATTTAACGTGGAATTATAGTTACGTTTTAAATTGGAATTAAACTCCTACGCTGCAATTACGTTTTTAGATCGTTGTATTATGTTTCAACAGCCACCTTTTAAAAAGTATTCGGAATTTCTCGTTGTAATACAACAAATAAAGAAATAAATAGTATCAAGATTTATAACGGGTTTATTTGTGTACAATTCAGTTGATTACCGGGTATTAGAGATATTTTAGCGTGACTTGATCATTTATTTTCGTGAGGTTCTATGGAATTGTGTACTTATAGATTATAGAGAAAATAATTGGGCTCATAGGTATTAGTGCCATATTTAAATTATTTTGTACAAATTTATCCAAGAATAATTAAATTTCCAACATTGTCCACATCTACGTGATACGAAATCATATATTGTAAATATAATTTATTATAATATTCTAACGTCATAATGTTATAATTATAATATAATTATATATGTAACACCACATATTTAGTTATTCATAGATTATGCAGGTATAAATCCAATATAAAAACATAAGTATAAATTAAAAGAAAACTAGAAAAATGAAAAACCTTATAGATACATAACATACAACATTAAATAAGTTAACAATGCAACTATAAAAAGTTTGAAACATTCTACAATGCAATGATTAATACTTAATTTTTGTTATTAGAATCATTCATCTGTATCTTATTTTACGATAGCATAAATATGTAAAATATACAAATATAAAGTTGAGAATATATTGAAAAAATGCAAGTATTAGTAAAAACTAGTCGACTGAGATCGTACAGAAAGATTCGATTATAAAAGATTAGTTTCGCAGTGTATTTCAGATAAAAGAAAATTGTTAAATTCGCGTATATCCTTCTACAAGAATATCTGACATCACGTTTATCCCCGTTCGTATCTGGATTTAAGCAACGTCTCGTTTTAAATCTACCGAAGTCCTCTTCGCCTGTATAAAGCTCTTGTTTTAATCCTACCAGGATCTTGCTACGAATCGACCTAAGTCTAATTCTGAAGCCCGGTCTTGCCGGGATTCAACAAGCTCCTGCTTAGAACCAACTTCGAACTTGCTCAGCACTTTAACCTATTTTCACGTATCTGCATGTCGAATTTGCATCCCCGGGATTTGCTTCTTCAGACTTCCTCTAGAAATTCACAGTATAAAGTTATGTACAGAGGCCGATTATCATCAGCATACACGCGACAGTATGATGTTTATTGTACATGTTGACTTGCTCGCGAATTATATCAGATAAAATATGTTACGACCACATAAAATTACGAACTGTTACTCGTATCTAAAATATTGAGTATTCAATAACGCGAATATGATTTATCTTTTTATTTTGAAATTTAGATCAAATTTTTAGATTGAGTACTTTAGGAATTTTCATATCTTTAAACTTTTGTATTTGTAAATAAAGATTTGTGAATTTGGATGTTCGACAATTTGTGAGTTTTCAGAAATTTGAGAACTGCGAGACATATGAGAAATTTGAGACATGTGAAAAATTTGAGAAGTATGAGAAATTGGAGAAATGTGAAAAATATGAGAAATTTGAGAATTTAGAGATTTAATAATGTAGAAATTCAAGAATTTAGAAATTTGGGGTCAATAGTGTCGTTTATAGTTCTGTATAATTAAAGTACGTTGCACTTGATGGATACTTTCATAAAAAATAAATTTTTCCAAAATAATTTTAATTTCACCAAAATTCATTAATCGACTATCGAGAAATAAATCTAAATTGAAAGCTACGATTTTCGATAGTATAATAACTGAACACTTTTTTATAAATATTTCAAAATTGTTATTTAAACAGCAAGTTTTCAGTCGTAACATTTAATACTTCAGAAGTTAAGTAATTCTATGGTTAAAGATTGATCAAGGTATCCATTAAACGCGGATATTAGAAATTGTTTAAAACGCGAACGCATAGGCAATTACAATAAATTATTGCAAAGCCTTCTTTCGTGTAACGCCCTTTCATAGGTAAGGGAAGGTAATTAAGAAAGTTAGGTAATGCTTCCTCTCATTTTCATAATCACCCCTCGAAATGGTATAAATTAACAGTAAACGTAAATCAACCACGTTTTTAAGGGACGTTCGCCGCAATATACCGTCTTTATATTTTCGCATCGTTGGTAACAGGTGATTTTCTTTCTTTAGTTTCAAAACTTGTTTACATCCCTTAGAAATAAGAACAACACCCTAAAGGTGTCATTATTCTTTCTCTCTCCAGCTGATGATTATATTCGAGTTTATTCTTTAAATCAACCGAATTTTACGCGACGTTTATCACCAGCTGCGTTATTTACTTCAACTTTTAAACGGCTCGGGTTATAACATGAACGTGTACTTGAAGTGGGCTGTTAAAATCCGGAAATTCACGCGGTGTAATAATCCTTGAGATTGTTACGAGTTATTTAACCAAGTTTGTACTGTTTTTATGTCTGCATACAGTGGTATGAAAGAGTTATCGGAACATTCTTCATTTTACGGTAAATGAAGAAATAAACGGTATTTCGCTTCGTGATGAGTTATGAATACTGAGATATTAATGAGAAATTTATTAACAAATACTACCTGTATTTTCTCATCAAGAATATGTTTTTTCTGCAAAACGTGTAAACAAAATTTTAGATAAACGTAAATCCTTTGGATTATGTGAAAATTTTAGTTTATCTTTTTTAATGTTAAGACAGCAACGCACCGAATGTATTATTCTTCATGTGATGAAAAATCACCAGTTTGAGATTTTAAAGATTAGAGATAGATAGTGTGTACTTCTTTATTTTTTTGAACTACAAAGAGGTTTCCGAATATTTTTTCACATCATTGTACATAATTGTCAAAAGATAAAAAACAAAATGGTAAATATTCAGCATCAGATGAGGGGAATAAACTAGTATTAGTTAAACTATGAAAAAGGAATGGTCTTATACATATATTAACAAACTATACACATTATTACAAATATATAGTGGTAATATTTTGTATTCAATGACAGAAGTGGAGGGTTGGGAGGTCCTTTTGATGATACCGGTGCTCTAAATCAAGTTACGGATTCTATGAATCAATTTGTATGACAAAATATTGCAAAATCATACTACCTTTTGCCAGAGAAAAATTGTAAATAAATTATTTCTTTTAATACGATAATAATACTAAGCATGCTTTACACGTGGTAAAAGAATTAAAAAAAATAAAAATGTTAAAGTTACTTGTTGGTCCAATCAATCACCCGACTTGAACTTAACAGAGTACATGTATTATGAATTATTATAATTCAGTAATTTCTCATTTCTATTTATCTAACATTTTTTATACCAGTTTTTCAAACAGTTTTTAGCTTATTTTAGTTTTTATAGTTTATTATAATCTTTGCTGTAGTTACATTACAATTATTTTGCAACGTTTTTATTTTTTATTTGTCACTAATTTTATAAAAATGATTCGCTTGCACTGTTGTAAAAACTATTCGTCACAAAAATTTCTTATTATAAAATTTCTAATGCTCATTGGTGTTTGTTACATTTGCACTATACTTTGTTACGTCCAAAGTGTTGTCACAACTGTGAAACGAAGAACTTATTGACATATATACTTAAATCAAGGCAGTTGTATGAACAAACGGAAGTTCAGCGATGCTAGGTATTTCGATTAGGTCGATCCCCCAACAAGAAAGGTTCCTTTCCTCGTCTAAACTGCTCTAACGCTGTCGAAGATGACTTTTTAGAATTTCATTCACGTGCCGTACAAGAACGGACTTTTTTCCTTGCTACGTACGTGATCGTGGAAATTTCGTTCTACCATGAAAAAAAAGTATGCTCCGTCCTGTCAGAGAAGAAGCTACGATAACTGTAAGACTTTCGAGAAAAAATCTAACCAATCATCTGGATAACCGGAAATTATATAAAAGACAGGTTTTGAATTATTTAATTGTTAACTTCAAAATAATCTACTCGCATGTTATGTTCGACTTGAAATTCTCGAGGTTCAAAATTTAGAAATTTAGGAATTTGCGAATATGGGAATATGGGAATTTAAGAATTCGGAAATTTGAGAATTTGGAAATTTGAGAATTTGAAAATATGAGATTTGAAAACCTGAATATTTGAGAATTTGGAAATTTGGAAACTTGAAAATTTGAAAATTTGAGAATTTGGAAATTTGGGAAATTTGGGAATTTTGAGAATTTGGAGATTTGAAAATTTAAGAATTTAGGAATTGTGGAATTTAAGAATTTAAGAATTTAAGAATTTAAGAATTTAAGAATTTAGGAATTTAGGAATTTAGGAATTTAGGAATTTAGGAATTTAGGAATTTAGGAATTTAGGAATTTAGGAATTTAGGAATTTAGGAATTTAGGAATTTAGGAATTTAGGAATTTAGGAATTTAGGAATTTAGGAATTTGGGAATTTTGAGATTTGAAAATTTTGAAATTTGCAAACCTTATTTATGACATATGTTCATACGAACCTAGATAATAAATCATAACTGTATCAAAGCAAGCTAAGTAAGCATATCAGTAATTTCAATATAAATGTTTGACGATAGCAAACATTGTCGAATGCATAAATTCGCAATGGTCGAAAAAGCGCCCAAAAGACTGCAGTAAAATTAATAGTCGTAAGCATGTTACTGAACGGTTGAAAAAGTTTTTAGATATCCTGAAAAGGGTTAATTTAATTAAACGGCAACGGATGGTGCATTAAAAAGTACGCTCGTTACTAGGGTATTTTCGTTGGGCGAGCAAGAATGATGACGGTCACAGAGGTGTTGGTAAAACAAATGGTCGCATTTTCGAACAGAGGTGTCATAAAGTATGTGCCAGGGTGCAAATTCTAACCAATGAGGATTAATCGTTTCGCAGGAGCCGTGTCCTCCTGTGGCACTGGCCAACTCAATCTCTTGGACATCGTGTTCCAACCGAGACCACTTTATTTTACGAGCTCCAGCTGAACTCTCGTGTACGCCATAATCGAGGCCGATTGTGTTCGTTACGTTGACCAATATGGTTAAATAAATCTCGAGAATAAACCGTTGCAATTTGCATCGTTTCGTGGTTATGAGGCAAGAAACGATGGTTATATTGCGAAAATGTGTATCTTTAGGAATTTACGGACTTAAAAATTTAGAAATCTTGCGATTTGGGTGGTTGGATATTTAAGATTTTTCGGATCTGAGAATCTACAAATTTAGATATTTTGGGACTTGAGCATATGGGGATTTCAAATTGTTTGGATTTGGGAAATTAGAGAATTATGAACTTGACGATTTGAGGATTTACGAATTTAGAAATTTGAAAATTTTGGAATCTAGGAACATGAGCATTTAGTAATATAGAAATTTGGAAGTTTGGGAATCTGGGGATTTGGAAATTCAAGAACTTACGAATTTGGAAAATTAAGAATATAGAAATGTTGAAATATGGAATCTGGCAATCTGAGAATTTGGAAATTTAAGAACTTGAGTATTTGGAAATTTTTCAATTTGAAGATTTGGAAATTTAGCCTATCTAGTATAATAATATTTAGAAATTAGGCAATATAAACTTTCAGAAATTTGGGAATTTAGTAATTACAAGGCTAGAATTTCAATCTGAGAAGTAGGTATCCCCAGTACCATAGATCTCGATAATTGAAACAATTGTCTGAACATTTCTTGCTTTCGAAAAATCAATTTACCAAATACTATAGCCTCCCCCGTAGTATCGAAAGGGTTACCATTTATTTCACTTCCGACGCAGACGTACACGAAAACGTGATCAATCCGAGTATAAAATGCGAATAGATTTTCTGGGCGTCGTCTTTGTATTCGGTCAACCGCGTGATCGGCAAGGAGAGAGATTCGGCAAGGGAAAAGTAAGAAGGAGACACCCGGTAGTCCTTTGCTCTCTCGTGCGAATAATGCATTCAGTGGAGCTAGGAGACTTTGCGCCGCTGCGACGTCTTCTATCCGAGAAAATGGTTCGCAATTTCGACACGGGGCGAGGTGAAGTTGACGGGGGTGGTTCGAGGTAGAGGGTTGGAAGAGTGGTGTGCCTATAGCCCGTATGGCCCCTACTACAAATCCAATACCCACCTAGCTCGATGGTATACGGCATCTTTTTTTTCCTCTCCTCTCTTCTTCCCGTCTCTATCTTTTTCTTTCTTTCTTTTTTTCACTCGGTCTATCTCGCAGTCGTTGTACCTGCTAGAGTCGCATCCTGGTGCGATGCTGCTATAAAACATATTCGCTGACAGCGACAATATTCCCCTCGGTGCAGAGTCGACAGAAGTAACACTCTTCGCTTGCACCAGCTAGAGGAAAATGTCCGAAGAATAGTGCTCCTGTGTCTGATCGCTTCGAAAGGGTTATGCCAAAGATAGATAATTCAACCGGTAGGGGGATTCGAGTCACGAGCGAAGTGTTACGCCCTTTTGTTGAAGAGCAAACGGAGGGAAACTGCAGTCCCGTAAATCTAGGTTATTGGCACTTTTGCTGATGAGTGATTTAGCGTGTGCTCCTGGAAAATGTAGGGTGTAAGGTGAACAGTTCAATAAACTTGGACCATTTATTTAGCGGTTCTCTAAATTCATTACGTGGATAAGTGATATTTTCTCAGTACATTACAATTCTACGAAGTGGTTTGCAATCTCCACTTTTTAATGCTTTTAGAAATGTTTAATCGTATTAATCGGTTCCATTATTGGATACGTAAAAATGTATCGAATCTTTTTTTTCATATGCATTAAGAATTGCTTTTATGGTACTTTTATTTGTGAAGTTGAATGAAAAAAGTATCGAAATTGCATGGTAAGATTTGGTAACATTAATAAATGAACTGATTTAATACAGAAACATTGAATGTGAGGGAGAATACAATATTTAAAATTGGAATACAATACAATTGGATACAATATTTGCGTTTAGGTTTAGTTTTGTAACAGCGAGTTATATTAACTTCATATAAACAATATGTAAGTAGCATGAATAACATTAAATTGAAAAACGTTAGTAATTGAATTGAGTAATAATCCAATTATTGAACAATAATAATAAAATTGATATTGATATTATTCAACAAAATTAATAAATGAAATGAAAAATGGCTTTAAAAACAATTGGTGATATTCTCTATTAGATTATAAATTGTATTTCTTGCTATAAAATCTGCGACTTATCTACGATTTAGTAATGGTAGATGCAACGAATATTGTTGGCTAAGATCGAGCATCTTTTACGTGGTCGTATAATGGATGGTTTGTCGATTATGGCAATGCTTGAAAAATGTATTCGCTGACAGTGACAATCTTCTCCTCGAAAACGACTTAACAATGGAACCATCTGTTGATAAATACGAGAAGAAAATTGGTTCTTGAATCGTTTCGTAAAATGGCTACTCTTGAAACTCGTTGTACGAGAACACCAAACAAATAAAGCATTGTTATGACTATAATTTAATGTAAATACAAATTTGTATTCTCCTCGGGTCAGCAGTTTTTCACATTATTATGTGGCTTTCCGTATGAAAGAATCGGAGGATATGAAACGTAATTTTACGATTCCATTTAGTTTTATCTTTTCTTCGATAGTATCAGTTTGCTTGCGAAATGTACCAAAATGATTGGATGCTTGAAATTGTTTTATGCAGAATCTCTAACGCGATTTATATGAATATACATATAATTTAATACTAATATCGCGATAGGTACGATATCAAATATTAATTTACAGTACAGATTTCTATTACTCAAGTTTCAAAAATTTCTGACTAAATTGTTGCATTTGTACATTTTTAAGTTTGCTGGTTGTAAACGTGAAGATTCCTAAATTTGCAAATTTAAAAATTTGAAAATTTAATAAATTGTACACTTCTTTCTTCGTACTTTTCTGCTCATGGTGCATACTATACATGTGTGCACCAGGTTTTGAAACAGAATATTTAGACTGTTAAATAAATCTGATTACATTTAAAATAAAATAAGTAATAATTTAATTCTTCAAAGTACATATAAATATTTAGTCATTTTATAAGCGTTTGTTGCGCGAAGAAAATTTATCGACTAAGCTTATGAAAGTACGTAAAACTTACCATAACAGTTCAAACGTATATGTGCGACGATCATTCATGCAGAGTGCAAATATTCCATAAAATATAACAAATCGCATAATAAATATGCGCTCAGAATAAAATCAGTAAAAATGTCTGAAAAGAAAAGAAAAGGCCCGGTCGTTTTTTCTTTTAAATCTCGCACCGGCTTTCCCGTGAAAAAATATGTTTGCCTACAGAGTGTGTTCTTTAAGTTAACACGTACCATGCATACGAAATGTCCCGGCTAGCGTTCGAGCTTTCCGGAATCTTTATTCCGCTGCTATTAAGTGTAATGTTCATCCAGAAAAGCACTACTCAGATTCAAGGGTGCTAGGCGTTCCTTTTAGTGGAATGGGACGGTGCCAGGATCATAGTACATACATGCACGAGCCACATTCTCGGTATGCATTGCTGTGTAGTCTTCTTTCGGAATAGAAAATAGGTGCCTGGGCGGGTAGAAACGTCTCTGGTCTCTGGCCAATCCCTCATGGACTTGGACAGAACGTTTTGTATAAATACTTGAATAGATTCCTTGGTATAAACAGATTTAACACTTTACTTTTACGGAGAGATCTGCATTACACCCGAAAGGCGTATTCTGTTTCATTCTTTATGGAGGCTCGCGAGCAGAATCTCGAGTCTCCTTGTAAACCGTCGGATTCTTTGTAGAATGTACCACTTTTTCAAAGGTTAACATCAAACGTGCACCTGCTTCGAATAGAGTTGTAGACGACGCTGCGTTGAGTTTCGTGTTTTATTAAGTTAACTAGGGTATAATGGAGGTTTCTTTGAGAAAGAGGTGGATGAATACGAGAATGCTACGGTGCCCTCTGCGCTGAGTTAGCTGTTTTGGTGAATTTCTTGGCTTCCGAGCAAGAAACATGTTGTAAGGTTGCATTCTTAACATGTTTACTCCTACTGTGCAAATGAATAGGTATAGTCAAGCGTAATTTGAAAGAGACCATCTTTTGATCATTTTTAGGGACGTTTTTGGATAAACTTGGCGATAGGTTGACAATTTAACGATATAGGCATTTCGAGACCTAGAGATTTAGGAATCTACAGATACAGAAATTAGAATAGAGACTTGATTTATGAACTTAGAAATATAGGTATTTGGAGATCTAGAGATTTAGGGATTAAGGAATTTGGGGCTATATTGACTTAAGAATTTGAAAAGTATTTGAGAATCGACGGATTTGAAATCTAAGAATCTCTGGATTTAGAGGTGCTGAGAGCTAGGATTGTGGAGTCTGTGGATTTGAGGGTCTTGGAATTGGTGAATCTGATTTGAATCTATGAATTTAGAAATTTGGGGGTCTAGGTATTCGGGGATTTAGGAATCTGGAGATTTGAATATCTATTGATTCTTCTATGAATATTTATTTCGTATAAAAACTTAAAGTTCTCACAAATTGTTGATTTTTCGAATTTACAATTCCAGTATCTTTGTATGCAGAATGTCTCAAAGAATCGATCTATTTGAATAGAAACTATATACAATTCGATTAAGAACACAGTCGCTGCGAAATTTCGGAAGGTTCGTTTAAAAAGCGTCAAATATGATGCACATTCACGAACACGAGCAGCATATTTCTATCTCAAGCTTCAAATTTCGTTGTGCGTATCGAAAAATTGAGTAAACGAATTTATGTTATGTATAATTCCTTTCTTGTAACATGAACGCAAAAGTAACAAAATTTCAAACAAAATTCAAACGTTATTCGGTTAATCTCGTTATCGAGAAGAATTTTAAATTGGCTGCTGGATGGAAACCTTTATTTCGCGTAAACGACTTTAATGCGCATACATGAGACCGGTTATTCCATGTTGGATAGAATTTTTGTTAGCTCGGAATTTACGTCACGCTTGTGTGCAGAGTTGGTCGATATAAAGAACCATGACAAGAGGTCGGACTGCACTACGTGTGTGCATCCGTTGGCAGGCTTGAAATGCCGGCAAAAGAGGATCATAAAACGACCAGGGGTATTACGCTGTTAGCAGCGAAGTAGACGAGCTACACGTTGATTATTTTTACAGTTACGGTCTCTGTTCTATGGTCTAGACCAGTAGTTACTATGGTACTCATGTTTTGTGGCATGTTTCGAGAACGCTTTCGAGCGTTCTTGATCTTACACCATTTGCATACAACATGAATATCGTTACATGACTTTTTATTTTGATCCTTTCTGGAATCGATAATTTTATTGCATAGGTACGTATGAGATAGTATTCATGGCACAATCGGAAAAAGCATTCTAGGTGCAGAAATAAGATATAAATGTAAAGTATTCTTGTATCCATTTTTATTCTTCAGAAATTCAAATTTTAGAATTCCATACACATAAATTTAGATAATAAATTTAGAATACACTCCCTCTTTTTTCAAAGTTACCATAATTTTGTCCCAACACCAATTTTGTCCAAAGTTGACACAATTAATGAAATAAAAAATCTTAAAAATTCTACTAAATTATAATGCATATTATTTTGTGATACAGAAGCAATTCACGTTGAAAATGAAAAATTGTCTAATTGTTATAACGGAAAGAACAGTATAGAAAATTACTTGATACAAGATTTAGAATTATGCAAATTTTAGAATTTGTAAACTTGAAGACTTGACAACCACGTTAAAGTTCAAGAACATAGAAAGTATTCATAACGTAGCTCTTAATTAATAACTTCTTATTATCGTGCCATAATGGCACCTTTTACATCAGGATAGAACGTATTAAATTAATAGTATC
The DNA here is from genome assembly GCA_945859555.1 of Megachile ligniseca. Taxonomy (NCBI): domain Eukaryota; kingdom Metazoa; phylum Arthropoda; class Insecta; order Hymenoptera; family Megachilidae; genus Megachile; species Megachile ligniseca. The sequence continues at coordinate 3,412,784 of OX243777.1, forward strand.
GGTCACCAACAACCCCCATAGTAGTTCCCACGTTTTCAGGTTGATTGGAACTGGTTGAAATGTTCGAATCGTTGTGAAAGCTCCTTAAACTGTCCTGTTTCGGTGATAAAACCAGTCCGAGAGTGTTTATCGAAAGACGTAATAACTAATGCGAGTTGGCTTCGTACGAGCCGACAACCAACGTTAAACTTACACCGGGCATTAGGAGTTCTTCACTAGTAGTAGCAGCATGGGGAACAAGAAACAGCAACAAACTCCTTTAGTCGACAGTGCCTGCTGTACTCAAGTACTTAAGGGGAGGGTTCCTTTGTAGAATGGCGACCGTGCAAGTGACGGGCTGCTGCACTCAACCCCCAAAACTTGAGTGTGTTTATGCTGGCCCCGAGTTTCCACCAGCAGAACCTCTCAAAATGCTGCTTCTGCTGCAGCCTTTGGAAAATGAATCTCTTTCATAGGTTAGACACCGATTCTGCGATTGTCTGTTCCTCGCCCATTGCTTTTTACTGCTTGTCGTTCCTCTTTTTATAGGATTTATTCTCCTCGATTTATTGGATTTACTTTACGGACGAAATTGAAGGACTTATACAACTTTATATGTGGATACATACATGTACTAGTCGTGTAACTATCGATACTGTCATTGACTAATATTGGTATCGGAATATTATTGATACCTCAATATATCCATAATATTGTTGAAATTTTAGGGAGGGAATTGAAGTAGGAGTAAATTTTCGAATATCGAAATCCACAAATTTCCATTTTTCTAAATCTGTAAATTCTCAAATTTTTAATTTTTTTAACTTGCAAACTCTGAATTTTCAAATCGTAATATTTAAAAATTTGTAATTTGAAACTTTTCAAATCCTTAAATACCGAAACAACAGTTACGTATCAAATTAGGTAAACTCGTGTTAGATTAAGATATGTTAAACTTGATCGAATTAGGTTGAGTTAAATGCAAAAATACTAGAACGTAAATTTTTGTAAAGTAACCGCTTTAATGAAGAAGAAATATTACGAACAGCTGGTTATAAGCTCATCGAAATTTAGAATCGTATTTTTGATTAAAAGCGATTTGTTAATAATATCCCATATCCTAGGATACTAAAAGTAACGGAATCGTATCCTTTTATGTACTCTCATTTTTATGTGTCCTGCTTTTATTTCCTATTTATGGAGATCTCTTACTTGTATCTATATTTTACACGTGTTCGCACATGATCTCCCTGTATTGTTCGGTATTAATGTGGCTGATACGAGTTGAACGAAGTCTCGAAAGTTAGCTCGTAAATTTTAGTTGTTACTCATGTTGGATACGGCACAATGCGGCGTTATCGATAGTACAAAACAAGGGCCTGCAAACTTTTCTAATAAAATATCTTTCGATATGAACGCGAATCAACGACCAAACTTTCGATTGGAAGTTTTTAGCCAAAGGCAATAATGCGAAGCCGACTAAAAATATTCAAGGTTTTGAGATGTAAAATGTTATTGCAGAAATATACAATGTGCGGGGACAATCATGGCAGGAAAGGAGCTTCGCTTATATGGTCCGTTCGGAGTGGGTCAAAAAATATTTGCAGAAAACCATGTTCAACATTATTTATTTACCACGACGTAAATAATACCTTTTAACTGCAATAATATTACATAATATTTTGTAATATATATTAGATTATTTTTTGCATTTACTTCAAATCAAACGTGCTTTATATTCTTACAATCGTACTACGCATCTCAGAATCGTCAGCATATTTGTAATACTCAATTTCGTGTTATTGCGTTGATTCAAAAATTATTTGTTCAGGGTAGTATTAGTTAATATTAGTTTGTCGATTAGAGTATATCATAACATCGAGATGATAAGGTAACGTAAGCATGTTTGTTTGAAAATGTCAATATTGGCACTTTCTGTCAACGTTGGACAATGGTTTCTAACGCTGAGATAACATCTGTTAATAGCGTATCATCCCGATAAAACGTTAGTCAACATTCGTATTCAACAGCGCCTTTCAATATTTGCACACGTAAGTACGTGCACAATCTTTGATCTATGTTTGTTGCACTGTTTCCGCATGTTACGAATATCGTCGCCATTTGGTAAATAGTTGAAGATTTATGCGGAAGGTAATATGAAAAATATTTTGAATAAATCGTTCGAAAAATATATTGACATCATTAAAATATGCGACGCGTGCCACGTAACTGTCGCTGTACTATGGTGAAATATTCAGAATATTTGTCATGTTTTAAATAATGGCGGCACTATCAGAACACAGACGTTAACATGAAAATATCTACAAGCACTTTGAAGTTTATAAAGCGTCCACTTCTTCGCGTACAGATACGTTTCGGAGTTATCTCGGTCTTAACGCGTGCATGTTCGCATAAAAGCTCGTGTGCCTCATAAAGTGCGAAAAACTTTGAAAGACTAGCGTTCAGTAGTAAGGAACTTTTATTCTCCTTTATATAACTTCTCGCAGTCGACACTCGTCACTTGTTACTGCGATACTTCGCCCGTTCTTGCGCTACGATGGAGACAAACGTCGGCGAATGTTTCTTTGCTTGTAAGCTACAAGTTTACCCGTTCGAGATGTATGGAGAGCGGTAAATTTGATAGCATGCATTCGACGTTTACACTTTATTGTCTGCTTTAGAAGTGTGACTGTCGATTATCAACGTTTTGTCGATATCTTATCGATATTTAACGATGTATTCATAACATTATTTCAGCACCGTTAGTGCTAATAGAGAGGGGAGGAATTTGATTGAAAATTTGGGGATTTGGGGATTGGGAATTTTGCAAATTTGTAAACTTCGAAATTTTGGGAATTTTGGAAATGTGGAATTTTGGGTATTTGACATTTTGGGAATTAAGCATGTTGGCAATGAGGACCTTTGAGAATTCGGAATTTTGGGAATTAAACATTATAGGAATTAGACATTTTGGGAATTGTGGAAATTATGGAAATTTGGAAACTTAGAAATTCTGTGATTTGATAATTTGGGAATTTGGACTTCTATAGATTTATAAATTTGAGAATTTATGGATTTAGAAATTTGGGAATTTGAGAATTTGGATATTTATGAATTTTTAATTTGAAGATCCGGAAATATAGAAATTTAAAAATCTGAGAACTTACAAATTTAGGTATTTTAAAATTTGGAAATTTAAATTTGAAGAGTTGGAGATATGGAAACACAAAAATTTGAAAATTTGAATATTAGAAATATGATAGTATGACAATTTGAAAATGTGAAATTTGAAACCTAATCTAATCTAACTTAATCCGTAAGTTTATTACTCGAACCTATTTGTTTTTGTTTAAACTTTGGATGTAATCTAACGTAATTTCAGATAAGAATAATGAGGATTAAATAATAAAACTATGTACCAGGTTAGATCAGGTTAAATTTTATCACTCAAATATTTTAAGATATTTGTAACTAGGTATACTAGGTTAAAACGATTAGAGTATTTTTGAATTAAGATTGAATTAAATTTTTGATTATATTATATTAGAAAAGCTTAAATTAGGCTTAGAGCTAAGGCTAGGGTCTAGGTTTGATTAGCGTTACGTTAAATAAGGGTTATGTTAAAATTATGTTTGGGTAGGATAAAATTAAATTGGGGTTATACTAGTTTAAGTTTAAGTTCAGTTATGGGTATATAAAGTTAGAATTAGATTTAATTACGGTTATATTAGATTAGGGTTGCTGTGGTATAATATTAGATCAAGGTTATGTTATGGTTATATTAAGGTTAGGTTATGTTTAGTTAGATTTTAACTAAAGTTTGTATACTCTTGTTTACACTTTAAATATAATCCTAATTAAGAACAGAACTGTTTAAAATAGTTGAATTTATATGATAAAATTATGCATTACATTCTACATTAGTCACTTATTTACATTCATGTTACTATGGCAGCATTTCAATATTATCAGTCTTTGTCAATATTATTATCCATAGCAGTAGACCTTCATGCTGTGGATCCCAAAGTTATGAGACGAAAATGCTTTTACGCGTAAATCAAAGAACCTTATAATTATTTATAAATGATTGTGCCAACAAATTATGTATTCAGCGAATATAAAGCCAACAAACGGTTCTCCGTAGCGATTATTAAAATATTTAACTTTCCAGAACAGCGATGCGCATGTTCTCGTGAACTGTCTGCTCAAAAGTTCCGCGAGTTTTCCGCGGATTATTGTTGCAAACTTGGAAATTTTGTGTTTTGACTCGAGCATTGTCGTGAATATTCGTGGTAATAGAGCTTCTTAGAGAAAGTTGCTCGCATTATGTGTATACACAACAACGTTATAAGTCCGTCAACGTGCTGCGCCCGTATATTCCTTTTCCCGGTTAAATTTTACATACCTTCATCCTGCAGGATCTAAAGTTTCCCCGGTCCATTGATCACACGAACTTGCGAAAGATTCATAGCAACCGCGGTCTAACTTTCAGACTCCTGATTCAGTTGTCATTTGTTAGACCAAGATCTGAGTTCTCCTTAGAGATATCGTTTCATATTTTACTTGTCGTCTGCCGAAAAATTACTCTACGCAGACTGCAAGAAGATACGATTGAAACGGTTGAATTTTAACGAGAATAGAAATTGATTTGCCGTTCGAGTTCTACAGCCCCTGGCCATCGAATTGGGACCACTTCAAACTTTTAGCATTTTACTCGTTTCCTGTAAAATTAAAAGGCCGGCTCAAATTGCAATGATATAATTTATTAGAATATTCTCGATTAAAAAGGGACAGTGATATGAAACAGTATTCACAGCTTCTCCTTGTAGTATAATAAATAAATAATTAAATAGTATGGAGAACAAATAATGAAATAGCATTCTAATAGATTGTTTTCATATCACTTAACTGTATTTCATACGCCATTCAATTTTTGTGTTTTTTTTTAATGACATTTCATTCTATACGTTATTTATAAAACTACCCATTAGCCATTTAAAAAGTTGAAAATGAAAGAATATCGAATTACGTACTGGTTATTTATTTATCCAAATTTTCGCAATCGTTTTAGGATTATCGTGGAGCGTGTAATTTGCTTTTCAAAATAACGATCCATAAAAACCGCAAGAAGCTCCATAAAAGCATCTAGTTTTATTTATTTGCCCTTTGCGTTTACCATAGTAAAATGCAGGAATTAAATCAGCCCCCACTCCAGTCTTGCCTCTTCCCTAGAGTTCTTGCTTCTCGTTTACTTCGATCGTCGATCCAACGTCGTCTATCCTTAATAGACCATATTATCTCCTGGCTGGGAAGTCTGGGTAATTTTAAAAGTTCCCTCATATCGGCCCCATGGTGACGCCTCAGGCGCTTTCTATGGGAAATGAGAGATAAAAGCATGGTGGATCGAAAAGTGATCGTAGCAGGCGAAATGCTTCGGTTTAAACGCGAAAGCGAAGGGATTTCCGTGCTACGAAAAGGATACTTTCTAGATTCAACAATCTAGTTTTTTTTGGTGCTTTCTCGAAGCAAATATCGCAGATCCGCTATTGATGATGCACTGCAAATAGAAATCGGCAGAAAATCGTGGCTCGCTTTGGTAATGGGCTCTTTATTACTTTTGACTTTTTTGAAAGAGTTGATGTAAAAGCGAATATAGAATAAAGGCTATTTATCAGGTTGCTATATATGAAATGGTCGGTTTCAAAAATAGGAAATTAAACATGAAACCATCATAAGCACTTGTACTGTGTTAATTTGGAGCTTAATGTTTGTAGAAGACGATTGCACAAATATATTAATATATTTAATATAAGACAGCAATTTAGATAACTATAATTTAGTTAGACAACTAATTGGAATTAAGAACTTTTATGAATAATTTGTGTAGTTATTTTCGTTGAACCTGAAGCTTCATTTGTTAATTTTTTCTTTGTATCCTAATATTAATATATCATGTGTACTATTTTACAGTACTCTTATGTCATAAAATAATTCATAATTTATACGCTTTTATTCATAAATATCCGAATAATATTTACAGTATCATAAATATTATCCTTTAGTTTTTAAATTTAATATATGAATGTCAGATAACGTTAAAATATTATTTCGTATTAATAATTTATAAATATTTTTAACATTTTGATGTACTATATCATCCAAACAGCAGAAAATAAAAGATTATATTTCACATAAAGTCATAAAGTCGCTTCTTTTAGAAGTTGACCACAAACGCTGCAGTATCCTTTTACTTTTATAAAAGAGAGTCTGCGTTCAATGTAAATCAAAGTTTCTTTAGTAATTTACTTATTAGTTCAGTAAAACCAGCAGTGGATGTTCGTACGGATAAAACGAAAAATAGAGAGAAATGTGCTGACCGTAGCAAAGTGTTCGAAAAAGGGAAATAAAAAACAATCTAAAATATCAACCGAATGTCATTTCCTCTCATTTGCATTGTATCTCGTGCACATACAAGTACTAACTGGATCGCAGTATATCATGAAAGAGAATAGAGAGATGAAAGAAAGAACTAAAAACGTATCGTGTGCACATATGAATATACATTACTATACATGTACCGATAACGTTACTTGCATTTCAACATATTGCACTTTATTTAAACAACTTTTTTTGTTTCGCTGTTTTCATGACGTGACTATCAGTTGCAATTATGAACTCGATCAAAATAATTCTTACACGTGTAATTCACATGAACAATAATTTTAAATTACATCAACTATAATTTTAATTAAATTTCAGTTCAAAATTAGCAGCTGATTAACGACACCGGTTTCATACATAATAACTGACGATTAATGTCTTTTATTCAACAATTGGTGATTGACGATTTATGTTCCTAATCAATGATTGCTAATTGACAATAATATTTTTATTCAACGATTGATAATCGACAATTAATATTTTTGATTAATAATGAACGATTCAGAATTAATGTTTATATTCAACGGTTGATCATCGATAATTAATGCTTTTGATTAATAACTGATGATTCACAATTAATGTTTTTATTCAATGATTGATAGTCGACAATTAATGTTTTTATTTAACGATTGATGACGTTTAATGTTGTTAATCAGTGATTAATAATTAACGATAAATGTTTTTAATCAACGATTAAAATTAGTTCCACCCGTTAGTTAAGGAAATAGATTTTTGACGATTATTATTTTCCAATTATGAGAGTCAATTAATCAATCTATTAACAAATTTTAATCAACTGTTGCCCAACTCTATTATGAACCTATACGATAAGAAGTTTTTCTGTTATTTTTATATTCTTCATGTATTTTGCGATTAAGTGATATTCTTTCCGTAGCTGTTTGACGTATTCTTCGTGTCCTACTTTTGATATAGCAGCGATCGATCGATCTCTGTGTGGTGTCAGTGTTAACGATTCGATCAAAGTTTGGCATAATGGAAAAATCCGGTAAGCGGGCTTCGTGTAAAAGGTGAAAAGTTGGCTGGCTGGTCGAGCGATGTGTAAGGCGGCAACGTCCTTCGTCTTTCAGAAAATTTCAAATTCCCGGTAATCCACCGGGAAATTTCTTGGTGTTCTCGCGGGGATACATAGCTCCTTTCATCGGGGGCCGTTCTGTCAACGAAATGAGAGTTGGGAAACATATTAAAATACATTGGCTGTCATACACAGGAACAAAGTATTATATTGTTTATGTACGATGAAGACAATGTTCTATTTTCACCTTGTCTTCTTCTTTAATTCAACTACCGACTCAAACGATATTTATGACTAGTACTCGTATAAATCAGCGATGATTCAGCGATCCATTAATGCACGTTGAAGAGCTTGCAGTGCAATAATGTGACAAAAAATTGTGATACCGAATGAAATTTTCAGATTTTCAGATTTGGAAGTTTAGAAATTTTGCGAATTCTTTCTTTTGGATTAGAAATTACTTTAGATATTTAGTACTGTTTAATTTAGGAGTTTGATATTTTGGGAATTTGAAAATTTGAACCTTTGGAAACTTGAAAACCTTGTCATTTCGTAGTTTGAGGATTTAGGCATTACTCTAATTTAGATATTCGGGAGTTTAAGGGTTTTTAAACTTGAGAATTTGGAGATTTGAAAATCTTGAGTTTTGGAAATTTCGAAAAGTTGAGAACTTGGACTTTTTGAAATTTGGGAGTTTGAGAAGTTTGAAATTGAACAATTTGAGCATTTAGGCATTTTGAAATTTAGGAATTTAGGAGTTTGGTAATTTGGGAATTTATGTATTTGAGAATTAGGAAATTTATGAATTTGGGAGTTCGAAATTTGAAAATTTAAGAATTTAGGAATTTAGTCATCTAGAAATTCAGAGGTTTAATGATTAGGTAATTTGAAAATGGAATTTTTATTTTTGATAGTTTTCATTCTAAATTTCTAAAGAAATGATACTTAAACTTTAGGAAATTTAAAAGGTCAGAAATGTATAAATTTAAAAATATTGATATTTCAAATTTTCCTACTTTTACATTTTCCCAAATCATCAAATTTTCCGATTCCACTGTTTTCAAATTTTCTGATTTAGAAATTTCAAGTTTACCAATTTTTCAATTATGAAATTGAGTATCAATCGACACCTGAAATAAAGCAAAGTAACGTATTTAATATTCTTGTGTACAAATAATATACCAATAATAAATAATATACTAATATTTTCGCGAATAATTTTGATCGTCAAATTCAAAGAAAAGTATTACACATCGAATTTTGTAAAATAACAGTACTGCTAGCAAATGCAATTTGTGCAGATCTTTGCATACATCTTTATAATCTGTTAGATTATTGTAAAATAAAAGAAGCTTGTAATCCTAGGAATACTTTCTTTAAACGTAATTGCAATTTACTGCAGTTATATATCTCAGTTTGTAACATCGTTGTATTCGTGTACAATCTAACAGATCATTGATTTCTGGACGTCTAAACACGTTTTCGCACACAATGCCAGATGGCAGAGAACGTGATACAATGGGCCATTTAACTAGGGTTTATCTGGGGGCAGAGAGGACCATTAATATTTCATTCGCTAATGCGAGACGTTGGTCGAGCACTCTGTGTACCTCTCTGTTCTAACACTAATCGTGATCTAAACTGTCAAATACAAAATAACTTAGGATTTGAACATTATCAACCAAAATGTACTACTTTTGTCTTTTGTTTCGACAAAAATGATCTTAAATATTCCAAATATTTTCTTTCGATTAGTAATTGTTCATCTTGCATTTATTAATTATACATATAGTCGTTTTTAATGAATTTTATAAAATATTTAAAGTAGTACTGTTATTAGTTCATTGTTATTTTAAATTTTATTGTTCTATTTAAGGGAATATTATCTGTCTACATATTTTTAAACAACAGACGTTATTCTTATACAAATACTTATACAAAATTTGTTATTTTACTATTTTAAAATATTATAGTTTTGATATTTTACTGTTTCATTATTCTGCTATTTTGCTATTTTACTATTGTATTATTTGAATGTTACATTTTATAGTAATAATAAAATTTAAAAATGTGGCATTTTAGAGATTTTAAAATTTCAGATTGTTTAGTTTACAAACTTAGAAAAGAACTGAAATGTTCTTACGTGTCTCCATAAATAATAATTTGTTAAATATACAAATGACCTCAAAATCGCAAGATTCATGTATATCAAAAACTGCGCGTCAGTCAAATTGTTGGATGACAGATTGGAACGTTGAAATATTAACAGCAATTGAAACATGACAGTCGGACGTTGATTCGAATTTTCACAAGCTGGTCCATTAATCCTGTATCTCACGTCAAGCAACACTTATTCGGTGGAGGCTCAACGTAGATTAATGTCTCCTTGTGGAGGTGAACCTGGGTCCCTCAAGTCCCGCATGGCCTTTTAGACGACTCTTTCGCGAAAAGTCGTGCACGCGACGACGTAAATTTTCGGAAGTTTGCTTCGGTTAAGATTTACCGGATCCTTCGGGACCTTCGTTTCCACCATTTTCCTCCATTTACTAAAAGAGCGCCGCACTTTTCTTCTACCTTTCTTATTTTGAAAAGCTCGTCTTCTTGTAGTCGCCGAAAATCGATAAGAAAATTGCCTAAATTACCTGAACGATTTACATGATTCGTGAAAATTGCTAATTTATGTTTTGAAGGTAGAAGAAATATATTCGATGATGTTTGGGAGGTGGATTTGATGATTACTTCTGAGTTTATGTGGTTGAAAATATAGTATTTCAGTTGCAACATCTACAACCTGCTTCCCTAGGGAAAATGGCGGTGTAGATATTGATATGAAGAACACTCTGACTAATTTGTGTGACAGTGACAGGAAAGTGTTTCACAATTTTCCACGTCTGCTATTTATCTTCATGGGTGTAATAAAAGTATAACCTTTTTTCTGTTTCTCTCTTGTGTTATTAAACGGGAATATCTGATCATTGTGAAATAATGGAATGACACTTTGTGCTCAATTTACAATGTTCAAAAATCTAAAAGTCATAGAAGAACATCTTGAACAATATTTACGATACGTGTGTCTCTAGTAAAAATAAATGTAATCGAATGTGTATTCGTAAATATTGTTGTTAGAATATTATTATGATGAATGTTTATTGAGATTTTTTGAAATTCTTAAAACTTTGTATAAAAGTAAATTAAATGAATATGACATATGTTAATTTCAATAATCTGTTCATTAAATTAAGTACTGAAAATTGTTCTTTAAACCATAATCTTTTTCACTTAAGGTATTAAAATAACATTTACTTGAGTTTAATAAATTCATACATCTCTTGAAAAAGAACACAGTTTAAAACATTTTCAATTTTACCAGTTAATTATAACAGTCTCTTTTAGCATGAAAGTTGCATTTCTGTAAGTTGAGGGCGGATAAGTATGAGATTAACCAAAGCGTGACAGATCTAACAAATGACTGAAAAGTGGATATAAATTTCACTGTTAAGAATTCAGTGTCAGAAAGTGACTTAAAAGTTAAAGAAGCAGGCACTTTTCTCGCAGTAAAGTTTCCAGGAGTTTAAAGTGCAAACTGAAACGATAAAAGACTTAGAAAAAGACATTTCCATGACACGTAACCAAGACGTTCGGATGTTTCGGTGCATCGACATTTGTCCCGTACTCACATTCTGTTTTATGTCACACGATCAAAGTGTTAAAGATCCCTGTATGTGCAGTTAGAAACAAAGGTATGGGACGAAATAAGTTTTCACAAGTTTCACCGTACATCCAGCAAGGCAGTGTTAGCCGTGAAAGTTTTCCCGGGGATTTTCTGCGTGTTTCGTCCAACGGAAACTGATGCGAGTTTCATTCGCAGGTCCACCGACTACATTCGAGATTCTCCTAGCACTCTTGGCTCGAATATCTTCTTTCGGGGTACATTTGAGACTGAAACGTTGAGTGGAAAGCGAGAAAAGTGGGAGAGAAGTGGTCGTTGAGTTGCCGGAAAAGTAGAACGTTTCGTGCTGAGTACTGCTATACACCTAGTGTCTAAATCTAGACTCTAAGATCCTAGAATCTTGCTACCCACTTTGATTTTCGCTAGTCTTGTGTGTTAACTCGTACTCCCTCGTTTAATTGCACCAACGGGATTAATGTCTGATGCAGTATACCGTGCGTATCATAATTATATTAATTCAGGAATTTTCATTTAAGAAAAGATTATTTTATATTCGTATATAATAGTTTAAAGAAATAAATATGTTTCAAAGCCTATAATATCTGATCTCTAAATACACGGTATTAAAAAAATAATAAAATAGATAGAGTGATGAAATTGAACTGAAGATACGCTTCAAAATTTGACACTAGATCTACCAGATAAATGACTGGTTTCAAGTTTCACATTTTATGTTACAAAATTTTGTTTCTGTAATTTTGTCGAAATGTCTGTAATATTTTGTTGAAATGAAGTACATACTCGATGCTTCAGTATTTACTTATTTATTTTTCCACGTTGTTTACAATTTAAAAATAAATGTGCATTAGCATCGGTTCTGATGCTAAATCAAATTTATAATATCAATATTACAATTTGTATTTAAAATATGGTACAGGATGCACATAGAAATTTGGAGCTAGAGAGATTTAGAAATAAATTAATAAATATAGAAACTTAAAAATATATATAGAGATTCAAGAAAAATAAAAGTTAGGCAGTATGGTAATTTGAGATATAAAAGCTAAGTAATAGAGAAATTTGAAAATGGATTTTTATCCTGGTAGATGCGAAACGTGCCAAAAGAGAAATGTTTTAAATTATGAATATTTTAATTTTTTGTGTATGTATTTGTATCAAGAAATTGTTTTAACGTATCAACTTAAAAAAAATTGAATTCGCGTTGATACAATCATAAAATAATAATAATTTCATTTCTCAGAGAGAATGATTTTGTGCCGTTGAAATTGTTGTACCATGATTATTAATCGCAAGATTATATTCGTTATGGAGTATATAGCATTCATAAATGGGTTCCATTATTGCGCTTGAAATTCTATTGTCTGGCATTCATTTAGTCGTTTCCACCTTTTGAGCGAATTAATTAGCGCGAAGCGATTAAACATTACGTAGCTCGTAATCACGCTAAGCGACAAGCATTCAACCGTTGCTCCTTACAAAATCCATGAATTGCATTTTCGTGCATTTTAAGTGCTTGCTGATGTCTTTCTGTGATGTATCGGATTTAATCGGCATTGAATCTCCGCAATTTCGATGCTGCAATTTAGAGTCATTAACTCGCTTAGCACGATTGTGTAGAGTAACCCATTTCCACCTATTTATAGAAATAATCAATATATTAACAAAAATTTTAATATAAAAATGAGGTCAAATTCTTTTTAAAAGGGATACTTAAATTACTATCCTATTCAGTCAAATATAAAAGCCTTCTAAATTTAATGAATGTATTGTTCGAGACAGTACGACTGTCTCTTAAGCTCTCGTATTACAAAATTTATAAAATAAACAAAAATATAAAAAATGTATAAATTATTATGTACGCAAAAATTGATTAACTGCTTATCGATTAATCGAAGAAATAAGATCTTTATAGGTAATGTGCATTCAGTGTTGTAACTGTATGTAGATCTGGTTTAGGTATAACACACAACATGTTACGGTTAGAATTCAGTTTTAGTATGTTTCCGTAAGTTTACCAGATTGAACTGACTCCGTTGCTTTCTCTGCATCCGCGATCTTCGCTTCACATAGAGTTTCTTGAATGAGAACGTCTTCGATCGAGTTGCATTTCTGGATCAAGAATCAAATGAGTGGGAAAATCACACAATTCCACGGAATCTTCTGGCTCGAACTGAATTGTCCCACCTATCTTGGACGGTCTATCGGCTCCGTTGAACAGAGCACTACCCACCGCAAATTCTCGTATTGCTAACGAAACTTCACGCATCCAAGACGACGGTTTGCACAGGGAAACGAAAACTTTTCGATCCGATCGTTCTCTCCCGCTTTTGGATCGCTATTGCTTCGGTAATAGAGCAATGAAACTTTCGCTCGAATTGTTTCGACGAGGGCGAACGTTGCTCGGTTGAACATGAACGATCCCAAGACAGAAAGTTTCCTACAGTATCTCTGGGATGGTAATAAAAGCTGACGTGTAATATCGTTATTTGTTTGGCAAAAATTATAATTTTACTTAGACTTAACAGCTTGAACGCAAATTTAAGTGAAATTTATTTTTCATCCGATCAAATCCACAGAACTGTTGCCTATGACGGAAAAATTTGGATTATTCATCATTTTTGACTTTTAAGTTTTTAGTCAAATTTGAAAGCTTGTACGAAATTTAATTACAGATTAATCGTTAATGAATTCTTGTATTCAATTACTATATGTATTATTATTGTGTGTAACATACGAATTCATTTATTATTATTCTGTATAACATGCACACTCATTTATTATTTTAATATTACATATGCATTAATTTATGATCATTTTATATGACATACACATTCATTTATGACTCTCTGTACAACATACACATTAATTGATTATTTTATGTCGCCATACACATTAATAATAGTTAATGGTCGATATTATTGAACGTTAATGCCCACGTAAGTACGAGATTTAAATTGTGAGAGCATTATAATATTAAAATTCTATTGCAGTACCATAGTATAATTCTCTAAGCATACCTTTTCCTTTTCGTCATGTATCGCGAGATACACGAAGAATTTATTGAAACAGAAATAATCCTTCTTTGCTGGGGGTTGGAACACAGAAAGTTTCACGCAATCCCTTGTGCTCGTTTCTAAAGAGTGAAATACGTGCGTGCGGTAGCAAAATAATTTTCCTAAGCAGATTATTTCTTGAAGATGGTTGTCAAGTACCTTGTGTGTTTAATGCGAATGGTTACCCCTTAGAAATAACATATCATGTAGCAAACGTCGTAGTTCTATTATACAGATCATGAGTTACACTCTCTTGTATTCTTGTTCACGTTTATTAATTAAATAATGAATAATGCTAGAAATTAAAATTATTTAATTTAACTTTAATCATTAAATGGTTGTGTTAGGACATTAATTTCATAGAATACTGAAGAGTTTCATTATGTAAATTTTCATATTTTTAAATTTAATTCTTTGACTTATAATATTCAGATACAGCAACTCAAGGATCCGTAAAACGAATATATACCGAACATTTCAACTTTCCTTAGCTAACCAATAATTAATTAGCTCTCACATAACTGCCAAAAAACATCATAGTTTGATGGGTTAAATATTAAATTATCAATTTTTGAGTGAACCACAATTGGTGACAACTTCGATAATCAAGCACTACACCGAAGGACGCTTCCTATATTGCCAATCTAAAATATCCGTTCGTGGCAAAATAACGAGAGTTTATTGTACCTGGTTTTACCTTCAAGTTAGGAAGCTTGAAGACTTTCCGACATCTGCTGTTTCTCTCTGAAGGACGAAATAGTGTTTTCGTGTTCCGGCGAGTTTGTTTCATCCCCTTTTCGAAATATCGCGATATAAGTTTTCCCCTGTTCCGACGGAAAACCTACTTTTTTTCTCAGTTTACTTCCGTCGTGTTCGTTTCTCTCTATCGCCTCGCTGATCTTTCTCCACGGACGGGCCGGGAAAAAGCGGATGCGTTTATCTCTGATGAATTTATGCTGCTTTTTACCAGCATCCAGCCAAAACTCCTCTGTCTTCCCCTTTTTCTTCGTAATCGAAAGTCTAGGCTTCATTTCTTTATGCCGGACCATTCTTGTTTATTCGTGCTTCGTGATGTGGATCGAGATTCTGAGATAAAGGAAGCCACGAGAAGCGAGGATCGCGTCCTATTCTCGTTTTTCCAAGGATTCTAAAAGCAGTAAATTTATTATCGGTGGTAGGGCTGCTTTGATGCGCTATTTTTAAAGAAATTGGATTCGTAATGCACAGGATTAATTCGGGATGAGATCCAACCGAGTGGTAATAATAGAGAGTGTCTTACGTCAGTATATTGGATGTTGTTAATGCCTTGGGTACAAATTGTATGCTGTTCCTTTCGTATTTCTTTTTATTAAAAAATTGTGAGAGACGTTATATTGTATAAATATGATATAGCTAATAGATATAATACAATATTAACATAGATGTAGATATAAATACAGATTGATAAAATATAAATGAAAAAATTCTTCATTAATCTTGAAAGCATTTCAAATCTTGATAGACTAATTAAAGAACATATCATTTTACAACTTTTGCTTCTACACTTATGTTTTCCCAAATGAATATCGACAAAATCGTCCAAATGTGTTGCAGTATTTTTGCTTTAAATCCATCAGTAAAAGTTCGATTAAAATCGATTAACCAAGGTCTATGATATTTTCTTGTGAGACTTTGAAACAAAGAAGTTTATTATTTTCTGTATAACACAATTTCATTTGTACCCATGCTTGATTGTAATTTGTATACAGCCAAAAAAGCAAGCAGTAAGTAACGAAGCTAGTATTTTTCGCGTGTATTGTACATATTCAGACATTTATTTTTCCACATTTTAAAAATTTTTCAGACCGTGGGAAGAAGTTCGGAATTTCACATTTGACACGGACACAGATATGACGAGCAGAAATCCTATGATCATCGTTGCGCCCGTAGTAAGTTTAGTGCATGGTCAGCATCGTTCCATTCTATATTTGATGCAACGAGAACGTTGATGGCCGAAATGTAGTTGGCATTCCGTTCGGTTAGTCACGTTCCACGTCGAGCACAAGGTATTTTCGTTGATTCCAGAACATAGAAAGAGTTTGATTGCGTTTTGAGCATCCTCGTTATCTCCCTTTGCAATTATAGGACATTTCTGTTTCCAAATATGGTTGTACGAATAATAGCAACGACCACCAGCAGTATTCGAAATAGTTTCATACCTGACTAATTCTGTTCGTAGCCTCCAAAACTGACTTATACAGTTAAATTGCTTTTAGAAGCAGGAAATTGAGAAATATAGTCAGTATATTAATAATAACACCTTTATGGTCATGCACAGTTGCAATAATATTTAGATACTGCAGTATTTGTTATTGTATGCAACAATGGATGATTTAATCATACTTACTATACAAAAATATGAATTATTTATTTTAGATTGAAAAGGTATAAACAAATTCCTTTCAGCTGTTTTTAATTTACATAGTTCATTTTTCTGTAAAAAAGTAGTATATCTCATGCGAAACAACAAACATGGTACCGTGTTCGAATGTTAATGTATCTGGTAAATTATTCCACATTTTCCCTAACATTATTGCATCAATTTCTACCGAAGTTTAATTTCGTCAAACATCAATGAATGGAAGCGAACTACCATCGATAGGTCACGCAACCGTGCTCGCAAACAAATCGACAATCGTGGAGTGCAGGGTTAGCGTTCACGACCCGCCATTTCTATTTCGTTTGTTCCTGGTCGACATTGATTTAATGGCGTGCGTTGTAACTTTCCAGCGTCGATGGAGTGGTTCCCTTTATCTTAATACGAGTCACGGACGTCGTAGCAGGCTCTTTAGGATCCGTCCCGTAGGATCGTCCATTGTTGCGATCGAACAAATAGCTTCCTGATGCTACGCGATCCATTCAGCTTAGCCCAGTTCGTTTGAATGGACCCAATGTTCATTTTGTTACTATACGAATGGGAATTGTTTATCTTGCACGACAAAGCAACTACGGAATATGTAGGTATGCTTGACTCATTGAAAATCTATGAGTCACGTAAATAGACTTTGCTGTAGGAATAGTAGTGCCCCCTTTCGACACTCCATGAAGCATCCCTATTTTCCGATCACAGTGGCAAGACTTATTGTTAGTAGAATTTATTATTAGGAGAAGACTTATTGTTAGTTATTTTTATCATTCTTTCGATACATTACTCATTTCCTTTGATAAATATGGTTATGATATTATTTATTTTAATTTTGTGTTTCATCAGTCTTGAACAACTGTTGACAGAAAGTGTTCAATTTTGAAATTTCTATATTTCCCAAATTTTGAAATTTTCATTCTCAAATTTTCGACTTGCCAAACTCTCGAATTCTCAAATTTTCAAGTCCCCAAATTCTCAAGTTTTCAAACTCAAATTCCCAAATTCTCAAGCTCCTAAATTCCCAAGTTTCCAAATTCTCGAATTCCGAAATTCTCAAGCTTCCAATCTTTCGAATTGTCAAATTCTCAAGTCCCAAAATTCTCAAGTTCTCAAACTCAACTTCTTAAATTCCCAAATTCTCGAATTTCCAAATTCCCCACTTAAAAAATTCTAAAATTCGAGCACCCTGTAGATTCGTAGGAACACTCTATCAATATGTAATAGCTCATTAAAAAGCTAAGGGATGTACCCGCGATCGTTTCCTTGCTAGTTTCTGGAGAACAAATGTCGTTTTCAGCCTTTGATGTTCGGAAAATAAATACAGTCTCGTTGAGTTGAAATTGAATAGTAAATTGGTAGGGAAGAACGGCCCCGTGAAATTGGGACCGACGCAACGGTATTTGCTCGTTCGTTCGTTCGGTAGTTCGCATCAGCTGCAATTTTCCTGTCTCTATCGTTTCGTTCCCTTCACGATACACTTCCTGGACCATCGTGCTAGCTCGATTCTCACTTTTGAATCGAGTTGGACGCGACCGATGATCCAAGAAATTAGAGGCAACCAATAGTAACTCTTTGACGTGGTTCAGAATGGGAAACGCCGGTCCTGAACTTTGTCAGCATGGTATTTCTGAAATTGCTGTCGCAGTCGGAATTGCTCTCATGGCCTAACGATTGTCGAATCGTATCGTTACTTCTCTCTTCCCGTCGCAGTCCTTGATTCGAAATTGCTGGTCAAAGGACATGTCGAAAATATCGGTCTTTTATTGTAGTTCGCTGTTCGTCGGTTGATTCATCGGTAAGCAAGAAGTATTTCGAATTTTATTTTATTTCACTCGTAATCGGTCATGAAGATTCAGGACTGCAAGAAAAGATCTTAGGAAGTAAGAATTTTCATCTTTTGAATATATTCTTATTTTATTTGAATATATATTATATTCTCGAAGCAAGGTAGTTGGTACCAAGGACATTGTTTAAAAACCACTTCAAAGCTTTGTTCACGGTCAAGCATACCTAATCTCATACTCCCCAAAAGCTAGTGAACTATCTAAAAATGAAATTAGATTTAAAATGACCCAATTAAAATTTATTACAATCGATGTTTACGAGTGTGTCACTTTATCAGTTGGACGATGAGAAGCAATTAGAAAATTAGAAAATTTATTCTCACGAGTGGAGCATAGTTAAGAAAGTCAGTAGTTGTGAATGAATGATAGGCGTGAAAGAACATCCTGGGAAATGAAGGGTGGAAAGGATCAAGGGGGCTAGTCTCTAAGGCCCCAGTCACGTGAAGGTTTAATCTCGTGCAATAAACTGACCCGTCTCTTCGTGAACTACCCTGGACTATACTTGTGTCACTTTCCCTTACATCCCTCGTTCTATCAAGCAAAGCCACCGGTGTCCTTGCACCGCAGGCTCTGGGAAAATAGATTTTTTAAATAGATAATTATTACAAATATTTCTGTCACTTCAAACGGTACGAAATATCGTGCATAAACTTTTCATCGAAATATTAATTATGTAGAGTATTGGGTTACTACGAACGAAATGGCTGATTCCGAAAATAGAAGTTTGATATAAATGTGCTGTTAAATAGCTCTTATATACGACAGTTTTCTGTTCGAGATAAAAATAATTACGAGAAGTTTGTGCAGTCGTTTTTAGCAAACTTTAAGCTCCAAATTGAAACATCAGAGGTACTATTTCTGGTACTCGTCAAAGTCGGACTAATGGTTGATGTTTTAAGGTCGGTCATTTTATTTGTAGCAACTTAACATTTAAAATATATATTTTGATATCTATTTGTATAGATACTATTTTGAAATATTTTTACGTAGTTTGAGGTATTTCAGTGAAATGCAAGTTTCTTAACATTAGTAGTTTTCAGCATTAATATTATTGTCCATTAAATTATTATTAATTGACGGAGTTTAATCTATCCATGCACAAACCAGAGAGATTTCCAGAATATGTTACATATCATGTAAACTGATATTTCCCAATTCCAATTCTGTTTATACAGAAATTATTCAGAGTAAAATGAATTTTAATCTTCTACCAGACTCGAGTTAGTTAAAAATCAAGTATTGCTTCTTATTCGGAAGAAGTTTGTAATTAAGTATTGAAAGTTAATCGTCAATTGAAAAGCTTGAATAAAAATTTTTAATTTGACAGGTATTAATTGCAAATTAAATTTCAGTCGTTAATTATTTACTGAATTATCGATTAAACCCTGTTACTGGTTTCAAGATATTTATTATAATAAATTCATGTTTGAGTTGGAAACAATAGAAACATATTTTAAACATTTTTATTTTTGTGATAAATATGGATTAGAGACACAGAATCGACAGGTGTTATAGAGTATCATCGTGCATAAGGGTATACATTTTCAGAACTATCGTATGTATTTGATACTCTGTCTAGAGTTCATATGAAATTCCTATGTTAAATGAATAAAGGTGATCTCTATGGTTGTATATGTAATTCAACGGTTAATAAATTTCATTTAAAGGAAATTATTCTCCTACCAAATATTACAGTTCTTGAAGGTCTTTTATGGTGGCGAGCATCTTAGGATTATCCAGAGAAAATTAACGACGTAGGGGAAAAAGTTCCAACACTAAATTTTCAAATGTACTAGGTAAAAAATTACTGAGTTTAGATATTACGAAATTTTCAAATTTACAATTTTAGAAACTTGAGAAATTGAAATTTTTAGGGTATGGAAATTTTCACATTTAGAGTTTTAGAAATTTAAGGATTTACGAATTCGAAGATGTTAGAATATGAAGATTTGAGAAATCTGAGTATTTGAGAACTTTGAGATTAACGGATTTAGGAATTTGGAAATTTTATTACTTAGGAATTTTATGTATTATTTATTTTTTATTTATTTAGGAAATTGCAAATTTAACAATTTGGAAATTTGCAATTTTAGAAATTTCGGATTCGACAATTTTAGAATTTGGAAATCTTCAAATTTAGGAATTTTAAATTCTTATATTTGAAGCTGCAAATCAAAGGAATTATAAATTTTATCACCACAATCATACGCTATTATTAGTTGCTCTATTTTATAGCTATAAGAATACATATATACAAACATATCAGTTTTAACTCATGCAATAATTTGGTTCAACAAAATCCTAAAAAGGACCAGCATAAACGTTTTCAAATAAACATTGCGGAGAACGAACAACGAATTTATTTTTTAAATTCAGCAGAAACATTGAAAAGTATAAATAAAAAAAAAGCTGAAAGTGACTCTGTTTCTAAAAAGTAATAATTAATAAAAGAAATGAAAAGTAAATCTTGAAACAAGCCCCATAGTCATGTAATTAACAATTCTATTTTACGAATGAACGTTTGTTTCTGTTCCTTTCAGTATTGTTGGATTCGCTGTATGTTGTTTCTGTTTTTCCTTTGTTCTTTGCTTTCTCGATATATCGATGCCCCATAGCTTACCCCGAGGATATTCATGTTCAGCGTATCCTTTTTGTAAATTTTCTGCTACGTTTCTCGCTCGTTTCTTGTTATCGGAATTTCTATTCAACATGAAAGCGCACGGTATTGAGAAAGCATTATCCAATTCAGATTTCATTGGAATTTGATGCACAAATATTTTGTCAAATTATTACATTCTCGAGGAGCAGCGTAGAACATTGCGTACAAATATGAGTCGCGAAATTATTTCAGATGACATTCCATTAAGCAAAAAATATTCGTTTTAGGTAATAGTATATTATTTTTTTTCTACACGGCCACTTATTTAATTTTAGTTCATTCATATTTGTTTTGTAAAATATATATTGCATTATTGTTTTTACATTATTGTGCCACTATGAATTGATCGTTCAGGACACATTTTCCATTCGAAGTAGTAATTAAATTATTATTACAAACTTGTTATAAAGAAACGATATATTTATTCGAATAGATCTAGAAGAAAAAGAAAAATCTTAGAATGTTGACAAAAGAAGCTATTCAGATTTTGCCAATTTCAGCATTATTGAAATTGGCCTTTTACCCCTGTACGTTTAACTAGAAATTCGCGTGATCATCCGCAATTTAATATTTTACGATCATTATTCCTTAATAAAGCGACACGACGTCGCAAACACAGTTTTACCGTTTCATATCGCTGTCGTTAGGACAACCTATTTGAAGATGATTCGCGGGGTTGAACAGGGCTCCCGTTTAATTCCTGCGGAATGCTTTCGTCGTTTGTCACGTTAGCTGACGTTTCTTAAGACGGCAGGAATGTATCCCGCGAAAATAATGAAACCTTTATTTCATTTCTTTTCACTTCATTTCATTTCGCCGTCTCCTCGTTTTCCCGCTGTCCCATCTCATTTTGCCGTCGAGGATCCCGTTGGAACAGCGGTGCCAACGTACCGGGTGTCCCGAAGCTGTTTCAGTTCGAACATCGGGAACAAAGGAGGTCGAACAGGTTCACAGGACACGCAGTGCTGTTCGATCATTCGACGTACGAAGTTTATGTTCGTATCATATGGCGTCGAGCTTGAAATGTCTCGTTAGAATCTATCGCGTTTTGTGGCGTGTTCCCGATCCTCGAAAATTTTACGATCTCACGGAATAATATCGAGGATGATGAGCCTGAACGACGAGCTTCGGTTATGTATTCTCGCTCCTATCTTCTTCTTCTTCTCCTTCTTCGTCTTCATTCTTTCTTTTTTTGTAAATTAATGACTGGGATTGCGACTGCGTTGAGGTTCGTTAAATTTAACGACGGGGCCGACTCGCGTTTTAATGGGCTACCGGGTTAGTTGAGCGAACTAGTTTCGTTGGTTATATGAAAAGGAGATTTCTGGCTGTTAATTTTTTTCCTTCTTGGTTATCTTTTACCTTTGTAAAGGTTGCGATCGTTGTTACTGTAATTGAAAAACTCGGTTAGTTTATGGATACCAGGCGTGCTTTCGGTACGATATTGGAAAATGTGCAACGAATATTTAAACTGCTTCAATTTATTTCGGACAATTATACGGTATTGAAATTTAGTAATTATTCTTTAATTTACTAACAGTTTATTATAACGTGTGTTGTTCTAGAGAGTCTAATACTTAGAATATAAAATAAAATAATGTATAATAGATTTTAGCACAAAATAATATTTAATAGAATCTAAAGTAAAATAATATGTATAAAAAGAGTTTTCATAATTTGTTAATTTGCTAATTTCACAATTTGTAATTTGCTAATTTAGTAACTTACAAATGTAGAAATATACAATTAAAAAACGTGGAAGTTTGGAAAATGTAGGCAGAGATAAACATTTTTAATTTTTTAATTATCAGAGTTAGATACTTCGTACTTACAAAATTTCAAGTTTTTGAAGAGTAGATATTCAGAGATTTGTGAATAAAAATTTAGAAACAGGGATATAAAAAAATACAAATATCAAATTCAATAATTTGGATTTTCCTAAATTGTACAAGATTTAGAAATTAATATAAGACTTCCAAACTTTAGAATTAAAATGTTTTGATTAAAATTTTCCAACTTTCAAATGTTCATATTTACAAATTTGAAAGTTGTTTTAACATATTTTACAGCTGATCTCAGTGAATTTAAACGTTGAATACGAACAAAAATTCAGAAACACGAAAACATTGAAAAAATGACGGTTTTGACAGAAAAATTCAAATTTTTTTTCGATTTTAATATAAAGAGCTAAAATTTTAGGTGTACACTTCTGAGATGTAACAGTTCAAGAAAAAAGTAGTAAAAATACCAAGGTTTTGAAGAAGGTATTTATTCAGATCTTCAGGAAATAAAGTGGTTAAAATTGGCTGGGGTCGTTTCATACCCCAGTGTGACCGCCAAGGGCTAGTCCAGTACATGTACCTTCGTTATAAGAAAATATTTCATTAGAGTTTCAGAATCGTATAAAAACGTAATTCTCGTTGACATTCGATTGTATAGGTTCACGTCGTCGCTTACTTCAAAAAACTTGTCGTCATCGTTGTTTTATCGCCATTTTATAGCCGATTTTCGTTCGATATGTCGGAAATTGGTTCTTCGTCTCGACCAAAGGATAGGAGCAGTGACAAGGAGAAGTAAAGGAGTTACGGTTACTTTCTCGTTGGAACCGTCTGCCTGCTCAATTTGCTAGTTTTACGAAAACTACAAAAGCATACTGGACGCTTTTATTCTATAGGGTACGTGCTTTTAAAAGCCTCTTTCGCTTTTAGATGATCTTTAACTTTAACGACTGATCGTAGTATTCTAACTAATTTATATAGGACATTTCGTACAAGTGGTGCGACAAATTTTCAAGACTTTCCATCAATTTTCTATGAATCGCTGCTATCTTATCAAATTCTTGAAATACTTACTGAGTCGAATTTACCTCCTTTTTCGATTTTTGAAATAATTTTTACGTTCATTTATTTTATCGTAATTAAAATACTCTTTGCAAAAACATGAAATTTTTTTTCATGAACTTTTTTTCCAATCTTCAAATCTCTAAATTTCCATAGTCCCAAATCTTCAAACCATCAAATTTCCGAATCTTCAAATCTTCAAATCTCTAAACTTCCATATTCCCAAATCTACAAATCTCCAAATTTTCAAGTTCTTAAATCCTACAAATTACTAAATGTTCAAATTTCTGAATTTCAAAGTCCCTAAATATCCAAATTTATAAATTTATTAGAAGTTATAGTCATAAGAGATAAAGACATTTATAACCTTTATTAATTTCAATGTTCTTATGCTCTTTCAAATTTCTCATGTTCAGTGCACAATATTGATCATTTCATGATATTTAAATCAAAACTTCATGTTTACTTATCTAACTCAATCCAGATTTACTGTTCATTAAATTTTCATAAAAAACGTCCGATTTAGAATCAGATCACATACTCGGTCCTTGAAATTTTAAGCAGTTTGAATCTCTAGTTTTCTTTGCGTCACGACCAAATTAGAATATCGAAATGTTTCTTAAATCTTACTACAATTTAGAAATATATACTTCACCTTGTGTTTTAACATAAGTAGCTAAGTTTAATATAAATATACATAAGCATCATTATAATGCTATAGTATATATGAAAATATTTCTAAAGATTTTTTATTATTTATAATCTCACATTTTATTCGATTGTACTTTGTTCCTGTTTGTACCATAAATACTCTTACTTTATGTTCGCAGTTTCGGAGAATGATTAGTGACATAGTCAGATAGAAAGATCCTCTTTACTTTCCATTTTTCTTCTCCATTTTCTCCTGTCAATCGTATTTACATTCGTCTCTGCCATTCTTTTAGCCCTTCACTTCCTCTGCTGCTAATAATGCACTGGCTTCCGGATAAAAGTTTCACGCGATTTATATCGAACATAAGCCGCTTAAACTTTTATATTTTCCATGATATTTATATTTGTTTCAACGTTCATCTCTTACTACTGATTTTCGACACGTAAAATGTCACTCGTAAAACCAATTGGATATTCTTCTCTATATTTTGCAGTATTTGATTCAAATTTCTGTGGTGTTAATATTTCATTTTATTCTAGTGTTTCCATACTAAATTCACTTTTATTTTATTGTACTTTGCTGTTCACTCGGAGTTATTGTTGGAAATAATTTCATGTGTAGTTTTAGATAAAATTACATGTCGATAATTATTGTAAAATAATGCATATGTCGGTTATTGGTGATGGTGTAAATAATTAAGGAAGAGAGATGGAAATATGACAGAAGGTATAAATACATGGTGTTTTCTACAGTCAGATAGTTGTCTTTCTAAGTAGTATTAATTAGAAGTTGAAGTTTTCTAGTTTATTTTATATCTTATTCCAAATTAAAATGTCCATTTCATGTCATCTGTCCTCTAGTAGCAACGGGTACCATATTAAATTTACTAGTACCAATAATTAAATAAATTTGTTTTATAGAAAATAATTTCGGAATAGTCCTGAAAAACTATATTAGTCAAAAAGAAAATAC
The DNA here is from genome assembly GCA_945859555.1 of Megachile ligniseca. Taxonomy (NCBI): domain Eukaryota; kingdom Metazoa; phylum Arthropoda; class Insecta; order Hymenoptera; family Megachilidae; genus Megachile; species Megachile ligniseca. The sequence goes on from OX243777.1 coordinate 3,438,352, forward strand.
TAAAAATTCTGTAATACAATTTACAATACAATAATGAATTAAATCGATATTAAATAATGAAAGCTTAATTAAAAAGAGTTAATCTCTATGTTAACTAGACGTTACTTACATATAGTCCTCAGTAAGTACTATAAGTCCTATAAATATCCAACCCTTTTTTATTATTCTGTACGTCTCCCATAAATACCCAAGAAACATGTTACCCGAAGTATGGCAATAATTGAAAATTTATCTTATTTCATGATTAAAAATGGGCTTCCCGTTCTCTGAAGGTTAAAATAAAAGTCTACGATCAAGACAAAAATGTCCCGAGGGATTACGTCTGGGTTAACACGATCTAACAACGAAGCTTAGCAGCGTGTAACAGAAAGAAATTGCCTTTGATTTAAAGTTGAGCAGCGGAAATGGGCAACAAAAGTGCCGATATATCACTACTCCCTCCGCGTTCACGTTAAAAAGTGCATCCTGCACACGCACGACACTTTGTATACGGTGGCCATAAACCACCGGTGACGTCGAATACGTTGGAGTAAATCTTTTGTGCCGCTTTATTTTCTCCAGGCTTTACAGATATCCCGAACGCGATCGAGCTAGAAATTCGTAGTCGATCGAAACTCGCATTTTTCCAATTCCCCTTCTAAAAGTGTATCCATAAAACAGTCGACGCAGCGTTGACGTTAATCCCGCGAGGAAAAAGAAAAGGGAGAAAACTGCTCTATACAAACACAATGAGGATGGCGAGCATCGTTAAGGTGGTTAGCTTTAAATAACGATCGGTACGCGTTGGCTCGACACGACTCTAATTCGGTAATTCAATCTTTGCCAAGTAAATCAATTTACTGTAGACGATGGAGTCGCATCAGTTTGCCGATCCATTGCATCATGGCTCCCTTTTACCCCTTTTGCTCGTTCACCAACCCTTTGCACCGCTGCCGACCGCTGGTTGGTCAGCTTCGTTGAATTTCACCCGGGCATTAACTCTGGCAATCCTCGTCTAATCAGCGTCCGGCTATCATCATGGTCACTCTTGAATCGTTATAACTTCCCTCTTTGTATTGTCGCGTGTATTTTCACCCGCCTCGATTCTGAGTTTCAGTAAAATTTAATAAGCTTGTCAGCGTGACGCTTGTTTCGTCGAACATTCAATTAAATTTATTAGAAATTTGCTTCTTAATTAACACGTTCAATTTCGCGGGGGTCGACATGGTTTTCACCAGGGACGTCTCTACCGACGGTGCAACGTGTGCGTTTGCACGGGATGACAAATTTCGTTTAAACTATACGAATTAATTAAGAACATGTAGCTACATTGCCCTTACGAATTTAGTTAATTAGTTGAACAAAAATCTGTTACATTTTCAAACATCAAATATTAACGTCTCGACCCATATTAGAACATTGACAAGAAATTTTAACACGAAGAAAAATTTGCGAGAAACGACAACCAATATTTATGACGAAAAATGGAATACCTGATAAATGAATCTAATGGGTATGATTAAACCAATTGAAGGGCAAATGTTTTACACAGGTAGCTTCTTTTAAAGGCAAGAAACGCCGTTGAGATATCCGCGAATCGTGGAAAAGTAAAATGACTGCGCGAATGCAAGTTGCTTGTTCGTTTTTCTTGCCAACCTGTTAGCTTAGCTCGAGATGAATCCATAAAATAGCCTGAGACATAGGCAGCCTAGCGGGCTGACTCGCGCTCCGACTTATTCCGCTTGATTTACGACATTTAAAATTAACGGCGTGTCCTGAACGGTAAGAAACGAGTTCAGCCAGAATCCTCGGCAATTGTTGCTGTATTTTTCTTGCAGTCTGTAACGTAGCGAGCGTTGCTGGAAAATAAATAAACGCCGAAGTTGGCTAGGTTTTTTGAAAAGGTGCAATTAGGAGAGGTATTTAAACGGCGAACGTGGAGAATTTTTGAATAAGCGCCTAAATAGCGGAGGTATAATTACAATTAGTTGAGTAATTGCGTGAAAAGTATGGTAGTTGGCAATTTTTTACGAAGTTCGCAGACGATTACACCGAATCTTCAAGCATTGAAGTAATAAAATACGATTTCTCTAATTGCTTATTAGATTATTTAACGATTTCTCTTGCTTCATTTATTATTGCGAAATTTTAATGGAAATAGGGTTTTTATTAGTTCCACGGTGTTATTATAACTTTTCAGGTATATTTAAATTTTTCCATTTCATACATTTGCTATTTTTCAAGTTAAAACTTTGAAATTTACAAATTGTTTAATTCTTATGTTTGCTCATTTTCAAATCATTCAACTTATAAAGTGTCACATTTTTCCATTTTTAAGCTTTCAAATCTTCCAGTTTCCAAGTTAAAAATTTTTAAATAATCATAGCCATAAATTTTCCATTTTATAAACTTTCAAATTTACCAAATTTCAAGCATCGAAATTTTCGAATATTTTTATCTTTAAACGTTCTAGATTAACTGCTAGAATTCTTTTAAAATTTCTAGTTGTGAAATGTTCAACTTTTTAAATCTTGTGGTCTTCACCCTTAATATATAATGTGAATTAGTCTATAATGTGAAGATAAATAAAGAAAATTAAAACGTCCCTCCATTACGAAGATTACAAATTAAAATTAAACCCAAAATTTAATTACTGTGGAAATATGTGTTTGGTTTATCACGTATGGACTCTAGCGTGCGTCACGAGTGTGACACAACATTGTAAGGCAAGGGATTAAGGATTATGGTAATATGTACTTAATGTTACTTAAGGATTAAGGTAATATATAACTTTCATACTTTTGGAACAGCCTGTATTGACGTCGAGTAATCCAAAATCGTCGATCAATAGAAAGTAATTAACTCGGAAAGTTGGTTGACTGTAACCAACCAACATTAGCCCGTCTTATTAAATTAACGCTGTGCATGTATCTTGGTATGGAGGTACTTTACGGTACAATCGATGATAGATTAAGCCGTACTTTATCCGCTAAAACACGAGGCGGATAGTGCTGTTAAGGTTACTCGAAACTCGATATTATCGAGAAAGTATCGGTTAAGGGCTAACTGGTGTAGCTACGTCGTGAAACACGGTACCGGGAAAAGCAGAGAATTTGCGGAAAGAAGCTGGGATGATCGATGGTCACGGGACAATCGCCATGGAGCATATGAAGTTAAACGAAACGGGAGCAACCCTACGGCAATTACACCAGTTAACCCGGGCAAAAGCGTTAGCCCAATAAGCCCGTTGATTGTCTCGAGTTATCCTGGACCGTTCCCATAGGACATTGGGGACGGGCTTATCAATTTTTATGACCTGGCCGTTGCAACTAGTAATACCTGGCAACCTGATACAGCACTCCTGTAAGCTGCCAGCACGCGTAATAGTTCTGCCAAAATTTTTCTTCGTATACGATTATTCCTACATCCCTGGCGAATTTTGGTTGCTTGGGAAAAATATTTGTGGAACCGAGTTTTTACAGTTTTTCATTTACCTTGTTTATGCAAAAGCTGCAATGTTGTTGTCAGTAACATGGATATTTCGTATTACCTAAATCGAATAAATTTTGATAATACAACAATAACTTGTTTTATCGCTTTAATATGAAATAATAAAATTTATTCTGTTATAGTATTAATTTTTTTAATTCATTCTAATGCATCCAAAATTACAATTAAAGGGATTTAAGCGCATATTTGAAAATACCTTTTATTAATGTGTTAACATAAATCAATAAGAATACTGATTTCGTTATTTCATCACAAAAATTCGTCTTCCAACAAATAAATTTGAATTATACCACCATTTGAGATTTGTCTCTGTTCGGATTAGTACGACGGATATTTTCCTAGTTTTTCGTGAAGATCACATTTTTCATTGCCCTCGCGCACTTTGTTCTTGTATCTCTATATAGTTAACGTGGCAAAATTAAATAACGCGAAGATTGTCAAAAGGCTCGAAAAAAGGCAGAGATTGTTGCACGTCTCGCGCGCGAGAAAATTCAACAAATTGCACTTCGTTTCAGTCGCATCGCGAGAATATTTCAGCGAGTCCTGTACAAAGGACGAATATGAAGGTGGTGGTGTTCAACGAGCGTGCGAAATAATAAAACGCAAATGTAAGACAACCGTGTCGGGAGCGGAAGTTTCAAGCGTGGTACGATGTTGCTCGCATGCATCGGCGATCTGGATGTTGTCTCACGCGCCATAAATTACGGCGTCGGGGCACGTAGAGAGGCGTTTCAGAAATTATTCAACTGTCTCTGCGGGATTGCCGGCAAAAATACAAAGGCATGATTTATATCCGATCGTGCTTCTTATGCATTGAATGTTTACTATGCGGACCACGTGCCGGCCAAGAGAAATGAAAAGAGCGTCCACGACATGTCCGTTTTCTCGTTTCCGGTCTCCCACTCTGTGACACCGATTTCCAATATTTGCGAGAGTATGCATTTCACGAGATACTGTTATTGCGACAGATTGTGAAGATCGTTACGTTTCTTCTGAATAATGAGTGCGCAATTCAAGTTAAAGCGTGTGTATTTTTATTTCTTGACAATAACTTAAAATTTGTTAAATAGTATATCGATACAGTATCACAAATAAAATTATTTCGGGCTTTATACGGCTTTATTGTCGGTGGCAATATAATGAGAGTCTCCTGACAGAGCACTTAATTCAGTACAATTTATTCTGAGATTGTTAATCAATTACAAAGTTTTAAAGATGTAGTGTATTTCAATTGTTCAGTTAAAGATATCGGATTATTATTGAAAAATTCGTATGCTAAAAGAAGATATAAAAATGAAACACGAATAGAAAATGTCACGGGAAAAATATGTGTGCACCAAGTTCTTGGAATATTGTAGTAAGGTGGCTCTGTAACTTATATCTCTGATTTGTTGCACTTTATGCATCGTAATGCTCGTTGCTTCATAAAATTGTTCATCGTCTGGAGAGACAATAGGCAGCCTTGTTCCGCTGCCTCGTTTCTATGCGAAGAAGAGCCTCATTATTTGCTTAAGGTGCACAATTTACTTTCTGCTTCTTTTTTACCACTCGGAAACTCGCGTAACTTGTTGGTTGCTCTTCTGTCATACACACTTGAACATTATTCTGGGTATTCTGCAAATTTCTAGATCTTTGTATCTTTCTAGATTTTCGCTTTTTTAAAACTGTACGAAAAATATAATAAACTTGCAACTGAATATGTAACTGCTGTTCGATCTAATGAAATTAATATTTAATTCACAGGTCTGTTATTGAAATAAGAAAATAAATTGGGAAATTTGTTTTAAAATGTTATGTTTGAAATTGAATTATAAACAGAAGGTTAAGGTTAAACAAAATTCTAAAATTCATTATAATTCTTTACTATTTATTATATTTCAAAATAGGAAAATAGAATTAACAAAAATTTGTTTTAAAATATTACGTTTGTAATTAGAAGTCACATAAAGACAACATTAAATTGCATACACGAAAAAAGTTAAAATTAAACAAAAATATTTGTAAAATCTTTTTTTCCTCGTATCTAACCCTTCAATAGATAAATCTTCAAATTAATCAAATCTGTTATAGAGGTGTAAGTGTGGTTCCTTATAAAACATGCAGCATTAATTACTTAACAAATTGTGTTAACGACGTTCATGTACAGAAATTTAGTTATTTTATTTACGACTATTCAGCGTAGGTTTCAGTGGGAACAAAGATCCTCTGATTACATTTGTTCAGCCAGTACCAGCAAGTTTGAACTTCTCCGAAGAAGCAATGGCAAAAGATATTTTCTTATGAACCTCGTCTCCTCCGCTAGTTTAATTACTCAGATTGAAACTCAGCAACTGAAACTTCATAACGAACAAAGACACGACAGACTGGGTTCGTTAGTTCGCCTTCATTCCGTCGTTATCGGCTCGAGTTTTGACATAGAAACAAATTTAGTGGCACAGGCAATTCGAGAGCTTTTCGACTTGTATACCTTTCAGATATCGATACTTTTATGAAAGGTCTTCGCGACACTCTTCGTCCGTTCATATCCATACCCAATACTCGATTCTCTTATTAAACAAGTACTAAGTTATTTTATATTAAATCGCAAATTGCGGAACACTGAAAGTTTGTCAAATGTCAAAATACAAAATGCAGGCTTTAGATTTATTTATTTGTTATTAGCTTAAAGATTTAAGAATTTAAGAATTTAAGAATTTAAGAATTTAAGAATTTAAGAATTTAAGAATTTAAGAATTTAAGAATTTAAGAATTTAAGAATTTAAGAATTTAAGAATTTAAGAATTTAAGAATTTAAGAATTTAAGAATTTAAGAATTTAAGAATTTAAGAATTTAAGAATTTAAGAATTTAAGAATTTAAGAATTTAAGAATTTAAGAATTTAAGAATTTAAGAATTTAAGAATTTAAGAATTTAAGAATTTAAGAATTTAAGAATTTAAGAATTTAAGAATTTAAGAATTTAAGAATTTAAGAATTTAAGAATTTAAGAATTTAAGAATTTAAGAATTTAAGAATTTAAGAATTTAAGAATTTAAGAATTTAAGAATTTAAGAATTTAAGAATTTAAGAATTTAAGAATTTAAGAATTTAAGAATTGAGATGTGGAAATAAAAAAATGTTGGAAGTTGACAACTGAGACATTGGAGCTTTTCGAGGATTTAGAAATTTGGGGATTCGTGAATTCGGAAATTAAGAAACTTAGATTTTCAAATATTCAAGCTTTGAACATTAAGTAATGCAGGAATGTGAAAATGTACAAATTTGAACATTTTTCAGTTCAAAAATTTGGAATTTTTCGGAGTTTAATATTACAAAATTTAGTAACTTGAAAACTAGGTTCCCTTAGCTTCCTTAATTTAAACATTTCATTTAGCAATTTAGAAATTTGAAAAAGTAGTGTGGAATAGATATATAAGAATTTGAATAATTTGTTGCTTTAAAAATTTAGAAATGAAAGCGAATATCACCTTTGTGATCACGTAACCCTTTCGATGAAGTATGTATGTCATCCCCTATCCACAAACAATTAACACTCCAGGTGTTAAAATGTCGTCCTTCGAATTATCAGTATAAGGTTGGATCAACAACACAACCCCTGTCCTCTTTGCCGCTTCATTTTCCCCTTTTGCCGAATAATCAAACGTTAGAAAGGCTGTTCATCACTCTCGACGTGACTCTTGAGCCGCCTATGCATCGACCTCAAAGGAGAAACGCTCGACCTCTCCTCTCCTCTCGTCGATGTACGCTCGGATAAGCACGGCCTATAATGTTTTCACGATCGAAAATTGCACAGGTTGACCCAGTGAACCGTACACACCGAAGCGTTAGAGTGTAAACTCTGCTTGCATGGTTTCGTGTGGTTTATATGGTTTATACGGCACCATCGGTTTGCCGACCGAATCGCTGATGGCGATTCGTTTCAAACGAACCTTTTGATTCTCGACAAGCCATCCACGAAATTACGATAGATTTAACACGGTAACGATCGACACAAACAACACGATCAAACACGTGGTTCCATTTGGATCCTCATCGATTTTTGCTGAATCAGATAATCTCGGATGAAAATACCTCTCGAAGATTCCGAGTGCTACCGATTCGTTGAGGAACAACTTTCTAACTGACGTTTCAGATAAGATGGAAACACGTGGGCAGGATCAAACGATGCTTCATGGTTGATGGAAAATTTGCGAGCTACTTCAGAGTTACGATCAAACTAATATACGTTAAACCAGTGGAACGTGATCTATCTAGAGTGGATTTTTAACAGAGAGAATCTTTTATGGCATATTATGGGAATTATGGCATATTATTCGGTTAGCCTGCGAGTTTCTGCCATTTTTTATATCGGTATTCCTGGTTAATAATATAGAAGCTATTTTTGAATATTGTCCTCTTTTGCAATGTTCATCGCTATTTTGCTCCAACTACTTTGTTAGTATTGCCTTCTTCGATCTAATGATAATACTTATATTGAAAATTTAGAAATTTGCTAGTGTTACAAATTTTCAAATTTTTGTATGTTCAAGTTTAGACATTTTTTAATTATCGGGTATAGATTTTCAAATTGTAAAATGAATATTTTCAATTTTAAAGTATCGGAGAAAAGTGTTTGACTAACAAGTTAATCCTGTATACAAAACAGTAATTATACTCAGCCACGTGAATCGAGAGTTTAGTATTCACCATATTACATTAAATATATTATTATCAATTATTACAACATAAAATTGCTCGAGAAACATCCCTTGTCTTCTAACGAACCTAAAAATCTGGACACGCTCGAAACTCTTACGTGGCAGTATATCCGCAATCAATGGTTCCAACATTCGTCATCGAAATTACGAGATTTGTTCGGGGCTCATCCTGATTGTCAACCTTCTCACAATTTCTAACGCGATGGCCATCGTTGAATCCAGCGGTCAACGCGTTTGGTCGTGGTTCACTTTCTATTATTTTCTCTGGTGTGTAGCCAGAGATTAATATAGGTTGAACGCCGTTGCACAAAACGTGCCTGTAATACTAAACGATAGCGGTGGCTAGGAATCTACTATAGACTGTCTGCTAGTTGGTAGCAGTGGCGCGTCTCGCTCGTTATAACCGCAGACTTGTTAGCTGGGCTTGCTGCGGGCGAAGAGAATCTGGATGGAAATACAGGGGATGGAGAAACCGAGCGATAGATGTGCATACAGTCTGTTTAAAATAAACCTAGACCTCAGAACTTTGTGTTATAACTTAATTGCTTGAAACTTTCGCTTGGGAACATTACGAAGTCATAACTTCTGATTTTTATGAGATTTATTTATCGTCTCTACGAATTAATCCCATTTCGAGTCATCGCTTTTAAGCGATTTATGAGACACAGAATTATTATTTGAGGGTTTTGAAATTTTTTATATATTTAGTTATATAACGTAACATGCTGAAATTCTTGGACAATCTTTGTTATTATTAAATTCATGGTAGTGTTTCTGTAGCATGTCAACTTTCCGGTGGTTGCTTCCACTGCCCATTAGTGATTTACAATAAATTGTTATTGCATGTATCGAAAGTATGCTTGGTATACCAGTTTTCATTTAACGGACCAGTTGACTTTTAAAAACGTAAATCTGTGACCCATCTTAGGAAGTCAGAATGAGAAAACGTTTGCGTAACCCATCTGAGGAAGCTAGAATGGAAAAACGTAAATTTACGTAACCCATTAAGTGTTAATAGAATAACATCATAAATCAAACAGCATTGAAATAATGGTGTCTACTTTCACATTAAACAGACTGCAAGATCTGCATACCAAAAGGTCTGCATGTTCCATCAACGAAGAGACTATAATATGTTGATCAGTCTCTGTCCTTTGACAAGAAGTCGATTACGCTAGAGTATCGAGAAATAGGTTTTGCGTGGCTAGTAATCGAGATTAAACTGAGAACGGCCGTGTAGCGACAATATTAGCAACTTGTGTGATAATGCAGGCTTCGTAGGGGGACTTATCTTGTAGGTATATTGAGTTTATATAGGAATAATGCTCTGTGAAATAGCACATTATCATAGACGTTAAATTACGGCAAAAAATTGTTTTTGAAAATTATTTTACCTTCTAGTTATTTAAAGTCGGTGTATCGTCAATTTCGAAAGTTAGGACGCTGGTAAATGTTTAGAAATTAAGAAATTTTAAACTTTCAAATTTAAAAATCTCATAGATACAAAATTAGAAATTTAGAAATTTGGAGATTTCAAGATTTACTAATTTGGACATTTGGGAATAGGGAGATTTGAAAATCAAACTCTCGAATTAAAAAATCCGACAATTTAGGAATTTAGAAATTCGATAACCTGGAAATTTGGAGAATTGGAAATTTGGGATTTGAAGAGATTCGGAAATGTGAGAATTCTTAAATTTGAAAACTGATGTATTTAGGAATTTAGGATTAGTGTTATTAAAGTCCAAAGTGGTATTAAAGTCCATCAAAAGCAGCTCAAAAAATGAATAAAAATAAACACGTATAAATTTCCTTTCACTTTTTAGAAATACTTTATAAAGTACTGTACAAAGTACAATTATAAAATAGTAAAGAACACATAAATTTTTATTTCAATATTAAAAATTCAAAGTTGCTTATTTTCTACAGTTAGAGCGAATGAATTAACATTGAAATAGAAAAATCTTGTGTTCGTGTCGCCAATAAAATTCATCTTCAACAATTTTAGAAGCGTCCGAATATCCAGCAAATTCTTTCATGCCATAAACCATAGAAGTCAGGGAATATCCATGGAAAGGTAGCTCGTTACAGGCTACCACTCTCACCCCCATAAAGGGGGAGGTGGTGGGTAACGTGGATGCCGAGTGGATTTAAACGTTCACACTAGATTACGCAAATGGGAGGATAATGCAGCGAATCATTTTCCCACGTCGAATAACTGGATCCACCTTCTGGGGATAGATTTTCCCGTGGATCGGTCGAAGACCCTTTTTCCTTTGCCATTCGAAGCTTTTGCTCGAGGTTCTCGATGACAGTCCACGTTACTTACCGGTTTGCATGGGAATGCCAGAAATTCCATGCAAATGGTAACGACTGTGCACTAAGAGAACGTCTGAGGCCATTTAGTCGGCAAGACGCGGATGGGACAATCGATATCTCTGCCATTAGAAAGTTTCAATGCCTTCGTTGGTACTAGAAAGTACTTTCGATATTAAAAATTTTGGATCTGTAATAAAAAATAAATAGTAGATTATTTACTATGTGGAATAGTTGTATTTCCTAGTGATACACTAAGGTACAATCAGGTATGGACATTATAGTTAGCGAAGCTTAAAAACAATATGGCGGCAAAAGGCTTTGTACGCATGCGTGAATTAGTATACACATATAAAGGTGCATTACGCAGTTGTGACGAGTTATAAATTTGATACTAAATAATAAAAAACTTTTGAGAAAAATGTTGAATGGAACGAGAATGTCTATTTTTCTTACGAACGCAATGTTGCATAAAGAAATACGAATACTCTTTTTAATGGAATTGTATATATCTTCTTACTCGTATCAACTGCTTGGAACAGTCTGTATAAAAAGCATTAAAAACAATGTTTAAAATATTTCAAACTAACTCGATAAAAATATTTATTTTGTTATTGTACTAGAAGAAGAATTAAACTTTAAAAAGAATTAAACCAAGATTAAAATTGATCCTCATAATTACACAGTTAAGTTTCTTATAAGAAAAAAGTTCAACTTGTTTTGGAAAATTCTGTAAGATATATTTTATAATATGTGTTATAGTTGGATGTAATATCCGTTATAGTTTGCTACGTCAGAATCGAGAACAAATCCTTAAACTCGTTGTAAGTGAAATAAGGTCAATATGGTTTCCCAAAATTGTTCAATCCTGTGATTGAAATACGTTGCGTTGATCGATACACGTGTACAGAAATGGTTGCCATCTTCACGAAAAAAGCCAATAAGGCATTTTCCACGAGGGTGTTCCATACCATGTAGATGGAAGACTGCGAAAGATGATTTATTCGTCGCACGTAGGAAATACGGGAAGACGGAAATTCCATGCCAGACGATGTTGCGTCCCAAGACTGTTGTTCGGCATATTTTGTTGCGATAGATTCGCTATGGGATGCCTTGCTATGTCATATTTGATGATTTTGCATCGAATGATGCTTTTTTGAAACAAAATCGCAAGAATTTCCATCTCAATTTCCAGCTTTCTCCATTTGCCAATCAATATGCAACAGTTATGTATGAAAGACTCAGATTTTTGAATGAATTCAAATAGAATTATGAAATGCGTTTGTATTTCCCGTCCTCTGTTTCGTAAAATCAATTTTCACGAGAATTTTATTCAAAATTATTCGCATCGGTATAAAGCTCTTTTGAAAATTACCTTTACATTGGTTCAATGAAATAAAATAATATTATTCTGATCTTTATAACAATGCACATGTATTTTCGTGCACAATTCAATATTTTATTTTTCAATTAGCTGTTATGTGGAATGGGAAAATTATTGAGTTTTTCATGAATATTTTCGTCATTTGTAGTAAAGTGAAAAATATTGTATACAAAATTCTTAACTTTTAAATTTCTACATTCCGAAATTCCTGGATTTCTTAATTTCTAAATTAATCTTTATTAAATTGATTGGTTTATTCTCTTTAAAGTCGTCATATTAATCGAATATTCCAAATCAATTATTTTAAACAGCACATATTCTTTTTTCAACGATATAAGTTCATACACCACTATACATTTTTAGTGGGTTTCTCTGGTGTAATAGCGTTTGCTGAAGGTTTTGCTGAAAACTATATCGGCACGCATAGAATACTCTCACGATGCGCATAAGTCAGAAACTGCAAGGATGATAAATCCCACATGTGCTTTTACGTAGCTCGTGTTATCAGGAACGTGTAGGTAGACGAGATGAGTCCAGGGACAGGCTGGGTCTCGCTCGTCTTGTAATTTCGTACATTCACGATCACCCATTCTGATCCCCTCGATTTTCCATTTTGCGTTTGTTTCATCCTGTGTCACGTTCGAGACGCTTATTCCCCTTTCAAGTACGTTCAAATGAACACTAGAGATATTAACAAGCTTTACATTATATTATCCATTGTATTAAATGAACAGTACAAGAGATATTAACATTATTTTCATCTATATATTTTTGTAACTTTATTATATTAATAAGGAAGCATGATTAAAAATAGCGTGTGTTAAATCTATAATATTATATGATACATTTCAAGCTACATATTTTGGAAGTAAATAAAAATTTGTTGAAAAGTGTAATTTATTTTAATATTTGACGTGGAGTCTAGTTACCAACTTTTACATTTTTATCCAATCTCAGTAGCATTTAATAAAGGTTCGTCGAAGTTGATTTAAAATATAAAAGAAATGTTTATTTTTAAGTATGAAGCCTACTATTAAAGTAACTTAAAAGAAAAATGAAAGTGTATCTAAGAATAATCTAAAGTACTTATTTTACAATTGTAATTAATGAGGATTAATCGACTATCACATTTGTGATAATAAATAAGTTTTTTCCAATACAAGCACTGCTTGGTTAGATATAATATAAAAATACTCAGTCTTCATTCCAACACCTCCTTTTATTCTGACGAGTGTACTTTAGAGTAGTTTTGGGTATCATGGAATTACGAGAAAGTGGTCTAAATACTAGATAATCCATGGAACTAGATTTGTAGCCCGTATTTAGACCATTTGCTCGGGAACGCTTAACGCAATGGCGGACTTTACGACACGATGTTATTCATTACATAACTTATGGTAAAACATAACAGTATAGTAATCTAAACAAATGAAGATCAACTATATAGTAATTTTAACAAATTCAGGTCAGCAATATAGTCATCTCAACAAATTGAGATTAAGAAGTGATCTGAACAAATTAACTTGGTTTAACTGATTATTTAAAAAAATATAAGATAGACACATCAGCAAAATTTTTCACGTTGGTGAAATATGTAAAATTACACGTTCTAATAGATGCATTAACTTTCTCTAAGAATAATCTCTAACACTCTCTAAAAACAGATTGTTACCTCAAAGATAAAACTCTTAACATGATACTTCAATTAGCCCACATTTAGACCCTAATCTACAGGCTAAATACATTCAAACCACTATTATAATTGTTTGGGGGATCCTTTTTTCCCGATCAATGAAGACGAATAGATCACCTTACTCAGTAACCATCAGTTAGACATGCGATTGTCAGATATGTTGTTTAATCCTGCAATAATATATCAGATGCAAATTTTGCAGATTGAAGTCAGACGTTCGGCTTTAGAGGCAGAATAGAAACGATGGTATAAATCAGCCAGCGTTGACGTGACCCTCGGTTTGTGATTCGCGGGTTAGAACATCACATTGACAGCCATAAACATGTCACCATAGAACATCTCTGGTACAGACTCTGATGTATTGCGTATTATTTTGATTATTGACATCCGCGCAGCGATACCAGAAGCGATTCTCCAAATGAACTAGTCTGCAATCAATGCTTTCGGGCTTGTATCGATTCGATGCCACTTTGTGTTATTAAATATTTGGAATTGCTAATGAATCACTTATTTCTTGGATCGAATGCACAATTCTGTGAAGGGATCTTTTCCATCAAAAATGAATTTCAGTTTCATTATAGTTGAAAAATTCTTTGTAGAATTATTGTGGACTTATTTGATACAAAAATGGATAGAGTGATTAAAATATCATAAGCAGAAAGTAAGCTTTTATAAATTGTTGCTAGCAGATTTTATTATCTATCTCAATGACTAAACGGTACACAATAAATTTCAAATGAATCGAATTATCTTTGGGACCTCATCAGGATTTACACGATGTAGATGCTTTTTAATGATTTTTTCCTATTTACTGAAATAAAAAATTCGTTCATTAAATGTATTTCATCCGTATTTTGCAACAAATTAAATGGTGATGGTTAATAAAAAATTATGGGAGAAGTACACAGAGGAGACAAACTTTATAAATCACTTTTCTATAAATTTCTATCAAATACAGAATGGTTCAATAAATAATTAAAAATAAGATTTCTAAATTAAATCAAAGTTAATCTGCGTTGTGGTCGGGGTTTTGCAGACTTTTGTACGAATATTTTATCTATCGTGCGCCATATCGAATGGCAATTATATTGCAAGATATTACCTCCGTTAATTTGTTGCACCGTTCTTTGTTTGCACGGATATAGCAGATTACTTTTGAGATATGAGCCGATGTGAATCTGCATCCTGCGGCGATTATAGTATCCCAGGAATTAAGCGATGTGAAATATTCATGCACACCTTCTATGAGTAAAGTGTGCGAACATATATTATTTTATTATCTGCCGGGCGTTTGCATATCCATGGAAACAGGACCTGATTGCTGCATCGATTTTCTATCGTTTTACGGTATAACTCGTCGTTTATCATAATCCTCTCTATTCATTTTAAGCTTTTATTAAAATAAACATTTTTGTTTAAGATACTTGGTCAACATTAATTAGATGAAATTCTCGTATGGTTTAATTCAATTTTTAGAATATAATGCATTATGTTTTGATTAAATTAATATTCAATCGTGTAATTTGTTTTTATAACAAAGTTCATGTTTCATGATCTTTAAGTTTGGAGAAATATATGTTCAAAGAGAATTTTAATTAATTTTTTTTGCATAATTGTTAGGTTCAAATTTTTATAATATAGCGCAGTCTCGCTATATGGCCGTGGGGTAGTAGGAGAGAGAAACTATAGAAAGATCTATATAAATAGAACTTTTTCCATGCAGCGTTTCATCATCAAAAATTAATTAAACAGAAACAGTTTTAACTTTCTACATTTCTATTGGGTCGTCCGGAAAGTTCGTGCGGATTTTCAATAGGTGGCAAAAACAAAGATTTAAAGATAGAAGCATGATTGAAAACATATGACAGTGTTATATATTCTAAAAGATGTTACTTTTGGCATATTTTTCAAAATTAGATAAGCTGAAAAGAGCAATTGAACATTAGCCAATCGGAAGGGAATTGTGTTTCAACTTGACAAAGCCCACCCTCATGTTTCTTTGACCACGCAGAAAAAATATTAGAGTTTGGTTGGGATCTATTACCCCATCCACCATACTCACCGAACATTTACCCAAAGAATTCCACCTGTTTCGGACATTACAAAACTCCCTTAACGGAAAACATTTTAACATCTTAGATGAGATCAAAATCGCTTAGATATATATTTTGCTGAAAAATCTGAGAGATTCTGGAAAGATGGAAAGGTGGAGACACGTTGTGGAACAGTATGACACATATATATATATATTGAAATAAATATCTATCAATGTTTAAATTAGTTGCACTTCAACTGTCCCTCAAAAACCGCACGAACTTTCCGGACGACCTAATAAATACGAAAATTTGAAATTTGTTAAAAATTCAAAAATCTTTATACTTGGAATTTCTTCACAGTTCAATTCATAAGTTTGTAAATATTTAATTTCTAGATTTCTAAATTAAAGATTTTTAAATTCTAGATTTGAAAATTTAGAAATCCGAGTCAGTAATTTTTAGTCGCTTTCGCCAGTGCAATAATTTATTGTTAATAATTCGATCACGTAATTAATAATGAATGTGAATATGTCAAGAATAACAATCAATACGAATGTAAATTGTAACTTCACTGAAACTTTAATTAAAAACAATTAAATAAATGTTTAATACATACATCAACAAGAACATTTCATATTTAATTGATGATTGATGTTTTAAATGCCGCATATAATATTTTCATACAATTAAAGCCATGTTTGCCTCGTTTTATCATAATATATGATTTTCGAATGACTGAAATGCAATGTAAGAATACCTTTAGCAGTTTTATAAATCATTATCACTAGGAAATTACTACCGTTAATTACAATTTATGTAGAATAGCGTCAATCCGTTATAATTGAAACATCCCTACATTTGTACCATTTACGAACGATTTGACGTGGTTTATCAGCCCGTATAATTAGCTGTTTCACAGCTGAATGCCAACATAATTGCTGATATCCTTTACTGCTCTTATTTTATCCATACGACTCTTCATTGCCCAATGGTCTCTTTGTTCCCAATACATTAGCCTCTAATTAATTACCTCTAAATAACGAATAGAGAAAATTACTGAAAGGGTTGCATTCGATTTATATTAATTCGTTTTGGAAAGCTCTTTCACCGTTTCGCCGTTCATTACAGTCTCTCGATGTAGAAACAGGATCACTGAACATTTTAAACATTTTATCCAAATTGAATAGTCTGGGTAAGCTGTAGTAATAAATTACAACAATTAATGTGTTATATGCACTATTGGAAAAGTCGATTGCACCACTTATTATATAAGTTATTTATATTATGTTATAATTTAAATATAATATTATTGAAAATTTGATAGACATTGATGTACGTCGTTTGTTAATCATTATCACTATTACTGGTATTGCTGTATTACTACTGTCACTCTTTCATGACTATCACTATCACTACTAACTATTACTATCTTTACTGCCACTATTATCATTATCACTATCATTACTATCACCATCGCTACTATCACTACTATTACTATCACTACTAACCATCACTATCTCTACTACGACTATTATCACTATCACTACTTTGATTACCATCTACTATCACCATCACTACTATCATTACTATCACTATCACTAATAACTATCTCTATCTCTACTACTACTATTATTATTAGTACTACTATTATTGTTATCGCTATCACTACTTTGACTACCATCTACTATCACCATCGCTACTATCACTACTTTTACAACTATCACCATCACTACTATCACTATTTTGACTACTATCACTATCACTACTAACCATCACTATCTCTACTACTACTATTATCATTATCACTACTTTGACTATTACCACTATCACTACTTTGACTATTATCACTATTACTATTTTGACTACTGTCACCATCGCTACTATCACTACTTTAACTACTATCACTATCGTTACTATCACCATCATCCCTGTCACTATTGTCAATATCATCACTTTAACTACTAATACTATTGCTATCACTGTTATCGTTGCTACTATAATCACCAATTATTACTTTCATGATCATTTCTATCAATATCATTCTCACTATCCACTATAACTGTTGCTACTATCATTATATTATTGCTATCATTATTATGGATACAGTTACTATCACTGTCACTAATATTAACATTATTATTGTCATTGTCACTGTCGCATAAATTGCTGTTATGAACATTGTATTACATTTCTTATGCTGTTCATTAAAATGTCACCCGCTATAACACCTAATACTCCAATTATGAAAAACAATTATCACAGTGAAACTTGGTGTGTTGAATCCACCTGCACCTACATTTGTGGTTTAATAATTGTAGATGTTTCTTTGAATTTCTGTAATGGTTTCGAATGAAGTACAGCTGACCCTTGAATAACACATCATACGAGTTGCACGTAGATTAGAGGAATTTATATTATCTTTAATTGATCACGTAACAGTACTTATGAAAGTTTTCGAAGGGATGATAAGAGCCAAGATTATGATGTTACACGAATTACGTGAGGAGCATAGTTACGAAATTTCCGAATAAAAATAAAACCGGATAGATTCTCAATTACTGGGTCAGACTTATATCTTTAAGGACCTCAAATACTTACAAAATTTGGCAGATTTTTGAACCTTATATTTTTTTTATTTTAGGATTTTGAGACTTCGGAATTTTAGGGATTTTGGAGATTTTGAGGATTTTCGGTATTTTCGTATATTTTGTGGTTTTTTGTGATCTTCGATTTTTAAGATTTTGGGATTTTGAGGCTTTGAGACATTACAATTTTTTCATTTTAGGAGTTTACCACTTTGTAATTTTGGGGTGTTTGGATTTGCAGGATTTTAGACGTTCTAAAACTTTAGGATTTTAAAACTTTACAATTTTTTAGTTTTAGAATTTTAAGATTTTGAAATTTGGCGCATTTGGGATTTTGAGACTTTACAATTTTTTAGTTTTGGAGTTTTAAGTTTTTGAAATTTGGAGATTTTCAAGATTTTTTAATCTTACAACGTTTTAATTCTACAGTTTCGGGTTTTTGATGCTTTGAAATTTTTTAATTTTGGATTTTGAATTTTCATTAAATCAGAGTGATATTTGTGATGAAATATCAGAATATTATTTCTGGTTTAATACGAATTAATCATATCTACGTAATTTTAGTATCTCTACCAGATTTTCATTACTTGCGATCGAATAAGATACCGTCGTAGTTTCATATGCACGGTTTGTACGTACCTTTGTTCTGAATATCTCCGAAACGTTTTGTCGACAGTTTCCTACGCTACGTAGCTTTTCTTGAAACCGTCTTAAGAGTATGTGACCCACCATGCTTTCGAGTTATCTCCCGGATATCTGCTGCATAAATCTTGACTCGAGGATTACGAAGCTAAGACTACGGAAGTAAAAGGATTAAACGTGCATCGTAGGGTGGGCGACAGAATCGCGAGCTTCGTTTCGTTGTACAAACTCTACAATCGAAACGGGGATGAAGGATATTTATCTTTTCTTTTTTATCTTCCATAGCAGTCTTCCATTTCATGGTATTATTGGATTTTAGATAAAACTAGTGGCTACAGTTGTCGTTTATTTTGATACTTAGCTATACATCAATCTTATCCTTTAAGGATTAGGTATGTTAGATATATAGGATTACATATTCATATCCTTATCGCGAAATTTAATGTGAAATTTCTTTGAAATTCAACTACATGTAAATAATAATATTTATTACTAATTTTTGAAAGTTCAACCCGCCAAAATAATTTTAAATCATAATTTAACGTGTAAATGATAGAAGAAAAATTTTTGAGGTTTATATTTTTAGCTGTAATACAAAGATGTAGTTTAAAATTTTGTTAATTATTGAAGGATTATAGAAAGATATAATATGAGTTATATTATCAAAAATTGCATTTAAAATTATAACTTTTAACATTAATGGTTCCAGATTTATGTATTCAATTACAATTGAAATTGTTCTAGGAATTCTAATTGCAAAGTAAATCAGTTGCATAAAAATTCATAATTCAGATCTGCCATTCATCTAAATTACAATGCAACTTGTAATTGCAAGTGGGGTACGAAATGCATGTAGTTTGATCGAAATAAGAGCACGATTTAAGAGGTGACCAAAGTGAGATCTAATGAAAGATAGAAAAACACGCAAAGGTTTCGGACAGAAAGAATGAACATGTACAATTACGGTATTGTTTCTGAATTCATGATGTTCTAACAAAAACGAATGTAACTCAAGATTACAATAATGATACATAATCAATATCCTCATGATTGCAATAATCAACTCAATCAAAATTAACCCCTTGGCTTATCGAGTCAGACTTGTGATACACGTTACAGTTCAAATATGACAAAGCTAAATCGTATTTGCATGAAGGTTGAGTTTCGATACCATTTGTAATGTGTACAAATGAAGATTGCCAAATCCAAAATATATTATTTATCTTAACACTGCAGTGATAATTAGTTAGCTCTGACTGACACAGCTGCCTAAAAAATTGTAGGTTACAGGAAAAATCTAAGTTATATAATTCATATTATAAGGTAATCGAATTATTGTATGAATCACAGTGTAAGTACAACTGTGAACGACTTGGTGCACTGCATATTCATTTCACGTGAAATCCGAGTTTTTGCACGTTGGAATATAAAAGAAATTTATTCGCATTTTCTAGTTAACAGCTTCTACAGACAAGGTATTTTAAGCATCGATACGAAGAAATTCGCGGAAGATGTTTGCTAGTTAACAGTCTCTCCTCGTCGTCCTTGCACTTGCAAATACTTTAATCTCGTTTTCATTCTACTACTTGGCTCACTCGTTCGAGACCACTGCTTTTGCCTTCGCCAAGAGGTAAGAATGCTCTGGTTCTTGGCTATGGCGACGTTTCAGGCTCGATAGAAGTAAGCTGGTAAGCTCGGTTCGTTTTCTAACTAATCTGAGAATAGCGGAGCAACCAGAAGCGAAAATCCTCTCGCGTGTGCATCGAAGCCTCGCATGTGCCGCTACAGATTTTTCGATATATCGCGTGCTCCGGTTGCTCGCACGAATTCCCTATAATTTATTTACATTTTCTCGCGAATCGGTGTTGAATTCACCACCCAACGACACGCCAAACACTCGTAAATTAAGGTGCGAATTCGGGGTTTGAAAAAATTCTAATTACAGAATGAAGCTGTTGAAGGGTGGACATTTTTTATACAATTAATGATAGAGTACCGAGTCTAACCACATATCTACGGTCTAATGATGATATTGTAATTTTTAGATTTTTTATCTCGTATTTGTAAAGTATAAATCTATGAGGTCCACATATTTTCAATATATTACTAGTAGTATTAGTAGTTATAGCAACTTTAATAATGATACTTTAATATAATCAAATATTTGAATAAATAAAAATAGGTAACTGGTATTTGAATTGTAGACCTTTCAATTTATAGTAAAGCGTTTAACCCCATAGTTAGGTTAGATTATTATCTTAATAATAATCACCCTTAAATGTTAATTTTTGTAATGATAAATATCTCATAATTGTTAATATCTTATAATTATCCTTCATTGTCAAGATCTTTTAAAACACCTATTAGTCTCCAAAATGAGATATGCGTAATGTTTAGTCAGATGTTCTGTATAAAGCAACAAAGTTGCATAAGTGAGTGAGTGTAAAACCTGGTTGGTTCTTCGTTGTTTTTGTCCGAGAAAGCAGAGAAAAGAATGTGATCGCATAGGAAAAATTCGCTCGTGTGCATCGGGAGTAAAAAATAATTCGGCTATTAGAAATCGGTGTTTCCACAAGTTCCGGTAAACAAGCGGAAGCAATGAAGTTCCTGTATCCGACGTTCATTCTTCTTCTCTCTTTCCGTTGTCCGTGTGGCCGCGAATCGGGCGTCGTTCCGCTGGTCCCAAGTTGAACTCCATTTTCCAAGACCCCTCCACTCGTGATGCTCGAGAGAATAATTTAGAGAGCACTTTGGTGGCGCAACTCCAACCCAACGAGAACCATCCACCCATCCAAACCACCTATCCAACGAGCCACACCGGCCGAAGATATCTTTCCACTCGCTTTTCCACTTTCTTCCTCTCGTCGCGGCGCGACCGCTTTATGAATTGTCTGGCTTGAAGTTATGGTCGGTCCAGGAACCCGTAAACTGCCGGGAGCACCGCCGCGAATCAACCGGGGCTCGACTGTCGGTGACGTCCACGGAATCCTTTGCAAGAATCTTCGCCAGACTTCCGGTTGTGCCCCATCTACCACCGCCTCCTCTTCATCCTCCTTCGTTCTCCAACGGCCGAGCTTGCTGCTTGCTTGTTGTTTGCGAATCGAATGTCTTCGACTTCTTTTTTTGCGACTTTTTCTTTGAGTTACGAGTATCGTGAAGGAACTAGTTTTTCATCATTTTACAGGGTATTGATTTTCGATGCAATAAAACCATAAACCAGCGGTTCTCGATTAGCGGCACGTGGGAGAAGGGTGGTATGTCGATAATATGTCGAGCTGGTGTGGTTAATGTTCCCTGATTTTGAAGTTTAGCTTTTGAATTAGGTGCTACAGAAATTTGGAAATTGTCTTCGGATTTTAAAAATTGGATATTAGGGCGTTTCGAACTTCAGAATCTGGGTATTTGAGTGTTTGGAAGTTTGAAAATGTGGATATTTGGGAATTTAAGGATTCTATTTGGGATTTGGAAATTTAGAAATTTAGAGGTTCAAGAATACGACGATTAGGTGAACTGATAATTTGAGAAATACAAAACTCTATGCAAATTTATAAATTCAGATACTTTTTCTGTTTTAAATACAGTTTAGAGTCGCATCAATATTGTATTAGCGGCTTTCTACTAAGTTAAACTGTGAATTCTATAATTATGGTCTATTCAGAATTTAGAAACTATGAACATTAGGTAACTAGATAATTAGGTTATTTGAAAATTTTAGAATTTTAAAGTTTTGAGATTCAGAAATTGTAAAATCTAAAATTTCAGAAACTCCTTAATTAAGAAGTGTAAAAATTTAGTAATCTGATAATCTACAGTATAGTAGTATGTGTGTGTATCAAATATAGCAAAATGGTGAAATAATAGTACAGTAGCATAATAGTACAACAGTATAGTGTTTAACTTGAATATTGCAATAGTAGAATAATAGCAGAATGTGCCACTATAATGATGCACTAGAATAATAAAATAATATTAGAATGGTATTTAGTAAAATAGAGTATAATATCCGTGAAATAAATTTACGATTTGTTATGACGCTCCAAACCTTCGGAGCACCGTTTGAACAAGTCTGCTTACACGCTCCTACTAGATTCTTTCGAAACAATGGGGCACCATAAATCGAACGGGCGGAGTGAAAAGTAATGCGATTGTTTGGAACGGATCTGTAAGCCATTCCGGGTGGCACTATGTGAAATATAAGTCAGAAACCGATCGAAAACCATTTCGTTCGAGTAGCGAGTGGGTGGACCTCTTTACAAACGGCGAAAACTGGCGCCGTTGAAAATACGGAACAAACTGGCGTATATACTACCGAAACTCTTCCGTAAGCTCTACGATAATATATTTAAGGTAACTATCATAAATAAAAGAATCTTTGAACTTCCATATCGAAATATTGATGGTACTTCAATCTTTTATTAAAAGCACGGTTAACTCTTTCAAGTAGTGTGCACATTGTGGTGTACATAACATTTACTTTATTTTAAATTCAAAATCAAATGTAATGATACTAATTTTTACAATAACGTATATGTAATTTCATTTATATGATTGGGAATTGAAGTTGCCATGTTATAATAATTTCTTTAATTCAAAATTCGGAATTTTTAAACTGTTTTATAAGATTAGTTTGATGAATCTATTTAGTAGCGAAAAACAATATGTCATCAAGAGATAATTAATAATGAGTTTGCTGGTAATATAATAATATTACTTTCTTATTGTAATTGTTTCTGTTATAGGAGAAGGTAGTTTTGAAAGAAAAGATTTTGAAAAATTTTGAAAGAGAATTTTATTATATGAACATTTCATGATTTGACCAACATAAATATAGGAAAACTTTAAAAAATTGTAAACTTGAAAATATAGAATTTTTACGTTTCTAAACTTACGTTCCTAAAGTACATAACTTCTAATACTCATCATTTTTAAGTTTCTAAATTACTAAATTTCTGCATTTCTAAATTTTAAGATTTGAAACTGAAAATTTTAAATCTCTGTACTTTTAAATTTTACATACACTATACACACCAATATATGTAAGCTCTTTATCGATTACTAATCTATCCATCACTGATCTTAATCGATTATCACTATCGTCCATAAAAGCACCTCCATTGTATTCCACGTCCACAAGTCTACATATACCAATAATTCTACAAACATAAAGTTCCTGATAAAAATTCTGCTTCTGAACCCAATTTATAATTCTATCTCCCCGCATAATTTCTCAACATTAAATCGACTCAGCAGATACAGAAAATATT
Organism: Megachile ligniseca; assembly: GCA_945859555.1. Classification (NCBI taxonomy): domain Eukaryota; kingdom Metazoa; phylum Arthropoda; class Insecta; order Hymenoptera; family Megachilidae; genus Megachile; species Megachile ligniseca. Next base: position 3,462,457 of record OX243777.1, read on the forward strand.
CATCGAACCTTAACGATTCATCGCAAAAATACTGCCGGAGTTACGCATCGAAACATCGATCGATATTGTAAATTTAATGAAGCGTTCACGACCACGGTCCATTTCCGTTTCTCGTGCTCGACCTGTACCAACGAATTTACAATTCGAAGCTCGCCTTCCTTAAACCGTATCCATAAGCAATGTATGATTAATGCCTGGAATTAGCAGGCATGTTCGGCGACATATGCAGTTGAATAGAACTGCAAGGCGTCGCTATCGATCGTCGTTGCATCACACGGAGACCGAAGAGAAATGGCGTTTACATGTGACAAAGTTTCTCTGATGGATGACAGTGCTTGTTGCTTTGGGCGTTTCGCCGCTACTCGATGATATTTTGATGGTTTGATCGACGTTGACACGATGACGAGTTTGCCTGCCGTTTGCGAGAGAACGGTAGCTCTGTGATACAGAAAGCACTGACAAGAGCATGCTAAACCACTACTTTGATGGATGATACCGTTGTTCGCTGTTGGCAGTGAAAACACTTGGAACACACGGACTTCCGGAAATCCTGAAACTGATTTCGCTTTTCTTCGATGCTGCGCAATTTCTGTTTACGCTCTAATCACTTAAGCAATAGGCATGCTTATTGCAAACAATTATTTTTTCGTATTTCTCTGTCAGGTTTCAGTTATACACAATAGGGATGCTTTTTTGAAAAAGTTATTCTGTATTCCCTTATCAGGCGTTCATCATCGCGAGTAAGTGATATGGTATTTCTTTTATGTGGAATCATTTTTCATTTGGAAATATTTTTCAATTAAATGTTAGTTGCTACTAGCTGTTGAAGTTTACAAGAGAATATATGCAGTTTTATCTTTTGACATATTAAAATTTTAAGATATGTTTATTTAACATTGGAATCATTTCAAATTTCAAATTTTGCAGTTTAGAGGTGTTGTATGTTTAAATTTAAAAACTTGTCAAGTGTTATTGATATTGTGAAATTTTAAGCATGCTCCATGCTTGGTCTTCAGTACTTATTTCTGCGCTATGTTGTATTCCCACGAATGCAATTAAGTCTGCAAAATTATATTTATTTCACGTTACATATTTCACGTGTGACGTCCGAGAAATCCTGCAAGGATTCAAATGTTTCACAAATTCGAGTCAAAAATTGCGAGAGTTCTTCTTCCATGTAGCTATATCTACTTTCAACTTCGGGGATACGTGACAATACTGCCAACTCTGATAAGAAACTAAACAACCTCTTTCGTTCTCTCCCCAAGAACGCAGTGACGACAATGGAGGCAAGGAAACCGTTTTTGCATAATTCTCTGGAAACGCAACGAAAGACTTGAAGCTGCTTTTGCGGACATTCCTCGCGTAGGACAAAATTTAATTTAGCAGGGCGAGTCAAAAGAGGGTAGACGACGGGCACAATAGTCGTGGTCACAACAATAACTTCGAAAGACCCTTTCCTTGCCCCTTCCAACCGCAACCACTCGTTGCTTATTGCTTTTAGTATTAACTCACCCCTCGCGATATACTACCCTCCACCTCTGGATCGGTCTTCGCCACGACAGAAAGCCACGACTTTATTTAAGTCGGTGATAAGCGGCTCTCTAACCTGTTTCTCTTTTCTTTTCGTGACATTCGGTTATTCCTTTATTTAACTGCGCTTATGATTCGGTCTTACTATTGATGACAAGTGTACCGCAAACTTTTACGTAACATTCGAGGCTATATGTAGGATTTCTTACTAATTTTGTTACAACACAAGATGTAAGTGTTATTTTTAATGATACGATAATATTAAAGGAGCTAATTGTTTGGTCCCATGAGATTAATTTATGACACACGGAAACTCTTTTTTAAAGTCGCATTTTTGGAGATATGTTAATTTTTTTGGACAGAATTTTATACATATATTATTGTGGTACAATAGCTGGGGTCAAGAATAATCCAATGATTTATAACTACACGTTAATTAAAAATTGGTAACCTCAGTTTGTTAAACTTTGAAGAATTCACTTTCATTTTTCATTCGAAGAATAAACTATTCTTGGTTTTCAAATAATTTATTACATTCAAAATTCGTATCGGAAAATGATTGAAAATAATGTCCATATAGCATTGACTATGCATACCAGAAAATTTTTTCTGAATATAAATACATTTCATCAGATTTAATTATATTCGAGCAATAGTAACCGAAAAAATTGATGCAGCCTTAAAAATTCAATTAAGAAAAGAATAAAGCGGCAGGGTTCAAGCGGTTCAACGAATTTTTCACTTATTTGCCCAACTTGATCTTCCTTCATCACTTAATAACGAGTAAGTTCCCGTCCGACCCAGTAGCTTTTTTATACCAACTTTCATCGTCAGCGTCCTCTTATTAATTCAGCAACATAAATTTTTATGGCGCAATCCATGTAACGGTCCGGTAGCCTATATACGGACGGGGCAAAAGCAGCAGAAAAACCAATCAGCCACCGAAAGAGGAACAGAAAGAAAAAGGAAGAGGAGGGATGCAAAAGCTTGGGGATGGGCCAGCAACTGACCACGTGCGCCAGTTTAAAATTACGGCGGGAATCGATAACCCAGTTCTTTCGAGATGGCGGACGACGCGGTGCGACGCGGCGCGGATACGCGCTGGCAAAATGCAATTCGCTGAATCGAAACATCGTGATGAGATCGTTTTTTCTGAGCACGTCGTATCAGAGTCCAGGTCTGCACTTTATGACAGCTCCCCACCCGAATACGATGTACAGGAGGTGGTATAAAAAAAGGGAGAGAAAGCGGAGAAAGAGGAAGTGAAAAAAGGGAGCAAGGAAAATTGGACTCAAGAGAATCCAATATAGCGAACTGTTAAACCGCGTCGGAGTAAAATGAAAGGAGTGCGAGAGAATAAAGCGAAATGAAGAAACGCTTTCAGCGAAAAAACGTCTTTTCGAACGCGACACTTTCCAGCGAATTCCTTGCCCTATGATGGGGGTAATTTCACGAGGATGTCTCTTTTATGAGGTTTTTGTAAACACGCTATTTAGGACAGTGATGGGCTGTTCAAATGTTCGTCAAAGAGCTAATAGGCACTGATGTACAATGTACGGACAGGTCTATGGAGACCTCTAACTTTTGAATATAGAAATTTTGGAAGATGGATATTTTGGCGATTAAGAATTTAGAGTATTTAGGAATTTGTAAATTTGGTCGTTAAGGAATTCAGAATTTTGGAAGTTGTGGATTTGTCGATTTGCACGTTTAAAAATTTACTGACGTGGAACTCTGAGAATGTGGGATTTGTAAATGCGGTCGTTATGGAATTTAGAAGTTCAGAAATTTTTTAATTTGCGAATTTCAGGTTTTGAGAATACGGAAATTTTCAAATTGTGGAATTGACTACCCATTAGTAATCACGAGTGCACCCCATTTGCCCATCCCAGTATCGCACGTTCATGGTTTCAGTTGTCCATAACCGGTTTTCATTGTATCTGTATTTTATTCTAAACAAACTATTACTTAAAAAGTAGTTCTGCAACATTAGTTGCTCTTTACTGTACAATTTGATATAGAATAGGGAATCTTATATGTTAAATTCACATTATTCCACTTCTTGATTCTCAACGGGTTAAATGTTCCCGTGCAAATGGACGTGTAATCAGAGCCACATAGTCGAACAGTATCCGTGTCGTCAGCTTGTAATCACGATAGGCAAGCGTCACGTTGATTTCACGCCGTAACGTATGTACCCACCCACACGAGTGGCGTTATGTATGACCTGTTCGTGTGTATCAAGCAACCAGAAGTTCAGAGAGTCTACCTGGCGAACACTGGACCAGCCAGTTCGAGCGACACTCGCGCACAGTCGCTCGGTTGCATAATGTTACGTTTATACCTGACATTCATCATTAGCCCCGGTAATTTATGTTGAACACGAACGGTTCGGTCGAACGGGCTAATTAATATAAATTGCCGCCACGAGGATTACAGGGCCGCAGCCGTGACGCAATTCATTGTGTACTTTACGAATCGGCCGAAAGCCGATTAAGCCTGCCAAGTTGCCACTGACGGACGCGCAAATATTGTGGCCTCCTACCGATGAAGCTGACCACGACTCTGCTTCAACAAAAGCTTCTGAAATTTTCACCGAGATAATTAAATTAAATTAATTACTTCTCGACGGAAGAAAATATTTTAACGAATTTCTTAATATTTTGGGTCAACTGACAGTACTGGCAAGGAGCTGTATGTACCGGCTATCTTTTTGATATTTAACGATATATCGATAATATCGCTGTGATATGTTTAATCTGTTAAAGAAATAATATGTACAATAATTTTGATTAAGTTTTTTTTAAAGCATTTATTACTGTGAAAATGCATATATGTTAGAAGGCACACTTACAGTGACCGCTCGGTAACTGGTCGCGTCATAGAGACCGGCTTTTTCAAAAACGCGTCTTTGTTGGACAGCGATAATATCTTGATACTTTATAGACAGAAGACATAAATCTTCTTAAACGTTAAAAACAAGAGACATGTGCGTGCCAAATTGTTACTATGTGAATATTAATCAAAAGGAATAAGGTGATCAAATGTGTTCTAGAGTTAAACGAAACTTGTAATACGTCATTTGATAGAATAACCACAAAAGATTCTCACAGCAGGATTTAACTTTTCACCCTGGAGGTATGTGATTCCATCTTGCGCACTTTAACGAGCGAGAAAGTAACATAAAAGGTAACTGGTTTATTTGATCTCCGTTTGAGTCAGAAATTACCACGGTAGTATACATCATCGTGCTTCTCAGCCCCAAAGCCTCACGAAATTCAGCAGAAATGACTGCTCTTGGATAAAATTTATCGCGAAAGGCGGCAACGACCGCGAGAGTTTATCGGTTGAAAAGTATGATAAATTCACAAGTCGGCGAGGATCGCGGAATCGAATAACCAGTCCGGGCACGAGCTTTCTAACGAGTTAGGCAACTCTTGTTCTTAGCGCTTGGTCTGGTCGCGTCGCGACGCGGCACGTCGCGTAAGGGGGTGGATTTTGCACCCTTTGCACTTGTGCGGAACTCGGCCTGGGCCAACCCCTTCACCGTAGGCGTCGGCTTCGCTACACGACCCGCATACCGTCGTACCATCCGACGTCTTTGTGAACCACCTATAGCCTAGTTCATCCCGTTCCAGGTTGGTGCATCGGGCCAAAGGGAACCCCGAGTCGGTCTACTCAAAAGTAGGAACTGGAAACGGGCGGGAAGGGTTCCCGTTGCAATCAAGCGCGGACACGGACTTTGGGGATGCTCCGTTTTCTCACGGTCCGCATTATCTTCTCCGGAGCCTCTCTGTGTTGCCTCTCGAACTCTTCTCTGTCTGCTGAAACGAGCAGACGAGGTAACGAAGGAGGCGGAAGACCCGTCCCCGTTCTTTCCTTCCTTCTTTCCCTTTCGTTCTTTCCACCACCCCTTCATTGCTGCCGAAGTCCCTCTGTTCCTCTAACGTTCGCTTTACTTCATCCCGCCTTCATCCGTCCTTTCACTGTGGCCCTGTATCTTCGTTGAAATCGCTATTGATCGCCCCTGTAAAATAGCGGTTGAGCTTAGCCGATGTACGGCGCCGGATTATTCCCGGATTTCCGTCTGCGAGTGTGTGTATATTTGTGTGTGTGTGTGTGTGTGTGTGTGGCGTTAGGATTGATAAGAATCATGGGAGAAAGGAGGTTTTAAGTTTGAACCGGCGGGATAAGTATCCTCTTGGCTTACCGTTAGCGATGGCTGTTTGGACGGCCGGGAATTGGACCGGTGCTCTCGGATTAAGGGGATTTCTTTTGATTGCACTAACGATAATTATGTTAATTATGTGCGCATACTTGTTTCATTTTCGTTAGGCGGCAATGTGTAAATTGCGTGTCTTGGGATTTTATGTTTTTCAGGATTCTTTATGCGATTTAATCATTCTGTATATGGAGATAGACTAATCTGAGTCTACTTTTTCTATTTAACATCGATGCCATCGTTTAACACTAATCCTAATATAATGTGTACTTAATTTGAAATTAAAACTGAAGTTGAAAAATACATAAACAAACGACGAAATATAAATTGGTACACACACTTATTCTTTATTTTGATGAAAATCAATGCAGATTTCAAGGAATGCACTTTAACAAAATGTGTAATTATTGATTCAATAATTTGAGGATTTAGAAATTTAGAAATATCAACATTCGAAAAATTAAAAAATGTACGAATTTAAATTCGGAAATTTTGAAATTTGAAAGTCTGTGAATTTAAAAATTAAATAAAATTGCAATTGCTATTGACAAAAGATCTCTTAAATGTGTATTAGTAACATACATAAAATTGCAAAAAATTTCGTTTGACAGTAATTATCGCATTGAGTGATCCGATAAAAATTGTCAAATAGTTACAGTATTTTACTTTTAGGACAGATACTGAACGAACTTGAATTTCCTAAGTATCGCAGTGACATCTTAAAGCCCTCATTAGTGTAGCTCGTCACTTTCGATAGGTAAACGGGCTAAGGTAGAATTAGCCACGTCAATATTTGCGGTGCAATCAGGCCGCTTCGGCTTGTCGTCCTCGTCGTTTCGCTTCTCGCTGACTTCTCGACACTGGCTCTGATTGTAATCCACACTTCCGTGACCAGATTGCTGTGTTGTTGCTGTTGTCTTTTCTCATTTTACCGATTCGTTTCGTTGATATGTACACGGCGCCACCCGGTCTGCGACTCGTTTCTCTTCGTTTTAACGTTTGATCGCGGTCCAATCAGACATTTCCGCGACGACAGTTTCCTGCTGAACACGTTAAAATGGCTAAGTCGCTCGTGCCAAATATTGACACGGTATTGCTTTGATACACTTCTGCTTGCCTTGCATTTGTACGGGTTGAATAAGAAACAAGTATAAATAACACTGTGTCATAGTTCTTCGTCTACAAATCGGTAAAGATTTGTCAAATATGATCTTTCAAAAATGACCTTCATCTTAATATTCAAGGTCAAGTTTTATTTTATTGTAATTTTTTTACTGTAAAATTCTCAGATTCTCTAAATTTCTAAATCTGATCATTTGAAACCTTGGTTGATTAACAATTTTTTATTGCTCGCATAATGCATGTTGCTGTTTGTGAGCATATCAGCGAGCATTTAATCCACTTAAGATATTCTTCCATGAAATATAAACAATTACTATGATTTATTTAACGCATAAGCTGTTCATATATTTCCAAAGGTCAGAAGATATATTTTAACATTGATATTCCTTATCATTTTCTATACCCTGAGTTAAACCCTTAAATTTGAAATCTTTACTCTGAGAAGTGCAAGAAACTCCCTTGTAATTACACTGAACATTATGAACGATCATTTTAAACGAAATTTCCGAGTCTCCCGTTCTATCGACTTTTCAGTACCAATTACCATAATGGTAGTCATAACCACAGCGTTCTTACGAGCAAACTTATTAAACCGATCGAACAGCTCGAGCGAGCATCTCGTGAAAACGGAATAAACCTCTGAAATCTGTTATTTAGCGGGAAAACGATGTGAACGTAATAGGCCATAGAGAAATCGCGATAAAACTCTTTCCATTGAATCGTTTGTACTTCTTATGGCTGACAAATCTTGCAGCATTTGTCGCCGATAAGAACGATCGGTGTGTTCGAAAAGAACCGAAGACGATCCTGCAACGTGGAAGATGGTCAATGAAACGGAACGAAGGGAAAAATCGGCGGAGAAAATACTGGAATTAAGCTTTTCCGAAAGTTGCTCGCATAGGAGCCAAGATAGAATAGGAATTGAGGATCGTTTGTTAAACTAGAACGAAAGGGATGAGCAAGGTGGATCGTGATAACGCGAGGGTTGTGCTGCTTCTAGTGAAAGAAACGACGCGGAACGAGAACGGGGAGGTTGCTGGAATGCACTGTCATAAAATTGAAACGCATAGCCGAGCTTTGCTGATTCTTTGACTTTTCGAGCAGCTTTGTGTTCTTTCTGTAAAGAAATTCAAGATTGCAAGATTCTTGACGTGATTGGAAGATCTTAATACCTTTCGAGTATCAGTTTCGAGGATTGTCCCGATTTATTTACAATTTTTAGCTTTGATCGAAGAATTCAGTTTACTCTACAAGTTCAGTCATCGTTTTTATTAATTTCCGAATCTAAAATTTCCTTTATTTAACTTCATTAAATTTTTTCATTTTATCAACTGAACAAAGTGACCAATCTTTAAATGATCACTTAGCAAGTTAATAAATTGTATTTCTAGTTTTGTGAATACTATATCCATTTTATCTAAGTAATTACCATTCACGAACCAAGGAATGAAATGATCCACTTTTCCCCAGAAAGAATGAAAGAAACGAGAAGCAAAGTTCAACGTTGAGAAGCATTGACCCAGAAAGCATCAAAGGACCCAGATTCACGATGTGGTCACGATTGTTTTTCTGGCAACCTATCCTTTACCTCCCATAATTCGATGGCGTTGATTGCAGTTTATGGAAGCAGAAACGAAGGTAGCCGAAGTGCACCAGGTCCTTCTAGCTCGATAAGGTCGGCGAGAATAATGGTGAGGATGGTGTGATCAGGTAAATAAGACAGGGTCCCATGGCTGTCGTGCTACCTTTGCCCTCCACTATTCTCGTTCACCTTTACTCCAAATTCCAGCATCTCTACCGACCTCTTTTATTATTCTTTCTCGCCGTTTCTCTTTCGCAACCTTTCTTGAATTCTTTTTCTGTCCTTCGGCTACCACACTCTTTCCTCTTTTGCTCTTCACGGGTCTTCGTGTGCTTTCAACCTCGCTCCCAGTCTCTCTCTTTTCCTCTTCTCCTCTTGATCTTCCTCCTCTGTTTCTCTGTTGGTCTTTCACCCTCAACCTAGTGGCGTGACACATGGCCAGCATTTATAGCGCGAGATAGCGCCGCCGGTTCTCGACAGCGCCGGCAGATTTATCCTTCACGGTTATTGGAGTTATACAAAGGATTTTTCCAACTGATCCCATAAAGTATCTGTGCCTGATGCCCTATTATTTACGCAGCCTGATGCCACCAACCACCCGGTGAACTGAATTATTCTTACGCGCACGCGTGTGTGCTCCTTTAAACAGTAGAATATGATCACTCTGTACTTAAATTAACCCTTAGCATTTTAAGTCTATTATGCTAAGAGCGTGCCAGCTAGAGAGGATCTTAAAATATTCTTTGTTTATTGTTGCGTGACAAATCTTAGAGCAAAGTTATTACAAAGTTATTACAAGGACAGTTGTAATACTGAAAATATTTTTTCTTAAGCTTGCGTTTTTTTTCAAGATTTTGAACTCATCGATGTCTTTTTTTATATAGGATTGTGACTTTTTGTATTGGAAATTGAGAAGTTAGAAACTTAGAAAGATAGAAATGTTTAATTTATAGATTTAAAAGTTTAATGTTAGAATCTGGATACTTCCATATTTAGATATTTAGAACTTTAGAAACAGGGAAATTTCATATTTCTAAATTTCCAAACATTCAAATAAACAAATTTAATAATTTAGAAATTTTGACAATTTCAAATTTAGGTATTCAGATTTTTAGAAAGCTGGAAATTTAGTACTTCTGAATTCTCCAGTTTTAAAATTTGGAAGTATGGAAATTTATAGTGAAAATATAGTATAATATGTGCATAACGAGAAGTCAACCAGAGTGACGTCCTTGACAACATATTTCAAAGTCAAATGTGTTGGAATGAATTTAAATGTCCTCTCTATATAATTACCAAACATTGCGATTTAATCACTCATTTTGTAATTATTATTTTATTAGTAATAATTGCACTTCGCACACGGGAAATAACATAAAATTCAACGGTGCTTTATAACGTTTGTCACTGAAACAAATTATCTTGTTATTTATCTAGGGTAATCCTCGTTACGTTATCCTGTTAAATGCAGTTACCCGTAAATCTATCGTTTCATTTACCACATTCAGTGCTGTTTGCCTATTTTTGGGCTCGCGTGTTCTATTTTGGAAGCAATGTCGCATGTCACGTCGTTTCAGGGACTGGACTCTTTGTTTCTGCATTCGTTTGTTCTGTCGCTTGTATCTAACAAACGGCATAGCTTGCTATTAATGGATGGCCACCGTTACAGTTCGTTTTATCGGCAATTTGGGTCCGTAGATAGCGATAGTCGAAAACAAGTTACTACGTTTGCGTGAATTGTGTGTTGTTTTTAGTTTATTTGACTTCAGCGGTACTTTCCAGGACTGAGATATATCGGTTAAGGTGATTGAATCGGTAACACATTCTGTAAACTTTTCTATGAAATTTAATTAGGTGTAAATAATAATGGTAAATTTTAGGAAGGTTAACCATATTAAAATGGAGGTTCTATTTAAAATTTTTATGTTTAACATATATGTAACATATAGGAAAGTCATTGTTGCTGGGGGCACATTTTTAATTATAATGCGAGAGCAATATTTCTGATCTTTTTAAATTAAAGTTATATTTTGCTGCTGCTTACAAAATAGGAAATTTTAAACACAAAAAAAGATTGATGTAAAAAATATTTATTTTCTGTTCAGTTTGCTTATATTTTTGGTTCCTTTACTTCCTTTATATAAATATATTAAAATTGATGCGTTGTACAATCAAAATTTTTTACTGTAATTACTTTATTTGTCAGATTTGACAATGTTCTAATTTCTGAAATTGATTATCGGATATAACCATGTTAGTGTTTACAACATCATTTATATTTATATGTCGGTGACGGAGCGCGCCAGGGGTGCGGAGCATTGGCGCGCCCAAGAAGAATAACAACACGGGGTAAATCCATTCATGCCGGATTATACGCGATAAGCGACGAGAGAACGGGACGACAGTCAGTCGATGTTTACCTCTCGAAGGCGCAGGTTGTATTCAGACAGAAATTTTGTAAGTTCTTGAAATACATAAAGAGAAAAGGAAAACAAAGTTGAAGCTAGTATGTCAAATCCCTCATTCTCCGACATATATGTATAATACACATAGCTCTGCTTAAAACGGATATCTAATAAAAATTCATGAAGGTCTACAAGAAATAATTGGAATCGTTAGAATATTTAAATGAAAGCAGTATTTTACACAATAGAATCCAACACAATATTTTACAAAATAATAGAACACAGTACTTTACACAATATAATATATCAAAAATACTACGTACTTGCTCTACCTATCTGCTCTACCTTTGAAATCTAGCTTATTTAGCTTAGAATTATCTATCTGTTATGTCTTTTTCTTTAACAAAATATCTCATTTAGGAATTCTAATATCAGCTTACGTATATTCTATAATATTCTTTGCAATATAAATCTTGAATATTCATAAAATTTAAATGTTCTTTTTTATCTACCTCCTCAATTTTCTGACGTTGCAGGAGGAGATTGAGTACGCTTAACTATAGGAGCCTAGAAGATTATAAGACTTAATCTGATTTAAATCTAATTGCTATTCGAGAATAGAAGATTGTTAAAATGAACGCTTATGATGGAAAATAATTTTCAAATGATTTGATTGTTTTCATCGTATAAAATCCAACTCGGTAAAAATATTGAAATATTATAATTGCAATGTCCGAAAGCAATTTCAGTAGTTTGATTAACTGCATATTTTATGCAATCTTTGACTCTTACAGTTTTATGTTCTTTTTTATACTAAGAAGTTACTAATTTATTTATATTCAAGAGTTGTAGTTTATGTATGTTACAAAAGCACTGATTTTTACATTATAGTCAATACTTAAAACGGATGAAAATTAGAAAAGAATATCTGGATCCCACCTTTTAAACAAAAATGATATTTTACATGTTTTTACTATCAAATTTTTTTCTCAACAAAAAATGATTTTGTTCTAAGTTGTTTAGGCTTCTATATAATAATCTAAAAGTTATGACAAATATATATCTTTGTTGTTTTTTGTCAAAAAATTTCTTTTACAATTTTTTATTGCAATTTATATCCGACCAAAAACTGATCAACTTTAAATGTTTTAATGTACCGAATTTATTTTGAAATCCCCTACAATGTTACTTAATATTGCATAATAGTTTTTAAACTACATAATTGAATGTAGCTAAACTACATATTTAAAAAATCAAGATAATCCCGGTTATTTATTAAAGAAAATACTGTTCGGAAATGTTTTCTTCAGCGATAATATTTTTTCTGCTAAACCACCGGAAGTTCCTTAAAAATTGTGGTTGATTTTTATAACAGCCTGCTCTCTAAAATTCGAGTACTCATTGTTACGAAACTGAAGCTTTTATCGCCGTTAATCGGTTTCTAATGGAAAAGGTAAAGGTGATGCACGCGCTAAGAAGAACCTGTTTCCTCGTTTCCAGGACTCGGAAGGTGACACACCTCTTCACGACGCGATCTCTAAGAAACGGGATGACATGTTGGCTCTGTTGTTGGACCATGCCGCAGACATCACCCTCACGAACAACAATGGCTTCAACGCTCTGCACCATGCCGCTCTTCGTGGAAATCCAAGGTGAGTAGTAGAGCTCGTATTTTCGATGTGACGCTTTTGTCCGTGATATCGTGCATCCTTCTGAATGCATCTGTCGTTGGTAGAATTTAACCGTCCGATGTGAATTTCGTCGACAATTAAACGACGAACGGCCTCGTCTTAAACCACCTAACAATTAACGAGATGATTCGTCACTCTTATACATCATGGAATTAACACGTTCATTTTGATTTTGAATAAATTTGCCTAATTCGCGTTCAATATTTTTGCTATTTCTTTTGAACTAACAAGGGTATTTCGGAAATCAGAAAGTACAGATTTTATTCAAACTTTGCACGATTATAGAGGATATCAGAAGTAATGATTCTACAAAACCATACGACTTTTTAGAATAAAGGAGAGAGATTCATGTTGACGGTTCTTGTAATTATACTTATATCATTTAGAACGATATAAAAATAGAGGTGTATTGTAGCCTACTGCAAGAATGCTGAGTTTTCTAAACCAAGGGTCGCGAGTTCGAGACCCGAAAAAGTTCTGATTTTTTTTCATTTTTTATCTTCTAATTTTTTTTACTAAATTCAGTCGAAAAAAAGCGTAAAAGTAAGCAGATATAAAAATGTAAAAAATTAATCGTATTTTAATAATCCGAGTAATCGTATGATCCATAAAAAAAAAAATAAGGTAATTTTTTTAGATTATTTTCATGTTTACACGATTCTAGTTATTATCTGTGAGATCAGTGAAAGTATGACTACTTTAAAAATTTTTAAACGTATTCGATCGTTCTGCGAGATTCTACGAATGATTTTACTCCCTTATTCGACAAATCATGAAAGAACGTCGAACCACAGGTGTTCTCGAAGCAGTCATCCGTTCGTTGAAGTCTAATCGAGTCGGTCATTCTCGAGAGGTATTGAGTTAATTTTACCTCGATTCTCACCATCCACCCTTCTGTTCCATTTTGTCCCCTACAATCTCGAGAATCTTCGAGATTCGCTAAATTTTGGTTATTACTTCGAGACACAGATGGAGTTTTCAGAGTGATAGGTACTATTACAACTGAAACGAGGTTTTCTTTGAATAGTCATTAGATCTTTAATTGATATCAAGTTCATGTTTCTTTCAAAGTAATTTATTTTCTTTACCAATGAATACATTCGGCGGAGGTGATTCAATTTTCTTTTTGTAAGAGGAAATTAAGAGATATTTCGAAATTTTTTATATTCCTTAATACTCAACATTACATTTAAATGTTTTCTGTTAAATGTATTTTTAAACTTCATTTAAATATTTTTCACACTTGCTTAGCATTTCTATTATAATTGCATTTGAATATTTTTGCCGAAAAAGACAGATATTTTTATTGTCGTATTTATTTATACGTACTATTATTATAGTATTTCCTACAGTAAATAAATAAATCTGTTGATTTAAATTTTTAGCAAACTATATCCTAATAAAAGAATTAAATATCGTGGGAGCTCTTTGAACTTTGTTTATAATTTACACATTTCATATATCCGTTAAATTTTTATGTTAAAAATGTCCCAAAAGAATTGCGTTTTCAACAATACCAGCGACGAAGCGCGTTTCTTTATTTTTTCTTTCTTTTTTTTTTTTTTAATAAACTGTGGTCGGATCATCCTATTGTTAAAGAGCGTAAAAACGAAACTTTTTCTCTCGCTCATTCCACGAATGATCCTCTTCTGCCGTCACGTTTCACGCCCGTTTCCGGGCCCGGAAAATGCAGGCACCGGATGCACATAGTAGTTCTGCAATCACAATTACGAGGTACCTACTTTCGACCTCTCGGTGTCAGCGATTCGCGCTTTAGCACGTTGTGTTACGATGTAGTTCGTCGAAATAACGGGCGAATTTTCTGTCGTTGAATGGAAAAAGCGGCGGTTCGATGGCGTGAAAATCCTGGTATCTATGAAAGAGAGAGGAAGCGGCTATCATGAATCGCAAATGTAGCTTTTGTTTCATTCGACGCCGACGGGTATTTTGTTATTAACAAGGATTTCGTTAAAAATTTCGCGCTTCAGATATTCTTTTTATCTCGAGCTTTCTACTTTAATTTCAGCTTGGAGTTTCGTTGTTCAAATTATAACTGGGATTTATACGAATTTATGCATACATACATTATACATACTTATATATTTGCATATATTATACATACTTGCACATATGTACATTTTACATTCTTGTGTGTACACACATGTCACCTACTGCTTATACATACATTATACTTACTTGCATGTGCATACATCTTACATACTTGTACGTACACATATGTCACATTCTGCTTATACATACATCATATGTATGTATAATGTGCAAGTATTTGCACGTACACACATTTTACATATTTGCATATACATACATTGTACACATCTACATGCATAATTCACACATGTTATTTTTAAAAATTTTGTTTCTAATTCTATAACATTTTGCATACAGTTATGATATTAATATGCAAAAGTCCTGTCTCCAATTCTTATGTCAGTCAAAAAGCCAACCGTTCTTTTTTTTTGAATAAAAACAGGTATTAAATGACAAAGTACTTATTTCATATTTCTCAACGATTTTAATGAGAGAATAATGTACCTAATATTTATGTTTTTTGTGTAAATATATTTCAATGGAACATAACATACAAAAAGAAGCTTGAACGAGTTGTTCAGTTGATTAATAAACATTGAGAAAAATTTATCGCTACTACACGATATACAATATTTGTACACATATAAAATAAACGTATCGTATATCATTGAAAGTAGAAATTTTTCGAAGCATTTCATTCAGGGTAACAATTTTCAGAGCTGCGTCATTGTAAACTCTATTGTATACGAAGCAGTATTTTCTTTCATTCTGACTGCTAGCTCGTGAAAAGCAAAAACGATGAACAGCAAGCGTGGACAGGTGGAGTTTGTTGGTTCATGGTCGACCAACGGCTCGTGAATTCTGCTGTATTACGTCAATTGAACGCGTCATGTCGATTCAATTTAACCCCTTATGTCATAATCGTTTCTATTCTTCGTGTTCTTTCCCCCTTTCCAGTCATCACGTGTGCACGTGCACGAATAGAAATCGTTTCTCGCAGAGAAGGATGGGAAAAACATCGAGCTGATTTGCTCGTTTCACTTATTTTCTTTCTTTAGTGGGACTTCAGAGCTTAGAATTTTAAAGTATTTAATATGGAACATTGAGGATTGGAAAGTTTCAGATTTTTATAATTTGAAAATTTTAGTATTTGGTAAATTTGAGGATTCGAGAATTTGTGGATTTAAAAATTTGACGATTTAGAAAATTTGAAGATTTGAGAATTTGGCAAGTTAGGAAATTTGAGTATTTGAGAATTTGGCAAGTTATGAAATTTGAGTATTTGAAGACTCGAAAATTTATAAAATTTGAGGATTTCAGAATTAGACAATTTAAAGGTTTAAGAATTTGGAAAATTCGAGGATCTGAGAATTTGGCAATCTAGAAAATTTGAGGATTGGAAGATTTGAGAATTTTTAAAATTTGAAAATTTCGGAATTTGTAGATTTGCAAATTGGAGAATATGAAAATTCAAGCATTTAAAAATTGGCTAAGTTCCAGATTTGAAACTTATGGAGTAGAGAATTTAATAGAAATTCAGATACTTGGGAATCAGGGAACTTGAAAATTTCAAGGTTTAGAGACTCGGAAACTTATCCATTCATAAACGTAGAAATTGAAAGTTTAACGATATAGAAACGTGAACATTTGAGGAAGTATAGCAATATGAAAATTTACTGCTACATCTTTTACATGAACATACTCCTAAATGCGATCGTTTGAGACACTTTTTTCCTACTCACCAAGGTACTTCAACATCATCTAAAGAACAGAGATCTCTTATTTATTATTCTAAAACATTCACAAGACACCGCATCAATTTTTCTCAAGTGTACCTTACCGATCACTTACGTACACCTCGGAAAGAAACCAGCACGCATCCCAAATCCAATGGCTCGTTGGGGTGTCAGGTTTCAGGGTGGTGGTTTTCAGCGTAGAAAGCGGCGAGCAGAGGGTGCGGCGAGAACGTTTTCGCATCCGTGTCTATGGCCCCCGGATATTACCTACCTTCGTTGCTTTTAAACCGAAGGGTGCTGATTACCGCGAGAAGATGTATGTGCCGCATCACCGACCGGAGGATGTATTTCAAAGGGAACCTATTACCCTCCTTTTCTGTCGCACCCTCTTTCCTCTTCGATCCAGTCGACAACAGGCTTCGCCACAGCAGCCAGGTATATCTGGCTGAAAATCGAGCCCCTGACATTATACGCAGAAACGCGTCACCTGACGGCAGACGAGCCTGGAATTAGATTCAGGATGATTTAGGATACCTGCTGCTAGATGACGATAACGCGAGCCCAGTTGTCAGGATGAATTTATTTGATCCGGACTGACGAACGATCGAGATTTCGATGGAAATCTTACGGTAGACGATGCGTTATGCTAAATGGATTGAATGTGTCTTGAGACTGATCCACCCCGGGGGTGGTTTGGGGTAAGTAAGTGCTCAAAGCTAATGAAGTTTTCTTTGACTATGGCTGCGCGAGTCGAGAAGCGGGTAAACATTACGTTCGCGTCTGCAACCGGCTGATTATCGTTTTAGCCGATTCTGCGACTTTAATGGAAACCACTGTTGATTTAGGTATCAAGCTGCTTTCTGTGCTTCTGGTTGGATAAAAATACGAGTCGAAAGTAACGTGCCGAGTTGAACTGATATTTTTGAATAAAGATCGGTTGTATCGAAATTTCCTCGAAAACCGGTGATTGAGTTGTATTTTATTTGGTCGACTTTCGCTAGATTAATAACTAAATTTAAAATTTGTTTAATTTCGATTTAAAATCGACTGAATTTTATTGCAAGGAAATTGAAAAATTGTTAAAAATGTGGTAAAGAGGTTATTAATTCCAATGATGTCTACGTTAACGGCAAAGTGTTACTTGTTGAATTATGAAAAATAATTTTCTAGCACATTTTGAAATATTGGGATTTTAGAAGTTTTGGAATTTTGGGCTATTTCTATCATGTAAGATGATATTATGAATAACTAATCTGTATTTCGTATTTCGAAAGATGTAAATATTTTAAGTTGTCATATTTTGATATTAGGATTTAGCTGATCAATTAATACAATATATGAAAGGGTACAGTACATTACTTTCTCCGCTGACATTATTTGTTGAACAGAAAGTAATTTTGGTTCTTTTTCAACTGTAGACATGTTAAAATTTTTAGTGACTTCGCATTTGTTCCCTTTCGGAGTTTTCCCTCTTCTTGTTCCCGGTCAAGGACGAGAAGCTACTCTCTTCTATGCGATTCTCTTTTTCTGTACAGGGTATCCCAAAAGTGTCGTACAATCCGAAAACCACAGATTCTGTTCGTAGAAACGAATCGATAACTTCTTTACCATTTTGCAACTTGCTGCTTTCTTTTCAAGATACAAGTAATTGAAAATTACAATATTAATTTCTTGGATGTCGTATTCGAAAAGATGTAATCTAAAATGCAAGATAAAAACAAAAAAATTTCATTTTAACATAGAATTTTAGTGTCAATTGTTCTCAGTATGTTCAATTAATTTCGATATTCAATATAATTATGTGTAAAAGATAAATTAAATTTTGAATAAGTGCATGAGTTTTATATTTTATAAACATTATAATATTGCAAAGGATGTCAGTATAAACTAATTATCTTTATTAAAATCATTTGTTACGAATCCAGTAACATTTCTTATACCATGTACATCAATAGATTAACAATAACACATATTACAAAATAAAATAAATTACCGTTGATCAGGATAAATTGTCAATTTGTAATTTATAAATTTTCAAATTTCGAAATCCGATCATTTTTATTCATTACAAATACAGCAATTTCGCTTGTAACACGCGTGGTTATTAGTCATACAATTGCTCTTACTAATTCTTGTGTACATGTGTCATAAAGCGTGAAAAGTCATATTTATTTTAGAACCGTAAAATTTGACAGGTATTTGTACTGCAATCTGACACATGCGTAATTCAACTGTAGATATCAAAAGCGATATTTATTTTAGAAAAGCAACAAAATTTGTCTAGTATTTGTACTGCAATCTGTTGCATACGCAGTTCAATTATAGAATTTCACTATAAATAAAATGAGGATTCTACATTTGACTTATTTATTAAAAATATCAAAATACATTGTAATACGACATACATTTAAAATGTTTACTCATTCATTTTATTTTTCATTTACTTTTACATTACTTGCATTAATTTAACGATATCCTTATACTTATTTTTTATAATATATTTATATGACATGATATATAATATAATATATTCATATTATATGATATATGTAATGTATATACTTATGTTACTTACTGAAAAAAAACTTAATTGTAGTTGACTGTACAGTACAACTGTTACTTATCAGAATTGCCTCTGATCTCAAAAGTAAAATATTACCGCGTTGTTGCTACCAATAAAATGACCGCACGTCCTGTGACTTCAACCTAATTTCAAAGGAACCGACACGTAGAGCCGTGTAGTGATCGTATGGTATTTTTTGTTACACATCTACCGTAATACGGTATTTTTGGAGCACCCTGTATCGGTGTTTGCAACCCTCCTTACGTCCCTTTTCCTTGGCCTGTGAAGAAGCTGACAGCTTCTCTTAAGTCCTGTGTTGCAGAGGGCTCTGAAGCCGAACGAACGGACGTCCGGAGACGTAATTTCCTGCCCTACCGGTGCAGCTCCCTTCCGCTGGCTTCTCTTTCTGTAGCTTGCTACCGCTTTGTAGGCTGCATTCTCCGGGGGTTGCTGACGAAACTTCCTTCGTTTTCCATACTTCTGCTTTCGGTCTTTCTGTGTGCTCTCGAATTAGGGTCGACCGATGACCGCCATACGTCAAAACGCGGGTCACACGTACAGGGATTCAACAAAATAATGGAACACTACATTATAGACTAGTAGACTTAAACGATATAGCTTATAAAGATTATTGCATGCAATTTTTTTGTTTATTTGTATAAGGAACTTGCGAATAACGCGAAAGAAATAATAGGAAGATAATGAGATTTTTAAAAGTTATGTGGTCTTCTTTCCTTGCGAATATCTCCGAAATTACTGTAGCTAGCTTTATACTACACGAAAGAGGATTGTAGGCTAAAGTTTACCGAAGAGATTGATTATGGTATTATTCTTTGATGTCAAACAGTTTTGGAGATATTAATTTTTTAATAAAATGGTATTTGACATTCAAAGAATGTTTACATCACCCAGTCCTCATTTTCATTTATTGTAAGTGCAAGAGTATGGGATTTTGAGATATTGTGATATGATTTTAGAATACTAAGATTGTGGAATTTTTATATTTTATGATATGATTTTGGAATACCAAAAAACAGAATATTTAATTTATGAAATATTCTGCATTTTCAAACAGAATATTTGGTAAGCAGAATCCAGTTTACCTGCTGTTACAGTTTCAAAGTGACTGCTTTTTTTAAGCTTATTGCGTAGAAGGTAAATGAAAGACAAATAGAAGGTAAACAAAAATTGCAGTTAGTGTTGATTCTGTCAATAACAACCGAAAGGAGCAACAGTACTTTATTGATGTCACTCAATAAAGTGACTCTTGAACGAAGGTAAACTAGTAGTTAAATGTTTGGTATCTAAAGCTGTTGGAGCAGTCGATTTGTTTGTGTCTCTTAAACTGAATTTGAAGTTAGAAATAACTCGTCAATTATTTTTGTCCTATTTCTATATATTCTTCTCTTTGTTCATTTTTTTTTATTTGTATATTTATTTATCTACATATGGTTGCTTACTTTTTAAACACAGCCTTTATTTTTTTATTAACTTTTACTAATCTATTTTGTCTAATTTAATGTAAATCTTATACACACATTGCATTGTATGCATCACAAAATAAGTAATATGACACAGTTCGGATAAATTTCAATCGATTTTAGCAATGCTTTAGACTTTAGAGCGACAGTCTATATTTTGAAAGTAACCCGTTTTGATCTGCTTACATAACCTTCCGTAAACCTTTCAAGAAGAAACTGAAATATGCAACGCCCGCGAAATGATTAATTTATTAAAGCTGACACAGCCATCAAATATGCCAAGCTTTTTAAACTAATGATAGCCATCGTCGTTCATTATATTTACTCAGAATAACTGAACACACCTTCAACCTGTTATCATTTTAACTAAGTTTGCTAGGACAGAGGCAGCGTTATTTATGATAATAACCTCATCACATATAACGCGGCCACTGTTTCCTTAGCACCGTCATATACAAATTATGCTATACAGCTTCGCCTAAGTATACCGTCCATTGTTCCCGAAGCAAAAGTTCATTTCGTGAGATTAAAACGCTCACAGCCTTTCTTCACGGCCAACTTCTTACTGGAAAGTATCGTTACTTCTGGAGACAAAGCTGCGAATGTAAACAAAATGAAAGCACGAAACGAGTGCACGCATAAAGCTCGGGAAGCTGTGACATTTATCGAAACAATTTGCAGTTTGTTAAAACTAAGGAATATAGGACTGTTCCGAATTTCCTTGCGAGAGAATTTATGGAATTAACTTTTCTTGAGTGTAATGAATTCTTCGTAGTGTTTTTTAATATTTCAATTTTTTTTTAGATGCAAATTTTGGGATACAAAAAATATTTACAATTTATGTAGACGTAATTATATAATTATGTTAGGTACTTTTTCAATCATACAGTACTTCTCACTTGTTTTATTTGGAATCACTTAACATTGTTCTATTTTAACCCATTTGTTCTCACGAGCATTTTTTTTTTGGAAAAAGGGGCAATTATGCTTGTACAGTTATTCAATACAACTTTATTGAGCAAATAAAACGATTTGTTATAATAAAAATAATAATACATCTCTTCATGTTACAAACTTTAATGCTGTACTCATATAAGTACACTGGGAACACATGTGTACGTTTCATGTTTTATGAAAGTCAATGAATGCAGTGTATTGCTGTTGTAATACTATTATTATGCAGTAATGAAATGCAATAATATATAATGATAATATACAATGATAAAATATATGCAACAATGCAATATGCAATGATAAAATATATGTAATGATGCAATATGCAATGGTAAAATATATGAATTGTAATACTTCCTCCTAATAACAGAAAATTGCAAGACTTGAATATAATCACTTTTAGTAAATGCTCAGACTGCAGACATAAATTTGTAAAAATATGCAGAATTTTAGTAGAAAATTATTCCAATTGTATCTTTCGAGTAGATCGGGGTTAGTAAACCTTTACAGTCGGAGAAGCGCAAAACGACGAGGTGCTTGGGTCAGTGTGCAACCATCACACGTAAAGGCCACTAAAATTACCCGGTTATATGTTCTCTTTGTTCCCCCGTGCTATCGATAGCTCGTTATTCAGGCATGATGGTGCAATTATTATGCCTATGCATGGACCTTAACGTGCAGATATAAACACGAATCGCATTGTAAATTCCATATTCTGCGACGGCCTAAGCCTGCCGTTGAATATTATACCGGCATCTGTGTATTGATGCTTGAGTGACGTAACTAGCGAAATTGATCACCATTTATAGGGTCACTAAAAGGCTCAACGTGCCGGTTCTGGCCATTCTATTAAACCGGACTGAATATTCTCAACTCTATCAAAATTGAAGCTAGTTCAAGGTCTATTTGGATCGTTTATGCGCTTATTGAAGTTCGAAGGAAAAGTAATTGTCTCGAGGTTAATTTTAATCTGTAAACGTAATTATCGTACAAATGTTTTGTTACTTGAAAAAAATATTTAAAAATAAAATTACTGTTTTAAAGTTATTTTAAGAGCGACGTCTGAGACAAGTCTTGTTTATGTAAGGAAGGGTTAAATTTGTTATAGAAACTAAATTAGAGAACTTTTTAGGAAACTACTATAAGACTGCGGTCTTCTTTTTCTTTAAATAAAATATTAACTGTTCGAGTCGGTCATAGTTTTCAATATAAATTCTCAAATTATAAATGTTTAAAAAGATATTAGGCCTTCACATAGTCCTTCATACGGCCTTACATGTGGATTGTCCCAGTGAAATTTATATTGTAACTTTTTTTTTTAAAACACTACATAACTTGTTTCACATGGATTCTGAATATTCTGAAGGGAAAAGTATGGAATTACAGTGTTTAAGAAATCAATGCAAGTATCTTACAGAAAAGTTTGCAAGGTATTTCAAATTAGAATTTGAGCTAAAATTATCTGGAAATTGTTTAATTTTTGTATACAAAATTTGAAATATCGACTGTTAGTTTTCTTAGTATTTTACTGGAGTATATAAAGAGTTCCATATAATGGATGTATAAAATGAATTTGCTATACAGTATTGTATATCCACAACCAACACTAAGTATAAACATGAAAATATACAGAAAGATTTCATTATTCACGAAAACACAGGGAAATTTTACTTAATATTTATTGCAAATTATAATGTCTATATAAATTGCTAAACGTAATTAATTCACGTGGCAACGTCTGTTCAAGCAAATTTTAACTTAATTATAAACACTTTGTTTATAGTATATTTCATATTATTATAACATTTTGTTCATCGTATATTAAATTTTATATTACAACATCCAATATTTACATTTATATTAAATTTTATATTGCAACACTCAATATTTAAATATTTATTAAATGTTTTTCAAATGGATTTTAAATTAATAAAATACTTCGTGTAAATTGGAAGTGATGTGTGGTGTCTCTTGAATATAACAGTGGGTGGTGAACTCTCCTCCTATATCGCCATTGTCCCGACAGAAACCTTTCGTCCCTGATGCTGTACTTCATGGCATGCATAGTTTAAATGCATCTTCTTCTGTTTTTATTAAATATTTTCCTTTGTGCTGGATTTATGAAAGCGTTGAATTTAATTATTAATTATATTCAATTATGAATAATATTGTCTAGTTGTTAATTGGATTAAATTATGGATAATATTATATAATTATTGGTCACATTTAATTAAATACCTAATATATAATTAAATACATAAGCATAGATCACTTTACGTATAAAATAGTAAATTTTTCAATTGACCGTCAATTTGAGAAATTATATAGTTTAAACAATTATAAATTGGGTAATATAATTCCTAAATTTTGTTTAATTAGTTATTTGCACACGCAGAACCGGTACAAGGTTACCATTTCCCAACATTAATTGTACACGTTCCTAATTTACAACAATAATATCAGTTATGATAATAATAGTGTTAAACAAACTGGAAACCAATTTATTCTGGAAGTGGTATCACATGTTAATGTAACAATAACATTGGAATAATAACGCCCTGGTACAATTTCACTGGTTATAAACGTGACACTGTTTTCTCAAATATATGAAATCTTCAAATATTGAACTCAAATGATAATTATTATATGTTCAAGGAAGCTGTGTATTTGTTATAACATGACAGTTATTTAAAATGGAAGAAATTAGATATTTGGAAATTTAGAGATTTGGGAATTTAGGGATTTGAGAATTTGAAGATTTGGAAATTTAGGGATTCAGAAATATAATAATTTGGATTTTTGGAGATTCGAAAATTGAAAGATTTTAGGTATTTAGAGATTCGGGAATTCAGGGACTTAGAAATTTAGAGATTTAGGAATTTAGGGATTTGGGAGTTTAAGAATTTGGGAATTTAGGCATTTGGTAATTTAAAGATTTTGGGAATTTAGTGATTCGGAAGTTGAAAAATTTGGGAATTTAGGGATTCGAAAATTCAGGAACTAAGAAATTTAGAAATTTGAGAATTTAGGGATTTGGGAGTTTAGGAATTTGGGAATTTACAGGTTTGGGAATTTTTGAATTTTTGAATTTAGGGACTTGGGAATGTAGGGATTTGAGTGTTTAGGGATTTGGGAATATGAAAATTTATGAATTTAAGGAGTGGAGAGTTCAAGAATTCGGAAATTGAAGGATTTTGAAATTTAGGATTAAAAAATGTAGGAATTCGGAAATTTATAAATTTGAGAGTTATGAGATTTGCGATAGTGAATTGAGGCATTATTAAACTACAAAACTTGATTCTTCAAAGAAATGGTTAGTCTCATGATCTGAACGAATAGACATTTGTCACACCTTTCGATACCATATGTCCTATAAGTATCAAACCCATTTTAATACCCTATACTGAATTAGTTATAAAGTCATTCCTTCCGTATACTATCGTGTTCTACGATGATAGAACTCCACTGCTGTGCATACAACTGACGTGTATAGTCAATATAATGAGTGTCTACTGTATTTGCTGTTCGGTGAGGTATAACTTGCCGTGGCCAAATGAAATTGTTCCTTCCACCGTGAAGGGACATCGATTTATGTGCAGCTAAATTCGATTAACCCCCGCTTTAGAGCACTTTGAGGTGATTTAAGGCACGATGGCACTCACGAAGCCACGACAGCGTGGAAGACGCCGGTGGACGTGTGCGGTTTCTCCTGGAATATACGAGTGGAGAGAAGTCCTGTTACGAAAACTAATTCGAAGTTACAGAGAACTTGATATCATGTGGCTAACGGTGTACGTTGCGTTGTTGCTAGCGAACAGTATAGCCCCGATTATTTGGAAAGTGCTTGTTATCGAAACCATTTTACCGAACGTTTAGTATTTCATCGTGAAACGAGGCTTCACCTGCATAGAAGTTTCGTGTGAGCACACCGAATGAAAACATAATGTTTGCATTAAGTAGGCGCTGCTGTTAGTATATTACTGTTCTGACGCTTTTATTGTGCGCGATAATAAATTGAGGCGTCGGAGTATTTAAGACAAAACACCCATTCGAGAAAATTAACCCCTTATCGTACTTTAACGAGTCTGATCGTCATGCACTCACGGTTCAAATTATCAATTTAAATTATCAATGATAAATGTTACTTGAATTTTTAATAGGCTTTAATTCAAGGTTTAACACTTTGCACTCCGCTGCATTTTAAATGATAAAATAAACTTTCGGAGTGCAGAGGATTAAGTTTAGTCAAGGATCATTAAATACAAAATTGACATAACATTTCAACTTCGAATATTTGTCTTAATATTGTAGCAGTGGATATTCAATGCTCATAATCTATTAAATTATTTTGACTTTCTCATCCGCATATTTCAACGTAAAACATAACAGTGAAGCAACATGTAAGTTGGACCCAATCAATTTATGGTCTAATCGAGATTAGATTAATTTCCATTACTTAGTTATTTCTAGTTGGACTACTTCGATTAAAGTTCCAATTTTCAATCCGCTATAAAACTACCCATTCGCAGAAATTTCCGTAGTCCACTAACCACGATATTCCGTTTAACCCCGAAATTTTCGAAAAATCACAATACGCCAATTCCGTTGGGCAACGAGCAGTAGAAATGTCCGAGGCATTATCTGCAAATTGCTGCACGTTACCCAAAGAACGAGCACATTTCGAACGATAAGGGAAAAGCAGAAGCGTAGCGTTGGTCGTTGCCGGGTTAACCAACGGATTTAATCGTTCCATCTGCATTATAATTAATGCTTCGCGTCCGAGGCTATGCCCACAGCCATCCAGCAAACAGCAAGAACCGGCAGCCGGTTTGAAATTCTGCGTTTCGACCGTGACACCGTTACCGTTTCAACGTTTTCCCGTGTACCCGTTGCCGAGAAACGTATCCACGAGTTCTAACGCGAATTCGAAGCCACTTTAGCGTGTCTCGCGTGGCTTAATTACGTTAGCCGCAGCGCGAAACGAAGCAGACAGGTCATAGGGTTGCTTTGATCTCGTAGCCGCGGCTCTGATTGTGACAGACTCGAATAGAGCCGGACAGAAGATCTGGCCAGGTGGATAGAGATTCGCTCGTTTGTTTTGTTTTGTTAGGACCACGGTCACGTGTGTCTACGGAAACCAGCCAATCCCGTGAGCTTTCAGCGACGTGATTAAAATTTCGTTAGGACACGTTCGCGTGTCAACGGCTGATAGAACGTCCGACCTGGGGATACCGCACCCTATGCTCGTCCGGCTCGGTTTCGCGCACTTTGTGCCCCATGGACTTTGACGTAACGCTCGCGAGGGAAATACAACTTTTGCTCTGTACACGACGATGGATTTTCTTTACGTATACAAGGTATTTTCGAAATTATGGTACAAGAGATAAATGGGGGAATCAACGTGGGAAAATAAGTAAAATATGTGCAATACATTTCTTTCGCTTATATTTTCAAGAAAGCTGAATTTGAATATTTTCAAGTATCTGTAAAGAAGTTTGTTTGCAGTGTAGAAAATGATAAAATTAACAAATTGTTCTTTAATTCTATAGTAAGCAAATATAATAAATCAACAGAGCTTTGGTAGATTTGGGGACTTAGGAATTTGGGATCTGGGCATTTTAACATTAATCAATTCAGACATTTATAAGTATTAGTATTTTGGAGTTTGAAAAGTTTGTATTTGAGGATTTTAAAGTTTTGGAATCTTGGGAATTTAGAAATATAGAAATGTGAGAAATTGTTAATTTGGGAATTTTGGGTGTTTGGGGATTCATAGATATGAGGATTTGGAAATTTGTACACTTGGGAATGTTATATTTTTTTTAGTACTAGTTTTACGTCGCATCGATCTTTAGGTCATAAGCAGCGAATTTGTAAATTTGAATATTTCGCAGTTTGGAAATTTGATTAGTTAGAAATTTGAAAACATTTATATTCATAAATTTAAGGATTTGGAAATTTGAGAAGTTGGAAATTCGAAAATTAAAAAATTTTTAAATTGTAGCGTGAAAATTGGCTAAATTGGAAGTTAGGAAATTTCGATACTAAAAAAATAAGGAATTTAGGAATTAAGGAATTAGGGAATTAGGAAATTATGTAATTATGAAATTATGAAATTATGAAATTATGAAATTATGAAATTATGAAATTATGAAATTATGAAATTATGAAATTTATAAACTTAATGAAGTTCGAATTTAGAAATTTTATACTCTGTGATTTGTCAGTTCATAAGTGTTTTATTTTAATGTTATAAGACAATGATTTTATAATTAAATGTGAAAGGTTATTTTTGAAAAACTACATTATTAACTAAATACTAGCGAACAATTGAATTTAATATTTCAATTTTACGATTATAACGAGTTGACTTTTTCGATTAAATTTCTATTATTTCAATCCATTCAGTTATCCTCCATAATTCGATATATGAAATGAATTGCGGTATTACGACAAATAAAAATCAGCAGAAGTTTCGATATTTTTGTAAACTCTTTTCATCGTTCCCATTCTCATCAGCCATCGTTTCTCCAAGCGTTACACCCACGCAATTCCAGTCGCGCGTCACTCGAATTCTTTGCACGACGCAGACTTCCGAGTTTTACCGATTGGTATTCCCCGGCATGTCCGTGCTAGCAAGAACAGCTCGAAGAAAAAGAAGAATTCGATTCGTGGAGGGTGGTGATGGTGGTGGTGGTGGTGATCGCGATTCTGATGCTACCGTCGAGAAACGAAGGGGAAACGGAACGAGGAATTCGCAGATAAGCGCGAACGTTTCGTTCCCGGACGCGAGAGAACGTTTCGTTCCGATCGACGGCCGTAAACTTTGGAATAGTTGTCGGAATAATTAGCCCGACTCTTTTAGTAACGGCATCGGGGGAGTGAGACAGGACTTGTCGGGGTATGCTTGCGGAAAACGGGCGACGAGATGGGGTTACGGGATCGAGGGGCGAGCGGGATAACCATTGAAATAGCTCGTCGGGAGCGATTCATTTAATTTCGCCCAGCGAAGATCTAATTACTTCTAATAGTTTGTTAATTTCATTCGACTACTTTGCCGCCGTTAAATAATTATTAAGGGCCGCTGTCGGGTACACGGTATTCTGAAGAGGGCTGTAGCGGGTTCAAACGAACCGCAGCGAAATACTGTACGAAGATACTACAGAAATTACAGAATGATTGTAATATTAAATCTCAAAATTAGTAAGCGCAAAAATTTATAAATTAGAAACTAGAGAATTGGAAATCGAAGGATTTGAAAATTTTGTAACTTAGAAATTTAATCATTTGTACATTTGAGAATTTGAAAATTCTGAAAATTCTGAAAATTCTGGAAATCTGTTTAGAAAAGAACTTAATTGTCAAGGTCATGTATGTTCCTTATCCTTTGCTCCCAGATCTAAATACCTTCACTGTTCAGTGACCCAGATTTGAAAAATGACCAGACGTACCCATTGCAGTTTCCAAATCATATTCCTTAAAAAATACCTTCGTCTCAAGAATATGTCAAATACGAAACGACAATATATAAATGCTTTGAATACCATTGTTTACAATTCAATATAAATTCCGCTCCCGAATGTTGAATCACCCTATAGCCGAAAGGTTCTGCGCTCGCGAGCACGTGCATTGCAAAAGACAGAGGCACCGAGCAAAGCCAGGCCATTATATCTATATCGAGTTATAATAGCCCTCGTGTTAAATCGCATGAGAGCCAAATCGCTTGGAACTAACGTCGAGTATCCCCGTTCCCCTCCGTCTATCCTCTCGTTATCCTGCATACATATATATACGTGCACACACAGGAACAAACACATATTCACACAATGTGACGCAGCCTGCAGCTCTAGGAAAACTACATCGCTACCCTTAGGACATAACGGCGCACTTTCGTTAGGAATTATGCATTCAACCGGCGTCACCAACTTTTTTCGCCCTGTTCTCCGTCCTCCATCTTTTTTTTTGTCCCCTTTGTCCCATTAATTGGGAACGCTCGGGAGTCGACTGTCTGATCTTCCTGATTCGATGTAGGAGACTGTGGGCAGTTATTTTTTTTTCTTCCCTTTTTAGGAAACTTAGATGCTACTTTTTTAGGTCTCTGCATTCTATCAGTGGTTGTAAGTATTTTATCGATCATTTTGAAGTACAGTTGACTCTTGAAGAGCGGTTAGGTATAGGCACTCGTCTAATTGAAAATCTGCGTATACTTTTTTACCGAGTAAAATCTTTTGAATGAAATAAAACTAAATTAAAAGCTTGAAATAAAGAATGAAACGATGTTATGAATAATTGCAGTCGTACTTTTAGAAAGTAAATCTCTTGCATACAAATTTTGAATAATTCTTTTGAAACGTTTTCAGGCATTTTAACTGTTAAAGTGTAAAAAATTCGTTTCACCATAAATTTCATCTAAATTAAAAAAATTTTTCATGTTTCATTATACTTGAATGATTTTATTCATTCAAGTTTACTAGCAGATAAAGGGAAAAAATTAATATTAACAAACGATTGTTGAATAATTATTATTGAAAAGCAGGAGACCGTATAATTGAATTGATATGAAAATTGCAAATTAATATAAAACTAGCCTGTTGAAAGTCTTTAATTCACTTTTAAGTTTACTTCCCTCTATCTCTCGACGGTGTAATCTAAAGTTTTCCTTTGTGGGGAGATATACGTAGCTTTAGATTCATGTTATCAAGAAAAAAGTAAGTAGAATTTATGAAGGAAGGGCGGTGGTATCAAGTAAGAAGCCACTTTATCGTAATTTGTTACGCTCGTATTAACTTCCGTTTTTAAAGTCACCCTCTAGTTAATATAACTTGTAACATTTCTCGAGTAAAGTGATGATTTATTTTTATACCGCGGTTTAATATTTACTCGTATACCACTTTACAACAGAACACTAATTTTTAAAGGTTCAATATTTTCTTAGTCATTTCATAGTTTGGCACGAGTTAATATTTTAATAAGATTTCACTGATTTTTCCATAAGATCATTTCATTTTTTATATTTTTTATTTAGTAGACTGTAGATGTTTATACAATTATATTATTGAAATAACTGAAATAAAAATTATAATGTAACATTTATATAATATGTATCATGCATTCTGACAAATATATTTTTTAATCTACTCAATATTTAATGATACAAAAAATTTCTGTTTAGATTCAAATTTCTTTATGCTTTTCTTACAAAAATGTACATAATCGTTCGCAATCTATTTATCAGGAAAAAAAAAATAAAAATGTACTCGCATTGAAGTTTATTGAAATTTTATGCCGTTTATTTAATCACGTACGGTGCAATGTAATTTACCTTATTGAGTTCAACTTTCTTTTATCCTACAGTTTTAATTTCAATAAGAACAAACGGAGAGAAAGTTTTCTCTGCAATTCGGTCTTACGTGCAGGTATTTTGATACAGATTGAACATTCTTCTTCGGATTCCCGACATTCCATTTTAAATTGCTTTCGAGACCTTAAGGTCAATTGATAGGAATTGCTGTAAACTCGATTCCTAAGAAATTTATTGGTATTAGCTGTTGTTCTCTGTCGACGTTAATGTATCGAGGGATTTATTTGCCTTTTGGATTATTTAAATATCAGATTGTATTCTCGATATTTTTTAATTATTGTATTTCTTTTGTATTAAGCTTCTTAAATTGTATATTAAATAAAAATGGTATATTAACATTTTATTAAGTGCTTGTATCAGCAAAATGAATAACATTCAATCTTGAGTTAAAATCATTTAATAAAAATAAGATCTTAATAGACAAAAATTTCTAACTGATGAAGACACAGTTTTTAGAAACGTAGGAATTTGTTTAAAACAAGTTATTCAAATTTCTTTTAATAAAATGTAATTTTTATTTCGATTATTATCTTTCACGAAATCTGAAACAAGAAAATTATAAAATAAGTAATTCTTTCAAATAAATCGATATTATCTTTATTTATAAGTTGTAGCAATTAAAATGATGATCCAAATATGCAGTTTCTTATTTTAACTTCAAATTAAAATAGTTTGGTTTCATTTCAAGGATATATTAGTAAACTTCAAGTATTTACAAATTTGATAATTTCATAATGTTAGAATTTCGAAAATAGCGATGTTGAAAGATAAAAGCATAGGAACGTAGAAATGTCAGAACATAGCAAGGCAAAAAATTAAAAATAATGAAACATAGACATAGAAACTTAGAGCTTAGAATCGTAGGAACGTAGAAACCAAAATAGAAACACAGAAACATAGTAACGTAAATTTCCAAAAATACAAAAATCAAATAATATCAAAACATGACTACAACAATTTCATATTTTTGAATGTTCAATTTGAAAACTTGTGTTTCCATGTCACTATCCATGTCCTCCATGCACACGTCCAATTCCCCAAACAGCTCACATAAAATCCGATAACACTACAACCTGAAAACTACTCATCAAGCACGAAATAACAAATCAATAACCACATTGTCGCTGATCCTCGGCATCGCTAACGCGTCGCACATGAAACCGTGTCCTCGAAATCTCTATTCGCTGGGTCAAAGCCGGCTCTAAATATTTCGCTCGAACCGATTCCGGCATTCCGGTTAGCTGGAAGGTAATACGCGGGTTAAGATTCATCCTCGAACCGGGTGGGGATAGTGCACAGGCACGCGGTAATCTTTGAAAGGATTCACGGGGTTAGAAAACAGTCCGCGAAACGTAGGTTGCTTTCGTGCAAGGATTTCACTTCAGGATTAAACGACCGCCCCTGAATTCGCGGCGTTCCCTCGTAAATTGCGCCAAAGAATTCGATATTAACGGTAGCTAGAGGTTGGCCCGGCCTTCGGGGATGGTATGGGGTGGTTGTCGGTACCCTGGGATACCGGCAATGGCGCTAGGGGGTGGCTTGTTCCTCCGGGAACAGCAACGACGCTGAGGAGGGCTAGGTGGTATTAATGCTGCGTTCACCTCAGACGCCAACCGAGCTGACAAAGCTTCGCTCCGCAGTCTGGCGAACTCGAGGTATTCCAACAAGAGGATCGAGGATGGTTTTGGTACGAATACGCTACCTACGGCAAAACCACGCTGACGTGCGCTCACTGCGCTTGTGTTCAACAGCGAGCAACAAGCATCCGTGTTGCTTAACGCTGCGCCAGCGTTGGGATTAAGACGAAGTCGCGAGGGTTGTCGTGTCGCTGCGAAATTTGTGAACACACACCGATAATATGTTATCCGTCATTACAACCTGGCCATCGGTTCTTTACAGCCTAGGACGACGATGTCGCGGGTTAGAGTTGTTTTAGACAACTTATGGAGAATAATTGTAGCTGTCGACCTCTCCCCATTCACCCTCTTTTTTTATTTAGTTATGCTCTTATCGTGTAACTTTCCTGAAGTGCATGGTAGTAATAGAGATATAGCGTGATCATAAATATAGGCCTAAAGGGCTCGAGCTGACGTTCGGTGCTGTGTGATGGTGATGATCATTGAACTGTTATATTAACAGATATCTGTGTTTCCAAATGTGCGAATCTCTACATTTCTGTAATATATTGTGCAGTTTCTGAATTTCTCGAATATTTATATTGTTCAAAGTATATATCCAAGAGACGAGAGATTTTACAATATCCTATATTACTTTGAATTTTAAAAATTGATTTACCTACTGTAACTGCAACCACCAGTATACTCGTGATCGGTCAGGAACGTATAGACATGAAGATACCTCGTGACCGGTAATAACGTGTTAACAAGTTTCCAAAATCTTCCAAAAAACTAAATACTTATATACTTCGATGAAGGATGAAATTACTCCATATTAAAATAATCCAATTGTTTGGAAATTTTCGGAAGAAAACAAAACAGAGAAGAGTTCATCGTTACCTAGCAATAAATCGATAGTTTTATCGCGGTCATGGAGAGATCGGCGAGTCGGTGAAGGATTATTGAAATTTTCATTATCGTCCGACGAAGTCGATCACCTTTCCGCGTAGGTTGGCCGACGATATGAAATATCGAGGATACGTAGCCTCGACAGCAACCGGGTCGAAAGTGGTACGCGAATATTCGACGTTCGACGCCGCGTCGCGCCGCCTACAATTTCGTGGGATGATCGTAAGAAGTGACGTCAGCGTTTATCAAATCTTTCAAAGGTTTCGGGCTCGGAGAGTCGGAGTTTCCGGGTCGGTGGATCGCTAAGCTGAATTCCACCCCTTTACCTCCCCTCGTCCTTGTTCCACCTCGTAGTTCTTCGGCCCCTCTGTGCCTCGCGTTCCATATCTCCTTTATCCTCTTTGGTTTTTACCTCGACCCCATCGTGCGTCTTTCGCCTATAGTTCGCTCTTTTTCTACCGTCGTTTTCCCGGAAATTGGATAGTTGCTTCCAATTCCGCGCGGAACCACCAACAGGAAGCGGACCAGCATTCCTTTGTTTCTTCCGCTTTGTCTTCGACCCTGTTCAAAGTTTCGTGTACGAAGTTTCCTACGACTTCCTGCTTGTCTTCGTTTGTTTCGTTGTACCAGGATCTTTATCCTCTGATTCGACTATTATCGATCCTGCTACACTTCCTATTTAGTCGCCGTCCCAAATTAACGAAAAAAATTACGTCTATTTACAATTATTCACTGATTTTTTCTTCTTCAATATCCAATGCTAAACTTACCTGCGTATAATGTATGAAACTAAAAATGAAATTAAAAAATAAACGAACAAACATAAATTAATTTTTTCACGAATTTCGAGGAATCTTAATATATTTTGTAATTTTAAATAAGAAACTTGTTAAACGATCGTTTTGGCCACTTCGGGTTTAGTACTAAGTCACTTCAATTAACGAAACTGATCATGTATATTAACGATTATTTATTGATTATTTTTCCTGTATTTTATCGACGAATCAATTAACATCAAAATCATTATCATGTATTTCAACGTTTCTTTGTAATCTGTTTAATATTTTTATTTCTTTGCAAGAATTGCATCTTGTTGAGGTTAACACGAAGATATACTTCAAATTGTCGGATATGTTTTCTCTTGTCTTTGTGGTACTTTAGGCATTCGATAAATATGTGAACTATTAATAATATGATGTTACGGATATCACATATCAATTTTCATTTTTTAGTATATGTATATCCGCTAATTTAGTGTGTTTTTACTCTGGTTATGACCATTTGCTCTTTATGATTGAAAACCTGGTTAGATTTTAAATCACAAAGAATAACTGATGGAGGTTGCTTTATAATTTTGTTACAGCCTGTTTTGCTTGCATACTGTTTGAATATGTCTGCTGATGTCAGA
Source organism: Megachile ligniseca (assembly GCA_945859555.1). Classification (NCBI taxonomy): domain Eukaryota; kingdom Metazoa; phylum Arthropoda; class Insecta; order Hymenoptera; family Megachilidae; genus Megachile; species Megachile ligniseca. Next base: position 3,497,089 of record OX243777.1, read on the forward strand.
TGTGATCTAATGATCGGGCTGTTCCGTGGATGTTACTGTTGTTGTAAGATCCATCACTTGTCATTAGAGTTGAAAAATTCAGTCACGGTGAAAACGAGTGTATGGTATTGTGGTATGCGTGTGACACGACCTTGTAGGACAAGGAGATAAATTTATAATTTCCAATTAATTTGCAGTTAAATTGGAAAATAATATAACAAAGTGTGTCGATGATACAGTAACCATAATATTTCTTTATCAATGAGCCAGTCGATAGTTTGAACGTTGAGTTCGATTACTTGCGTTCGAATTCTAGAAAATTTTCTCGATTCCATTAATCCGTCGAGCCGGTATCCTGCCATAGGCAGACATCAAAGACACGATAAATTCTCCTTTCAATAAAAGTTCCCGAGTTCGATACGCGAGTCAGGCTCGCGAGCAGTTTCTTTCCGTTGGCGGTTAGAAGACACAGGCCAATTTTTCATGCCACGTACCGATTCGTGAGCGATTCACGTACCAAGCGTACTCTTCGGACGCTGCGCCGCCATATTTCACCTGTTCCCCTCGCAAACCCTGGATTGGCTGGCCCCACGAGTGATTTCGCGTTTAAAATTCCGTGGCCGCCCGCGTAATTAGTTTAATTCCGTTCTGGGAATTTATTAAGAAAGGAAGAAGCCAGAGTGAGACATATATTTCTAGCTTTCAAGCGGGCTACGTGCTCGGAGATTTACTGCGAGTTTCGCGGCCCCATTGCGCCTTTACCACGGACAGAATTGTCGGGAAGAGATTTTTAAAGTTCGAAAGTTCTATAAGAGTTCAACCACCACCATCGTGAATCTTGCCTGCGAAGACCGATTTCGTCCACGATTGTCTGTTACTCCGGAATGGGTTACTCGAACGACAGTTTTCCACCGGTGGAGGAAAACACGGCTTTTCCCGTATCGATGGAATTGATGTATTGATTTTTGTAGTTGGAAACCGATTGAATCTGAATGCTCAGTTTGCTTTAACCTCGCACGACAGATACAGCATGATTTTGACCTATCTGCAAAAATGAAATGTACAAAATGTTGATCTCTTTTTTAAACTCGTGTAATATCGGGTAGATATTTATGGATTGTTTTATGACTGTGGCTAATTGCTAAAAATAATTATTATAATTATGGGCACTAATCGATTAATATCGATGATTATTATGTAACTTTTGCGATCGGTAATTTGTAATTAATCAATACATGATTAATTTATGTTTTGTTGGAGTCAGTAATATCGTTATGAATCATTGATTACTGACCTTATTTTATTTACTAGTTATCTTTAACGATTAATCAGATCAGGTATTCTCACCTGCGTGTTTGCGAATTTCAGTATTTGAAGGCTTTAAAAGTTTTTAAGACTTTAGATATTTAGACATTTAAGAATATAGAATATTGAGAATATGGAAATTAGGGAATTTTTGGATGTGAAAATTTAAGAATTTGTGGATTTGGGGATTTGAGAATTTGGGGACTTGAGAATTTGGGGATTTGAGAATTTTGGGAGTTGAGAATTTGGGAATTTGAGAATTTGAGAATTTGAGGATTTGAGAATTTGGAGATTTGAGAATTTAGGAATTTGAGAATTTGAGGATTTGAGAATTTGGAGATTTCAGAATTTGGGGACTTGAGAATTAGGGGATTTGAGAATTTGGGAATTTGAGAATTTGAGAAGTCGGGAAGTAGGAAATCAGGAATTTTGAAATTTGAAGATGCGAACATTTCAGTATATAAATATTTGAAAATATAACAGTTTCAAACTTCATATATTTGGAAATTTGAGAAACTAAAATTGGAGGACATACATAATCTGAGAATTTAAGAATTTAGAAATCTCCGTAATTACACTCATAAAGTACCCATGGATATTTGTAATACTCTTCTGGTTATAATTTCGTTCACAAAAATTGTCTTTCATCTTTCAACTTTCATAAAATATTTTAACAATATCTCAGAATCTTCGTTTTTAACTCGCGAGTTAAGTTCTGCAAATCTATGAATATTATAAAAAATCCAGAAGTTGTATCCTAAAACATGATCGTTTGCGTAGAATAAATCTAACATAAGATGTCCTAATACTTATGGACGGTGTTGTAATTACATTCCCCGGGCGGTGCAACGCTTCTTGACTTTAAACGGATCGGTTTCCGGTACCGGCCCTCTTCTTAAGATACGTTCAAGTACCTAGTTAAATCCTCATGATCTTAAATTTAAGTGCTGTGCCGGGAGTTGTTAAGCCGCGCTTTATAGGATCCCACGCCTTCACGGAGACGCCATTTACCGTTTCCAGAGCGAACCTGCAGGCTGACAAGGGCAGCGAAAGAAGGAACTAAAGAAATAAAGAGCGTAATCTCATGAAAATATCGCCTGGCCGCTGCAATTTCGCAATCAGCCGCTAATGCTCAAAGACTCTTCGTCCATCGCTTCATTCTTTATCTATTTCTCGTCTTCTCCTTTCCTGTTGTAATGTAATACACTCTTTGAATATTTGATTGATCTCTCCTTTGATTTCGTATCGGGTCATTCTGTAAATGAATCTCGTTTTCTATCTTATTATATAAAAGACTGTGCTTCCTTTATGGAAAGTGTCTTTTAATCAAATTTAATGAAATTGTAGCTCGTTGTTGATTTCGATGTCGATCCTCGTTTGAAAAGGAGCAGTTTTTTGGACGATGAAATTTTTGGATCGTAGAGCTTTACAATTTTTGAAATTACTTCATAATGAATTACTTCTTTTCACTTGTTTTGCTGATTTCTCTAAATTTTGCGCCTTTATTTTAATTATTGTTGAAATATTTATTGTATTATTACTCAATAATATCGTCAGATTAAACGTTACACATTAGCAATATGTCACAGAAAACTTTGTCTTATATGTATTAGTAATCGCAGAGAGAGTTGAACACTTAATATTTTATTTCGACCACGTAGTTTCTCTCTTTGACGGAATGATTGTTCACGGTTAGTTCCTCATCGTTGGTGTCCTATTCACGAATTCGAAATCGATAGTCTACCGGTTGATCGATCGCGCAGCAGATTTATTCGCCAGGAGAAATTCTTAGTCCGTAATCTTCCGAGCGCCGCAGCACGCCGCACGGTCCGCTGGAAAATTCAGTACTTTGAGAAATGTAAAATCGATATGCGATTGAAATGTGGCCGAACGAGTTGCGTGGAGAACGTGTGCGATCGTTACGTGGTACATTCTGATGCGAGATGTTCGATATTCGACCGAATTTTAGGTTTGACTCTAGCAATCGTTTTGTGAAACACGATTGTTGAATAAATCAGACATGAAACTGCGGAATTGTGTTCACGTTTAGCTCTTTTATTATTCGAGATAGAGAGTGCGTGAACAACTTTCTTCCAGACAGGAAAAATTTCATCATGTCATTGTACATTGGAGATAATTTTAATATTCTTAAACGAGAAACCTTACTATTTTATTATTTTACCACTTCTTATTTTTATGACTAGCATTATGCGTGTGGACCAGATAAAAATGAAGCGAACATGTAATTTTGACCAGCAGTGTATAGACCCAAGGACCAGTAGGATTAAAAAAAGAAGATTAAATTTAACGAAGCTAAACAAATAACAAGCGAGGATCGTTCCAAAACGGCAAGAATTATCGCAACGTCGGATTAAGAATCTCATTTTCCGGATACTTTGCGTCTGACAGGGGGACCGGGCATGCATGCAACCCCTCTAAACGAGGGATGCGTTTACTCTTCACGCTCAGGGCTCTCGCTTACCCTTCATTATCGCGGCTTGGTTGTCCCGCTGTCGGTCGGTAAGCGAACTCGCAAAATGCAAAATGGGGCGTTTTATCAAAAGCGAAATTCGTCCGGAGACTGAAATTTGTCCAACGTAGCGGAAGCCCCGGATTACGTTGGGTACTTCCGTCTCGTTCTTTTCTTCGTGGAACGACGGTGCCGCTCGGTTTCTCACCGTTTTCACGGCTAACTCTCCTTTGCACGCCGGTGTCCTCCTCAGACTTCTTCTTACCTCCGTCTCTTTTCTGAAAAAGGGTAACAAAGTGTTAAAGTTTTAATCCGGCAAGGAGCGAGCCGCGTGTAACTGAACGGAGAGGGCGGGAGGGTTTCAGGCAACCCCGGAGGATGGGGTCGGTAGCGGGACAAAAGAGGACGGTTGAAAGAGAAGAGACGAGGAACAGGAAGGAAAGGAGGATGAAACGACGAAAGGAGTAAAGACGGCCGGAAGAGGGAAGAAAGATGCGAGCAGGAGTGTCGGGCTGGTGGGCCGTTCGAGGGGTGGGGCACAGAAAAGTCTTTGTAATCGCAGTTTTCTACTTTTTCCAAGAGTCTGGGTGGTTGGGGGTGCGCTCCAGGGTGGCGAGGTGAGCCTAGGTTCCGAGTGGATGGGGTAGATGGAGCGACGAGGACCAGAGAGAAGAGGAGAGGCGGTGCTGTGGGCTGAGGATCAGAGAGGGGTGGGAAATCCCGGTAATGGTACGGGTGGGTGGGTTGGTGCAAGGGTGTGCTTGAACAGGGATTTACGGAATTTATCACTTGAATTCCCTGTAAAGGATTAACAGACATTCCCTCCTTCTCCCTGAAGAGACGCACAGGGTGCACTGGGTTACGTACCAACTACTTGGGACGGTGGCGCCGCCTGCTGGCTCTGCGAACCCTTCCACGCTACACCCATATGTGTACACATACCCTTTTGATAACGTTTGTTCAAATGCTCGCATCAGGTTGCTTTTTTTTCGTTCCACTGAAACTTCTACGGAATTTGACGACGGGGCGATTTCACCTAACAGTTAGACCCAGATGTTACGTAAATGCAGGCATATTTTTAAACTTACAAATTTCGCGAACTTCGAAAGTCAAACTTTTACAGTCTCACATTTTTAAACAACCAAATCAGACTCTCAGTATCCATTCAAACTTTCGAATTCATAAATTTCTCAATTTTCAAATCTCATTATTCTATACTTGTCTACATATTTGTCACTTTTTTTTATATGATTTAAAATGTGAGTTTCAAGACAATGCATGCATTTGTCGAAGAAAAATAACTTTCCCTATTGTTCACCTACAAAGAAAGGTCGTTTACTGATAAAAATAACATGTTTTCGACCAATTCGAAAAATGACACATGTCCATAGTGAAAGATTCAAAAAGAAAAAGCAACGAGTTTCATGTTGCTTTCCTGTCGGCTGAAGATACAGAATTTTCAATAGATTCATTCGACACATAGTATTTGCGAGGGGTTACGACGGGGGTTGTGATAAAATCTCACCGAATTCTTACGACTGTCGATCGTTCGACGTTGTGCACTTCCGTCGAGTGTCTTGATACATGGAAATATTTCGCAATGTCGTCGAAAACATTGCCGATCGCTCGGCACGATCCTCAAAGGCCAGTATTTGCCACCGGTTGAATTTTCTCAGAGCAACCCTCCGACTCGTATCGTTGGAACTTTACGAGCTCCGAATTGTCCGATAGAATTCCGTCACAGAATGTCGAGCTATCGTTGTTGAACGAACCGTTGTCGAGATTTTTTTTTACGATCCCAGAATTAGGGAGAATAAATAGTTGTAATTTCATTTCATTCTGCCTTATGACTGTTTTATTGCCCTTTTGTTTCTTCCGGCAGATTTAAAATGTTCGACTGTTAGTTACTCTTTGTAGTTGATAAAGTGACTAGGTATAGTTAAAATCAAATTTGGCTTTCATAAAAAGTATGGCAAGTGAAGGGAGGACTTTAAGTCATTGATTTCTAGGAACTTTTTGAGAATGTGGTTATTTGGGAATACAAGTTTGGATAAATAGGGATTTTAGGGACTTGAAAATATATAAATTAAGGAATTTTGAGATTTGGAGACTTATAGATTTGATCATTTGGGAATTTAGAAATTTATGAATTCAGAATTTTAGTGATTTGAGTTTGGGGATATAGAGATTATGGAATTTAGAAATTTGAAAATTCAGATATTTGGTAATTTAGGGATTTAGGAATTTAGGAATTTCAGATTTTTAAATTTGGAGACAGAAATTTTGGGAATTTAGAGATTTGGAGGTTTAGTATTTGGGATTTTATGTATTTGGGAATTTCAGGATTTGGAGATCAACAGATATAGGAATCTATGAGTTTGGTGGTTTAGGAATTTAGAAACGTAGAAATTGTGGGTCATATTAATTTGTGAAGCTAGAATTTTAAAGACAGGAATTTGGGAACCTAGAAATTTAGAGACATAAGTATTTGGAAATATAGGAGTTTAGAGACATAAGTATTCAGAGGCTTCAGGACTTAGGACTGCAGAGATTTGAGGATGTAATTTGAGTATCTAGGAGTTTGGCATAATTTACATATGATAAAGATAAAGACATAACTTATGATAAAACAATATATTAATGTCAACAACATAGTCTTAACAAATAAATTCTTGGTGCAACAAATTATTGTAAAAATATGAAATAAACACATCGGTATAATCTTTCAAGGTGACGAAATAAGTCAAATTGCACATTTCACAAAATTGCACATTAACAATAACAGATATAAATGTCTTTCTGTTTCCCCCAACATATTTTCTTTCCAAATCATAATTTCATACTATTCCTACCGGTTATGACGCCCTCAATGACCCTATACTTCTATTAACCCATATTTGAACCTTAGCTCGTATTTGGACCACTTCCTCTAGGTTAACTGTCATTTAAAAACAGTATCAAATTTTTATAAATTCTGCCCAATGTTTCACACGTTTTTGGATACATATTACCATACTTGACTGTATTAAAATAAGTGATGTTAAACGCTAGATATCTCTTACAATATCACACACATGTAAATGTGGTGAACATGTAAAGTTACAAATGCATATGAAATCACTCGTACAAGTATAGTACTAAATCTTCGATGTTTCGAAATCCGTCATTTAATGCGCAACAATCTCACACAATATGAAAGCTTTTATTTTCTCTTCTCCCCGATTATCCTAGTATTTTTCCGAATATAAGAGAACGTCGTCGCATGCATCGATTCTATTAATTCGCCAGCGGCAAGTTAGCGTCGCGTTTCTCTTTTACATCAACATCGATCCCGGACCAGCTGCTTATTTATACGAACGTTTTGATCGATGTTCACTTTTCCAGCAATTTGGTTTCATAACATTTCGCTGTGGAAATACCTACGGGGGTAAATATCGGGAGTCGAGCTTTTCCCTTCTGTCTTCCTTTATTTTTCCCTGCTAGCTCTTTTTCCCTCGGTATCAATCGACGACACTCGCACCCAGCCTCGTGCCAAAGCAAACCCCGGCCCGATCTTCCGTGGATTCTATCCATCCCCCTGACGTATACGTAAACATGGATATATTCGAACAACGGCTATCCAAGCAGGGCGGGATGGTCGCACCCCCGTGCCCAGGGTAATATATCAATGGCTAATAAAATATGAAGGGTCCTCTTGCCGCTATTCGGCCACGAATCTTCGTCTTTTCTCTCGGTTGTTCTTTGACGCGTGCAGAAAATCGGGTATAGAAAATATGGCGAGCGACAGGTGCGAAGAACAACAGTTTTTCGATTTTTCAGCCAATCGAATAGGTGCAGCTCGTGGACACATTTCGATACAAGGATTTGTTACTTTATTATTTTCTTTCTCACTTCCTTTCGGTTTATTCTATTGGCAGTGTGCAATCATTTTGTTTACATTATTAATTATTATTGACATTTTGAACTTTTGGGTCAGTTATTAAGTAAATGAGCTATTCTATTTTTTAAGGACATTTTTTTATATATTTTTTTTATTGTCGTATAAGACGCAACTGAAAGTATAGAGGATCAAATTTTTTGTTAGAAATGGATTTGCTCTAGTTTCAGCATAAACAGCGCAAATAGGTTGCTTAACCCTTTGCACTCCTATGTTCAGTGTAGCTCGACATCACATTTCTCTTGGATCTTATAAATATTTAAGATAAATAGATTGGTTGAATATATATATATATATATTTTTATTTATTTACTACTTATATTTGTCACATATTCCGCACTGTTGCAGTACATTTTATTGATAATCCCTTTCTTGATCTATTTTGTAAATTAAGGAGTGCAGAGGGTTAAATGTAGTTCTTTAAATTATGAATTTTTTATCATGGTATATGTTAGTGGTATATTAAGAATAATAATTGTTATGGTGTTGCATATTGATTGCCACACCGAAGTAGTTGAAAATTGAAATACGTAGTATCTTTATGTTTAACAAATTGTATAAAATATTTTCCTATATTTAGTATTGATTCCAAGTTGATAATACGAGTATTTCAAATGGGGTTAACAAATTTTGAGTAATGCACGTGATAGATTCACATGGAAATTTAAACGTTGCCCACATGACGCTGCAGTTAAAGTGTTAATTAATTTTATTATTTCTATTCAACTGACAATGGACGCTATTTACTGCATAGGTGGACATATTTTGAACGTTCTGTTATTTCACAGAACCAATAGTGACAAAATGAAACCAATTTTTCTTGTAATCTTGCATTCAGAAAAAGGATACTACAATTAATTTTTTACAAATCAGATTCTTCCATAATTTGCACACTACGTATTAGTATTCAAAGAATATTGGTTATGATTTGCAGCCGAAAATTCACATAAATAAAAAGAATGGGGTTGGTATTTCCGTGCAACGCACTAAATTAGATTCTTTACCTTAGAAATCTGATCCAGTTCCAATTGGAATCATCCAAACTGTCCGTCGTTCTCAAAATTGCATCGTTCTCGAAAGCAGGAACGTAAGAAAGAAAAAAAAAAAAATGCTCGTTCACGCGAGAAAGAGAGCGAGGGTCGGCAACTGCGTGTGAACTCGGCGAGTAATCAGAAGGCGAGCTGCGAAACGCGTCGACTACAAATTCCGGCTTTCTTCCGGCAGGCTCTTTACACACGCGCGAAACCAACACGGGGTAGGAATATTTCTGTCTCGTGCGCGCGTTTGCACGGGGTTTGGAAGGCTGGGGTGGGTTCGAGGGCGTCGAGGTGTGGTGGTAGCGACGCATCGTGCGCGGCACGGCAATTCAGACTCGAAAGCTTCCAAACATCTTCAATATAAGTTAGGCAACTGTACTTAGGTTAGCTTGGTAACCAGGGCCGCATACGAAACAGTCCACGAATAGTTGGAAGGCATTCCCTTATTGCGAATATCAAGTAACTCGCAGCCTTGCCGCCAGCCTCCCACTCACCCTCCTTCTTCTATCGTCGCGCCTTAAATTAACTCTCGAATTAGGTAGACGATAACGAGGCTGCCACGATACCGAGCTTGCACCGGCTCGAAATCAGGTCGAAGATGCGCCTCTACGCTAGTCGATCGAATCCTCTTGGCTGGAATTACCAGCCAGCCGAATTTAATTTCGCACCTTGTACTCGTTTCAGGGACTCTCTTTGAGATCGGTATTGAGTACCGTTAAACGAGTCTTTAATTGTTCCCTTAGTGTATCGGAGCTCAATTATTGCTTCGGGGAATTGTTACCTTGGATCGACTCGATTTATGCCCTCGTTTTGGGCTGTTTGTACGCTGCTGACGAGGTGATTAGTGCTGATGAGATCAAGTTTGGTATATACCCGAGTGTAATGTAGCTTCCGTTTGATCGACAAGTGTAAATTTACTTCGACTTTAGAGATTCAGTAAACTTGGAAATTTGTAATGTTTTAAATTAACCGAATTTTCACTCTTAGATTTTTTAATTTACAAATTTACAGTTTTTAGATTTCCAGATTCTTAAATAAGTTTCTGAATCTCTAAATATTTAATTACATTAATTTTAGAATTCTCAAACTTTTTAATTTTACAAATTCTGGAGATTATAATCCTTTAAAACCCCGCAATTTCCGAAGCTTTGGATTTCCAAATTTCTAAAGTTCTTAATCGTTTAATTTCTCAATTTTGAACTTCCGAATTTTTGAATTTATGAGCTTCTGAATTTCTGAATATTTAAATTTCTAAATCTTCAAGTACGTCAGCTTTCCTAAATTGGAAATTTCTAAATCGCCAAATCCTATAGTTCCTAAATTCTGACGTCTCCAAATCCAAAATCTTTCCACTTAAAAAATTGCAAACTTTTTCAAGTGACCAAATTTAAAAATTATTGTATCATATTTTCAGATTTTAATCATAATTTCCAAATGTATAAATTCCTAACTATGTATATTTATACTCACATTCCTTATAGATTATAAGGACAGACTATACCTTCCATGTACATAGTAACTAACAAACTACTTAAACTAATTTCCTTCCACATTTGTTTTAAATATGCCCACAAATTTTTCTCAAAAAAGTTCAAACACCTCTTCCTTGTCTGCGAAATAACGGAATATATCGTTCGAAGAAACTCTTTTTACCGGAATATATTAAACAATAATTACCGTCCATTGTGGTTACAAAGTAATGAAAGTTAATATCTTGCTGTATTATAACCTTTGTTACGTGGTAACATAGTATCAATGACATTCCATGCGATGAGTTCATTAGATTTGATGTCTAAACCATTGCCAGCGAATCGATTTAATTAATGCAATATCACGCCTCTGCCAGCCATCATCACTCTGAAGAGCGATATCAACGCGTATTATGCTCGATCTCGTATGCATCGCAAATTATTTCGCCGTTTTGATGAGGCTGTTTTAAAGCACGCAAAGAATCTGTTATCACTACATCGCTATTGATGTATACACTCCATACGCATGGTAGATTGAATTAGCTCATTTCGATTATTATAACCGAGTCCAGGCTGATGTTAACCCTATTATCGAGTATTACCGTAGTCACAGAGATATAATCAAATGACATTTTCATTACTCGGAAAATTTGATTTGTTTTAGGATCCAAAGAAAATTTGTCTTTATATTAACATTGTCTTGATATTAACAAATTAACTGATTCATGAATGAATAAATTAGTTAGCATTACTTGTATTATCAGTTATGTACGAATTAGTTTAGGGACCTTAAAAGTAATATTTGGTAGCAGATTTGAGTGATTAATAAATATTTTCAGGTAAAGCGATTTGATGAGTGTGGAAATATGTGAATAGTAATGTCTTTTATGAATCGATTTTTTGTTGATCAATGGAAAATAAATAATCAATCCGGTACCATCTGGATCTCATGTTTCCGCAGGCGGCGCTCGTAGACGAAGTTTGCGTAGACCACAATGCTGCAAGCTGTTCGCCAATGACAGTGGTTTCGTGGATAATTATAATAGTTTACACTTTACCGAGTCATGTTGCTGTATGTCACAGCGACTGTCTTTCCTTCCCTCTCTCTTCAACCTGCACCTCACATACATGGTGTCTATAAACAATCCTATAAACATCGTATTGAAAATCCAGTTTGTATCAAATTCTATTTTTTCGTATCTACATCTCACATTAATAACATTGCAATTACTTTACACTACATTCACACGGATCTAGTATGCAAAATTAGTTAATTTTACTTACAAAATATATCATATTTCACAATATAATTACAGAAGTAATTAAAATGATAAAAATATTGAAATGAGTATTCGAAATATAAAAAAATCTTTGTAAAATAAGAATTTACAAATAATTCAGATTGTTGAATCGAAGACAGAAAGTTTACCTTTATACAATTTTTGAAACTTAAGAAATAAAAGACTAAATAAAGTAGTATTAAAGTCGTGAAACGTGTATTCCATTTGAAATGGACACCCAGTATGTGCATCCCTGCAACGCAGGCCGTTATATACTCACATTTGTACGGCTCTGTAAATACACATTATAACGACAGCAGACCAGCGACTGTATTGTCCGTTTACGACCGAAACATCGGATATTAGATAATTTTTTAAAGACTGTACGCTGGCTATTTCGGGACGAAGGGGCTGAAACAGGTTACGAAGTTCGTTTACGGTGAAATAGGAGGTACATTTGAAGTTGGTGACACAAGAAAACAGGAGAATAATGTTGCTGGCGTGGAGCAATAATTTCCCAACCATGCTTTGGGAGAAACTATGATAGCTGGGTAACTGTAAAATATTAATGCGCCAGGGAATCCGGGATTTCTGCAGTTTCGCATCAAAGCGGCTAAAAGCTTCCCCGGGATCGTTTCTGTCCATTTCCGCGTGATTAATCGTTGCGATCACGTGAATTCTTTCTTGAGAGCGTGATCGATTTCATTGGAGAATTTGTGATGTGATTACGATTTGACACATTTTTTAACGAGTTCAAAGGACTCGTTTTATATTGTACCGTTTTGACAGTAAGGTTTGTTTTGAGAACCAGTGACGAGGGAGGAATTTTTTACTACTTTCCTACAGTTTTGGGAGATAGGATTTTTAGATTAGTACATTGGTTAAATTGATCAAATAATTTTATAAAGTCATTTCATATTATTTAAGTGATATTATGATGTTTTAATATATAGGGAAGCTTGATAAAATGTAAATGACCATTTCAATCGATTAAAATAAATTAATATATTAGTCAACCTTATAAAATTGCAGGTAGAAGTATTTACTATTTTAGAGATTGTTGTTTTATTAAGGTGTTCAGAAGTATAGTTAAAGATTTTTTTAAGATAAGCTAGTTTTTATGTTTCATCGTTTGTTTATTATATATTCTGTTTTTATAATTTTTATAATGTGTTTATAATTCTTCATATGTTTTATCTTCATTTTTAATTTCAACATAAGTGTGCATTACCGACAGGTTTAGCATCAACAGTCTCCCTATTAATAACATTACTAACTTGTTCATTTCTCTGTCATACTCGTTTCGTGGTAAAACTTGTTTCACAAAATCAATTTTAAATCTTTCTTCCAGAAAGGTTTTACAAAACTTTCGAATTGCGACAGTAGAACATTTTGAAAATTTCGTTAGGGTTTGTAGGACGTGAGTGTGCCGAGGTTTAAAAATCACCGTCAAACTTCCGTTCGATGTTAGCAAGGACAAACAAGATTTCGTCGCGGACAAGATTCTCGTGGAGTCTCCGGGAAATTTTTTCGCGAACCACGAAGAATTAAGATGTCTCCGGGTAACATAATTACAAAAGTTTTGCCGTCCGACCGACGTAATATCGTTCCGCGTCCCGTTCCGGCGTGTAATCGGATTAGCATAAATAAGCCGTTACCGATTCGTGGTTTACAGTTATTGCGAGCGTGTAGCGGCATTATGCCTCAATAAAAATCGTCGTTGCTGATTCGGTTATCCGCATTCTCGCCGAAGGAAAAGTATAATATTCCATGGCTTATCTCTCAGATACACGGAGTTGCACACGCGAGACGGAGTTAAGAATATTTAATGGAGCGTGCCGCGGCGTCGAGAATCGCAAATAAATTTCGCGGTGAGTTTATCGTCTGTGAAAATATACCTTCGATTCCTCTCAATTTCACGGAGATCCTGTCTTACTTCCTCTGTTTTTTCCTACCCCCGTTCTTTCTTTTACTTTATACTTCTTCTTCTTTTGTTTCTCTTTTTTTTATGGGGCCAACTTTCTTTGTTACCAAGAACGCATCGTGATTCCTCGACAAAGTTGTCTCTTTTATTTCGCGTTTCTTGCGAACTGCTCGAATGGCAGGAGCAACCATGCGACTGCTTGTCTTTTTACGTTTATTATTATTCCGACTCGCTTCTGAGCTCGAGCTGATCTTGTGCCACAAGATGTACGCAACGTTGCGTAGGGATATATCTGGTAACGCTCGTCACGTTATTAATAAGAATTGATAATTAATCAGTTCACTACGGAATTTAATTTTAAAAATCGCGATATGTGTAACTAAAAGCAACAGTAGGCAGGGTGAATATTCCTATTACAAAAGCAAAACAAGGAAATAAATGAGTGCTTTGTAAACATCAACCATACTGGAATAAAGTTTATTAACTAGTTAATAAACTGACTAGAGCAAAGAAGAAAGAATACCAGAAAGACCTCTCATTCCAATCGATATCGATCTCACAACCCTTAAAAAAAAAAAAGAAAAAGCAGAAATACCAATTCGCCCCTCGAAAAAACCCCATTCTATATCCCGTCAGAGCAGAGTCAGCGGTTCACAATTCCTTTCTCGGAAAAGAGTTTCGATTCATCGATCGAGTCTCGGAAACGGGTTACAGAAACCGAAAAAAAAGGAGGTTACAATCGCGAGGGGAGGTGGCGGGGTTGGCGTAGCCGAGAAATCGTCGATTCCATCGGAAGCGGGTCCTTCCCATTCATCTCCATCAAGTTTTTCCGTGGCGGGTTGCCTGAAATCAAGCGCAAATACAAGCAGAAACGGTTTCCCTCGAATCCATACGCGCGGCGTATCTGCGGCGGGCAGCACAATGCTCGTTCCGCTTCCTCTCCGCGCAAACTTGTTTGCCGCTGGCCGGTGCGTCTTCTTCTGGACAACGTTCGCGCAAAACATCGGCATCGCGACGTCACGACGCGACGCGTGCGAGTTTTCTGTTTTGCCGGAACTACTTTCCCGGAAGAGCTTCTTGTCTCATTTTTCCCCGGCTCCCGTTTCTTTCCCGCCTAGCCAGCAACACCAGCGACTTCGAGAAAAGTTGTTCAATTCCGGCCGCGAGTGTGACACGAGTGTATCCACGGAAGAGCACGGGAATGCTTTTTGCCTTCGCTTCCTGTGTAGCTGTCTTCTTACCTCGTCCCGCTACTTCTTCTTCTTCTTCTGGGTTAGGTTCTCCTTCGCTGAAGCCGAATGTTTGCTAGTTTCTCGCTGGTATTTCGAATGCGAGTCGCGTCCTCGTTGACGCGAGAAACTCAACGAAACCGTTGCGGTGTTCCTTGCGCAGAAAGCAACCGGGACAAGGCTGGCGTGTAAAGTTGAATGCTCCGAGCGGATCCTGTTTCTGCCCGGCCATGGATCCCCTTTGTGCGGCTTTGTCCGTGTTTTTCTCGTGCGCGAGGAACTTGCTCGCTTCGCTTGATGGGTTTATTGTTCGGCGAGCCGAGGGGAATTGCGGAAAAGTAGCGGAATTTTGGATGTTTCGTTCCGTGGAACCCGGTGTGTGTTACGTGCTTCCAGAATCTCCTCGCTGGATCCTATTGGATGGAAGGAACTTGTCTTTCCGGATTTTATTTAATTTCGTCGAGTTTATGAAAAGTTCCTCGGTTATTGTCTCGGTTCTCCCGCGTACGTACAATTTGGGAAAGAAAAAGAGTAAACTGGAGTTTTCTATCTGCAATTGGGTATTTCTAAATTTATCAACGCATTTTAAAATTTCGATACATATTGAAAAAAGGGAATTTTTTATTTATGTTACGTTAAAATAGACTTGCTTGATTTCACTAACATTTTTGTGCTAGGAATATGTGCATTTGAGAACTTTGCGATTTGGGTAATATAAGAATCTAGGAATTTGATGGTTTGGTTATATGGTAATTTAAGGATTTGCGAACCTAGGAATTTTGGGACATAGGTATTTAGAAATTTAGAGGCTTGAAGGTATAGAGATTTCGAGGTTTAAAAATTTGGAGTTCTTCAGATTTAAGGATAATTGGAACTTTGGGACTTACAGTCTTAGATGTAACAATTCAGGAATTTGGAGGTCTAGAAATTTGCGCATCTAGCGATTTGAATATAAGGAAATTTGAGAAACAGAGAATTTCGAAATTGGTCACATAAAAAATTAAAAATTATAAAAGTTTAGTAATTCAGAAATTTAGCTTTAAAAAATTGAGAATTTGAATGTCCAAAAGTTAAAAACTCGCAAAATTTGAATAGTTGGAGATATTGAAAGCTCGAAAACTGAGGTTTACGAACGTGTCCTTATTCAAAGGGAGGCCACGTAGCGCCCAAGTGTAGATTCGCCCTGGAATCGCCGTACGCTCAAGTTGAACGTCAAAGTGGTCCACAGATTCTTGCGAAATTGCACGATGTTTATCCACGTGGCTGGAACATCGTAGCCTCTCACGAGCTGTCGTAGATGTCGTCGCGAGGTGGCTGGCTTACCGAAGTTCCATTTCGTGAAAGTTCATGGAGACTTGCAACGCGGAGATCGGGTGGGACGGGGCACATTCGGAGGGCAAAGGACAACAGGGGAAGTTGCGAGACAGCGGCAGCCGGCAGTTCTGCTCGTTGCTTCGTGGAAACTTACTTTTCCTCTTTTGCCCCTTTCCTTTCCGCTTCGCTGGCCTCCACCTCGCCGCTGTTCATCCAGTTTACGTATGCCCTCGTTTCGCGAACACCGAACAATGCGCGTAGCTTGTTGACTTCGCGCCGGCCCGGCAATCCCTGCTGCTTTTCGAAAAAATCGCCGAGAAGTTATTGTACCCCTGCTCCCTTTTCCAGCCACTTTTGTGGAATTGCGTGTTAAAATATGTCGTTTGTCTACGCTGTCTTTGTCGCGCGGAATATGTCGCTTGTGTATGCGCACGGAATACCGCCATACTTTCGATGTTATTTTCTTGCCGAGCAAATGCGTACAAACGTGTTTCAATGATATTAGCTTGCTGCGGAGCTTTCGGTACGTTGAAGTACGAAGAAAGTTTACGGAATATTTTTTAATTTACGATAAATCACGGAATTAACGATATTTTGTGATCAGTTTATTTTTAAGTAATTGTATTATCGAGAACTGTATCTTGATTGTATTCATTTTGCAGTACGTATGAGTATAGTAATAGATGCATCAAAATTGCTTGCTTGAATTATGTGAAAATAGTAGTTTATCTTTAGTCCACTTACGAAATACCTTCTACGTCATAAATCATAGACTTTTTTAATGTGAATGTATTTGCAATATATCATAAGGTTTTGCTTTTCATTCGATGAAAAATGACCAATGGTGTAATATTAATGACTGCATTAATCTTGTTAGTCTATTTCGTTTTTACTGCGATTACAAATATTTTCTCATTTAATTTACATTAATACAACGTCAGTAAGATTGCAATTAGAATACAATTGAGTTCCATCAATATGGAGTCATTTTGAATGACGGCAGGAAATCATTTACGAATATTAATCGACGCTTTGCTGATGGATAATTATAATTTATTGAATATTATACTTCGGGATTTCAGGAAATATGGTATCAATCATGTCAGAATACTTAAATACTTAATTATCTTAATTATTCATAAACCCAATTTATTCACAAAATGGAAACATTATTTATTTCTTTATTCGGTATCTTGTATTATTGATAAATAATAATGTAGCATAACATAATATAGCATAATATAATATAAATAAAGGAATAAATAAATAACCTGACGAAAATATAATAACAAAGCTGTTTAATGCTTTGTCTTTTTTTTTAATTAATTCGATTGCATTACATTCCGTAATGTAATTATATGTGTTTCTTTTGACCAATTTTCGAAAACAACAATTTTCAAACTACCATTATGACTATACCGATACAACTATTCTCTCTCAAGTCATTACATGATTCTCTCTCCATGAAAAATTAGAGCGTAAACTATTTATAAACCTATTGAAAATTCAGTAATAAAGTAATTACCGAAGACGTTAATTAATTAAAAATCCGAAATAAATAAACAATATAACCTGAAATTGCTCTCTATTCAAATATTTATTTTTCCATTCCGAAACGAAATTTCCTCTATCTCATTTTATTGCTATATTCTCCCAGCTATCTACTGTTACAGCAACGATGAACACGAAATAACCAACCAGAAAACGCAATAAAATTCCAATCGTCCGTGTATTCGAGCCGCACCGGAATTAACATTGGATTATTATCAAAATCTGTAATTAGAAACAGCGAAATTGCATCGGTGACGTCGCACCTGCGCACACCAATAAATTGTTAAAAAAAAAAGTTTCATCAGCTGGCGGTCTGATGGGTCGATGCATGTGTAGCCACATTTTAACGAATATGCTTCCACGTATTGGCATGTGTACACAGTTAACGAGTCTGGATTTGTGCAATTACGAGTTCTGTACGTCCGGCAATTTGATCGCGCACGATCGTCCAAATTACCTCGAAATGGCGCCCAGAACTAACCAGCTAATTTGCATATAAATCGTGGAACATCCAGAATAGCCGACATCTTTTACAGTTTGCCTGCGGTTTATTTAAATGCTCTGAACGATTTCGCGCGTCTTCGGGCACCAACGAAACGAATGTACATTAGAGGGTAGATGCACCAATTACGGTGCTTTTGTATCACAATTATCCAAAAATAACCGCACATATAGATATATAAACAACAATTTTTTAAATTCAATTGAATTGCAAACGAATGAGGTTCAAAATAAGAAACGATGATTTTAATCTGTTGCATGTTGTAAATATTTATTCAAGGATGAAGGCTATTTCTTCGATGATTTTTAAATTTCTTATACTACAAGAACTGAAAATTATAGAAAATTACACACAAAAAAGACATAAAGTCAGTGAAAGATAGTTCCACTCCCTTTCAGCACTTTATCATATTTTCGTATGAAATTAACAATAATTTGAATTTGTTTCGTAGGTTATATAATGGAGAAGTTCGTTGGTTAGCAACTGATATAATATAAAACTGATGTTTACCTCCTTGTTCAAATTAATTGTTAATTTTGTATTATACTTTGTTTATTATATCATGTTATTACTACCAACTATATGCTATATTTTCTGACGAAGTTGATGAGAAAGTAGCAATTCCGTCGGTTTGACGTTGATGGAACGCGTGAAGAGGTCAGTGGGACTTAAGCCACGATTGCTTAGGTTGATAGATCGATGGAGGTGTTATAATTATTTCCCTAATGGCTTTTTTTACCTCCTCTTTGTTGGATTTGCTATATTGCCTGTTCAGAAATTCGAGAGAATGATGGAGACATTAATCCCCGGTTCTTCATCACAGCAGACGTTATTTGGTCTCTTGTAATGTTTCCTGTACACAATAATATTTCAGACTTTTCTTCTTTACTTCATTAATAATTTGGGTATGACAAGAATTGTCGTTACTTTGATTCTTATATTCAATAAACGTTAGAGCTTGGTTTCGATGAATGAATTTTAATTTTAATTCATTTCATTAAGAGAGTGACGATGATTTAGTAAATTTGGTTACTTGGGTAATTGGAGAGCTGGAAATTTGGAAATATGAAGATTTGTTGATTTAGAAAATTTTTTAATTTGGGAAGTTAGAATTAGAAATTTAGAATTTGGAATTGGTAATTTAGAAATTTAGGAATTTAGGAATTTAGGAATTTAGGAATTTAGGAATTTAGGAATTTAGGAATTTAGGAATTTAGGAATTTAGGAATTTAGGAATTTAGGAATTTAGGAATTTAGGAATTTAGGAATTTAGGAATTTAGGAATTTAGGAATTTAGGAATTTAGGGATTTAGGAATTTAGAGATTTAGAGATTTAAAGATTTACAAATTCGAAATGGAAAATTAAGAAATTAAGAAATTTAGAAATCCAGAATTGGAAGTTTAGAAATGTAGAAATTCGAAATTGAAAATTGCGAGATTTAGAAATTTAGAAATTTGGTAAAATGGCATTTAGAAATTGTGCAATATGGTACCTTAGAATTTATGTATTAATAATCTAAAAATTCTGAAATCTACAAATTCATAAATATACATATAAATTTAGAGATTTAGACATTCAGAGACATAAATTTAGAGATTTAGAAACTCAGAGACTCGTAAATTCAGGGATTTGAAAATTCAAAGTCTCGTAAATATCGAGATTTAGAAATCCAGAGATTTAGACGCATCAAAGAATAGAAATATCAAAAACACAAAAATATTAAATTTCCAAATTTCCAAATCCGAAATTACAAATGTTCATATTTCCGATATTGTTAAAATTCAACCGTTCGAATGTACAAATTCATAAATATGAAAAAGTATTACGCCGGGGACTTTTATAGCAGTAAACGGGGAACAACACGTACACCGCTATGATTCTCAATCTGCGAAATGTCCAGTGCATTTCGTTTCACGCTGCTCTACGGCAACGTTCGAATATATCGTTGAAATCCTCTGCGATATATCATTCGTCATGGAAACGATGGAACGCGGCGGTAGTCCAGAAGGAAACTCGCGAAAATATAACAACACGAAGGGAAGTAGGACGTGTCTGAGGAAGTGGCTCTAGAAATAAGTGTTTAACCTCGATCCTTGCCATATCCGAGTATTCTAAATCCAGTATGCAAGTGGAGTAGATAGCTGATAGGAGATAGCAGATAGCGAAGTGCAGCCTTGCATGCATTCACCTGCAAGGGGTATTCGAGGCAAGGGGGAGACGAGACAGACGCTCGATGTAGCTTGAATGGACACGAAATAGGTCGAGTCGATGCTACCTACGCGAGTCATTTCAAGGAGAAAGATTCGCAATCTTTTTCCGATGCCAGCCTCGTATCGAACGGTTGTAAAGCTTAATGTTACTCCTTCATGCTATAACGGGTGTTCTACTAATCATTCTTGTGGAGATTGAGTTTTTGGCAACGAATACTTTGACGTTCTAGAGTAACGTCTTACGCTTATCGTGCATGTGTAGGACTTATAAGTGATAAGTGACTGTTATGGTGGTCATCACGAAACTGCTTTGATAGAGCTATGCTTAGAGTCGATTCTACGACAAAAACAACGGACATTCTATAGTGAAATACAGTAGCTATAAAATAATGCATATGTGGGGTACCCACAATTGGTTACACATACTATAGATATACATTTCATACTTATCATACATATTATAGGTATAGTACATTTTATATCTGTCATATATATTATAGGTATGATACATTTTACACCTGTCATACATATTATAGATGCATTTTATTCATTATACCTATAATTTTACATATGTCATAGTATGATTATATGTATATCATTATAGGTATAATTTTATACCAATAATACATTGTACTTTCTATTATAGTGATGAGTAGGTCGTGCATTATAAGTTTACAAATTTTAATATTCTGAACAGTGGAAATCTGGAAATATAGAAATATTAGAGTTTCAAATGATCAAAATTTTGTATTTGTTAATTAAGAAATCTGATAATTTGATAATTTGTGTTTTGGACCTTTGAAAATTTTGGTATTTCATAATTTGGAAATTCAGAAAAGTAATTTGGAATTATATAAATATTAGTTTCAAATTTTGAAAATTGCAAAGTTGGTAATTAAGACATGTGATGATTTTATGATAATTAAAAAATTGGAAAATACAGAATCAGCGTAATTTCAAATTTCAAGAAATTGAAGAATTGACCAACCACTGCTCGTGAGAGCACGATATTTACCGAAACATAAATTCAAATAGAAGTGCAATTAAAAATTTGTAAAAGTGCAAGGAGTCTTGATCAAAAGGATTAATATTAATAATCCTATAATCCTCCTATAAATTATTAATATATATATTATTTTCAATAGATCTATCACAGCAACTGAATAAAAAAGATGAGATTATAGCCATCTTTGTTTTAAAACCGTGTTTCAAAGCAAAAGGAGGATTGCGTGAGGATAATTAAAAAGGTCTGACAGGTTGGTTGAGAATGTAGGGCGTAGAGTGTTACTTCGTAACAAAAGCACTGTAGATAGAAAAAGTGCTTTACCTCCAAAGAGCTTACAGTAGCTTAGTAAATTATTCTTTGTTCAGTTAAAATACTATGGCGGCGAACACGAACAATTCAACTTATACTATTCTTACGTTCTTAGTGGAACAATTAACAGATTAAATTTCAAAGTCGAAATTAATTTTAATAGTTACTGTCGAGCGTTGTTCTAAACGAATATCTCTCTTTTTTTTTATATTTGATCAGTAAGGATGGTTAGCTATATTTGTTTTAATTCATAAAGCTTATATTTTTATTTGGGAATATATGCTGTTAAAAAAGGATATACTATATACAAATTTCTAATGTACATCGATAAAGTTCTATAATTTTTATTTATCTGCTGCTTTGTTAAGCAGGTTAATGTAAAACATAGTTTACTTAATATAAAGAACTATGATAAAAGATTAACAGGAGATATGTCGTTGCACCTTTGAAACAATTTATGTTTGTATATTCCGTTTTATAAATTCCCTCAGTTTCTACACTTTCTATTTGTAATCGGTGCAATTATGTGTTGCCGAAACGTTATGGGCACGATAAAATCATTGAACTGTTGCGATGACCATTCGTTGATCGAATGTATTTCCGCGTTTCTCTTTAATTCTCTGGATTGCAATTATTTCATCCGTGATCGATTTTGATGATACGCTATATAAATCTGAAAAGTATCTTGTGCTCTTGCAGTTTATTTTTAAACACAGTGATTGTTTCAACCTGGATTGTTTGGATTGCGAACACCTGCGTAATTCATTTCCGTTCTGTTCGTGTGTTAAGAGTAGCTTTATTGCACACATTTGAAAGTAAAATCATTTAATTTTCATTTTCTGTCCTCTACTACCTAGTCCATTTTAGTTCAAATTTATTAACGTTTTATACTTCTATGGTACAGTGTTTTTAACAATAAAAATTTACGGCAAAATTATCTTGATTTTTATTACAGTACTAATGAAATTTTTTACGAATTCGATATCTAATTTGTTAACGAATATTTGCATAGTCGCTGTTAATATTTTTTAAGCTCTAAACCGAGACATTTAAAGTACACATTTAACCCCCTTAACTTATAATTTTCTAGGCAGTTGCGCCAGTCACAGATACCTAATTATTGCTACAACGTTAAGATAAATAAAGAATGTTAAAATGTTAGGCACGTTTTGCCTTCAGCAATCCTTGATTGTGAAGATTATAATTAGAATTAAACCCAAAATTCAATTGCAGTGAAAATACGAGTCTGGTTTATGACATTCCAACTGTAGTGTGCGTCACGTGTGTGACACGTAATTGTAGGTTAAGGGGTATATTAAAAGCAATACATTTGAAGTCTTATTTTCTGGTAACCTGTCATGAAATTATGTCTTCTGGTGTTGAAAAAAATCTGTCATTTAATTTTCTGCAACCCTTACATTCTAGTTGCTAATAAAGCAAGTTACTCCGTCCTCTAAAATGCCAGTATGTTATTGCAAACATTACTTTTAACATCAAGAAGCAGAGAGATATTATTAATATGTTAACTATTAATACGTCAACACTCTTCTGATCTTGTATCCTCTCTGATCGACTATCCACCCTTCTCTAAACGCAATTTTTCGCGTAAAATAGATTATTATACTCCTACTCAAATTCATTTTAAAAAACACAAACATTTCGAATTTTCTGATCTTTCCATAGGAAGAAATTTCGCTACGAATTTTCCGGACAATTCGATAGAGTGCCAAAAAACTCACAAGAAAATACTCGTTACGAAACCCTCAGCATTCTAGCACTCGAAATCCGCAATGTTTCCGTTGCAAGGCGAAAGGAAAATCCTGTGGTCAGTGTGTACAAACACGTCGATGATATTGCGTTAGAAAATTCCATTATTTCTTATCACCACGAAAAGATCGCTGTTTAAAGTTGGTCAACGAGCAAAAAGGAAGAAAAAAACGTGAACCGGTTTCGGAGCGAAAATTAGAGACAGAAATAGCGGGGAGAAAGTTGGTGGGGTCGTGATTCGAAAAAACATCGGTTCGATCTCAGTCGTTTAAGCCGGGAAGTTTGGCAATGGCTCGAGCTTAAATTGAACTTTACATTATTTTGAGGTGAAACGGGGACGCATTGAGAACTGCAAGCTTGTTTCGACCAGATTGCCCTGGCTTTGGGGCGATGGAAAATACCAAGGGAGTCCTGATGTCGATTGCTGTTTCCGCGATACGACCAACGAAAGTATCTGGCTGCATCTGAAATACGATTGCAGATTGGATTAAAGACAAGGCTTTCCCTATATTGCCGCGTACAGGGGGGAGATCCTAATAGAAACGGAGCTAAGGATTCAGTCTTATCGATGCGAAGTTTACGTGTAATTCTAACACGAGATTTTCTCTTTTCTGTTGCAGGTATGTCGATGTATCTCTTCTTTGTTTCTTGCTTCTGAAGGTATGTACAATATTTTGTGTAATGTAGAGTAAGAGGGGTTGAAACGGGACTATTTCGCGTTGTTGTACTATTTATATTACACTTCCACGTCATTGAAAGTTTTCAGGGATTTTACTGTAATTTGAGTTTTTTTAAAAAATGCGATTGGTTTTTCGAACATGTATTTTAATTTTCTCGCAGAGACGATGTACTATCGCTGATATTAATGAGGTGTACTTAAACTAAACACATATGACGTCACGCTATTTTGTCTACGAATATTTTTCCAAATTCCTATATCATCAATTTCTTGTTCTTCGAATCCATAGGCCTCCATATTCGTAGGCCGACTACAAAAGTCCCCAAATTTCTATATCAAATTCCACAAGCTACCTTCTCATTTTTCAATCCTTAAAATTCCCTAAAAATGGACGATTTACATTTGTCCAGAAACGGTACCGGTATTAAACTAACATCGATTATTTTGACAGAAACAAATAAAAAAAAAGTGAAGTAGAATTTTATTTGACACAATTGCTAACATGCAGATTATGGTGTCTTTGTGCGTTCAATGTGTATTTTTCTCTTTTCAATGATTACGATATCATTTTCGGTCATCTTTTGAATATTAACAGGTAGGTAATAACTCACATTACGTTTCGCATTCATATTGTGTTTTGTATAATGTCGGTTCAACAATTTTTTGAGGTAAGTACTTGTTTATGTACTTATGAATATTATTTTTATATAAATACACTTATTTTTGAGTTTAGGAATTTTAGGATAATAAAAATTATTTTGAAATTTGGGGATTTGAAAATTATTAACTTTACTTTCCTTTTTTGTTTACTTTTTTTTACTATATTTTTATTTTGGAAACTTGAGAATTTAGGGATTTAGGGATGTAGGGATATGGGAATATGGGGATATGGGGATATGGGGATATGGGGATATGGGGATATGGGGATATGGGGATATGGGGATATGGGGATATGGGGATATGGGGATATGGGGATATAGGGATTTAGGGATTTAGTAATTTGGAAATTTGGGAATTTAAGAATTTGGGAATTTGAGAATTTGGGAATTTGGGAGTTTGGGAATTTTGGAATTTTGGAATTTGGGAATTAGGGAGTTTAGGAATTTGGGAATTTTTATATTTAGAAATTTAGGAATTTGGGAATTTCGAAATTTAAAAGTCTGAGGATTTGAAAACTCTAAAATTTGTTAATTTGAGGATTTTGTGTCTTTTGAAATTGGGCTATTTAAGAATATAGGAATTTAGGATGTCTAAAAATTTGGAAAATTATCAATTTGCAATTTGGTGTCTCGAAAATGTGAAAATTTGAAAATTTATGAATCTTCCAGTTTTTTAATTTGAAGATTTAAAAAGAAAGATTTTAAATTTAAATAAATTTACAATAAGAAAAATTAAATTCTCTTGAAATGCATCTTTCTGTCACAACGTGTTGAGAAAACGCGAGTGAAGGAAATGTAGAAGATTTGATAACGTCTTTTCGGTTTTTAGAAGGTCGGTAGACTTAAGAGCAAACTATAAACTTAGTGGCGGATTTACGTCGCGTGTCACCTGAAGTCTTAAGTTGCTATTCACCTTTCGGCTCCGATAAGCTTGACTGATGGATCGATGCCTCGAGTCAATGGAAATCTTTTATATCCTCATCATTCCAAACCACCAGCTTTGTGGTCTCCTTTATCTAAAACCTTGCGAAATATCCTTCTCGAGGCATTAACTTGATCTAAGTGATTTATCGCGTACAAAAGCTGACTTTAAATCATTTTCATCTGTTTAAATATTCGTACGGATAATAGAAGCAGTAATTAAATTTTGAAAAATTATTTGTGTGGATATATAACAAATATAGATAGAAACAGTAACTAAATTTTGAAAAATTGTTTATGTGGATATATAAAAAATTGATGATCTTTTTTAACATTAAACTTTGTTGCAGTTGTAAAACTTTGTTGCAGTTTTTTGTCATGTATAGTTGACAATGTCTTTTGTCGACCATAATTACAGTTGATATGTTTTCAAAAAACAGAAATATGAAATCATTATGGAAGGTGAAATCTGATCAATGTGTTGGTTGATAAGACGAAGATGAGTATTTTTAGTAGGATATACTAAAGTTAAGGTTTATTAGGCTTTAGGGTTTTATCCTATTGGGTAGGTTTTAGAAAACCTATTATAATTCGAAAATTTATATCGTGCGTATATTATATACATCCTTAAATTTTGTGAAGAAATGAAGTATCCCAATTTCTCCATTTTTAAAGACTCGATTTTTTCAAATTTGTAATCTGTAAGTTCTCAATGTTTCAAATTTCAATTTCTCCCTTATTTCAGACAAAGACAGATTCGCACCTTAACTTTATACCATTATCGTTAATTTATATTTTGACAGTCGTACATTTCCTCTATTAGACATTTTATTATTACTTAACTCGGATTTTCATCCTTCCATTTCGTTAATTATGACATATTTAAAAATATTCTTTTTAATCGAAGTGACTATTGTACAGCGCAAACCCCATTTCTACTTCTGAACTGAATAAATGATTAGTTTCAAATGTCATAAGACTGACAGATATAAATCAAAAATTAATAATACACGTGTATTACAAGGACTATTATAAAAATATTTCAAACTAATTCGTAAATTGATCCAATAGAACAGTATGAATATTTCATCTTCCATTAGCCACCTTCATCATGTAAGAACTATCCACGACGATCATCTAAAATGCACATAAATGGTAAAATCCAATATATTGCTTTCATTGGCTCCATTGCTTCAATCGATTAAATATAAATTCTACTTAAAATAAACGCTGTTAGAAAGAAAAGATCCCGAAATATTTTAATTTTAGCTGAGAATGTTCAAAGGTTTTAACAAAATATTACTACTAAACAATACTACAAGAACAAGTACAAATAA
Organism: Megachile ligniseca; assembly: GCA_945859555.1. Classification (NCBI taxonomy): domain Eukaryota; kingdom Metazoa; phylum Arthropoda; class Insecta; order Hymenoptera; family Megachilidae; genus Megachile; species Megachile ligniseca. The sequence continues at coordinate 3,523,975 of OX243777.1, forward strand.
CAAAATAAATTGGAAATAATTCGTTTACTGATTCGCTTTAACCCCTTAACCTACAATTTTCTGGACAGTCGCACACAGCCAGCTAACTATTCGTACAACTTGAAAACAACTGAAGAAAGTTAGAATGTGACCTCATGCATTCTGAGATCCTTGATTATGCAGATTATAATCGGAACCGAACGCAAAATTTCGTTGCAGTGAAAATATGAGTTTGGTTTATCACATTCGAACTGTAGTGTGCGTCACGAGTGTAACATGATATTGTAGATCAAAGGGTTAACTTTAGTTGAAATATTAATTTCTTTTTCTTTTAATACACACGTGCTTTTTTTACGATGACTTACTGGATGTGTGTTACAAAAGACCACCTCTACTCATGATGGTCAGCGCCCTCTTATGATTGATACACTTATTTAACTCATTCACCTTTATTACTTTATTACTGTAATGATTACTGTACTGATTTATTGTTTATTACTGTAAACCCACTTTAGTACTATATTTGCAACTAAATATTACATTTTGTAAAAATCTATGTCTCCTTAAAATAAAATCATGACACCCAGGGAAAAGCCCTAAATTTGTCTGGCATTGAACGGGATAACAGGGAATAACACAAATTGAAAGGTGGATGCGATGAGGGTTATTTAACGATTTCCAATTTTCTACTTAACTCTGACATCGAATATAAATTCACGGTTGCCGAAATGATCGCGTGACGTTCATGAAACCGCAAAGATCGTATAGGAGAACGAAATTTTTGGCAACGATGGACAGGTAGCCACATTTCTTGGACTAATACGGCGTCATAGGTGGCGGACGATCGTTGATGCTGCAGCCGGAACGACAGAGTCGGGGGCGGTGGCTGCGGTCGTCGGCATTAGGGGTTTTAGGGAAGCTTTACGGGACGATGGGGGAAGGGTGCAGGGCCAGCATGGGATTTTGGTCGGGGGTTGGACCGAGCTTGCACTGTTCACGGCGATTAATTCATTGCCGCTTACCGCATCCCGCCGCAAACCGCCTTTTGCCCCATCCGACCCTCTTGTGTCCTCTTCTTCGACCCTCCTCTCCTTCCTCTTTCTGTTGTCTCGGTTATCAGAGACCATCTCGCGTGAACCTCTCGTCCTTTAGAAGCTGTATTGCTTTGCCTAATCGTGTGAAATCGACCGAGATCGATGCTTCTTTGATTCTTGTTAGAACGTCTTTGAGTACACAGGCGGTTCCACGAGGAACAGTACAGGGTAATTCCACGCTAAATTGATCACCTCCACGAGCTCCAGAATTTTCTTCAAAGTGAAATACAGTGCTCGTCCGATAGATATTCGCTTGATAAATACCCGTCATATCTCTCTTGCACACTTGTTACTAATCATCTAGCTGATCAATTGTTATTTAATTTATAATTGGTGACAATTGATTTGACACAAATTTTAGTCTTTAATAAGTCGCAGTTGAATTAAACATCAAATTTTTATTCTTAATATGTTTTAATTAACGATGCAAGGCTACTCGTTCAAGCGAAGAAACCGTCAATTAACAATTAATGTCTTGGAGCTAATTTGACATTTGGAATTTCATTTTCAGTGAATTTTCCATTATAGTCTAATTTTCAATGAATTTTCAATTGAAGTTTGATGTTCAATGAATTTTCAATGAAAGTTTGATTTTCCATGAATTTTCTGTTAAACTTCGATTTTCAATGAATTTTTTATTAGTTAGATTTTCAATGAATTTTCTATTAAAGTTTGATTTTTAATTAAAGTTTAATTTCGTTATAACATCATTGACTTAACAATATATTTTCATATCTAGTAAGATAATATTCAGTTGTCGATTCTAATATAATCCTTCCCTTATTAATCGAATGAAAGCACAAAAATAATGACAAAATCAGTCTTCAAAAGCGTAATAAAATCCGTCTCATTTAGATAATATCTACAACAAACAAGTTTTGATAGTACAATATTTTTAACATAAAAAAAATGTATTTCTTTAAACATAATTCTTCAAAAGAAAATTTAATTCTTAAAAAAATTAAGATTTGTAAGAAACTTTAGTACCTTACGAACAAAAATAGAACTGTATCAAGGAGACGAATAAGGAACCACTTTATTCAGCAGCTCCCAAATCGTCATCGATTCCGTAAAACTTTAGTCATAAACTCGTAAAACGTGAAATCGAATATACGTATCTATCATTTTACTTTTCCTAAATCGTCGGAACATGATAATGTTACGTTAGGTATGTCAGGAGAAGCTGGAATCTCCGGTTTCTCGTAACAAAAATTTCAGCTGTATTTTCGGATATCATATTCTCGATTTCGGCATACGCTTTGTGGAAACTAGCACCAGAATGCGGAATGTATATAGATTCGATTCGTATCGAATGGAAACGGTTCGAGATCGATGCTCGCTATCGTCTCCGAGTTACGCGCTTACGATTGCGTAAGCGTAGCCCGGCGGGAATTTGAAATGCAAAACGGAAATGCGAGGTGGATGCGACCGTGCGGCACCGCGTGGGATTTCCTGTGGTCGTGGGAACGATATGGCCGCTTGTGGACCCTCTATGGATCGTTAGGTATTTTTCAGCCACCGCTTTGGGAATCGTTCGCTTTCCCCATGCAGGAAAATCCTATCGTTCTAGGACTTTGATAGAAAGCCGCCGTTTTTGACCGTCACAATTTTTCCGTGTCGTTCTTTGAGCTCCCTATTGCTAAAGTTTACCCCGTTGCTTTATGATAATTTCCTTTTCTTTTGCTAGTATTTAGTTTCGCGTATCGCGTTATTTATGAAATTGTTTATTTTGAACATTGAGGTTTTTTTAGGATTATTAACGCTTTATTCAAATATTTTGTTTTCGTAGGAATTATTAACTTTTTGGGGGATGATGGTGCTAGAGATTAGAGATCTAGCAGGGATGCTATACTGCTTTATATTATACTGTTATATTTTAGTCTTTTCCTATTTAACTGTACTGCTATGGTACAATAGTATTGTACTACTATATCTACACTATTTTACTACTACTCTGGTATTTTAATATGTTCCTCTATTATTTTACTGCTGTTTAGTTATTTTACTATTTTACTGTTTAATTATTGTACTATATTAATATCTTACCATACAATATAAGTATTTTATGACTGATCGGAACCTAACCTAACCAGACCACTATATGAATATACTAGTAGTTTGCTGTTTTACTATTCTGTTACATTAGTATTACACTGTTTCGCTAATTCTATCATACGACTATACTATTTACAAGTTCACAATTCTTATTTGACTCTGTCAGTACATAGTATCATAACTGTTCTGATATTGCATTGTACTAGTATGCTTCTATTAATATGTCTATAGTAAGCCTTCTTCTACTATGCCTATCCTATTGTTATACAGACAGAAAAATATAGTGAAATCTATATAAAAAAAAATGTAAAATAGTAAGACCTATTGTATTTAAACAAACATTTTATCTCTTGTGTTTTTTTATACTATTTGTACTATTTGTACTATTTATACTATTTATACTATTTATACTATTTATACTATTTATACTATTTATACTATTTATGATGGAATGTGTTCATCGTAATAGCCATAATTCCTCAACCCCTTAAGTCTCCTATAAATGTGAAGAAATTATTCAGAAAGTGCCTATATTTTTAGTAAATCTTCTCATTCTAAAGTAGAAATCAAAGACAGCAATCTTTCACTGCAAAGAAATGAATAAAATACTAATAAACATATACACTAGTGTAATCCCATATGTTCATGATATACCAAAAATTGCAATCGTTTTATTGAAACAGAATTTAACTAAAATCGAAGGTATCATTTCCTTGGCGGTAACAGGCTCATTAATCGAGGACCTGGTAAAGCGAACCACACGTCACTCATAAAAAGACGATGATAATTATGGCGACCACGGTTCATAAATCACGGTAAATGACGTGAAACGAGATTAAAGTGCGAATCGAGAGGCGTGTACGCGAATCAGGATTAAGAGGGTGGGCAACGAAAAAGTTTGGTCGCAATTCGAAATGTCTGAAGTAGAGAGAGAGATCGATATTTCGAACCGAATCCAGTTTCCTGCGCTCAAATCACGGCATCGTTAAACTGTCGGAAGGGGTTCCTGAAATGCGATAAATCACGGTTCATAGAAATCAACGGCCTTAGGAAACTCGCGCTGGTCCGCCGTCGCTTTTCCATGATATCTGCTGCCATTGGCGGAAACGTTTTAGGCTGCGGAAATTACCGGAAAATTCCTCTCTTTTGATTTGGCCACCGATGAAGCCACGATCTCTGTGACTTTAGCGTTCCTTCATGATAATGTAGCTGACAGACATGCCGTTAAAAACACCGTTTCCGGATCCTGTGTGACGTAATTCAAGTTTAGGAAGGTTGTTATACCAACGAAATCAGATATATGATTTTGCATTCTTTTTTATTTTGTTTTATACTAGCTATGTTTAAGGATTTAGTAGGCCAAGAAACTGCAGTTATAATTATTTAATAAATATTTTGTTAGACGACGTTTATTCAGTTTATGTGTCAACAGATTTTCTATATTCAATCTAAAGATTCTTTATTTTACTCTCAACAAATGTATAGACAGTCTCGATAATCTGTTATACAAATTGATTGGTATTGTAATTCACTTTGAAAATTGTGATGTTTTTGTTTAAAACATCCCTTCGTAGAGGAAATAATTTTCGAGTTATTTATTTGGAGAGTCATTCTGTGTAAAAGAGTGCAATAATCGAATTTGTAGTTTGAACTTCCAGTAATGGAATTCTGTAGTTAGAGAAAAAAACAATATCGTTTTGACTGTTTTTGACAGACAAATGAGAAGCAGTGAAAACAGAGTTTGATTGAAAAAGTATGTTCAATAAGTTAATCCATTTCCGATTACGCATGGCAGATATTCTTCACTAGGTATAATTCAACGCAATTAAACCGATCCAGACTTGGAAAATCGTTTCTGAATCCAATTGAAATGAGGTCGGCAATTTTGCGATCGGCACGCGTTCGCAATTTTATCGATTTTCTGTGCGCCATTCTAGCGATCTGGTCATTCCACGAACAGTTGTCCGTAATTCACGCGAAATATCGACAAAAACGTGCTGCACAATCGGAATGGCTCAATTCTCGAAAAATCTACGGGTTTCACGAAATCAGAAGGCGTTTGATAATCAACACGAATGCAATATTTGTCCAATTATCGTTAATTAAGTTTTATTTACTCTACGGGATCACAATATCGTGAAATCGTTGTTCACTTTCATTAAAGTGATCCTGTTAATTAATTTTGAAAAGTCGTGGTAATGAACATTAATTTTCCAAATTTTCAAATTTCTATATTTCTATATTTCTATGTATATTTCTGTATTTCTGCTTTTCTACATTTATACATCTTTATATTTCTAAATTTCTAAATTTCCAAATTATTATACTAAATTTCCGAATTTTTATATCTTCGAATGTCTAGATTTTCATATTTCTTGATTTCAGAATTTCTAAGTTTTCGAATTTCTAAATTTGCGAATTACTAAATTTCCAAATTTCTATGTCTACGAATTTCTAAATTTCCAAATTTCTATGTCTCCGAATTTTTAAATTTCCGAATTTCTAAGTTTCTAAATTCGAATATCCTCAAAATGATCAAATTTTTCTATTTACAAATTTTCAAATTATCTGATTCCTACATGGAAAATTTTTAATTTCTTAATTGTCGTGTTACTATTTTCGCACATTCCTGAATTTTCAGGTTTCTAAATCCTTAAATTGTAGAATCCCTAAATTCTTAAATTTTTAAATGTTCAAATTCATTTCACGTATTTGACATGTCTTACGTATTTTGCATGTGTTACATACTTCACATATTTTACATATTTTGCATGTTTTACATATTTCACGTATTTTTCATATTTCACCTACTTTACGTATTTTAGATATTTTATTCGTGTTCCATATTTTACATTTTTCATGTATTTTACGTACTTTTCATATTTCACGCATTTTATGTATTTTACATATTTTGCGTCTTTTAGTTTTTTTTTTTTTATGTATTTTACATATTTTACTTTACATATTATTTTACATATTTTAAATATTGCTTTACATATTACGTGCAGTTACCTCATCAAATAAAGTCATCACATATTCACAAGTCACGTTTATCACTGACGCACAAAAGTTCCCGTATATTCGCGAATCAATGCAGAAACCTCTATGCAACTTTTATCGTCGTCCTTTTTATTATCCTTTGTGGCTTGTCAAATTTTCCACTCGTTGCCCTTTCAGCTCCTCGTCGAATATCTTGATCAGCTTCTGTAGAAGGCGCGGAAACAGCTTCAATTTTTCACCCTTTTACAAGCGGCCCCAATAAAAACTATCATCGAACCGCAGCGATGGCAGGTTGACAAGAGCTTTTGTGAACGTGACCCTTTAAGTGGTCACATTGTTGACTTGGTCGTCAGACTTGACGAAGTGGGCCGACCCTGCGCGTAATCAGTCCGATGATAATGGATTAATTAATCACTGGCAAGCCAAACGAGCGATTCGAGGCCGATAGGAAAGTCGGCCAGGTCGCTTTCAAGACCCTCGATATCGTGCCCGCTAAAGTGCAAATTTATCTTTTGCGTTGATCCGCGTAGACGATCAGTCCAGCTTTTCAGGCAAACTTTCTATCCTTGGAAACGCTCCCCTTTTTCGTCACAATATTTCTAAGGAATTTTACTTTCCACGCGTTTTTAACGCCGTGACTTGCAGTGACCCATGTGCCTTCTTCGCGAGATATGCCTGTACTTAAATTATCGAATAATTAATGCTTCGTTGCTGCGTAATGGGCGGTTGATTTGGAACTGTCGTATGCCTTGCACGATTTGATGACATGAAAATAGTAGGGATTATTTTGAATGATGATTGGTTCTTTTTTAATTGGAGACACGGGGCGTTTACACAATTAAATTGATATATTTATAGATGGCTAGATTTTTGTATTTTTCGGATTTTATATTTCTTTGTTTCTATATTTTCATATTTTTATATTTCTGGTTCTTTGTATTTCTGCATCTCTATATCTCTACATCTCCATATGTCTATATCAACATATTAATAAATTCCTCAATTAAACAAAGCATATTTCGGAATTTCTAAATTTCTAAATTTCTAAATTCCCAAGTTCCCTAATCTCCAGTTTCCTAAATTTCCAAATCTCTGAATTTCTTAATCCCAAAATTCCCCATTTCCTTAATTCCCAAATCTCTAAATGCCCAAATTACTATATTTCCAAATCCTTAAACTCTCAAATCAATAAATTCTCAAATTCTCAAATACCCAAATCCCTAAATACCCAAATCCCTAAATTCCCAAATCCCTAAATTCCCAAATCCCTAAATTCCCAAACCCCTAAATTCCAAAACCCTTCAAATTCCAAAACCCCTCAAATTCCCAAATTCCCAAAATCTTCAATTCCTAATTTCTGAATTACACATTTGAAGTCTCACAAAGGAATACAAGAATTCATTAAATCTTTCTCCGAATGAAAATAAAATTGTTCAAACATGAAACAATAGGGTTTGATATAAATTGTAAATATGCAGACATACAATAACGTTAATCGATAGAGCACAATATAATAAATGTAGCGCCCTGATTTTATACAATACACTGCCGTTTCATCTCTTTCTTCCTCTTAGAATTTTAATGAAGCTCGAAGCTACCGAATTACAAAATGATTAATAAAGATAGAATGAACGAGATTGGTTTCGTTGAATACTAATTGATGTAGCTGGCTGTGATCGATGTTCCTTCGTTGAGATTAATGACTGACCAACTGTAACATTTGATCTCATTAGTTAGCCGGATACCCATACAAATGTTCTTGCTTTTATTTTCTACTTATCTGCCGTTAAATACAGCTCGATTTCACATTACAATTTATAAATTTCTGCAAAACCTGAAAATACATTATTACCGCTAAAACCACCAAACCCCTGAAATAACTTTTATACGATTCTTATTTCAACTTACATTTGTCAAGGTTGTTTTCATGAAATTTATGTTTACTTTCATCGAGGTGAAGAATTTATGTTTTATTTATATATTTTTCAATTTCATTTTTAGTTTTGTAGTGAGTGTGCATTATACGTTAGTGTGTTCAATGTTTAAATGCAAAAATTCGTTTGGTTTTTATATTACTTACTATACAAAAATAATGTAGAGTTCTATATTCAACGACTTGAAAATTGTTCAAAAATTACAAAATTAAGCGATACAAATTGAGAACTAGCATTAGAATTTCTAATTTATTGTTTAATTTAATCTAAATTTTAAATGTTGCGTTCTATATTTTTCTTTTGCTGGTACTATTATGGGACAAATTAAACTCATCAACTGCTATTATTATAATTTAGAAGGATTCTTTATGATATTCACAGATGGCATCATTTATATTTACTTCATAGATTTCGATGTATCACACACATAGATATTTTTTTAGCAATCTGCTGTTCAATAAGAAAAGAAATAGACACATAAAGTCGATAATAATATTCATTTGAGCGATACACGTTCATGTGAGCCTTTCTTGTTATTTGTATGTCCTAAACCAACCCCTAAAATATTTCTCTTATTCTGAGCTACCTCTGTATACATATAGCCATTTTAACATTTATTCGCCGTATTCTCCGTTCTTTCGGTATGTTTTCGTTTCTGATTACATTTCCCACCGTTCTGCCATAAGTGTTTGGCATTTTCGACTGATGATTGTACTGGTTGTCTGGAAATGTCTGAGTAAAAGTGATCAGGACAATAAAACCAAATTGAAAGGGAATTGAAAGAGTTTTCAAGAAAATCGTCGGAATATTTCGTCTCGTGAATATCGAATCGATTCAGCTACAGACCAGCTACGATCAAATAAGAGAGAAGCTTACGACATTCGAAAGATACCGAGTCCACAAAGGGATGATTTTCTTTCGTTATGCGATTCGATTTGTAATTCCGTTCGCGCTTCTATTCTACGGTTCCTTCAAAAACTCGATGGCATTCCAGATTCTCGTGGATTCCTGCATTCTCCTGCAACGGGACAATGCGTTTCGAAGTGTATTGTTGTTAAGATTTCGAAGATACTCGAATTCATAGGTGGATACGGTGAGAAATTTTAAGATGTTATCGAAGAACAGTTGAAACACACCATAATTGCTGCCCAAGGTGATAAATTGTCCCAGAAATTGTAGTACAAGTGGTCACATGCTGATTCTTCCTATGAATATAAGTTGAAAAAATAAATAACATTTATTGGTATTCAACTTCATTTAAAAAAAAATTAGATTTGATAATTCCTCAATATTCAGGCTGTTTCAAAAATCGTAGTTCAAGTGGTCACATGATGATTCTTCATATTAATATAAATTGAAAAAAAGAATAACATTTATTCAACTTCATTTTCAAAAAAATTAGATTTGACAATTCTTTAATATTTAGGGTGTCCCAAAAATTGTCGTACAAGTGGTCACATGCTGATTCTTCCTATGAATATAAATTGAAAAAAAGAATAACATTTTTTCATACTCAGCTTCATTTTCAAGAAAATTGGATTTGATCGTTCTTCAATATTTAAAGTATCCCAAAGTTTTCAGATGATGATTTTGTATACGAAAAAAAGGAATAATATTTTTAAATATTTGCCTTCAGTTTTGAAAGAAATTGGATTTGTACATACAGTACCTTCCCTAGTGTTGGGGTAACGGAGCAATTGCCCTGAGTTCCAGAGAAATATTCTTCGACTATTAAACTTTTTACACATTTCTGAATATTATGAAATTTCAAGAAATTTTGAAATTTTTAGATTGGGAAGATTAAACGAGAGCACCGTGCTTCGACTACTAAATTTTCTGAGCAATTTTGCACATTTTAAAATTGAGAAATTTAAAAATTTTTAGATTGGGAAGTTTCACTGAGGTCCTCTTGCTGAGATAACTAAATTTTCTGTACATTTTGGTACACTTTTAAATTGAGAAATTTTTAAACTTTCAAATTGAGAAGTTTTTAAATTTTCAGATTGGAAATTTTGAAAATTTTCAAAGTAGAAACTTCAAAATGTTTGAATTATTAAACCTTCAGAGGTAAATATTAATAAATGTCAAACACAGTCCTTTTTCTTTAACGAAAATACAAGCTTTCGATAAAACATAACAAACATGTATCATATGAAAATAATCGATTGTTTGAGAATTTCAATCTCATGCAGATGGTACTGCTATATGTTTCAGTAGGTACTTCAGTAGATTGCTACAATATTTCAGTATACTTTCATGGAAGTACTAAAAGGTCCCATATTAGGTACATATCTCATATTCGGTACACTTTTTCTACACCACCGATATTCAGCAGTTTAACTTCTTTTCCTTTAGTCAGTTACTCAGTGATGCTATTTGACAGAATATTGACCTACACATCCACTACATACTCAACGCGTTAACTTCACTTTATCAATCATCCGATCAAAAGTTCACGCCCCCGTCAACATCAATTTCGTTCAGACTTGAATGATGATATTGCTACAGTCGGGAACAAGTGTGGCTACCTTTGACGAAAGTGCGAAAATTCGATATTTTTCTTGTTGCAGATTTGGAAATTTGGAAATTTGGAAGCTTGGGAATATGAGTACTTGGGAAATATGGGGAACTGAAAATGTGGGAACTTGGGGATATGGGAATTTGAGAATATGGGAATATGGGAATTTGGGAATATGGGTATTTGAGAATATGGATGTTAGGGAATATGAACACTTGGGAAGTTCAGGGGATTTGGAAATGTGGGGTCTTGGGAATGTGGGAATTTGGGAATGTGGGGACTTGGGAATGTGGTAACTTGGGAATATGGAGACTTGGGAAATTTAGGGATTTGGAAATGTGGGGTCTTGGGAATGTGGGGAATTGGGAATATGGGAATTTGGGAATGTGGGGACTTGAGAATATGGGAACTTGGAAATATATGAACTTGGGAATATAGGAACTCGGGAATGTGGGAACTTGGGAAATTTAGGGATTTGGGAATGTGGGGACTTGGAAATATGAGAACTTGGGAATGTGGTAACTTGGGAATATAGGAACTTGGGAATATGAAGACTTGGAAAATTTATGGATTTGGAAATGTGTGGTCTTGGAAATGTGGGGAGTTGGGAATATGGGAATTTGGAAATGTGGGGACTTGAGAATATGGAAATTTGGTAATGTGGGGATTTGAGAATATGGAAATTAGGGAATATAGAGACCTGAGAATTTAGAAATTTAGGAATGTGAAACTCTATAATTTAGGAATATAAAGACTTTTATGAAAATTTCAAATACTGAACTCATGAAAATTCATGAATTTGAGACTTGAGAAATTCAGAAATTTTCAAATTCTATTTAGAAGGCTCTAAACACTCTCTCAAACAGAGACAAATAATGATTCCTCTCTCAGACTCGTCCTTACACACATGAAACCTCCATTGCACCCAAGTGCACCAGAGCAGGCCGTTGCATGACGATTTTCTTCCAAGGAAGGACCTGTCCCAGGACACGAAGGTCCTGCGGTGGTCACTGTGGTGACTGTGCATTGAATAGAGCATACAGTTAAGTACGACATTTCGCGAGACGCAAGGGGACGGATTCCTCGAGATAGATCCAACGAAGAGGTCGGCCAATGCCGCCACAACACCGCAAGGCTCAGCTCGGATAGTCGCGTAGGGATTTGGGGTTTAACGTTGGTCAGGTTGCACCAACAAGCCTCGAAACCTTATCTCCAAATCGCTACGATCCTGTACCTCGGACATCCCGAGGGGCCGCCAAACAGTTGCCCAGGTTCACCGCGATTAACGACGGCTTATAAAACAGAACTGCTCTTCGTAAAATTAGGAAGGGAAAGTACACTAAGTTGTGGTTAGCCTTTCTACCAGGATCCGATTGAATCCTGGCTTCCTGGTGACCAATCTGATCGAACTTGTTTACGTGATTTTAGAAAATTGCCTCTGCTCGTATCCCATCTTGGTCATTCTAAATTTGCAATATTTTATAGTGAGGATGTTTATTCTAACCTGATTTAAACGTTTGTAATATTATGCGATATACTCTTTTGTGATAGAATTTGTTTTTAAAGATTAGGAATGATATTGTATTAGGGTTTATTTTTGATTTTATAAAATTAACTTTGTGTCTAATACGTGTAGGGTACCCATATTAGAGTATACTAATTATGAATTTATCTTAGTTAGACTTTATCTAAAGAAATACTGAACTGTTTTATATACATCAATTATAATGTCTGTTTTATTTATATTAGTTATATCTATGAAGCTTCATTAAAGTGTTCATTTCTTTCACTTTCAAGTTTGTCCGTAGTACTCTAAATATGGGTATTTGTCATAGTCTCATGTTCATTCGTAGCTTCAAAAGCGAAACATGTGTTTTGTGTTATCAGTGAAGTAAGTATATATTTTATTCATATTTAATTATAAACGACAAAACGATGAAATTTAGAACAAAATTATCATACTTCGCAGCAGCTAGATGAGAAAGCGACATTCAGAGACAGATTCTTTTTATAAGTTTAAATAAGTTCTTATAAATAGCAACATTTTCAAATATGGCAGTTAGTCTTTTTTATTTTTCATTCTTCTTTTGTTCATAGCAAGAAACATGGTAAATTTAATATCTTCTTCATTGATCTAACAAGTAATGAAAATTATAAATTAATAAATGTATTAATACTGTTAAAGTATTAACACTATTTTTTATTTATACCTGTGAAATATTAATATTGTTAATCGTTACTCTTGATACCGTCATGCAAATGTATAACATGACAAATTTAGGTGAAAATGTAATGAACATAAAAAGATCGGTGTATTCTAAAGAACTTATATTACCTTTAGCGGAGAATTGCTTTTCAGCGAACAATATCAGAGAGATCAAAAGGGTTTTGCTTTCCAGTTTCAAATAACTCCGCTCTTTCTGTAATCAAAGAGTTTTTACTTTTATTGAATTGTTTAAACAGAATTGACGATGAACGCGGGAAACGAAATATGTACCCGTCGGTTTTTCTAAAACTTCATTTTGCCGCTGAAAGCATTTCCTCAGAGGTAATTTGTTCGTTTTCGAATAATTAAAAAGCGTTTGTAAAACGTAAGGTCTTCAAAGCCGCTTTATAACGTAAATGCTGAAGAATTACGTCAAAAGTAATACAGCCTGTTCTTTTAATGTTGTACACGTTCCCCAACAGTTTAAGTTCTTTCACCTGTTGAAACAGTCACTTGTTGAAAAATTCCTTTCATTTTCTATGTAGGATATTTAACTGTATTTAGAATCGCATATAATCGTTGAAAATAATTTTTTATGTATATCTAAACATTTTCATATATCACTAAACATTTATATCTTGAGCATTTTAAATGAAAAATATTTGCATAGAGATCTCTGTGATTAAAAATGATTAATTTTCTTGTAATGAATGTATTATCTTAACAGTTAAATTTTCGTCAGATACGGACACATATGTTGACAATTTTTAAATTATCAGATTTTTATATTTTCTACCATTTTAATTTTCAACTTTTCTTTCCAAGTCCTCAGATTTCAAAATTATCGAAATTTTTTAATTTTAAGGTATTCAAATTTCTGCATTGCCAAATTTTTAAGTTTGCTAATTTTGTCATTTTTCATTTTTTAAATTCGCAAATTTTCAAATCTTCGAATTCCAAACTCTTGAATACCTAAATCTCCTAAATTCTTGAGGATCTGATTCTCCAGATTCCTCGTTTCTCAATTATCAGAAGAGAAGACATAATATTTTTCGTACTTGACTCACAAGTTAAGACAGTGAGTGTCGTTAAAGTTAAAGGGTTCAACCCATATTAGAAAAATTTATATACAGGTATTCACCACGAACAGCGTATCAATCACTACTCCAAAAGTTAAACATCAAATGCTAGATTTTATCCAGAAAACCAGAAATGTCCTTGATCTGAATTCCATCAAGATCAAAAGGTTTAACCCACATCAGAAAAATTTGTAAACAAATATTTACCCAGAACGGCGTATCAATCACTGCTCTATAAATGAAGCATCAAATGTCAGATTTTATCGAGAAAAAAAAGAAGTCGGTACGCAAGATCGCGTTCTCGACGAGTGGTTTCGTCAAAACTTCCGCGTGCAAACGAAATGTAATTAATCCGCGAGTACCGATTCCGTGGTTGACATTGCTTCGGCAAATATTGTCCTTTCGCCCACCACTTTTATAGTCTCTGACGCCAGTAACCGGAGCTCTCGGCTAGACGGGGAGTCAGCGAACGGCTGATTAAACAGCGTGTGCTGTGTTCCTTCTCGAGTAATTAAAGAGCTCAACGAAAGCTTCGGGCCTGTAGCACGTCGAACAAACTTCGTAGCTCGGTGGCAAGGAAGCGAAGAGTACGGGTGCAGGTATCTCTTCCGCAGTCGAAGACGACTCTTCTTCCGTTTTATCCCTCTTTGCCGTGTGTTTCTTCTTCTCTCTGTTTCGCGGCTATCCTCCTGTCTCGTTCTGGCCCGCGTCAGCCAAGTTGGATTAGATAAGTTTGCCGTTTAGCCAGCTCTCGATGGGTTTGGCTTAGTTGATTCCAAGCTCGAGTCTCTCTCTCTGGCTTCGGTTCGGTTCTGTTTGGTTTGCTTCGTCGTCGGAATGGAGTCTTTGGTCGTCTGTAAAGCGGCGTTCAAGTGGTGGCTGACTACCATTGGCTTGGCAGTTCGCACCGACTTGTACCGTTCCGACGTTCCATCCCCTTGCTCCTGTTCGCCTCGATTCGATGGGACGCTCACGTTCTGTCCCCTTTCTCGTTGAAAACTTCCGACTTGACGAATCCCCGGTTTCCACGATACGCCAGATTCAATTTCCATCGATACCTAACGGTGGCGCATTGTACGGCTTACGCTCGTCCAGAGTTTCTCCGATACCGCGACGAGAATTGACCCTGCGAACGGCGTGAAACGAGCTCCACCGACGGATAACACGGACCTCGTCTTGACTCCGTTTAACTTGCGATCCCCGAAAAACCGTTTGATCCTTGGAACTGACTGACCCGAGGAATACGAGTTACACCGTGTGCTGACCTCCATTTCAGATCTCTGTACCTTCTGCAACTTCCTCGTCGACGTCAAAATGAGAGATATGGCGATATCTCCGTGTTCATTAAACAGGACATATATGTAAAATGACTACAAATTGTGAATGTGGATCATGGAAAATCATACCTGAACACTTAATAATTTCGAATTCTCTTCGGTGAGTTTGAACCGAGTTTAAATTATCTTCAATATATTTATTCCGTAATTTAAAGTATAAAGTATAGAGAATGTAAAACTCATGTATGTATTAAGCTTATTTGAAAGTTCGATAATTTCAGTACCTGAGTTTTTCGTCAGCGAAGGTGTAATTCAACATATGTACGGTACATTTCGAATCCAAAAGTGTCACACAAAAATCTAGTTTAAAACAAATCCAAATTTCGAGAATGACAAGATACATTTTCCACGATCTTCAAATAAAATTATTGCTAAAAGGAAAGGTATTCGTTTCCAAAGAAAGAATTTCCTTTAAAGATAAGACGTTCTATAATCCATGGCCTTGAACACGATAATGAATGAAGACGATAGTTTACACGGAAGAGAAGAAAAAGGAAGAACAGGAAGAAGAAAAAGTGGTCGAACGCGGGAAACCACTTTTGGATATTGCCGATATCGAGATCGATGCGTTTAAAGGGATCTTCCCCGACCACGTCTGGTTCAATCTGTGTCTAGTCATGGCAAGAAGAAGAAGAAGGAGAAGAAGTAGAAGAACAATGCAAATAGCGATCGAAAGATCCGTCTCATTGCGATGTTGAGAACAATCTCGGATGCCATTAGCTGCGGACCTTGCTACTCATGCTGCAGTAAATATCTTCACCAAGAACGCAACTTCCTCCGGATAATCTGCATATATTAAGCCGTGGATCGGTCTGTCGTTTTCTTGGCACGCTCTCATGGTCATGTTGTATTTGTTTCTGGTCCTTCTTCGAAAAGCAATCACGATAAAACCAAACCGGGAGGAGCTGCGCGCATTTTCTTGATCATATTGTGCTGTAACAAATGCGGATGCATGCTGATGTATGAAGAAAGTCCGTTGATTTATTAGCACGTAATGCTGAATGGAATTCTCTGGTTTCTTCTTCAAGGAATTGGAAATTTGTGATTAAATCATGGCTGTGATTTGCATCTTATACATTTGTGATTTTAATCTACAAGATCTTCGAAATTGTCGATTAAAAATATAAATGTGTCATGGCCAATATTATTTATTGGCACGTAGTAGACGATGGAATTTTGTAGTTTTTTTTTTAAGGAATTGGAAACTTTCTGGATTAAACCATGGCTGTGATTTGCATCTTATACATTTGTGAGAAATGAAAATCAATTTTTGTGCAATCAATCAATATCATTTAGTCCAGAAGAATTAATTTTGCTTTTTAATTGTTAATGTTTAATAGCTATTAAAAAGTTTTTAAGACTCAAATTAAATGGTGTCAAAGAACATCGTTTAATGTTATTTTAATTGCAATCGAATACTTTCTAATGCATTAATCGATTTAATTTGTCGTTTATTATAAAATAATAATAAGCTATTTATGGTGAGAAATCATTGTGTTAAGAAATATTTTAATTTCAATATTGCAGACTAGTAGTAATAAACATTTCTGCATCTGAAATTTTCCAAATTTCATTTTTTTATTAAGAAAAATTTTCTGTACTATACACATATGAATAAAATATTTTTGATACTGAAATACTGAAAACTAAACAGCTTAGAACGAAATACTGTTTACTATCACAGATCAATAAATTTGACAAGGGAAAGATGAAAAATATAATTTAAGAATAATATACTTATTATAAATTCTGCTCTTGATGCTCAGACTTAACTTCTGTTAAAAAACAAACGTGACTAAATGACCAAATTAAAATTCATTTTGTTTCGAACGAGAATTTACATAACAAAATTACATTATTTAAATACGTTATCCTACTGTGTATAACTTCATTAATAAACTCTTCAATGTTTACTAATGAGAAAATGAAGAATAATAATCAGGTTGATAATTAAGTGACATGATCTCGTAATAAAATCTCGTCTTAATAAAAGACAGTTTATCAATAATAATATTATGATATCAATCAAGCACTATCATTTTATCGAAGTTTTATAGGGAGATATTGTTGAGTCATCGTCGTTGGTCATAAATTTTAATGGCACTTTTATCGATGAATTTAAACGAAAAATAGAGCAACCCACATTCGATCTGTTTTGTCCATACATTATTTAGGAAAATATTTAAAATTTAATTTTTCGATTTCCAGACTTACTAAATTATTTAATCATATTGGAACAGCTGTGATAGCAAAGGTGGTACAATGATAGGTTACATTACTTCATGTCACAAGTTTCTCGTAGTCAATAAATTTTTATTATTGTTATTCTTATTCGATTTCAAATCGAAATACAGATCATTCTCCTCCAAATATTAAGATTTCATGACTAATTTTATTTATGATAAAATTTCCATATTTCTACATCTTCAAATTCTCAGATTTCAAACAATTTAACACGAATTCAAAAATTTAAAAATCCAAAATTTCGCCAAATTGCCATATTCGCAAATTGAAAAATCTCTTCGTTCTGAAAATTCTAAATTCCCAAATTAGCTGTGAAATTTCAAAATTCCCGAACTCCAGGCTGCAGAGAAATTTGTCCTGCTGTCCTTGTAAATCGTCAGTTTTTCCATGGATCCTCGTGCGACCCGTTAGATAATGGAATCAGGACGAACGAGTGAACCGTGTCACAAGGTAGTAACAAGGTTGTGCCCGCCTCCTGCGCAATAATGACATTCCGACACCGTGGAGCACGTGCAATTTGCAACGGAACAAAAGGGAAACGGTTGTTCATCGGACGGAAGAATGTCTCTATGCTAACTAATCCCTGAATGTAGGATCCCGTGAAGATGTCGACTTAATTTCCCGGTCCCTCGAGTAATTTGTTCCGGATAGCGGCAGGCATTAAGTAGATGTACATAGGACTACCCATGATGGTCCTCCTTGTTTCTCCGCGGAATACAACCGATACTTTCGTCCCTTTCTTTCGTTCCGTCCCTTATACGTACACTTACACATATTCCCCGGATCCTTGAAAGTGGGAACAGACGATGGCCAGGAGTAATTTTACGGAGGCCGAGCAACCCACCTTCCATGACCTTCTCCACCCTTCTTTTTCTTTCCGTGTCTCGCTTCGGGTTTCATCCCTCTCGAGTCCCCGTCATCGTTTCGAGCTTTTTCCTCGCTCGCATAAGAGCTTAAGTGGTTATTTTCTCCGGAAATATGGGGTGAACTCGGGTGACGAAAGGCCGCGGTCCCATTTAGTCATTGGATGAGTCCAATTCCCTTTGAATGGCTCCAGGCTGTTCCCGGGTTAGACTAGAATGATGTCGCGAGTGTCTCGAAATGTGCTTGGACAGTAAATTGTTTTTTATTGTCTGTCGTTTATGTAATTCCTGTGGCAATATTGTCACAGTGACGTGATAACGGGTGTCCGCTACTTGTGGATGATGAAGAATAATGCCGGTTCTGTTGTTGCGAGGTAAGAGAAGTGGTATGAAAGGAACACGTATTGAAAGGGACATCTCAAAAATGAAATATCTCACCGATCATAATTTATTTCTCGTGGAGCATTATTTATACTTGGAGCCGCTTCAGTAATGTACGATCGATATAATATAGATTCAAGCATCACAGTAATGTATGTTCGATAAGTAAAAGGAAGTGAACAAATTTTCCGAAATTTTATCTTCTGTTAATATTATATCAGTTTTTCAATCTCGTGCAAGTACCTTTAATCTTGTTGAAATGTTTATGAAACAATCGAAATTAGCTAACTGTTAGATAAAAGGTACATTCTTTTGTTCGTTAATTAAAAAATTTATTATTCATATTAAGATCACATACTTTCATCACTTTCGCCATTGATTTAGGTTTTTCAATTTTAGGAGTTTGTATTATATTTTCTCTTTAATTTTGAGTAATTGAAGACTTATGTTTTATTTTTTAATTAAATTAGATGAGAATTGTTCATCAACTTTCTGTTTTTACACTGACATGTAACTCAATGAAAATTTGTATATAAACATTTCAGCAATGGCATATTTATATCAATAAACAAGTGGATGTTTTTATGATTTTGTACTTGAAGAAATAGTAATTAAACTTATTAATATATATAAAAAAAAATAATATGTAATATATGTATATTATATACTACATTAGAAATAATATATTTTTATGTTTCATTGGTCGATATCGATTTTTAACGCAACCAAATTACGTTATCCTTTATCTTTTAAAGGACAAAAATGTATGAAAGGGGTTCTCAAATTTCGTTGAAAAGCGAAGAAAAAAACACGTAAATAAAACACTGATGTACAGTGTAAGGTGTCGCTTTTAATAAAGTTGCAAGACTTATCCCATTTCAGACAAAAATTGCAATGACGTCAATGGCGGACATTAATACTTCATTGAGAAATACATTCCTTAATCAACTTTGACGCGGGCGTTGGTTCGTTCTCACATTGGAACGTCCGTCCTGACAGGTTGTAACGTATTTCGTAGTTTCATCGTTTTGTAAAATGTTCCTCTCCCTCACGATATTTTCCGAAGTTGTTTTCGAAATGGCCGATTCAATCGAACAAATTCGGGTAACTTCGACGTATCAGTTACAGTTTCGTTCGTTTATTTATCCGGCCTGGCGCTCTCCCGTTGATTTATATTTTGAGATTAAAGCAATCAGCGTAAACAGGAGGATAAATAACCCGGCGAAATCGCAAATCGACGTCTCTGATTGCTATATCTGTTTTTAAATGCACATTTCGTTACAGTAAATGAATATTTTTCATTCGTCGTCGCGGTATCTCACCGTTTCGTTAGACTCAACGCAATTCGATGAAGTTGATATCGTTGGCTCGTATTTACACCAGTTAAATTCGTTATTTACACGATAAATACTGTGTCTAAAAGAACTGCTTCGAAATTGTTTCAAAAGGATAAAGCTTCTAAACCGGTTCTGATGTAGCCAGCTGTAGATTTTCAAGAAAATTGGATTACAGTAATTTTATTGCCACAGCTGTATAAAAATAATATCGAAATATACGATTTGTAAATCCTAGAAAGAACAAGACATATCACTATTGTATCTATAATTTGTTACACAATTTATTTCAAATAAAAAGAAGCCATTTTCGAGAAGCGTTTGGGTGCGGTAGATGAACGTTATTTTCGTGTTCCCATTGGAAATGGTAAACTTAATAATAAAGAATTCTGGCCACGATCCCGGCTGGGTCAGTAATAACCGGTCGTTTCGTCCACAAAACTAATTCCTTCATCGGCATAACAGTGAGGCTGCGCGCCAAACTGTTAGAGGCTGTTGGAAAACGCTGTAGTAGGCCATCTTTTTTCAGCACACAGGCTCCCGAGATCTCAGAAGCAGTTAGAGTTCTTTTTATCGTTTTCGCGACTGTGTTGGCAAGTACGTGATTCGTCGTTTTTTCCTAATTTAACGTCCCTATAGCTAGAAACGTTATTTTCCTGATTGAACTTCTGTGCGATCGAGTAGTTGGTCGAATCGTGGTACGCTTTGAAAAGCGATCAAATATTGTGTAAAATTATAAGTTCAAGACGGATAAATGGAACGATATATTCAACGTTATCAAATTGGATAAAGAGTTTTGGATTTCATTCATTTCGGAAATTGAACCTTGCAATTTAGTAAAGGGGAAAATTCCAGTCTTCACCTTATTTTTCCTATTTAATTTTGTACAAAAATTCTGAAACATTGAGATATTTAAATATGAAAGCTAGGACAAAAACTGGAATTTCGATTTTTCCTTTTTACTACCCTCTTGGATGAGATAGGAGGGTGAAACTTGGTACCTGGTGTTTTTTTATTATTTTTTTTTTTTTATATACTATCAAATGACGTATTGGGTGTTTCATTTGACTCAAGCGCATTCATGATCATCTTATTCAGATATACTTTTCCCAAATTTTCAAATTCTCAAATTCCCAAATTTATAAACACTCAAATTAAAAAATTCTCAGAATTTCATATTCTAAATTTCTGAATTTCCATAGTTACAAACTACCAAATTTCGTATTCTCAATATCTAACTTTCCATACTTCTAAACTCTCACATTCCGAACTTTGTAAATGTTTAAACTCTCAAATTTTTAAGTCCTTATATTATCAAATTTCTAAACCCCCAAATTTTTGTGTATAAATTTCTTATTTATAATTTTGTTAAAAATGATAGTCTAATTACTCATCGTAACTGTATGTCTCCGATATAATGCTCGTGTGTGTCACTCGGGTAAACTCGGCAAACTTCGTGTCCCGTACCGGTTATCGGTTATTCGTTCGAGAATAGCAGGCAGTTAAGAGAAGCTCGCCTTAGGGAGAAGATCGTGCGCTACCAGTCTCGAAATTTAAACGTCATTTCTAAATTTTCGAACTTCAAAATAAATTAATCTTTTCATTTCCAAACTACTACATTCTCATTTTACATCCGTACATTCCCAAAAATTTTCAAATTTCCATAAATCAAAGTTTCAAATAATTTAATCTTCTGATTTATAAATATCAAACAAAATATGAAAGTCGTCGAAATGTTACTAATAAATAATTTTAATTCCACCTAATAGTACTATTAATCAACAAGTTTTATCGTGCTCTATAAATTTCTGTAATGTCATTCTGCGCATATCGCCATACATTGTAGTAAAAGATATTAGTTTCCATTAAACAGTTCATATTACCAATTAATTTATGTACCGCACTAATTAACTTCTTATGGCGTCTTAAAATCACAAAGCTTAATAAGCAAGGGATGGTCAGCGTTCGTAAAATTAAACAAGTAATGCAGGCAGTTTCGAGCGTTGCCTCGATCCACGGCTATGTACAATGTTCAACGATACGTTAATTTATGAATTAACGCGAAAGTGGCTCGCCACTTTTCCCGAACGTACACGCACGGCTTAAACAGCAGTAATCTCGATGAATATTACGAGGTATACTCCGGAGAGAACGCTGAAAAGCGTAACGGCACGGCGGCGTTCCAGCCGAAACAGTGGAACGTATATAGCTATATACGATGGGCGTTCTCGAAACTGCACAGCCATAAATTTCGAACGAAACTAAGCTTCGCCGAGCTGGGCGATGCAACTTTAAAGCCCGTTAAGTGATTATTAACGTTCCTTCCACGCCAGCCGCTGTTAATATGCAAGAACCCGAGCCATTCTGAAATACGCATCCGTAATTACTTCATCGTCTTACACCGATGTTCCTGTCGGCGCTCGCTACCCTAATCAAACTAATAATTCCTTCCGAGCTTGGTAGCTAACTTCCTCGAGGATTCCTGTAAATACCTTCAGATCCTTCGATGAAAGAACACCGAAATTCCGAATGCCGATAGATCGGGATTTCAACGAGATGTCACCTTCACAGAGATGGGATTTGTAGCGACAGTGTTAATATCAGATTTAGCCCGTCAAAATGATGGATCTTGGATTCCTTATTTCAAAAGCATGGAATTTCCAAAGTCTTAATGTCTTCCCAGCAACCCGAATTCTCGAATTTGTAAATTTTCAAATCGTGAGACTTAAATTTCTCTAATCGAACACTTGTAAATCCTCAGATGGTTGAGTCCAAAATGTCCACATCCTCAAATTTTCAGATTTTCAAATTTTTAAAAGGTTCAATTCTCAAATTTTATAAATTCCAAATCTAGAAAGCAATTTCCCTAATTTTCAAATCTCCAAATTTCTAAATTCTCAAATTTTTGAAAACAACTTCTCAATGACCACATTTCTGAATTTCTAAATTCTCACATTTTTTAAAGCAATTTCTCAGTGCCCACAGTTCTGAATTTCTAAATTTTCAAATTTTTGAAAGTCATTTCCGTAATTCTCAAATCTTCAAATTTGTAAATTCTCAAATTTTTGAAAACAACTTCTTAATGCCCAAATTTCTGAATTTCTAAATTCTCAAATTTTAAAAAACAACTTAGTGCCCAAATTTATGAATTTTTAAATTCTCACATTTCTTTGTTCTCGAATTTGTAAATTCTCAAACCGTGAGATTTTCAAATTATCTCAATTTTTCTAGTCGAAGATTTCCAAATTCCCACATCCTCAAATTTGGAAAGAGTTCAGTTCTCAAATTTCTTAATTTCCACATTTTCAAAAGCAATTTTCCAATGCTCAAATCTTTAAATTTTTAAATTCTCAAATTTTCGAAAGCAATTTCCCAATGTGCAAATCTCCAAATTTCTAAGTTTTCAAATTTTCAAAATACTCAACATCCCAGTTCATAAATATCCAGATCCCTACCCTCTACACTTAGAAATTGGAAAATCTGTAAATTTCTGAACGGGGAATCTTTCACACGCAAGTACTGAATACTGAATCGTTTACACTGTGAAATGCGTCGCTTTCGAACCGGTTCTCAAACACTTTTTACCAGTGACTCGATGAGAGGAGAGTCAATTCGTTGGCGTCTGCTCGAGGATTTACTGGATGCCTTGTATAAGACAAGAACGAAGAGAGAGGTACTCGAAACGGAGGATCGTAGTCGCAGACACGTCGTTGAACAACGGCATTCAGCATTCTGAAGTCGGTGGGTATTGCGCAGGGGCGCCATTAGCGACCTAATTCGTCCCACGGGTGTCCTTTAAGTGGCATTCGCCTCCGGGAGACGAAGGCAAAGACGGCTGAGAGGGCAGAGATCGCGAGATTTTTGTCAGCAGGCAATCTGCATAGATTTACATCCGCTTAGTCGCTTAGTTAAACGCTTTATCAAAGTCGACTACGCCGCACAGCCTCGGAGACCGCCTCTGGGTAATAGACGGTCATTTCTCGTATGGTCGTACAGGGTACGCGGGAAGGAAGCTCGTGATTGCACTTTCGTTTTGTCAACCCTTCGTCCTTACCGAAGGACTTTAATTGCACAGGGTGCGTCACGCAACGGGGACGCGTTACATCTACAATTTGATAAGCGTTGCGAAACGCTTTTATGTTCCTTGAGATATTATGCGTAAACCAGAAATAAAGTACAGTGTTATGAACTTTTCGCTCTCGACTTTGGAAGATCAAATATGACAAGTTTCAAATTTTTTAATTTTTATATCTTTAAGTTTTCAAATTCTGTTATTCTTCAGTTACCTTAATTTTGAAATTATTAAATTTTAAAGTTTCATTATTACTAAATTTTCAAATCTTCCAGTTTTCAAATTCTTAAACCTCAAAATTTTGGAGTATCCAAATTTTGAAATTCTGAAATTTCTAGATCTTCACTTTTGAAAGCCCTTAGATTTCTAAATTTTTGAATTCTTTAATTAACAAATTTCTAAATTTTCAAAACCACTAATTTTTATATGTAAAACTTGAAAGTTTCTAAATTGAAGGGATTGTAAATTTGAAAATTTCTAAATCAAAAGAATTGGAAATTTGGAAATTTAACTAAAAATTACCGAATGATGTCGAAATTGAAAGCGCAGGTGTAATAGTATAGTGATGTTCCCTTCGGCTCTTTGACCATTTATTTAAAATAATATTTTTAGTGTAATGGTTACATACCGCTCTGAACAATTTGGTTATAGTTTAAGTTCATTTACTCTGTTATTCGTTAATAATTACTGCTCCATGTTACGTATCTGTTAAGATTAGTGGTAGAAACAGAAACATGTGAACTTCTAATAGAACTATTCCAAAGTTCGTTTAGAATGTAGACTTTGATTAGAACTATCTTGGACCTGAAACAGAACTGGTGTAAACTTCAGAACATACTAGAAGTTTAACTAGTACCGGCTGGACGTGAAAATTTGTATATTCGAAGTTTGTCCTGTATACTCGGACAGTTAACACGTTCACTGCTGGGATGGTCATCAGCTACCGATAAATTAAATTTGCTCGAATACTTAACTGAAAGCGATAGAGAACTACAAGATCACAATTTTGTTTTTATTGACATAACAGTAATTTTTTATGTTGTGTACATATTATTATCTGCATAGTGATGTTAGTATAAAAATTTGTTTATTGTAATTTCTTTATTAATACTTGTGAAATTTCGTTTTTTAATTAAAAAAATCATACTGCAAAGAGTTGAATCAAATTATGGACTTATTTCAATTGCAAATTGTATTTTATACAATTTAGTTGTAATAAACAATTCAACGTATGCATAAAATTTCGATATCAGTTATATTTTATTTAGCGTTTGAATATGGAACATATTGTATGCAGTCTTTTAAATTCGTTTAAAGTTTGTTAAACTCTTCTTATTATTATTTTATATTCCATATTATTTCCATTTTCAAATTATCTATTCATTCACGTATTTTCCACTTCCTCGTTTATTACTTTTCAGTGCATGCAACGTTTTTGTTTAAAAATACTTTAACTTTAAATAAAACATTTAAAATGTGTTGTACGTTTGAACTACGATTTTTTTTTTCACCGTATGAAATATTGAAGATTGTCGATGTTCAATAGACATCAATGATAGAATTTGTTCAGTGAAACGGATAAACGATGTTAGTTATTGAGTAGTATGAGTCAACGATGCTACGTGTTGAGTAATACAGGTCAACGATATCAGTTGTCGTTTAGTATTGGTCGACGATAGCGGGTACTCAGTGATACAAGTCAACGATATTAGGTACTTTGTGATATAAGTCAACGTCATTAATTATGAAGTAGTACAAGTTGACGATTTTAGTTACTTACTAAAATAGACTGACGATATTGGTTACTTAGTGGTACAGATCAACAATATTAATATCTCAGTGATGCAGGTCGATGATATCGGTTGCTGAGTGGTTCAGGTCGACGACATCGATTATACAATGGTTCAGGTTGTCAATATTAGTTACTCAGTGGTACAGATCAACAATATTACTTTGTCAGTGGTGTAGATCGATGATATCGGGTACTTAGTGCTTCAGATGAACGATAGTAGTGTCTCAGTGGTGCAGGTCGGCGATATCGATTATTCAATGGTTCAGGTCGTCAATATTAGTTACTCAGTGGTTCAAGTCGACAATATTACTTTCTCAGTGGCGTAGGTCGATGATATCGGTTACTCAGTGGTTCAAGTCAATAATATGGGTTACTCAGTGGTTCAGGTTATTAATATGATTTTTCCAGCGATACAGGTCGATGATATTAATTACTTAATGATATGTAATCTTACTTAATGATACTCTTACTAAATATTATGATATGTCGTCGATATTAATCACTTAGTAGTATAGAACGATGATATTAGTTACTTAGTAGTGCAGGTCGGCGATATTAGTAAGTAGTACATAATATCAGCAATATTACTCATGAAAGAGATCAACAATAAAGAGTAACACTACTTATCAACGATCTTGTTTATCAAGTGGAAAAAAAGTCGACAACAATACTCACTAAATAAGAAGAAACAAACGATAATACCCTTGTAGTAAATTAAATCAATGTTTACAGTTATACAATGGAACAGACAAATGTAATGTTTTACAAAAATGAAGTTATATTCACTTATATTATAATAGACTCCATCTCTGGATCATAGACGTAGGATAATAACTTGTACTGTAATCCATATTACAGCACATAAATTTTCGATGCAACAGCTAACGTGTTAAAGCGCGCGTGCAAAATGTTGTTAGCTTGCGTAGAATTGCACGGTGAATCGGTTGGATAGTATTTGATCGAAATGGCGGATTTTCTCTTGGCCTCCAGGAGGAGCGATAACTTGCGGTTATGTTATCGGAATTGCAGTTTAACGTGTAACCACCGCAGCAATCGGCTGCTGGTAATGGAAAATACGGTGCAATTCGTTCGTTTCTGTCTTCATTCTTATCGAATCATATCTTTTTTTCTTTCATTTATATTTACACTCTGCAAATTGTGGTTCTGTTATTGACGCGGCAAACAATTCTGTTCCCCTTTTCTTTCGATCGCCCGAGACAAAAACTCTGGACAGTTGAATTTCAATGAACTTTATCGTTAATTATTCATGTTTTTGCAGATTTCGAATTCTTTTGGTATCGATCGAGATTCTTTTCAAGGATAGATACGAGTTGCAATCAAGTTTATAAATAATGGACAAGGACTTTATTGAATATTTTTTGTGTCCACTTTAAAATGGATCGAAACATTTGAAAAATCGCAAAAGTAACACATAAATACAATTCGATCATCTAAATACGTAATTTTTATTATTTTTAATGACTTTGAACTATGTCTTCGTGTAAGTTGAAATATTATTCAGTGTGCTGGTACAATGTTGCACAAATGCACTTCTATAACGCGTAAATGAAAAATCTGTATAATCGTACAAATATAAACTCAGTTCAAAAGAAGTGAAACTATAATTCAAAGTAAAGTTATGATTTTCTGTATCTGTAGATGAAGGCACAGAATATATTTTGATGGTAGAAAAAATTCGTTTCGCGAACCAACTGGAGCATCGGCCAATTTCGCGGCAAAACATCGATCGCGGATAATCGATCGTAAATAGCCGACGGTTTTTTCACGGTACATTGCGTGCCTTTAATGCGTCTGGGCAAATATTTGTAGTAACCTTCCAATTTCACCGACGGTCGGAGAAAATTGATTCTGGTCGGTGCGTTTGTGCTGCGGTTCGTGCAGACAGTGAACGCTGAGCAGCTTAAATGGTGAGCAGGTCCGCGAAGGAGAAACGGAAGAAAGGAAACGGCAAGGGAACAAAAAGCGACGGAGAAGGAGAACGGGAAAAGGATGGACAAAGTACGTCGCGAAATAGATCCAATGTGAAATACTGTTTCATTTCGCATTTTCATATAAACTACTGACAGACTCTTTTAGATGCAAATGCAACGTTTACCTAGCTCGACCCGCGATGTATCATCTCGTGACCGAGTAAATCGCAAACATTCGCGTCCTTCTTTCGACACTGTGTCCTTTCTTGTTAAGCTCCTCGCCCTTGTCTCTAACTTTTGACAAGTTATTGTGGGCTAGGGAGGAAGTGAAAGAAATGTGTCATGAGGTCGTCGGTCGATACGTATCGAGAATCGGGAGATAATTTTACACAAGTATTCCCATTTGGAGGTGACAAATCAATTTTTTAAAATTGTACTTTCATAAATAAGTATGTAACTATCTCGTATACATATACAGGATGTCTCTGGAAGTTACACTAGTTGTGAGATATCTTGTATACGTCATACACAATGATAGTGAATATCAAACATTAAACGTCAAATTTACAAATTTGAACCAAATCTTCAAATTTATAAATTTTAAAATAAATAGATCCATAACTTAAAAAATTCCCAAATTTACAAACATTTAAATTCACAAAATAAACAATTTTTAAATTTACAAATTCCTAAGATTCCTAACATTGTCTGACTTCCAAAATACTGTACTTCTTAAATGTCCAAGATCCCAAATATCCAAATCGCCAAACTTTCAAAAATTGACAAGTTCTCAACTTGGCAAGACATGAACTCAGAACTATAACAATAATGCAAGGCGATAAGAATAACGTGAAATCAAACTAATAACAGAACACAAAACAATAAATGTAACGACTATAGTTACAGTAATAATGACACAGATAATAAAACTTACACCTAGTAACTACAAAATTTATTGTCAATTTTCTTTTAACAAATTTTACAATAAAAAATCGTTACCCAATGTTCGAATTGATTTACCTACATATTCTCTACATTCTCGATACATTTTTATTATCCAACCGAGACTTACAATTATACCACTAGTCATTCATTCGTAGTACCGCTAAAATATCTTACACAAATTGTCGGTATATTACTCAAAAGCTTATCAATCCAGCCTGAAATCAAACAGCTGCTCGAAAACCTAAACGTTCCTTTTCATGAACGTCAATCAGTGCACGCGTGTGCATTTCATCGGCCCAGAAAGGAACAATGGACAAACTGACGATGCATTGTTCGTTCGCAAGGAAAGCGAAACGGCGCTGTGTCATCGTCGTCGTCGTTGTCATCCTCGTGAACGAACGCATCACCATTCCACCGTTCGATAGCTCGATTCCGCAATGAAAACGCGACCATCCGACTATCACAGCTTCGCTTGATGTCAGATTTTGTCTGTCAACAAATTAACACGCTCACGCAAAGCTAACAAATCGGGTTAACGATGAACAATGTTAGAAAGAGATAATTATTAGGCAAGAAGTCAAAGAATTTACCGAGAAAGAGGAAGATGGAGTCAAAATATTAATTTAATTCTCCAGTTTCAGTTTTTTTTAATATTATAGTCGCAACTTCTGTTTCGGTTATTGGCAACTTAGTGGTTTGGTTTACAGTTTATTATACATATACTTATACAGTTTATTATATGTAAAGTTTAGTCTTCTTTTTCTATTAGTTTATACATGTCTATGTATAGTCTTTTAGGTTGTTGATCCACGTACATTTTACACATATGTTAAATTTGTGTCTATCAGTAGCGTATCTTCTGCAGTGGATGATAAAAGTCTCAATCTCATTATAATTTGGATTAAGATTGAATAATAAAATTTGAAATGATCTTGATTAGAATTTGAAATTGGAAAACTTAAATGTTCATAAATTTAGTAGTTTTGACAGTTTCGAAATCTATAAAATTGGGACGTAAAAATTTAATTAGAAATATTGAAATTTGAAATTGTTAATATTTCAAATTTCCACTTTTCCAATTTTCAAATTTACGAGCTCCTTAACTAAGTTTCGAAGTTTGATAGCTCAGAAAGTTTAAGAGTCCAGAAGCCGATATTCTTCAATCTGAGAATTAAAACCATGAAAATTTAGAAATTAAAAAATGTAGTATTTAGAAAATATATTTCTTTCCAAATGTCCTAATGTTCAAATGTTTGGACATACAGATTTCCGCACTTACGAATATAGAAATTTGGGAATGTGCGAGCGTCGACGAGAATCCATCATCTCGTGATAGAATATTTAATAATTAAAATTCGACAAACGTATTAACTCTCCGTCTGCATGTATTAATAAAAACATATGTTAAAACAAAATATTTCCATCGCGTGCAAATTTATGGTTCAATTTCTCCGTAAATCAACATTCAGAAATTTCACTTTCGACCTCCACTGTCTCCCGTACAATTGATAGGTTGAAACCAGAATTTAAATTTCGACTTGGGGAGCGTGACAGATAGAGGAGTCGCATGAAAGATGGTGAAATTTCAACGAGGAAAGGAGAGAGAGGGCGATATAACAGAAGGCTGTGGTAAAAGAGGGAATAGAAGGAGAAACGATACCACAATGGTACAAAAAAGCGACCAATCTACATACATTTACATTGCACGGGTATGTTCTATGCTGACTATTTCCCTCTTCAGGATTTTCTCTCTCTGTCTTGCCTGTAGTCACCGATACGAACGAGCTGTCGAGTTGGGTTAGGTGTCGGTGGTTGTCGACCATTTTATTTCGACGATGCACGACCCTTTTTCCACTTCGGGACAGACACTGGTTAAACGATCACCTCGGATCTGTGTCTCGCGGGTATCACACCATCTACGATTGCTTTTTTCTGCTTTCGGTACAGAATGAAAGTGGTGGAGGGTGAGATACCGTACGACAGCTTTCTCTTGTCCACTGTGGAAAATGGAGACGTTAAGTGACCGTGTTCGACAAGTCAACAGCTCTTTTTATCTGTTATCGGTACGATTCACGTGAACGAGGGATGATTCTCGAGAGTGATCTACACCGGCTCGTACTGCGAATCTCCTACCACGCTTCAATGTGCATTAACACTTAATGGACGGCTTGATTTCTCTGTCTCTCGGTTTCCATCTTTTCAGAGAATTTATTGGAATATGGTGAAGTTATTTATTTAAATAAAGTAGAAACTAAGTAAAAATAAATGAATTTATTGAAGCGACTTAGAGGGACTTCTGCATGGTTCAAGGATCGAATTAAACTAGTCTCTAAATTCCCAAATACCTATGTCCTAAAATTCCTAGATTTTTACATTTTTAGGTTTCTAAATCCCTAGATCCAAATTTATAGACTCTACATATCTGTATTTCCAAATTCCCAAATTTGCAGATTTCCAAATTTCTAAATTTCCAAATACCTATATCTTCAAATTTCTAAATATTTAAATATCTGTATATTTTCAACTTCCTAGATTCCTAAATCCTTAAATACTCAAATTCCTAGATCCCCAAATTTCTAGATTTCCAGCTTCCTGTATCTCCAAATACCTACACTCAAATACCTAGACGCCCAAATCCTTACATTTCCAAGATTCTATATCCTCAAATCGCCAAATTTTCATATCCTTACATCCCCAAATTCTAACGTCCCCAACTTTCTAGTTTTCCAAATCTTTAAATTCCCAAATAGCTTAAAATTCCTTTACTCTCAAATACCTACACTTCCAAATACTTACGTCTTTAAACTCTTGGGCCGCTAACTTTCCAGTTCCAAACTTCCGAAACTCTAAATCCATCTCGAAAAGTTCAGCTCCATAGAAATCCCTATAAACGAACGATTGCAACCTCTCTCTTGTTTGCTATATTTCTAAGGAAAGATTCTCTGTTAACTGTACTTTCCATTCTCTCTTCACCATTCAACCCGAATTTCCCACTTCAGAAATAGCGCGTCTACACCTTCCCTTTTCTAAAAAACGAAATAATCAATCAACCTGAAACAAGAACCTCAATCTTCACTTCACAAGCCCGAATTCCACGCAGGTGCACTCTGCAGTCGCAATCTGAATTCACTGTAGAATTTATGCGATGTCCGTGTCTTGGACTATCGATTTTGCAGAAGATCGATAAGTAAGGAACACGTGAGGTGAAAATAAGTTGTCAGCGGGCAAAGATCGTCGAAGACACAGCGGAGGTCGTCCCGTTAGGACAGCAGCGTCGGTTCATTAATAAAAGCTCGTTGGGCGTCAAAGAGCGGGCGAGCAAAGGCGGCGAATACAGAGGAGGAGGATAGGGGGCGACAGAGGGCGAGCCCGGGCACTCGACCGGTTAGTCCGCAAATAAACGAGGAAGACGCGATCTAACCGGTAATAACGTGCAAGTAGGTTAATCCATCATTGATATAGGTGGAAGGTATATTAATGGGCGGGCACTCCCGATGGGGGCAAGAAACGATCGTAATGAAGTAAGTGGCGCGATGGAAGCTACTACGGAATCATTAATCACGGATTACCACCTATCTTCTAGGCGTCCTCGCCTTGCTCGCGATGATAGAGAATAATATGCTGTACGAGATTTGTCCGTCCCTTCCGGCAATTTTGCTCTTCTCTTAATTAACTGTTCGCGGTTTTATGCCCGGCCTGGTTCTTCCGCGGCAGAGATAAGTGCGAGGTACCCGGCACGCTTCTCTCCTCGAGTGTCCCTTCAAAATTTTCTTCGGCTAAGTTGAACCATTAGGCCGATTAAATCTTCGATTATCCGCAAGTTTTTTTATGAAACACTTCAGCTTGCTCGCTTCGACGTAGGAGCTTCGTCGTAAGAAACCTGTTGTTTCAGAATTTCGCTCTTAGCGGTCATTTTTACCGAATTTATATGTCAAGGAGATGATAAAAATAGGGATTTTATGAAATTTCTAAGGTATATGATCAATTCATGGAAGATGTTAAAATAACAACTCTGTGGGGTGATCATCTGCTCATTCAGATATAAAAAAATCAAACGCTGACCGAATTTGTATGTGAAGAATAGTTTAATGAAACTGTTAGGACGTTTTTGAACGAGCGTAAAAGAAAAACCTTCGTGGATTCGCGAAAAGATAGAAGAGTGTTATTTTAACATCTACCGTGAACTGATCGTGTACCTTAGGGATTTGATCAAATCCCTATTTTCATCATTTCTCTGCGACATATACACCATTAGTTAATATTACAGTTTTCGATGAAAATTAATATAGGATGTTGAGAAAAACTGCTCTGTGTAGGTAAATAATTTGAGATGATTAAACTCAGAAGAGTTTCTGTGTTGTTGAATCGATGTGAAATTATTGTGGTAGAATATACATAGTTAGAAGCAAATCTTGTTTTTTTATGGAAAGTATGGTATTCGAAAAGAAAATTGTTTTTAGTCGTTTGTTTTTAGGGGTTTTATGGAAATGTGATGATCCCGGGATATGGGACCCTTCGTATTTGGCCACTTTGGAATTTGAGTATTCAGCAATATGGGAATCTACGTATTTAAGGGTTTAGAAATTTGTGGATATAAGGATGTGAAGATGTAAATTTGAAAATAAAATTTGTGAGTTCTATTGTTTTGAAATTTAAAAGTTTGAGAATTTAAAAATTTGAGAATTTTAGAAATTTGAGAAAGTTGAGAAATTTAAGAATTTGACGATTTAAGAAAAACGAGAAATCAGAAATTTTGAAATTTAGGAAATTAGACATTTGGAAATTTAGAGATTTAATAATCCAGAGATTTGGAAATGTACAGAATTTGAAAATTTGAAAATTTGATAAGTTGACCACTCAGAATTTAAAAAATTAAACACCTATTAAATTAGAGTTTCAAAAGTAGTATGATACAATTTGATAATACAAAAATAACTTTCTGTTCAATTGTTAAATGTTATCGCTGATAATTGCTTGAAGTATTAAATTTGCAGTTCATAATAAATATAAATCGTACAAATGCAATAATTGCGCGTATTAAATTAAATTCGATAATACAAATATTTCGTCTCGCATTTAATATCATCCAATAATTGTTATCAGAACCGATCAGTTCCAAGATCAAACAGATTTAACGATACTAAGTGTATAGTCCGTGATAACTATAAATTATACGGATATTTGTTTATAATAAATTGAGATAAAAATTTGTCGTTTTCTATTCAATCTACGCAGTTGACAATCGTTATAAAAAGCTCTAAAAATTCAAAGTAACAATAAGCGAATTCCATTATATTGATTGTACAATCTATTATAACAAGTGGTACAGGTTTCAATTGTTTATAATAAATCTAACGATGAAATATTATCATGCATACAAGGTTATCAGTCGATAATTCTTATAAAAAACTGTAAGTCTCAAAGTGATTATAATAAGCGGATTGCATAGCTTTACTTCCCTTTTAAAGGATCATGTTATGATAACGCGTAAAAGAAAATATCACTTTGTTGGATCGTCCTGTCGTTTCTCGTTTGTCCTACGCATTCGCTGCTACCTATATTATTATAACAACGGAATTAGAAGAGGTATACATTCGAGAGTACTCCGTTACCCATTATACGAACAAGATTCACTTGTTACTTGTTATAGGTAGGTGTAATCTCTCATTAACGGTAGATCGTTAACGGTCACTAACGAAGGCGGCGTCGTACCAAAGGATGCGAACATCGATCCTAACGCTTTATTCGCTAGCAATTTGCCCGAAGGTAGTCGTTGTATCGAGCAAGCAAGGCTGTGTCGGCTCCGTTCTTGTCGAGGAACGTGGATGTTTGCGTAATGGCGTTACCGCAGTCGGCAGTACTCGAGACGAGCTCAGCCACGTCTCGTAGAATCCTGGAGCGTGCCCAGGATGCAATTCACTGCTAGGAAACTCCATCAATCAGTCGTGGCGGAGACGGTTTAAAAGCAGTCACTTTCCTGACGTTACCGGCTCTTGCTACACCACACCGGAGACGATATGGAAGGACTAGCGGAACAAAAATATCTAACAGTAATATACCGCGTTGCATAAATATACCACTCCTTCTGTTTTTATTAAGCTGAATTTTACACGAAAAATTATCCTTAATGTCCTTTATGCTCAATGTCCTTTAAATATTAATCCTTTGATTAAGAAAGGAATACGCCCTCACAAGACTATCATCAGTATATATGAAAGGCGTATTTATACGCAGTCAGAAGGTTAATTCACAGCGTGTAAACAATTTATGTAAAAAAATTGACGTATTAACATAGATATTCAGTTGACTTGCATACAAATTAACTATCAGATATTGCATAAATACAACCCTCTCTATTTTTATTAATCTGAATTTTCCGTACCCACTATAATATTTTTTTTTAATAAATCCGAGAATACTGTATTTTAAAATCGTTACTAATTTTCAAAATAAAAATGGCAAACAGCAGAAAAAAAGTAGCAAGAAATGGCAGAATTGTTAGTTTAAAGATATAAGATTATATAATATTCAGTATAGAACGAATCTATTATCACTTAAAATATTTCTGTAATTTCTGGTCTAAATTTCTGTCACTCAGAAAGTCTCTTGTCGAAGGTTTTTAAAACCGTTCCATCAAACTCTCGAAGTCTTCGATCGTTCGGCGTTCATTAAATCCATTAAGCATTCCATGATTTTCGAACGTTTTTGACCCCAAATAACGACCGAAGCTCGAACATTTCAGGCGACTAAATTACTTTTAGTAGAAAACTTTAAATTGAGTACCCGTTCAAGAGATGTCTTCCTAGTTCACTTTGCAGTTTTCTCAACGAGTATAGCCGGATAAGGTGATCAAAGGTGTCCTTGGACCAAATTAAACTTATAATGCGTCATTCGATAGCGTATCTGAAGAAAATACTTTATATCAAGATTCAACTCTATACAGCTCTCAATTACAGAGGATAATAATAGTCAATTAGGAGGATAATGATAAACATCAGAACTCTATGTTCTTATTTTTTCTTATTTAGTAACATCGAAAGATTAAAAAGAAGTCTGACAAATTCAGTATTGCCTATTAGCGAATGAGAACCTTTTACAAACTCTATGTCTAGAAAATGAAAAATCGATAGAAGGTCTTATTTCTCATTTCCTATTAAAAATAGATAATATATAATATGTATACTAGCACATTGTTACAGTAATATCGCACCTCAGCAAAAACTATAAAAAGTTAGCTATTTTCGCAAAGACTTGTTTCGAATTTGTATCGATCTTTTAAAAGGGTTGTTTTTTGTACATCGTATGACACATTAAAAGTTTACATTCTTACTTTTAGCTACTTTGGGCGGGTAGTACTCTTTCTGTGGGGTCGAGAAAGTTCCCACGAGAGAACGTGGTGGTTAGGTGAGAATATGGTGGTTAGATGAGAATATGGCGAACAGAGGAAAACGGAGGAAGACGAACCAATATCGGTTCTCTGACGCTGACGTATACAGCCGCATCTGCAAAATTTAGACTCCTCTCGCACCTCGCTCCCAATTAGACGTTCGAATAGCTTCCACATATCGTAGACCACTTCCCGACCAACCTTGTTCGAAACTTTGTTTAATACAACGGCTGCAGTGGTTCATTTCTTTCCACGTTTCAACCACAACGCTGTTCCCTATTTGCACGTGACAATTTAAGCTGTCGAATCTATCTTCAGATTGCTTCCGCGATTCTTGCAGGGATTTATTCATCGGGTGCACAGCTTGTGACGTTCGCAGGCTAAAATGTGACGCTTTTCTCGGCGTGGTTGTATTTTCTGAAATTACAAAAAGTATTGCAGCGACAGAAACAGAACCATGGATTCTGTAACAAGTGTTTTTAATCTCACTTCTTAGTTGAGTGACAATTAAATCAGTTAGGGAAAGAAATATTTTTATTTCTTCAGATATTTTATTTTTGTTTGTAAATTACAGACGAAAATTAATTTTTTAGCTTAATTTTAATTATTTTTAAATAATGTTTTGTTTCGGTTACTTCGATTAAATAAAATTGCAAGTTTAACATATGAGATTGCTCGACTAGATTGCATTGTGGACATTTTTATAATTTTCACTTCAAACAACTCATATCATATTATAATAAATCCATCATTTTTAAAACATGAAATTATTAAACTAGAAAGTATGCTTGTATGCTTGATATATTGTGAAAATTTCTATTTCTCAATTAACGATGCTAATATGATAGACTCAATAAATATTTAAATATTAAATAAAAATATTTAAATAACAAACATGTGACTTATTCGATAAATATTTGAGTAAATCAAAAATAGAATGAAAAATCATTTATTTTGAATATGCAAGTAATAAAATAATGTAACGAAAAGCCATTTATGTGCACAAATAAATTAACGCATGATTATTTAAAATAACATCTAAATAGATAAGACTAATTTTTCAAATATCTTCATAGTACTAAGCTGGCGTTAAACGTTCCCAAAAAATCGTTCTTTAAATTAAAATAATAATTTGAACGATGTACAAAGATAATAAACGTTTCCTGATTTAATAAACGAAGAAACTCGGATAAATTAAAATTTCCTAGAGACTCGACAAGTTTTCCGAGGCAGAAGGAACCTTTTATCGATACACTTTTTTTTCAATCATTTTCACCTCGTCTTCGTGAAACTTTCCATCGAAGAAGCAGTGATAAGAACGTGGAGAATTTGACGGCGAGCAGAGACGAGCCAATATTGGCTGCCTGCTTCTGACGTGTGCTACTACATCTGCAAAACTTACCGCGAAGAGTGTGAAAAAGAGAAAGAAAAGGAAAAAAGAGGGAACATTCTGAGATTAACGTGTACCATGCACCGGGGAAAAAAATATTCGGTCCTGATATATTTCATCGAAACTGTACAAACTTTGTGATACATTGGGGGAAGAGCGAAATTTGTGGCCGGCTTTTATCTTCAATTTATTATCGTACTCGGCTTTATCAGCACGAAGCATACGTACAGAACAATTTTTGTCATTGCAAACTTTTTTAAACCGCTCTTTCACTGTATCGGAATGTATAATTGCCGAATCGGCAATAACAGAATTAATTCACGCGTGGTTATACATGTATACAATCAATAATACGGTCAATCGTATACGGCCATTCTTAAACAGAATTTCGATGCATTTATTTATTGAAATTCAAATATTGTATTCCGTGTACCGATTCGTTTTAAAATGACACTACGTATTTTGCATCGCTTTTGTTTTCGATAGACTAGATTTATTACTGTATCACTTTGGTAATCCTTATAGTGTGTATTATTGTATTTTCATTGGTTCAATTAAATATTGACGAAGGTAATATCAAAATTTACTATAAATTATTGAAAAATAATTTACTACAAGGAAACGCGTCAAATTTTTCACCCAAAAATGCTGTCTGTAAAATTGTTATCAGTAAATAATAAAAATAGTTGTCGAGTGCGAAGATTTAGTAAATCATGGAAATTTCTGGCCTGGGTAAGGTTACAATTGTGAGCAATAACACTTCCCTTAATGGCGTTCGACAATAAAGCAAACGTTTTAGTGGTTGAATTAACCGACTTGAACTGGCAAGCTCACGCAACGTTTCATAAACGTGTCTCATAATGGCGGATGAGATTTTATGTAAATCATCGAAGAACAAAACAAATACACCGGTTACAAGTTCATTTTCTTTTACGGCATGTGTTTTAATAGCGAACAAAGTAAACTGCTTGGAAGAAAATGCAAAAACTTCCCGAGGACCTGACCATTTAATTATAATAAATTCTCTTTAAGTATTTTAATTATAATTAATTCTTTTCACGATGCGGGCTTTCAGGAATTTCTGCCTCTTTTATTTTAACCTTTCTTAGTCAAATTACTAAGTTGCAGAAACGAATGTATGTATTCCTTTTGGTAAAATAAACGTAATTGGAAAATAGGAAAAGGGAATTTTTTTAATGTAATATATATTGCAAGTTTGTTTATTATGATAGAATATGCGCTGAAATATGAACGCAGAAATTTGAGTTATTGCATATTTGATGTATGTTTACACTTGAATTATTTATTGTCTGTTCTGTAACAGTCGTGTTACTTGTAATAATTAAAAATTCGAAGATTCGCAAACCCAAAGAATCAAAAACTCGAAAATTCTCATAATTCTCCATCACTTCCAAGTTGAGCGTACACAGTTCGAAATTCGTAATGGTCGATCGAACAGGGATGAGATCGCCCAAAATTAAATCGACATCTACACCAACAGCGAACATTATTCTAGGGATAAATAGAAGTGGTGCAGAGCTGCATTACTCTATCCACAGACCGCAACAAAAGCAATTACATATTGTTGCACGTATGAATGGACAATAGTCGTGCATAATGAACATATTGCACCGGCATCAGGCGTGTCCAGTAGCTGTCACATGCTAAGTTTCAGTGAGCCACATCGACACACGGGACGAGTGTACCGCATTTATGCGGATTCGTGGACAATTTGACTGGAAACCAATTGCAACCGACCGGATGTACACTTTCATAATTACGTGATTCCGGCTACCAATGCTATATCGCCGCTGTCAAACGAAGCTTATGCTGTCTGTCGCTCTTTGACCGCCATTGGATTCGAGAAATAACGGCAACCAACTTTTCTGTGTCGGGAAATCATGATTTCATTCGTATCAGAATATCTGCAAATGTTGCTGCGTTTACTGACAGACTCGAACGATAAATATTAAATTTTCAACAGCTATAAAGATTTTTTTATTAATTATTGAGAACTGGCGATTCATAGGCAATCAATGTGAAGTAATGATTTGTTGGTGATTTTGTAAATAGGAGTTATTTACGAATTGAAATAATAGGTATTTAGATTAGGTCGATTATATTCATATTTGAACCGTTTAGAGTGGTATAAGTCCATATTTGAAAAATTGAAGATAATGATGTTGTAATTTGGGAATTTGGAAATTTGTGAATTTGTGAATTTGTGAATTTGTGAATTTGTGAATTTGTGAATTTGTGAATTTGTGAATTTGTGAATTTGTGAATTTGTGAATTTGTGAATTTGTGAATTTGTGTATTTGTGAATTTGTGTATTTGTGAATTTGTGAATTTGTGAATTTGTGAATTTGTGAATTTGAGAATTTGGGAATTTGGAAATTTAGTAATTTTGGAATTTAGGAATTTGGTGATTTAGGAATTTGACAATTTGTGAATTTGAACATTTGAGAATTTGGGAATTTGGGAATTTGCTGATATGGTAATTTGGTAATTTAGGAATTTGAGAATTTGGCATTTTGAAAATTTGAGAATTTGGGAATTTCGAAATTTGAGAATTTGAGAAGTTAGGAATTTAAGAATTTCGAAATTTAAGAATCCGGAAATTTGAGAATTTCGAAATTTGGTAATTTGAGAATTTAGAAATATAAAAGTTACAATATTAGAAAATTTTACATTTGTAAGTCCATTTGGGTACAATAAAACCTTTATTTTTTTCACTCAGCACTTTAAACGCTATTTGATAATAAACATACAATAACTAACACCACAAAATATAAAAAATTTGAGCTTACCAATATTTTAAAATTTATTGAAGTACAAACCCTTAAATATCTTGCAATAACAAAGGACTTGTCCCACTTTCAAAATAAATGGCTGTATTAACTTCAACTAGGTTATATTTATTTATTCTTAATTTATACTTTAAATTTAAAGCGGTATTTTCCTGCTATATTATAGTTTTGGAGCGGAGCTTACATTCACGAAATCCTATGCATGTAATATATTTATTGCGATGCAAAAACTCTTCCACATCTCTCCGGTCTCTAGGGAAAATGGCGATATAGGATAGAGGTGGTGTTTGGTTAGTCAGTTTTAAAATTTACAAGCTTTTAAATTTAGAGCATTGGAAGTCTGCGAACTTTGAACATTTGGGAATTAGAGTAGTAAATATGCGAAACTTCTAAAAGTTGGTTAACTTTGGAATTTAAATTTGAAATTTCTACATTTTTTAATTTTTTAATTTCACAATGTTTATACGTTTTCTAATTTCTAAATAGTTACAATATACAATTTTGTGAATCCAAAACTTACAAACTCTCCCATTTTTAAATCACTAAATCCTCTAACCATCAGATTTCCAAAATTGATAAATTTCTAAATTATTAAATTTCCGAATTCTAGATTTCCTACTTTTTATAGAATACAAAATTAAAATTTAAGGAGAAAAGTTTAAAAATGTGTATCTTCTTTAACTTATTCTGTAAACAAACAGAACTTCTACAAATCTATTTACATTATCAAATTCGTTGTTCAAAAATATCAATTTCATGAATTGACGATATCTCTATTTCTAGTTATTTTCCGAAATATCTGCTAAAATTTGTTCTGCACCCCTAACTTGAAATTTCACTCCCTTGAGGTATTTATTAACACCTACAAAAAATACATATCTAATAAATTTATGAGAACTACGAAATTGTTAAATTTCGTTAAAATTGATGATTGACTATAGTTCCTTGGTGAGTCAAAAATTTGACACAGTTATCCAAGTGAGAATTTGATAATTCTATCTTTATGATTGATACGACGTTAGAGTCTTACATTATATTCATAACCGTAACAGTACGGATATAAGAAGTAGGCGATAAATATTTGATGCTAAGAAGTTTCAGGTGACATCAAATGTCAAAGACGTGTTACAGAAGTGACCATGCTTTCTACACACAAAAAATCACCTAGTAATTCCGTTCACCGATACCTTTTTAATTTCCCATAATCATGGTTAGCTATCAGTACAGCGGTGAACTAATTACTGCAAGAAATACCCACACAGAAGCAAACGTTCGCCTAAGCTGTTCGGGTGTACGGCGTCGAAGGGCACGATGGAGCGGATTCATTTTTCATTTCGCGTTCTCGATCAGCGTCGACCATCGCACCTTATCGGCAGCTGGGTCCGCGCACCTTTATTCCATCGGGCAATCAATGAAAGCACAATATTTTATCCGGGTTGGGCGTCATCGATCAACCGACGAATCGGTGTATCGAATCACGAGGTCTCTTT
Source organism: Megachile ligniseca (assembly GCA_945859555.1). Taxonomy (NCBI): domain Eukaryota; kingdom Metazoa; phylum Arthropoda; class Insecta; order Hymenoptera; family Megachilidae; genus Megachile; species Megachile ligniseca. The sequence continues at coordinate 3,565,816 of OX243777.1, forward strand.
TAGGAGCGGGTCCCGGGGTTCTTGCGGGCGTCACGGCGTTCACCGGAACCCGCGTCAGACATTTTTATCGCGACAACCGGAGCGGACGAGGCGAGACTAACAAACGGATCCGCTCGCTTATCTGGATCGCAAGCCGGGACGGTTTTGGCCGTTAACGCGTTCTTTCGTCCGCGGCTCTGTCGCGCGATCTCGTCGACGAATCAGCCGCATAAGCTATAAAACCCCCAGATAAATCTCGAACGGTGGCAAAAACCGAGGGTGTGGCGAAAATCAGCCGGAGAAAGAAGATTGCGGCGGATCGAAGGACGGAAAAATTCGACGAACGTGGCCAAGAAGAAAAGGAGTAGGCGAAGCGGGAGGAGAAAGAAAAACGGTGGAGAGATAGAAGGGGGATGTGAAAGAGAGGAGAGCAAGGAGGGAATTCGAGGTTTCCTCGAGTTGTCAATTCCGTAGATCTCTTTGCCGGGACCCGAAGCTTTCGAAGTTGCTTCGTGTGTTGGTTCGAGGGCAAAGAGGGATGCACCAGAGGGATGCAATAGCGATGGTATCAACGACGAGGCGTTCAGGAGGAGCAAAAGGACGGGAGGGAGACATCGGACCGCGATATAGATTGCAGATAGCTACAGACGAAAGGAAAAGAGGAACTCCCCGGCAAGAAAACCACAATAAATCTATCGACGGGACACTCCTATGGCTCTCGAGGAGTAGAGAGGATTCTGGCTATCTTAGATCTATTGTAAGGATCAGGATGGTGGCGCTAGCCGCGGCCATCGCCATTGTGAACACGTTCCTTAATTCCATCGAAAACTTATCACGACTGAAGAGAAAGAGTCGCGGCCGGTCAACGTACTGGCGGAAACTGGATAAAGTACGTGACATCCCTAAAAGCTATTTCCGCTTTCAGGGATGGTCGTTCCGTTTAATCAGATCGCAAAATTTCGCTGGGTCCTGACTGCCTCCGTACCTTAGATCGCTCGATCGTTCTTCTTTCGTCTTTTTGATCGTACCCGATGAATCCTGTGAATTTTACTGAAAAACGTATGGGAAATGGTATTTGAACTATTCGATGTTCGATTTTATTAAGACAAATTTCGACAGACTATTCTTTTACGTCTTATGCATTCAGGGTGAATTATTTTGTACATCTAATTATTCAATTAATTATAATGTTATCGAACAGAGTATTTTGCAGAGGTGAGGATTTCTTGAAATTTATTCTAATGATAAATGTAGGTGAAAAAGGTACAGATAATATAGATACTCATCGTTTAACAAAATCAAGTTTAACGATTTGAAAATTCGAAAATATAAAAATCAGAAAATTTGAAAATTCAAAGATGTAGAAATTTGTACATTTGATTTAAAATTATAGAAGTTCAAAAATGTGAAAATTCATTAATATAGAAATTTGTAAATTCAAAATTCAAAAATATAGAAATCAGGAAATTTGGAGTTTCAGAAATATAGAAATTTGAATATTTAACAATTGAAAAATGTAGAAGCTTAAAGATTATAACATGTGAAAGTATAAAAATTTTTAAATGCCAGAAAGAAAAAGTGCCAATCTGAAATTTCCATATTTCAGTACTTTTAAATTTCTAAATTACTGCGTTATAAAATTAATTAATTTGCAAATTAGAAAATTTGAGACCTTCACGCTTGTAACATGTGACCACTGCCATGTAATTCGCCCATCACAGTATACGCACAGTTATTTTGAAATTAAACCACCGAAATATTATCAATACCTTACGTTGCGGTGTTAATTGAATTTTTCACATTTCCTGAAAAATTGATGTTGGTTATCGTACAGCCAACAATAAGTTCATCGACAAGGAACAGTTTATTTTATTCCGGATTTCTCGGCTGGTCGTTGATTCGAGATTTTCTGGTAGCAAGTCTCCGGCAGTTTGCAGTATGGATACCTCCGAGCAGGCTCGCTCCCAGCGTTGCTTTGCATGATATACGGTAGAAGTTATCAGAAGTCTGGATATTGGAATTTTAATATACGTTACAATCGACCAGCCCGTTCCACTGTCGCTACTACCACCATCGTAAGCCGTACCATCGCTACTACCACGACCTGGGTTCACAATCTTCCGTGTGAAATTCAAGTGGAACTTCCTATACTTATCGAAAATAAATTTCAAAATAATTACGTTTCTTTCTTTTCAAACCCACGTGTATTTTTTAATACATTCATCGTCACTATGGTCATATGTGACCACTTCGGTTAAATTAATTATTTATAGAAAAAGCAAATTAAAGGAATTTTAGGAGGTTCTTAATGTTAGAACAAGAATATATGCTAACAGATTAAAAAATAAAATTGTAAGATTAAGTACCCTTGTTCTTAACTCGTATGTGACATATGTGGCCAACATTGCAAATGCAGTTAAATTAATTATTTATAGAAAAAGCAAATTAAAGAAATTTTAGGAGATTCTTAATGTTAAAATAATAATATATGATAACAGATTAAAAAATAAAATTGTAAGATTAAGTACCCTTTATTTTCATCTCATATGTGACATATGTGAAATTTAGAAATGTGAGAATCTAGAAGTGGGTAAAATTGAGATTTTGGGCATTTAGAAATCTAAAAACTTTGAGATGGGAAAATTGAGGAATTTGGAAATTTAGAAATCTAGGAATGTAGGAATTTAAGATTTGGAAATTTGTGAATGTAGAAAATTTTAGAAATTGAGAATGAAATTAGCGAATTTAGAAGTTTGGGAATATCGAAGTTTACTAACACAGGAATTTGGAGATTTCAAGAACTGAAAGTTTGGGAATTTGGAAAAACGAAATTTGAGGATTTGAAAATTTGCGACTTTAAGAAATTGTCCAATTTCGACATTAGAAAATTGTAAAATTCGTAAATGTAAAGAGGAGACTAAATTTTAAAATTTAGAGCACTCGTGCGCTTGCAAATTTATAGATCTACGGATTCGAACGTTTGAAAAATTCTGAAAATTCAGAAAATATGAAAATGTGAAAACCTTCAAATTTACAGATGTGTTCCTATAGTAAAGTTTACCTTTTGTACCCTTATGTAGAATAATCCTTGACTGCACCCGGGTGCAACCTATTATTGACATCCACGAAGTTTTTAACGGGAAAGAAAATCAGTGCGTAACGAAATGGAACGCGAGCACAAATGGTTGCTCGGTATTTTTGGCAATAAGAATCGTAAGGGGTGCTCATATTGCTGCTTTCACGTGGCCTTTCGTCGCAACAATGGGACGCCATTAATCCAGCAAGTCTTTCGTTCGAACACGACTCGGGCTGGACGTGGATAAGTCCTTTGCTAAGCAGTTTTCAACTGTTCCGCAACGTTCGCCAACGCCACCAGGATTTATGGCTGATTTTACGAAACAGCCGCGACCGGTGAACGATAAAGAGTCGGGGGAAGTTTCCGCCGTTCCATGGCACGCCATAAATATTACCGATTGCTAGTTCGTTGTCAGTTATTCGCAGAATATTCGGCGTTTTTTACGAATACGGCTACCTGCTTGTGTACTCTCTGATTGAATAATTAAAATTTGACGAATGAAGTTAATATACAGGGTGTTTCATTTTTATTTCGATTTCATTGTATTCTATGATCAGAATTAAGAAATGTTATATAAAGATATAGCTATGAATATTTCATTATAAAATTATAATAAAGATTTCGATACTATACACGATTCTTGTTCGATCGGTTAACCATGTTTACTGAAATTCTTGTTTAAATTATCATTTGTTGTAAATATCAAATTATACTCTGCTGCAGAATTAGCTTCTGTTACCGTGTATTTTATCCTGACTTTTATTTCCTTTTTATTCAACACAGCTCCGAAGAGAAAACATGGAATTAAATAAAAATAAGTATAAACTGTATACTGTGTAAAAAGCTATATGAAACTGTATCTGCAACTAACTGAAACATTGCATATTTATGTAAACTAATTAACTATAAACTAGTTATTTATAATTTTGGTATCTTTGTTATAACTTTGTAATAAAACATTTACCATATGTTTATTTAACACTTTTTATTTTTTTGATTGTCACTGGAGAGCAAATATAAAACATCCTTTATAAGTAATTATTCTGGGTAAATATACTTTGAATTCAAATACCGAAAAAAATCTTATACGTTCCATATTTACTGACAATATATTCAATTTATAGATAGTGTTTATGGACGTTAATTAAAAGAAAACGTTTGTAATAGGATGATGTAAAAATTGTAGGTAAAAAATTAATTACTTCTGTATTTTTATCATTAAACATGAATCGAGCTACTCTAGAAATACTTAAACAAACTCAAAAGAAAAAAGAAATTTGTCAGAATAACCAAAATATCAAAGTCATTTATCCTAGCCAGGAATTAAAGAGTCATTTAGGATTCACAAGTTTGTAGCAAACATCGATGTGAATGTAGCATAATGTTCAGCTTCTTTATCAGACGGTCAATATCGAAAACGAGAAATTCCTTGATGTGGTCGTGTTTTCGAGTACGCTATAGGGAGCTTTTCTATTTATCGAAAAGGAAGGCGGTTTATTTCGGCTATAAATCAGTTGTCCATGTATGCGATGCATCAGAATGGGCTCGATATGCATTCGGTATGCATAAAACGGTCCAGGCCAACTCTCGCGCGTCCCAAACCCTATTTCCAGTGGCACAGCACACCTCTTCCACTCTCTTCCGTTTCCTTCTTCCATTTCAACCTACCGGCCTTGTTATATGGCGACTCGTGTGTGACGCCGCACAAACCACCACACAATGTATCCACGCTATTTCGTCTTCCGGCACGAGGCTTTTACCTTTGCCCGGGAACGTTGTGCTCGCGATTTAAGAGAACTCCTGAGTGTATCTACTTCGATTTAGAACTGCAGTTGTTATTTTTCGGCTTCTCGATAAACATCGTCATTTTCGTTCAGAGTTTAGCATAGATTTCATTATTTGGAAAATTTGTCATTATCTGGAAAAAACTTTACTTATTTTTATTTTAGGAATTTGAGGTCCTTGAAATGTTAGTATTTGTTGATAGTAGGTTTCATTACTTGGTCGTTTTTGAAATTTAAAAAATTGATAATTTGCGAATTTAAAGCATTAGAAATGTTAGTACTGGTTAGCACTTCTATTATTAATACGCTTCAATTTGAAGTTTAAGTCCAATTATATAGTCAAGAGTCACTGAATACAAAATTGTAATATTTGAACCTTCTTTATTTATTTTACTGTTGCAGCTATAGGCAGTTAGTGCTGACTGACGCACCTGACTAATAAATTGTGTGGCAAAGGGCCCTTAGCATTCGAAGATATTTTTGCCGTTATCACATATCAACCTCAAAACCTTTTAGTTAAAAAGTTTATTCAATTTACTTAACATTACTATTTCTCTATTATTAATTACCACTAGTGTCTGCTTCCCTATGTATACACACCGTATGTACAATACTATGGATTTAGTTGAAAAATATTTACTTCAAATTGTTGTATCAAATTAAATGGTGAGTATGTTTCACTTCCTAAGTGCAAATGGTTAACAGTGTCATACTCGTGAGGTTATTTGAACGAGTTCCCCATAAACAAATATAACAACAGTTCGATCGAATAAGCATCCCACTGATTGTCATACCGGAATTCACAGCACGTTGAATAATCCTCGACTGAAGAAATCACATCTTGCAGCCAATAATCTCGCACACTGTCCGTCATTTATCAACTGCCATGCATCTCCCACCCGAACCGAAATCTAATTTGCAGAAAGGTCCTGCAGCCGATGAAAAAGATCAGAGCATTCTCTTCCACTTATTCCCTGAAGGATACGATTCCGTTGATCTCTCCGGAAGCTGGTCATCTCGCGAAGGATGCACGCGTGCAAGCGGGATATGAAAAGAATGCCCAATGTGTTTTCGGTGACCATTTATCATAGCGAAGAGGGGTCTCGAATGGAAGATTTCCACGTTCGATCGTGAATGTTCCGTCAGCCCTGTTCGAATCCTTCTGGATTTACCCCAAACGCGAACAAGAAGAAGAAGGATAGCTTGAAATAAAAAGCGTGGCCGAGCTGGCAAGCACGAGGGGAGCGCTGAAATCGATGTACCGCTCGGTCAAGAAATAAGGATCGATATTTTTATAAGGTTCGCGTCAAAACGACGTGAATTATGGCGATAATAACGCCTTGGCTAGATACGAATAAGCTTTCTGTCGTTTCCTTCGGGGATTTACGTACAGGGTGCTTCATCATATGTGTTTACGTTAGCGTTTCATCGATGGATGTCGATAACTTTTTTCTTTTAATATAAACTAGATCAGGTGACTCACACAAATACGAACGTGTATTTAAAATTTAGAATACGTGCTATGTATTGGTAGAACAAGAAGATGTCACATCATCACGAAACAAATATAATAAAATTTCCCAGTGACTAATTCACTGACTCACGCATACAAATTCACAGACCAAACGGTGCGAGATACGACATTTTTCGAGTAGAGATTTTAAAATCGTTCCAAATAATTAAACGTGTCTGAAAGTATTGAAAACTACATCAAACACCATCATTGTTAATTTGACGACTGATGTCAATGACGATCAAGTCGTCAACGATGAGTTATAGAGTTGTTAACCTGGTACGAGTCGATTCTATGTTTTGAAAATTATAGAAAACGATATTCACGGTTTTTTATCGATTCGACGGGGATCGACGTAGATGACGACAGGTTTCTGTCGTCAAATCGTCAAAATCCATACAGCAAATTTAGGGTATCTCATGATTCTATTCTCAAAATTTCAAGTAAAAAGATCCAAAATTATGGTCTGTAGCGTACAGACAAACGGACAAATGCAGATCGTTTTTCAATTAAGTTCTTATATGGGTCATGGATTACACGTGGGTGACAGTTTCCAATAAAATGTCATCGCAGGGTGGTTGTATTTCTTTTCTTTTTTTGTCTGGTTTTAAATGTGAAACTCAAAAGTAGTTTTTAAAAGTCAAAAGCAATGTATTGAAACAATCAACATCATATGCAGGAGTTATTTCTATTAACTCCATATGTAGGAAATTTTCAAAGAAACCTCACATGACTTCGTTTCCATCATGAAAAATTGACATTTTCAAATATCCTTCACTTTTAAATTTAACTTGCATGATGTTATTTCGTCTTCTTATATACATTGCTCACATACAATTGAGACATTTCTTCTTCATTGTTCTCATTATAATATACTTATTGTTAGAATGGTAAGGACATAACTTAGAATGCCATGTAATGTTAACAAGGAACATGTACCCAGTATGGAACATGTTTCGTGTTACGTACACTCAACATGTTTCATGTTACGAACATACGTATTTTCACAGGAAAATAATAATTATTCAAAGAAGAAAATAAATTTGATGGTAACTTGCATTTGGACGTTCAACAATAAAAATTAATAACTCGTGCAGAAATAATATTTGTTAACGTAATTTTATTTAAAAATTTAACTATTTGACTTACCTGTTACGTACTGTAAGAAAACAACATTGTTTAACTGAAAAACAAGTATTAATGTGATTATCTTTTGTTTGTAACAAAAATGTTTGGAAAATATGTTGAAATTGAAGTTTGCAAATTTCTATACTTTGTACTTTTCCAAATTTTTGAAATTTCCAAATATATTAATTTGCAAGTCTTTTAATTTGAGAATTTATGGGTTAAAAAAAATATTCAATTTAAAAGTTGGAAAATCTGTAAGTTTGTGAATTTTTAAATACTGAGCTTCTTATTTTTTTAATTTTCCAACTTTCAATTTTGTCAATTTGTAAATTTGTAATTCCTATATTCTTAAGCTTTGTAAATTTCCAAATTTCTAATTTTACAAGTTTACGAATTAACATTTATTTGTTCTTCTTAATTTTAAGCGTGTAAGTTTACAAATCTTAAAATCTGGGATTTCTACTTTTCTAAGAATCTAAATTGCGAAATATTAAATTTCAAAAATATGAACAATTTCATACCAGTCCTTCTGTCTCGTAATTACTGTACTCATTTGATTCACTCATCGCAATTATAATAAAATTTGATAAAATCTCAAACTGAAATAAAATAAACAATGGAGAGCTTGAAATTTCTTATTCTCCAAATTTAACATATCGTTCAAATGATTCCATAAAATTGAAATAACATAATACAAATTATTTTTAAAAATTTACCTCTCTTTAATTTTCTGAATATTTGCTACTGATTTGATATTGAAAAATTTGATATTGATTATGGAGTATGAAATTGGTTTTCCGCTATTGTTCTATGAGACTAGGTACAAATAGAAATTCCTCTGTCCAGTGATATATTTTAGTGGATTCAGATACGCGAAATCAATGTTCCACGTTAGTTAGAACAATGATTCTTGGTAATTGCCAGTTGTAATTGGTCGTGAGGACACCTTTGTCATTTGTTCGCGAACAACGGAGCCGCATTCTTGTTTTTCATCACCGGATGACCCACTTAACGTTATTAATCTGACGAATTCGACGATAAAATGTGAGTCTGCACGGATTTTCGGCAATGTTCGAATTAAGTTCGAAATTGATGTAACATATGTGCAGCCATTAAATATGCTTTGGAAATTTATGAGTTTGTGAAAATTTGAAAGGTTTAAAATCTTAAATTTAAAAAAAAATATAACATCTGATTTCACAATTTTAAATCCATGCCAGTAGATTTAGCACAATCCTTTCCCCATTTAAAAAAGTATATTATTTGGTTATTTTATAATCGAGAAATAATTTTCGTTTGAAAATCCATAAAGAAAATATAAATTCCTCTGGCGGTGTGATTAATTACGATGAATTTTCCGGGGATATTTTCAATAAAACTGTTCAAACATCAACAGACCGTGTTCGGACGGACTACACAGTTCTGGCAAACTCGTTTAATTCTCGCGCGACCAGCAAGCTCGTAAATTTGCATGCCTACAAATATTTATCGTTGACATTCGCCAAAGATTTGCACAAGTAATATCCGTCGACGAATTTTGATGAGCAGGTAAAGTGGACGGTTACGTGTTATCCCTGGGTTATTTACGGTTGCTCTTTAACGCATGCATCGTGTCGAAGGTGTTCAAATATATATTTTTTTCTCACTTTTAATTCAGAGAAATCTGCTTGTTTCTTGTCCCCTGATTTCGATTCATTGGAACACGTAGATATTTTGGAACGCGAAATGTTCGTGAGCTTGTCGAAATAATTTGCGTGGAATTTCACCGTATAGATGCACAAATACCGAAATAATTGCAGGTTAATGTTGACACATGGGTCGATATTGCATAACTGTGCAATGTTACGGATTTTTGTGGTTAATTATTGAATTTTCGTTGTTGCTACCGATATCTCATTTGCGTTAATATTATGATTGATATTTCGGAATAAACAGTGCCGTAAAGTCATGTGATTTCAAACAATTATTGTTGCAATAAGTGTAAGTCTTGTTAAATTAGTAATATTATATCTTTAATAAAATCAATTAGAATTATTCATTAATCTGTCTTTAAACTCTATTAAATATTATTATATCATTTGAAATTGATACTTTAGAAATGTTTGAGGTCATTAATTAATAAATATTTTACGTTATATTATGTAGGTTAAATGGGGGATTTCAAAATATGGAAAATCTGATGCATTTAACAGTATTAGAATATCACAAAATGGTACTTATTGTATACTAAATTGAAGTCTATAACTGTATTATGATTCTCAAAAGAAACATTTGAAAATGTGGTAATTGAAAGAATTTTACAGCAGTTAATTCAAATATATAATAATAAACATTTAATGCAAAATGAAACATCTTAACAATATACAATAACCAAAAATAAGAACTTTCCTGAAGCTGGTGAAGAGGAACGTTTTTTATCGAAAATTTTATTTCTAAAATTATACAATAAATAATTTAACTTTTTTCTAGAGTAAGTCACATTCTTTTGTAGTCTTCCAACTTGTATTTTGAACTAACGACTTAGAGCCTCGACAAATAACTTTAAGTTTAGTCTGCTATAAAATAACACAATCTCTTTTTTGTTACAGGTATGTCTACAATCTCTTACTTATTTCTCGTTTCTTATTTCTTCGCAAAGGTATGTATTCAAAGTAATATTGATGTAACGCATGAAAAACAGAGTTCGACAGAAATTTATTATTTTATGATTACTTTCCTTGTACATTGAAATCATGGTAATTATAAAAAATTAATTAATTAATCTTTATTGGAATGCATCTGCATTCATAAGTAATTGTCATCTGCAATCATAAATTAGTAATTTGTAACAATCAGTAAACCATATTCTACTAACAATATTAATGAATCGTTTATACAGTTATGCTCTTTGAACCTTAATCTCCAAATTGATATATCGCAAGTGTTATTTTGTGTTACTTTTATGTCATGAATTTCATGGTCAACCCTTACATGTTTTTAAATTCGGTAACTGTTTGCTCTGTTAATCAGCCATTTTCTATTAATAATATTAACGAATCTTTTATACAGTCATACTCTTTGAACCTTAATCTTTAAAATGATATATCACAAGTGTTATTTTTTGTTACTTTTATGTCATGAATTTCATGGTCAACCCTTACATGCTCTGAATCATGATAAACCTTTTCTTTAACTATGAAACAACCATTTTGTATTAATAATATTTGTAATCTATTTCAAATGAAAAATATTATGAATTATGTGTGTACTAATATTTTTCAAATTGATACAAATGTTATTTAACACCATTACACCATTAAATCGGGCCAAACCTTTTTATCTTTGAAAATTCACAAATATCCTGATGAATAGAAATAGGAAGAAAAGGTCCGTACAATATTCTTTATGCAAATTGCTAATGAACGTTATTCGTCACGTTGCTTGACAATTTAGTGATTTATCGATCATTCGTTTAACGTATCGCGACGCCCCTTTTCTCTCACGGTTTTTCAATTACATTCTAATGTAGAATTCCCTGATTCTGTAAATACGCCGCTTTAAATGGAACGGCCAGATGGAACACGTTCAATGGACGATTTAAACGTATCTCGACCGGTACATTTTCGCAATCAGAGCACGTTTCAACGGAGCGTTTTCAATAGAACTGTTCAAATACATTCTGACAGGGACATTTCAACTGTCTATGAACTTTTGGAACTCGTTTAACTTTTAGGATAGGCTTTCGTTCTCGTTGAACCGCGAGAATTTTATACGGGGGAACATTTTCCACGGCTAAACATGAAGATTCGCAAGAATTTCAACGGAGAGAACAAATTTTCCCCGGCCAAATTCAACGAAGTTAAGGCGGATACAAATTACTGTCACTTCATATCGGGCAACATGAACGCGCGTTGCTTAAAAAAGAACGTACGAAAGCTCGCTAAATCTGCTTCTGTTTTGCGACTTTTTTTCGTGCAGTTCGCCGAAAACGAGAAAACTGCGACGGTCCGTTTTGTTACACGACAAAATTTAACGCCATTTGTCGTACGGGTGATTCATTGCCATTGTGCAATTTTGAAGCTTTTGGTACTTGGAATTTTAATTTTTAGAAATGTTTGAAGTTTGGAGTTTTCAAATTTCAGGTAGAATTTTGGAATTTTTTGAACATTTAGATTCGAAACTTTTAGATTTTTTGACTTTAGAATTTTAGAAGTCTTAGATTTTTCAATTTTAGAATTATGGGATTTTTAGTTTTTCCGATTTTAGAATTTAGGAACTTTTAGATTTTTTGACTTTAGAATTTTAGAATTTTTAGATTTTTCAATTTTGGAATTTTGAAATGTTGAGATTTGGAGATTTGGAATATTTAGTTTCTGCGATTTTAGAATTTTAGAATTACAATTTTAAAATTTTTAGAATTTTTAACTTTTGACTTTGGTAAAACATAGTGATATCAGTTTATAAAGTACAATAATATGAATTTATCAATTTCAATGATATAAATAGTTAGTAAAATATTTATTAAAGAATTAACATTAAAATTATATATTTATACAAAAGCAATGACAAAGTTTATGTTAACTTCATTGATATAAATAATAAATTAATGTCTTATGAGCAAAAAAAAAGTCGATTATACCTTCGATACAATCAATCCAAAATACTGAAATAATAATCATGGATAGTAGCAATCATTAATAAATAATATTTAATTAATATTTACGAATTTGGAGATTTCACTCTTTCAAATTTAAGTTATCTAAAAATGTCCAAATTAGAAAATTAAACATTCGAAAATATGTAAACTTGAAAATGAATTTGAAAATACTACAATTTAGAAACCTAATTTTTAAGTATACCTATAGGTGCTTTTTTGAACGAAGTTTACGAGTGTGCGTATAATTTATCATTAAAAAAAATGATTCTTTTCAAAACAGAATTTTACCCACATTCAAGCAATAATTTTTCAAACATGACTTGAACGCGGAGAATATCGACTACTTTAAATACGATTTCTCGTTCTCCGTCATTTCCATTCAAAATTCAGCGAATAAAAGCATTTCGAACGACTGCTAACAGATCTTGTTGGCGCTCAAAACCACGTAATTATGTTTATACGCTCGAACGGGAAGCGAAAGTTCACGATGAAAGTTGCACGAGAGTTTCAAAAACAAAAAAAAAAAGTTACCGCCTAATAATCCGCGAATTTATAATTAAAATGCTATCGAGCGTGCTAGCATTCGAGCACCGATCCATTTGTTAGAAACGCTTCGAAACGAAAGGCACTTGCGTTCGCGTTTCCCTGAGTATTCTCCATCGAAAATCCCATTGAATTAAATCGTGCAACACAGAATCGGTTATTTTCCAGCAAGATTTTTCACGTTATTAAAGCGGAAGCACATTTCAATTCGCAATTCGTGCAATCACAATATGTTGCAAAATAACTGAACGTTTATAGATATTTTATTTTATTTTAAAACGACAATTGTGTGGGGATAGCAAGGGGTCATCTTTATGGTACGGTGAAATATTCGAAAAATCATTTATAAACTGGTACTGTTTTCCCTTTTGTTAGGGAGTTTACATTGTGTCAGTAACTGGTGCTTGTAGCTTTGTCGGTGGGTAGTCGAATTTTTGCGTTTTTTGCATTGTTTGTACCACCGGGTCTATTGTTGGAAAAAGAAGGCAAGAAGGGAAAGAAGCCATTTTCTTTTAAAAATCTTCAAATTCCTATACTTTCAAATCCTTACATCTACAGATCCCTACGTCTTCAAATCGCTATATCACGAAATTCTTACATCCCCAATTCCCTACATCCCCAAATCGCCACGTCTCCAAATTCCTACACCCTCAAATCTCTACATTCCCAAATTCTTATATCCCCAAATCGCCACGTTCCGAAATTCCTATATCCTCAAATCTCTACATTCCCAAATTCCTATATTCCCAAATCGCCACATTTCCAAATTCCTACATCCTCAAATTCCTACGTTCCCAAATCGCCATATCTCCAAATTCCTATATCTCCAAATCTCTACATCCCCAAATCTCTACGTCCCTATATCTCTACATCGTCAAATCTCTAAACCCCCAAATTGCTGATTTTCTAAGTCCCCAGGTTCACAAATTCTTAAATCCTAAAATTTATACATCTTCCAATCCCTTCCTCAAATGCCTATATTCCTAAATTTCTAAAACCTCAAATCCCTGAACCCCCAAATCACTAACTCCCTATTAAAAATAAATACGTCCTCAGAAAATATAAAATTAAACTTATGTTATTACATTTAGCTTAGTAATCGTATTTGAACTTTATCGTATTCTTTACATTTTTTATCTACTAATGTATTGCTTTTATTTCATCTTTTACCGTTCACAACTCGTAACTCATAAGCCAGCAGAATGTGCCTTAACGGAAAATAAGAAACGTGAGCCGATCTTCAACGGCAACGTGAACCCACGTAGTCTGCAGCTGCTGCTAACAATCTATAAGCAATTTAACTCTTCTGTTACAAACTACTATCATGAACGTGTACGCAGGCATCTCTCTGTTTTTATCAGAATCAGTATAATTTTAATTAAAATTAATACATGAATAATTCTTGAAATACTCGTGTGAGGAGGATGTTGAAAACAGTGTCATAACTAGAGCGATTAAATCGAACTGAAAATACGATTTGAAATTCAAGTAGAATTTGTAGGATAAATATTACAATCTTTTCGTAATTGTTTCATAATCTCCAGTAGTTTGAGAAATCTTCACAGTATTTTGAGAAGACTTTGTAATATTTTACGAAGCCTTCAGAATATTTCAGCAAACCTTCACAATCGAGAAACCAAATTCAATATTCCTGAAAACGAAGTTGCACGTAGAAAAAACTTATACCACGTTATAACCGTAATTTTTCACACAAGTCTGTTTTATCGTTGTACCGCCTATGTGTTATATCACCGGTAGCAAAACATTTGAAATTACTACACTGCTTATACACTACAGATTGACAGGGAGCGGGAAAACATGCAAAAACCACGACGACACGTAAAATTACTTATTGACCATGATGGCTGCCATCGTAACTTTATTTTCCGTCGGAAAATCATAAAAGGTAAAAAACGTTTGGGCGCTTTCAAATATTCCTTTCGCGTCCATCAAAAATTCAATTGCGGCATTTCGCCGAAAAGTTTTTCGGTAAGTTCATTCAATTTCCTGATGTACACAGAGTGCGCGTGACCCCATGCACACGCGGCACGCTAGATTGCGCGTGCACACGCATTGTGAACGCGTACCAGGCAGTTAATGGCCGGTGTTCGTTAGCAAGTGGAGCTCGACGAGAGAAGAGCACTTGCCGGGACCCCTTCAGCACCGGAGAAAAGCTTGCAGCCTCTGCTCGTGACATAAAAACACCGATTGCCACGCAGAAGACACGCGTGTACTCGTTCATTTTCACCGGGCTAATTAATCGTTCTTTTGTTAGGTACTAGACGGACCAGTTATTTCTGGCTGAGTTCGTTAAAAATGCTAGACCGGTGATGAACGGATTCAGGGCACCGAACAATTCGCTCGTATGAACGGTATTTAGTAATTTTAAATTTAAGATCTCCAATTTGAAAATATAATTTCTGAAATTTGTGAAGTTGCACATTTTGAAATATAGAAAATTACACATTTTTGTACTTGAAAATTCCTGTATTTACAGTGCTTTCTATTTCAAATCCAAATCTTCAAATTTAGAAATTAGGTAATTTTGCAATCTTGCAAATTTGAAATAACAAGCTTTTACGGTTAGAAACGTAGAAATTTATGAATAGGGAAATATCAAAGTTTAAGACTTAAAAATGTAGGAATTCAGAAATGTGGAAAATTGGCAAATTGTAAATTAGAAAATTCAGAAATTGTAGAATCTTAGTTCTCTAAATCTCTAGATACATATACATGTATACGTAGATCGGTAGATCCCTAGATCCTTAGCTTGCCCGATCTCTAGATCCCCAAATCCCCAGATTTCTACATACTTAAATTGCTACAACTCTGGATCTTTAAATTTCTATATTTTTATACCCTTATATCCTTATAGGCCGATATCCCTATATCCTCATATACCTATATCCTTATGCTTATACTGTATACTTATATTTTATACAATTTACACCTTTACAATTTCCACCCCTTTATACCCCTATATCCCTATATTTTATATCTCAATATTCAAAAATTCCTACGTCACAAATTTTTATATTTCAAATCTGTATATCCCAAATCCATATATCTGTATACATATATGTATTCACAGAATCCTATATCCTACTCGTAACACGTAACGTACAAAATAGAATTATTCCATAACTTTTGAATAAACCATTTTTGAAGCTGCATTTATGACATTTTTAAAAATTTATACTCGTAAAATATACCAGCAACGTTTTACGGGAAACAATGATGACGTGTATGCAACAAAACATGGATCATACTACACGAAATAATTAAAATCAAAGCACGAAGTTCAATTGAATTTCCCGTGAACATTGATGAAAAACATATTACGATATTTCCGATTTATCATCGCCATTAACAATCAGACATACCCCACATTTCTTTTCCTTTGATCAACGCTGTTTCCTCTCGAACGTGAATAAATTCATTTTCCATGGCGGGAATAAATTCCCCACTGGCTCGACGATGTTAATTCGCTCGACGGACACGAATGCCGTTGCATTCAGCATAAAACACAGCACGGAATTGCAAGCTGGCCGCGAAAATATAAGTATGGTCGAAGGACACGGCAAGGAGCGTAGATTATAATGGAGGTACGTATAATGAGTTTTCTTCTCGACCCGATTGTTTTGCCCCGAGTAATTTCCCCGTCCTCGTGTTTGTTCACACGTACGCGCGTAAACATACACGCGAGCGGGCAAAGGATGCGTGCACGCGTGACAGCGAAGCCGGACAAAGAAAAACCGGGAACTCATCGCGCTGGCTGGTTTATACGTAATGAGTAATGCAGGTAATCACCATTATTTTTAAATCTCATTAACGGCCGCGCGTGTACGTTATTCTCCGCGGCCGAACGAACACACGTGGGACTATACGGTCTACCCTTCGGTTTAACAACCAACCCTTCGTTGCTGTTTGTCTGCTACCCTTCCATCTTTAATTTCCTTTCCACTTTCTCGTTTGTCTCTTGATTATCGCGTTTTTGCATCTCCGTTCTGTTTTCATCTTTCCTCGCTTTTTTCCTCCCCTTGAGGTACATTTCTCTCCGTTCTTTATTATCGCGATCCTGTCTTCTGCTTCTTTGTGCCCCGATTTACCGTTTCCTGTTCCTGTAATTATTTTATTTTACCTTTGCTCCTTTTTCTTCTCTGTTTACCTTACACCTTTCTCCCCTCCTCGTATTTTACGGGTTCATTGCATTTTTGCGATTTATACAACTTATTTCCTTCCACGTTTTATTCCTTTTTCTGCTGTTTTATACGCTGTATTTTATTGCGATATTTACGCGTTCCATTTATTGCATTCATTTTCTTCTATCCCCTTGCACCTGTTCCTTTATTCGATACCTTGTTCGTTTCCTGTTTAATTGTATGCTCTCTTGCTATTTCCTTTTATTGTCTTCCTTTCGAGCTAGTTTCATTGCTTGCGTTTTTTCTTCCTCTGTTCTTGTAATTCTTCTTTATTCTTGGACAAATTGTTTACAGAATTCTCTGGACTTATTTAGATACATGTTAAATGTTCTTTTATATATTTCGTGGACATCTTACATTTTACAATATACTTTTAGAACATGTCTTGCAATATATTATTAATATATTTATTAAATTATATTTGTGGTATAATTTTTTCAATTGAAAAACTGCATCCTTCATTTCTCACATTAATAAGATTAATATGCTAACCAATATGCCTGGCAACCCTAAAAGTTTGCGTTGGTCATATTTAATAACATTAATCCGAAAGTCAAGGTTGTATTAAATATCTAATTTGTCCATAATTCTCTATTAATCTATAATGATCTACTTGTTAGCTATCAAATTTTCTTGTTTCAAAAACGATCGTTTGTCTATTTATGTAAGTCCTGAAAATTAGTTTACATGCAAATCTAAATATGTATGTTAATACATTTAATTCTTTTTACACATTTGTTCTTTACACAATAAAAACTAGTATTTAAAGGATCATAATTTTTAGCCTAGAACTCAGATTAATAAAAACAGAAGGGGTTGGTATATTTATGCAACATCTGAAAAGTAGTTTACATGCAATTCAGTTAAACATTTACATTAATATACCCAATTTTTTTTACACAATTTGTTGTTTACACACTACAAGTTAGTCTCTCAGGAACATTGATCATGATTTTTAGCCTAGAACTCAGATTAATAAAAGCAGAGAGAGTTGGTATATTAGCGCAACGCACTTTAATACAATCCGATAGCTTTTTATTGCCCCTACATTTTACCCCGTTTGATTATTTCACCTGCTTTTCCCTTCTATTCTCTTCTGTTTTATTATATTCTTTCGCGATCAGTTCGTTCTTTGCTCTTCATACCCCTTCGACGTCGTCGTCCCGCTGAAACAGGGTGTTCTGAACGAGTTCACCGGGCTAGGGGTTCTCCCGTAAGGGTCGACCACCTGAATCTCGTTGCTTAACACAAGTGTGCAACGATATTAAACGCGTAAATCTCGATAATGAGTAACCGGTGCTTCAGCAATAAAAGCAGCGGCGCTCTGATTGGTAATTTTCGAATTACCGTCGTGAAATTGAACGTACGAATATCCGGATGGAATCTTGCTTTGCCGTTTATTGAAACCCGAAACACGTTATCAGCGGCTTTTCAGCTCAATTGAATTTTTTGCTAGTTACATACTTTTCTCTGTGGATCCCCATTTATGCTTTTGAGGTCGTACATCGCTTTCCGCTGGGAGGCTAATTGAATTTCCCTTTTTCTTTCTTTTATAATTGCTGTTTCGCGTGAAACGTACGATGTGTGGTTTAAATTCGTATGAGGAATTTCTGAAGTGATGAACCAATAACGTATAGCGGATATTAATTCGACGTTTAATTCCTTTACCTTATCGCTTGCGGGTATTTTTCACCTCATTTTCTGCCTTTATCGCGTTTGTGTTCCGTTCTGTTTTAAAATAAACTTCCGTCGTATTAATTGAGTCATATCGAAGTATGTTTCGAGACTTTACACGTTTTTGTATCTCCATAAAAGGTGTATTTTTACTGAATCTGATTTCCTGTCCGGAAAAATTGGTGGTATTTGTTTGAATTCTTTTTCATGTTTAATGTACTGACTTTCCATTACAGCTTTGATTTTTGAAAGCATCTGTTTGGAAATCGTAGAAAAAGCGTTATTAAAAATTTCTGCGTACAGAGACCGATTAAAAGTGTATAGAAGCAATTTTCTCTAAAACCATTGCATGTAATGGAAAATTTTGCAATCTCACATCTTTTTTTCTTTTTTTAACGGAACGACTGTAAAATAGTTAACTCTTCAACTTCATTAATATATATAATACGGATATTATCCAAAATAATATTTTTTACAGCGGTAATTAGATGAATTAACACAGTATATAATTAATTCCTGATCTTTTAAAGCATTAGAAAATTTTCGTTATTTAAACTGTCATAATTTCTTCGATTATACTGCAAATAAAATAAACTACAATATAGTTCAACAATACATAAATGACGACAATAGAATAATAATTCATACATTTGGTACGATAAAACCTTAAAAAAATAAAAAGAAAGAAAAATCTGTAATAAAGAGAAAGGAAAATAAAAGCAGTCAGAGGAGAAGAGAAAATATAGTAAGATAAAGAAATGAAAGTAGGTAAATAGAAAAAAAATTAATCGGAGAGAGTAAAGGTAAACTGAAACGAAAAAATATCGTGTGAGAGAGAGATAGGATGGAAGACAAAATACCAGAAAACTGGAGAAATGAATGGCGAATTAGGAACTAGAAAAACAAGATTCATAATAAAAATCAAAAGTTATAAATGAAAAGAAGTGGTATTATCTCTGAATTAATATTACTATCTCTATTAAATAAGTTTTTATCAAAATGCTTATGAATGGTCCCGTGTCGTTTAATTCTCTTTATTGCGATTAATTCTTAATAATCCGAACTTTTAAGCTCTACGCAATAGAAGAAAAATATATTTAATACTATTAATGCAATGTTACGGAATTATAAAATGGTCTGCTACGAAGCGAATTATATACAGGAAAATATTAAAAACAGGAAAACATACTTCACTAAATAAATAACATTCTTGTAGCGGTCAAAAGATGTTTCTACGGTGTCTCATAGGGTAAATAGTTCACAACATCAACATTCTGTAACATAAGCCATCATATTTGTGTATCAGAAGAAGTTTTAACGCCTTTGATTTCTATTTTCAGTGTTGCACTTTCTACTATTTGCAGCGTCTGCAATATTTAACGTCGATTAAATAACGCAGGGAACTTTATATCGTTTGAAATTCTAATATTTATGTGGACTGTAAGTTGAAGAATTGTTTAACATTGGTCCTTTCTATTAATTTTTAATGGTGTCCAAACTGAACTGCGTGTCTATATTTGATGTTGTTCCGAAGTGAACATCTTCATGTCTATGTATCTGATGTTCCGAAGCGAACAACCTCGTGTCCGTTATGTGTCTATTTGTTCGATTGCTTATTTCACAAGATGAAGGCTGTGGGCGTACAACTTTTACGAACAAAACCGAGGGAACAGCTCCTATTTTCTAATGGATACACAAATTAGGGAAATGAAAAACCGAGTGACAGCGGTGGATCTATTCTCCAAAAAATGACTGTAGCAAGTAACAAAACCAAGCTATACTTCTACATAAACAGGAAACTGCAAATAAAGTACTACTAAGATCAAGGGTTCTGGTAACCAGATGTGAATAATAATAAACTAAAAACACTCGATAGAATGTAACGACTCCTTGGGCTACGGATAAAGAACCTATTGATTTGAACCAATACAAAGTGTCCGCAGAAACTAAATACGATAAATTGGTATATAGATAGAAACTTGGATCGAGATCAAATCCTCAGCTGTGGTATTGTATTCTAAGATCTAACACACCGTTTTATTTTTATTCGGAAGATAAATTTGTCTTACACTCGATGACGTAAGCGTCTGTTGGAGTGTATATCCTTCCGGTTCGAGTAGTTGTTTCGCATGTTCAGCGGATGACCACGACGTGCAAGCAAGTCAATGAGGCAAACAGAGCAAAAGCAGGGATAGAAGCACGCGAGCAAGCAAGTAACAAGGATCAGCGTAAATGCAAGAGCGCGGCGAAGCTTTATCCGGTTAATTAACTAGCGGGAATTGCTGGCTTCTACGATACGCATGAATTTACTGCCAATTTCCAGCAATATTCTCAATTAGGATTGAACGCGTTGGCGCAAATTGTTACGGCCTTCGCCGACTCAATCAGCAGTCGATCGCTATGCCAGAAATTCACGCGTCCCCGCTACGATTTCGATTAATAAATCCTCGATTTCGTCGACTCGTATACCGGACGAGGGCCCATGATTCGCTTTATGACATGCTGAATTTACTCGCTGACAAACTATGTTTATCTTCCCTAGGGCAACGCGCTTGAACAGTTCTCTGGACAGAGAAGGAGACCTAACCGCGCAATATCGCATACCCGTTTACGAACGAGTATCTTATATGTGTATACGTGTGTGTACGAGTGTTCCACGCTGAATCTGTTCATCAGGATTAATGCGTTCAGTTTTGAAACGATTATCGGGTTATTGCACGCGAGCAAATCGCGGCTCGTTCGCGTGTTCCATCGCAATTTCGTCATTTAGGTTTAGGAAACTCCATTGTCTTTCAACGTGTTTACAAAGCGTACTTTGTTTTTTATGCTGTTGACACAATATCTTCAACGCAGATTTGCAGTTGTTCATGATCCATTTATAACGTGGCGAACTCTATTTGTTAGAAGAATTTGATTTACTAAAATGGGCGAAAATGGACGATCTGTTATTTATCCATCGTATGAAACATTATTTAGGACATCAATTTAAAAAAAATCGGAGTTGTCCCAGTTTTATTATAAATGACTCATATTGCAATAATGTTTGTTATACACTTTAGAACACGTATACTTTTTATTGTAAGTATTCTAGTTCTGCATTACATTTAAATTTTATTCACAGAATAATCATAAAATTTTCTTCATTGAATTTCAAACTTTGAATTCATGTAACATACGTAATTACTATTTTCTGGTACATCTGTACCTTTGTATTAAACTTTCTGATCATAGTTTAAACTTGATCGTAGTTTCCTGAAATTATGTACCCGCCACGTTAAAATCATAGAGGAAACATTTGCGTAGTGATCCATGTCAAACTAAATTTGAAACTTCGAAGTTTTAATCGATTCGAATGTTTTGTTGTACAAGAGTGAGAAAAGTGAAGGATTATTTATGAAAACCCGTTTCTTCGTTTATCGACTCATCTACTGATAAATGTCCAGCATTTTCTCGAACTGACGTTTTCCGGGCAGCAACGATAATCGATTGGCATGCACGCACCAGCGGCGACGACGAAAACCGGAGCGGAAAAGTTCCGGACACGGTTGACGGCGCGGTAATATACGGAAACGCGGCAAATACTAAAAATTGCAACTCGGTAAAAAGCTTTAAGTGGAAAGTTTGCAAGCAGTGAGCGTCTTCGTCGACTCGGCTGAGTGCCTGTCCCGGCAAACCGTGAGAGAACCACCCCCTATTTCGCCAGGGACCGGCGAACACCGGGATAAATATAAACAACTCAACTTCCGAGACTGGTCTCGGTGACATAATTTAATACACACCGCGAAGTTGCGCGGTTAGCCATCCAAGCCAGAGGTTTGTATTTAGGTTAGTGTCCGTGGAAATTTCGTCGTGGACGACTTTCCAGAAACTCCGCTTTTCCAACATTTCGTTCTCATCTGAGACCCCAAAGAGACTGGGACGGAAGTGGCTTCTGAAACACGATACACCTAATGCGTGATGTGTGGTGTCTGCGTCGACCTGATGAAATGATTCTAATTTCTGTTTCTGTCGAAAAACTTTGCGGTATACAAAGAAATTAAAAGTTTTACAAATTGAAGATAAACAAGAGTAATATTATAGTAAATATGGTTGAATATGGTAGGACTATAGGGTTCATTTATGTAGGATCCTTAACCTCTTATTCACGCGCCACTATAGTGGCTTCAGCGAATGTCATCGTAGATTACATAGCACCACAGTGGCTCACTCTACTGACTGGTTTTCATATGTTTTGATCCGCACTTTTTTGCCTTTACCACGTTTTATAAGGGTAATAATAAATCCCAGAAAAGTACATTACATGTAAATAAAAAGTAACGTCAAGTATAGTCAAGATTTATTATAATCTATGTAATTAGCTGTATAGTAAAATGATTAAAAATAGAAATTTTGCGAAGTTCTTGAATATCTTCGAATATTAAAATGTGCAATTTTATCTGAATTTTTCGTGATGTGCAAAATTCTTGTTCAATTAATGGCGTGTATACACGTCAGCGATAAAAAATACGTGTCGCTGTAACCCATCCTGTTAATAATGATCCATAACGTATAAAAAGTTATTTAAAAGTGCATATGTGGTACTTGAACAATGTAATATATACTTTTTTAGTTAACGGTTATAATTATCGTATATTTAAAATGGTACACAATCGTCAATTTTACTTGTTAATAACATATTTGCTGTTTATATAGCATCTATTTATATAACGTCAATTTTTAGTACTTATAATTAACAGTTCTGTTTTGTTACCGGTAAACATACTTGTTTCCTGAAATATTTTATTACAAATTTTGTCAGTGTACCACTGGCCATAAATTTCTTTAGGACATTACTGACCTATGTGATAAACGAGGTGATTAGTTGGGGTAATTTATGTGACACACTAGTTGGCACTTTTAAACCCAAAAAGCTCATTTTGTGGTGGGTTTATTTCACCCATTAAACCGTATGATGATACGGGGTTAGAAAATTACTGTTCTCTACATAAATTAAGACTAATTTTCAAGCATAACACAACTCTCCATTATGCATAAAAGTTTCAGCTTTTGGTATTTTCTTTCCATGTTATTTCATTTGTAAAATTATAGCCTTTCTGTTATAGATTACGTCGAATTTTTCATAATTTTGTTCATAATTTCGAACAATGAACACATTCAGAAGTAATAATATCTTTCAAAACTAACAAAAAATTCAGAACTAATACGTAATTTTTGTTAACAGAGAATTTTTAATCTTACTGTGCCTACTTTATAAGTACAAAGTTTCATAAAACCTGATAAATATTTTATATCTACCATTAAAACTTTAATACTGTTTAATTGACTGTTGCATCGGTAGCATTTAAACCTTCAATTTTTTAAATTATTAGCTTGAGAATATATACGTGTATACATAATAATATATTTGAATGTTTCAGTATTTAAAACTATTATTTTCGACAGTTATAGTATTTAAGACTATTATTTTTATCAATATATTTAAAACTATTATTCTGAAAAGTTGTGATTGAATTTATTACAACAGTAAACTTCAATACCTAAAATATTTATTGTTTAAAGTTTTAATACATAAAATTTGTATATTGGAAAGTTTCGATACTTAAATCTGTTACTTTGAAGAGAATTAATGTTGCAAATTCATTATTTATTTTTTATCTACACGTAAAAATGTCTGAAGCATGAAAATCTGAAGTAGTTTGTGCGATATTTTTATAAAATCATAAAAAATTATTAAAAAAGAAACATTAAAAAGGATAGTTAAGTGCCCAGCTGCTTACGCAATAATTAAATCCAATATCATCGATTATTTATTCACGCTTTTAGCGAAGTTCATCGAAAAACGACGATAAAGAAGATAATAAGCTCGAAGTAAAGGCTGAAATTTCATTCAGTAAATGCCAGTATACTTTTATTGTAAAGGTATTATATCGTTCAAACTGTTGTAAAGTTTCGCAACCAACTTTAGCGAACTGTCGAGCCAACGTGTAATCTTCACCATCCCGTTCCCCATGCTTTTCGATCGCAAAAAGTAAGGATTCGTGGATTAAACGTGGAAACTTTGTGATCCTTTCAACATCGCGTGAAGATTTCTGGCGAAGATGCAACAGGAATAGAAAAAAGATTATCGTTTCTAATGTTGCTATACTTTTGTAAATAATAGTAAACAATGTACTTATGTAAAAAATCAAAGACATTTGCAAATTAAAATTTAATAAAATTTAGATTTAGATTAAGATTTAATTTAGATGCTGATTTAGATTAAATTTAAAAAGACTTGAAAATTAAGGTTTTGCGTACATGGTTAAATGAAACGAATTTTATTTCTGAAATTAGAAATTTCAACAGAAAATTTGAAAAATTGAGAATTTGGAAATTTAGAGATTTAGAAACTAGTTAATTTACACATATAAAAGGTTAGTAATCTATTTTGTCTTTGAAAATTTTCTAATTTAAAAATTTGTTGAATATCAAAATTAACAAAATTTTAATGTTTGAGCTAGATACATGAAATCCTGGAAAATTGAAAATTTAAGGAACTTACGAATTTATAATATAAATTTATGAATTTGTGATCAAAAAAATTTGAAAACATGATGATAGAAAATACGAAAATATGAAAATATGAAAATGTGAGAATATGATAATATGAGAATATGAAAATGTCAAAATGTCAAAATATAAAAATATGAAAATTAGAATAATTTGAATATTTAATCATTTGTAAGCACAAAAATGTTATTTATATATAGCCAAGTTATATGTGTGTCCTCAGCCAAAAGAAGTCCATGTAGCACTCAAGTATGCATATTACCGTGGACCCTCGCATAAATCAACGCGTTAAATCTAATCATTCCACTTTTCACGCGTAAAATCATGGTGGATACATTATTCCGTCTGAACAGAGCGTGCATAAATGCGTTTTGCGAGACCACATTGTTCCACTTGCTTCGTCGAAGGTAATGTAAACAGGGCAAGAAAAATAGTGTGCAATTAGAGGGGGCTGGAAACGCGGCCTTGTCTCATCTCGCATTTCCAAGTAGAACAGCATAAACTTTTCCAAGCGGGGAGGTCATAGCCTCGAGCGAGACAGGCTGTCCAGTTGGAATAAATTTAATCGCGATAAGATCAGCCACCCTTTTATTCACGGCGAGATATACAAGCATTTTAATGAGGCTAGCCACCGAAAAATACTTCCGTTTAAATTTGTCCTCTCACCCGGTGATCTCGCAGCCTCTCTTCCCCGCGATATCTCTCTATTTCTTTCTTTCCTTTTCATTTCGCGTTCTTTTCCTCTTCTTTTTTTTCGACCAGCTGGCAAATGGAACCTGCAAATCTCCAGGCGTTTGTAACACGTGCGAGCGACAGTGAATTGTACGTGCATCGTTCATGCATGTGTATTTGCATAATAGACGAGCGTACTGCGAAGCTATATGTAACTGCAACACGTGTACCGGGCGTAAAAAACCGTCGTTTAAGAAAGTTATCGCGTTTTCCATTTTATTTCCCGCTTTTCCCTGTTTCTGTAATCTGATGATTTTGTGCCCTGTGATTTGTAACGCTAACAAATGTTTGCAGACCTTATCATTTTTTTGTGGACGAAGTTGCAAGTTGAGTTTCGATTCGAGCAATTTTAATGAAGCACTTTTATGCGGATCGATACTTTCGAATTCTTCTTTCAGAGTTTGGTAGATGGCAAGTCTTTGTTGACTTTTTATATTTTTGGAGTTTAAGGAATTATGTCACTGCATTATATTTGCGTATTTTATATACTTATTTTATATTTGTAGATATGTTAGGATAGTGTCTTCTTGCAATTTTCAAAGCAAACTTGTTGATCATAATTATGTGTATATTTAACTGTTTTATTTAAATGTATAACTGTATTTATATTTAATTATTTTATTTAAGTGTATGAATATGTATGTATTTCAATCTATAGCTATAATTAAATTGTTTTATTCAAATCTATAACTATTTAACTATTTTATTTAGATCTATAACTATATATTTAACAATTTGATTTAGATCTATAACCATAAATTTAATCGTTTTATTCAAACCTACAATTACTTATAAATTTGTTACCAACCTCATAATGCCAAAATTAACAAAATTTCAAACAACGATTAAATATAAATCAAATTACTGCAATTTAATGATGTCATTAAACTCGAAGAAGGAATATCGATAGGGAAGAAAAATATCCCGACTAATCATCTCAGAAAATACTGTTCGCCATAAAATATTAGGTGACCTCATTTTCCAATCTCAATTTTAACAATTCACATCGTTAAAATAATATAATTGAATAATAAAAAATGAAAAGAATTGGTATTGTAATAATGAAATTAATTTGTCTCCAGTTTGAACAATCGAGACTGCGTGTGCATCGTATAGAAATGGTTGATGTTATTCTCACGATTACGATATAATTAAAATCGCATGGCGAAACGGATTTTTCCCCGATTACGACGAATTCTGTTGCGATCACGCGTGAAGCTTTCGTGACAGTTGTCGCGTATTAAATTTGTTACGATCTGAAAAGCAGATTGCGTTCGCAAAACGCGAATATAAATGCTTGGTCCAGCGAAATGCGGTTTTAAATCGCGTTCCTATCTTGGTTCGCGCGTTATCTTTGTTTCCGATCTTCATCGTGCAAATTAAAAGCGCACACTGCGACGTGATTTGTTGCCGTATAAAAAAAATTATTGCATCGCGATACGTTTTCGAATTATCCGATACAGACATTTGGAAAACGATACGATATTTCGGTTGAAATTCGGCTAACAATGCTGCGTTATATGCTGATTTAAATAAACGTTACTTTAAAACCGTTTGATAAATTCGACGTGAAAATTGATTACGTTAAATGCGCCCATTAGCTCGTGGTTTGTTCAGAAAATTAATTTCGGTTGGACTAAATAAATTGTAACAATATTTTTGATTTGATATTTCAATTTTAGCGAATTAATTATGGATGAAATGATTATTTTGTTTTTTCCCGTGTGTTTTGATTCGTTATTAAACTTTCTTTATAATATATAATTAATTTATAGTAATTGTATCATCATATATACTTATAATATATTATAACTAATAAATAATTAATTGTAGAGGAACTATCGATAAGATCTTTTTGGCTCATATTCAATTTTTGTTTTATTAACTTCATTATACGAAAAGTAAGATCACGAATAATATATTTTATTAATAGTATTAATAATAATATATAATTCATTTTTTGTTACATAACTTTTTCAACATTTAAAAACGATGATATTAAGAAAATACTAAACAAACATTAAATATTTCCCCTAACGAATATTAACAAAAATGGCTAAAAATAAGAATATAATTTCAAATTCATTCTTATTAATAATCAATCAATAAAAAAAGTAATATTTCTAAATATTAAAAATCTAATAAAAAATAAATTATTTTAGATATATTTAATATTAATGTTACATAAATACTTACAATAATTATTCTTATTGATATTACCGCTTTAAATTTATTAACATTAAACCTTGCTTATAAATAATATTTAATATTTATATAATAATAAATAATCCTAAAACAGCCTCACAATCAGAAAAAACTAAATAATATATAAGAAATATAAATTAATTCAACAATTATTCTTAAATTTGATACAACAAAAAATTCCAAACTAAATATATTAAAAACTACTTATTTAAAAATATAGATGATAAAATTGACAAAATTAAAATAAAATGGAGTATTATTAATAACCAAATTGACAGTGTTGAAATCATAAATAATTAGCAATGCATATTATTGTAATGAACAAAGTGTCGCAAATAAAATCGAGTTTTCTCAAGGGGTTAATTGGCAGAAAATTCGAGCTCGTCCTATGTTCCGACGTTATTAACTTTTAAATCCGAGAGACCGGTAGATATATCGCTTAAACGTCCTTCGATCGTTCTTTCCTTGTAGACGAAGGATGTACCGAAAGGAAGGATAAGGGAAAGAAGTAATGAAGAAGGAGGAAAAATCTTTAAATTAATGATCCTACGTGCTTAAACGACGGTAAAGAAAAATGACGTCGCTCCTTTTCCTCTGAGCTCCGCCTATCTTCTCGCTCGTTACATCCCTTAGCCGATCGCGACGACATGACAGAACGAGCCTTCTAGACTCTAAAATGACGAAACGACCGAACGCGAAGGGAAAAGAGTAAGAAAGTAAAACGGAAATTCGCCCTTTTCTTCGACATCTTTTCTCGCAACTATCCTGCAAAGGATACGGAAAAAAAGATAGAGTTTACTCGAACGAGTTATCTCATCAAGATAAGACGTGAAACAAAGGCAGGACCGAACGCATACAATTACGAGGGGGTTGCAGGGGTACGAAACGCGAAAATGGTCGGGAAGGATTGTTTTTATCGTCGCTGCTACGACTCCTTCCCTTTAGCCGTGTATTAGAGGACAGGAAAAAAGAAGTTTAGTCACTCGAGGAAGCGGAAAATCTTTGGGGAGAAGAATCCTCGAGCTCCCTCGTTTTCTCGTGCTCCTTGCGAAATGCCAACTTTAAATTGTGACAGTTCCTTTTATCGCCCCTCGTAACCGTTAAAGAAGTGTCTCGTGCGACAGTGATCCTCTCTCCTTTCGTTGCTTTTTATTTACCGTGCTCCTCGGTGAGATATGGTCAAGACACCGTGTCCCGATACCAGATTTTCAAATCATAAACGATATTCTTCCTGTATTGTCTTTTCGCTTTCATGAAATAACATACGCTATTGAGTAATAATTTTGACTAATTTAATGCACTAAATTTACACTGGAAGCTAAGCTTACTGATACGAGATTTCAGATCGTTATGAAGGACATTTTCCTACATCGTCTGTTCAATTTATTAAATACTGGGTAATCGTTATATTGTAATTGAGAAGTAAACTTTTGACTATTTCACTGAACTAGATTTATATTACCAGAGCAAGTGTGCCAATTCAAAATTTTTAGATAACTATGCAAAAAATTTTGCTACATCGTCTGTTCAATTTATTAAATAAGGGGTAGTCGACATACTGCATTTGAGAAGTAAATTTTTGACTAATTCAATGAACTAGATTTATATTGCCGGAGCAAATGTTCCAATTCAAAATTTTTAAACAGTTACGAATGACATGTTGCTGCATCATGTGTTGAGTTTATTAAATAACGTATAATCGTCATACTGCAATTGAGAAGCGAACTTTTGACTAATTTAATTGACTACATTTATATTGACAGAGTAAATGTTCCAATTTAAAATTTGTAAATAGATGCGAATGACGTCTTGCTGCATCGTCTGTTCAGTTCATTAAATACAAGGTAATCGTCATACTGCTATTGAGAAGTAAACTTGAGACTAATTTAATAAAGTAATTTGCATTGCTAGAGTAAGTGGTAAAGTAGGTAGTAGTAGTGTTTGATACTCTTGGGTATTGAAGTTATTCAACCACTTACTGTACTAATGTCAGCTTAGCCTTAAGGGGTTCTGAAACAGCAGGAATATTTATTTATTCTAAGAAGAACGATAATTATAATCATTTAATGGTAATTCTTACAATAAGTAAAACGATAATTATAATTGTTACAATAATTTAATAGTTTGAAATGTAATAACTTTGAAGTTGGTAATTTTGGAATATGCATCCATGGATTCATAAACGAAATTTGTGGTAGAATTCATTGTACAGAATCGTCTACATATTATAATCTTTATGCCAATTATTATTTACATGAACAACATAAATAATAACTGTGTTTTAATGTGTTTAAAATTGTGTTTAAATATGTTTATAATTTTAATGTGTTTAAAATGTATGTACTATTACTTCCAATATAGTTGAAATATTTGAACGAGTTTGGCCTTCACTAGTTCGACGAATGAAAGCCTGCATTCTTGTAGAAGGAAAAATTTTCCTATAACTGTCATACTAAATCATAAATATCTTTGAAAGCGTATATCTTTTCAATAAAGCATTTTCGGATACAAGTTTATACGAACTTTCTTCATCTATATGACCACAGTAAATTTAAACCTTTTTGTACGTCTTTGGCCTTTTTAGTATATACTCAGCTGAACGGTGTGTATACGTGCGTCAATGATGTAAATGGCCTAATAAATCAATAATTTTATCAACCACGATGCGCTGTCTATAATACACCTGAACGTGTTCGTCGAAGCCGAAGAATGCTACATTGATGTCGACTAATTAGAAACAAGTAGAGCAGGGTGGCAAATAGTATTTGCGGTTGACCGCAACAGGGTTCAACAAGTATCGTTCGCAACACGGGGACAGAAAAGTTGATTGGAATTCTGTAAAGCCGCAGCGCCATCAGACCTAACATCGTAGAAGCATCGTGCAAATTTGTTCGCGCAATGCGTTTTGACAAGTCCCTGCGGTCTCAGCGTGTTTGCAGAAGTCTCTCACAAAGCCGATTTACTATGCGTAAAGTTAACGCTACGGGAATAGAACGTAGCCACGGAATCATGATACGATGCAACGCGTTCGAACACAATTGTTAGATGTAGACGGATGTTGAAAATGGGTTACATATCGTGACGTCTAACATTTCCTCTCGTGTATCGCAGCCTTTTGACACCGCGTACTACTTTCCGCAAACTGTACCATTCATGCGACGATCGCAAGCAAAATGCTGAAATTCTTTTAGTATTCATTCGTTGCAATAAGAGAAACTTTGAAAGAGAGGCAACATGCATTGAAATGCTATATGAACTACGCATATGTTGCACCTTTGGTATGCATTTTATTACTCTTTATGCAATTTCAAAAACATTGTCAACGAAAAATTTAATTATGTAGATTCTACTTATATGTACTTACTTTATTTTATACAGGATGTCCTATTTCAGTTGACATTGTAAAAAATCTCGAAGACGTGTGATTTAAGAGAAAAACAAACTAACACGTGTCCTTTAGTATTTCGAGTGGGGGAGGCAAATGACTAATTTTTTAATACATGGGAGTCTTCGAGGTTATTTCAAGGTAATGTTATCTTTTTTGATCATAAACCCATATTTTTTGTTCCGAAATCATATTCTGCGTGAAAAATTCACGACTTTTGTTTGATACATTTTGTTGTAAGTTCATATCTGGTAGGCTTACATCTTCAAGTATCATTAGTATCATTAAGTACTATTTAAAGTATTATTACTTTATCAGTAGCAAGTATCATTAGTATCTTTATTGGGGCTGTATTACTGTATGTAATATTTATTGTACAAAAATATAATATTTATTATATTATTGTATTGTAATATTATATTTGTATCAATGAAAAAGGAACTAAAATATTTTAGAAATATATGTGGAAACAACGATTATAAGAGAATAAACGTTTCAATTGAATTGTTAGTTTTAACACAAAACAATATCGTACAAAAATGTTGTTAAAACCTTTATCAGAACCGTGTCTTCGTCATAAACTGAAATCACTATTGGATTGCATGTTACTAAGTACGTGAATCAAATTGTCATTTACGTACATGATCAAACAGAAATTAGTATTCTGAGTGTTTAATGCGGAGATTAGGTTAATGATCACAGATGTATGTATTAGGTTCTTGCATACCAAATGAACAGTTTCGAAGTATAACAAGTCTCATACGATTTGATGACATATGATATATAAACATTAAAAATATATTTACTGATATTAGTAGCTAATTTAAACAACACTAATTTCGAAATTTATCATTTTCTTCGTTCTTCCTTTTCATTCTAATTAACTTTACTCTCAGATTCAAGTATTTGAATTGGGGTTGCAAGTGGTGTCATGTTTAATTGAAAAACGCATCATTGCTATCATATTTGATTTTCAGCCAGTCTTATGTTACCCTGGAAAGAACGTGCGTAATTATCCTTGTAATTTAATTAAATGTTAATTAATTGTTCCGTTATGAAATATTTTATTTAATTTAAAAATTTCTCCAGTTACAATTATAATTTTAATAAATTAAAATCTGCACTCTTAAATTTTAATTAAAACATCCTTTTACTGCCGAACTTCCACATACACTTTTATAGTATCCTAAAAAAGTGCCCCTCTAGTTACCAGAGCCGAAAATCGAATGTTAGCAATAACTCGTTGCATCCGATTATTCGAAACGTGACATATACCCTGCATAAATTTGCAACGTACCGTGTTATTTAATATCAAACACTCGAGTCTACAACTCGACAGACTCGAATCGCAATTGCGATGGTTACGATGCTGCAACTGTAAAACGGTAATGCGCGTTCCATATTCAACGTCATCATTTACAAACTCGCGATAACTCATAATTCGACGGTAGCGTCGAAAACGAGCGACGATCAGATGAGGGGAGTAGCAAAAACCATTTGTTCCGCGTTTCTTTCGTACAGGCTCTCGAGGATTGCTCGTTGCCGGAAGTTTCCGGGCTGTTTTTAGTGCCACGTGAAATAACGCAGCGTCAGGGTTTACGAGGTCGAAAGAAAAGTTCGGTGTATGTATTAACAAGACGAAATGAGTTGCGCGAATGTTCCGGCCTGTATAAGATTGAACGTTGTAAAACAGAAGGCTGGTTTAAGGATCGCGAAGTGCTGTTATGTTTGCGCGTACAGGATCCCGAAGTGATATTCCCTGACATGCAGGCGCGATAAAACGCGAGCACCAGGGTGCGTCCGCTCGTGAACAAGAATCGGGAACGAAAGAATTTTGTTATTTTTCTCCTTTATCCCCGTTCCGCGATTGCACGCTCGAAATAGATGGTTCGACCAGAAAACTTAACCCTCGATTTTACGACATCCGGGGATTGTAAGTATGTCGAACTCGGATGTTTAAAAGGATTCACGCTGCTCGATTTTCAGCTTTTATGAAATTGGCTGATAATATGTATTTGGATCTGTATGTATGTATATATATTTATAAATTTCTGAAATTTCTAAGCTTTTTAATTTTGTACAGTTTAAATATCCAAGCTGTCAAAATGAAAAATTTATAAATTTCTCAATATCTAACTTTCCAAATTTCCAGATTTACAAATTTTTTATTTATCAAATTTGTAATGTATCAAATATCTAAATTTCCATTTCCAACATTTCTATTTAACAAATTTCTTGATTTTCGAATTTTCAACATACGAAATTTCTAAATTTTCAAATGATCAAATTTTTAAATTTTTAAATTAGTCTTCTCAAAGAGTAATTAAGTATTTTCAAAATACGTCGATGCGATAGAAAATTAATTTGAGAAGCCGCGGTGAGAAGCGAGAATGTTATTCGTCTGTAACAAAAACTATAATTAACAAATGGTTAATAGAGATTTATTACGCTGTTCCTCGTTCCATTTGCAGAATGATAATTGTATCAATGCGTAACACAGTCAAACTTTCGTGTAACAAGTCTTGTCGCTCACAAAGGGAATTCAAGCTCGTCGCTATTTAATTACTGCAAACACGAGAACCCCTTTTTCCCCGTTCCAGTTAATTCAAAGTCTTTACGAAAAGTGCCAAGGGACAATCTAGCTGTGCAACTTCCATGTAGTAGTACACCTTAAACGCAAGACGAATTTTAGTAAATTAAAATGTAGCACAAGCTAAATCATTGAGGGGCTATGTGTATCTAGGCCTACAAAAACTATACTCAATGTTAACAATTTTTGTATACATGTATATTTCAAAACAGATATATATTAAAATTTTGTTGCAAATATGCTATATAATTTATAAATTTTATAAATTTGAATGATGAAAATATCAAAAGATTTATTTCTGTATCCACCTCGAGCCCTTCAAAAACACCCTAGATAAAGCCTTCTAAAAAAGTGCTTCACGGCCGTTGGGCAATGAAATAATGCATTTTGTATCCCTGCGATTATTCATCCTCTAAAAGTCATAAGAAGGAATGGAAAGTCTCGAATAACAAATTTTAGAATATCTCCCACGTAATTTTCAGGAGTTATTTTCGGTTCCAAATCGTTTTTAATCCAACTCTTTTAAATTTCATTTTCGCTCATCATTTTCATTCATAGTTATTCTTTTCCTTAAGTATTCATTTCTCAGAAAAATTGTTCCTTTCCAACAATTTCTCTCCGGCCCCTTGATTTTCCTTCCTTTTCCTTCCTCAATTACAGACGCACACGTACGTAGTACGTACGACGGATCGTTATTCTCTGACGCCCAGGGTTTTTGGGGGGAGTCTCACGCCTCATAGAATTTATACGGTCTTCCGCATCAGCACTTTAGGACATTTTGCAGATTAGGACATTTCGCGAGCGGCGTACCCGCCAAGGCGAAACGAAACAGCAGCTACTTTGGATTCATTAAAGAGACCCTTCCTGCTCGAGCGGCCCCGCACACGCAACCAACCCCCTTTACCTTTTCGTTTCACACGATACCAACCCCATCAGGCCACCCCAATTTTCTTCGAGAGCAATGAGGAGAGTTTGACTGCGCCGAAACGCACTGTTTCCCCTCTTCGTTCCACCCTTCTGAACATTTACTTCTATTATTTATTAAATCTGTCCTTTCTTTTCTCCAACATTTCTTCAACATTTTCTAACTATTTATTTTCATATTCATATTTATTTAATATTGAGACATTGGACAACGAAGATGAGGGAGAAGGGTGGTTCAAAATTTTGCTTCCTCATTCATGTAATAATTTCTTATTTTATGTATATTTCATTACATATATTCTCTTGAGGTCTTTTCATTTAACTTACCACATTGATTACCTATCATTGACCTGCCACACAGCTATTCTTAGTTTTGGGAATAACATGAAAATAATTTGTAAGTACTAAATTGTTTCGAAACATAGTATATAATAGATTTTTGACAAAGTTCCCTGTTGAAACTCAGCATCTGATGGACGTTACAAGGTACACAGGAAAACGTGTAATATTTCGTTGAAGTTCACTTTTCCTCCCTTCTCGTGGCAACGTAGTGGTTGGATTTGACAGAACTGAGATGCCTCCCTCTCGAAGCTGATACTCCTAAAAACAGCTAATCGTCCTCGGAGGACCCCCTAGTGCAGCCTTAAAAATATCCAATATGCATTTTATGGGGAAAGAAGCTGCCACTGGATGCTGCCTGTTACGAATAGTTCGCCTCCGCTCTTCTTACGTCCTTTTTTCAAGACTGCAGTCGTGCAGACATAAAAGTCTTGATTAAAATTTTAACCTACAACCGGCAACTCATCTTCCGCTTGTCTAACCCTCCTCAGTTAAATTCATGTATCTCTACCGAACTGGCGAGTATCAGAATAATGAGTGCGAGTAAAAATGTTGGCATACATATACTTTTATGAGCGGGCAAAAACCGTACGATACATTTGACCTGTTTATTTTGAAAGTGACCTAAGTCCATTTGTTTAGTTGTTTGTTGTTAACTATGGTAACATGTTTCACTTGATGTTAACTGTCATGAAAACATTTTGTTGTTAAGTATATTCATTTTAAATGTCATTCATGTAATGACATTTAATTATTAATTAATTAATATAATAATTAATTGGTATTAGTACAATATATACCACCGAAGCACCATGACTTCAAATCCCTCTCACATACACAAAATGTAGCTGAGCAGTAAATTGTTATGTAATTATTTAGTTAGAATTTTCCTGAATTGCATAAATGGTGTTTTTCAAGTGTTGGAATGAAATTATAAAATAAATTGAATATTGTTTTTTTTTAGTTGAAAAATTTTAAATTCTATCGAATAGACTTGGGCTATTTCAGCTTTTAAATTGTGTTCAGAATACAAAGTTGGTAAAAGTCAACGCAAAATTAAAGATTATCGACGTTCCGTAAGTTGACGAAATGTATCTAAAACAAACTTCTTACTCGACTACCTGCGTTCAAAAATCGTTCTTTGAATACCGACCGGGTTGTTCTACTTTATCCAATCGTGGCGCTGACATCGCTTTATTTTGTAACTATGTATCTCGTTTCGCGCGTAAGTAAAACGAACGACTGAAATTTTTACTGTTCCGAACACCAACTAAAATCCCTTTTCTTACAAATTGATCGTGTTGCTCGTCAATATGAAATTCGTACAAATTTTCACTCGCGAAACGTTCGATAAATATTTAATAATGTTAAAATTTGTCGCGTTTCCTGTAACACCGTAATGTTCAAATACGTATCGTGTTTCGAATGTGGCGAAGTTTTTAAAATCCATCATGGGATACATAATTGAAATCAAACAATATACATCTCCAGCGCAGAACAGATGTCTCTATTATAAGTTTTACAAAACAAGTACAATAGAAACATTACAGTTTTATTCAGTAAAAAATTAACAATTCGTTAACGTCAACTATGCGAAAGTTTTCGATTGACGCGTATACACGTCGAACACAATCAATCTGCGAAAACTATATGTCAAAAAGAAAATAGCAATATTTACTTTGAAAAACTAAATTCAATAGCTGGTAACGGCCTTTGCTATTCAATGGAAAAATACCAAAAAAGCACCATGTTTCACATAAAATGTGAACAGATTGACAGGAGTCTATGTGCAAAAATAGAAACATAATTTGTTCTGATCAATCAAGCATTACTTGTGTACTTTTTATTTGGTCAAATTTTAGGTCTTCTCATATTCAGAATTTTTTTTATACAATATGACATTTTATGGTATTTTATGATATTTTATGTTATTTTAGGGAAACTTTTGTGGACAACGTAGAATGTCCATGTCTCTGTAAAATATTTTATACCCTAAGTATTAAATAAGTACATGTTGCCCAAAGTGTAGCATGTTACACTAATCTAACTACTAAATCTAATCTCATACTAATCTAGGTCGGAACAGAGTTCAATTTTGGAAAAATGGGCGTGAAAAATTTCTTCTATAAAACTTGTATGTTCCCTTCTGAAATTTTAAGGGTAAATTGCAAACTCGGGCTCTGTACTGACCTAGATTAGTACAGAAAGAATATTTTGCAAAAAAAATTATGACTTAAATATTGCTTGGCTTCAGTATCCTGGCTAAGAGAAATTGCATTGTGCACATATTTGGAAATCGAATATCTACCATCCTTGTCTCCCCTGACCAATACATCATAAGATAAAAAGACACCTTCGGATCAGTTTTTCGCCAGAGATCCTAAAAATCCCCAGAAATAATACTCGGAGTATTCGGTCCCCAGACTCTTAACTTTCTTCTACTGTTTCCTCGAAAAGAATCATGCCCAATAATAATATTCGGATTCAGTCGTCAAATTCGCTCTTAACTTTCTTTTACTGTTTCCTCGAAAAGAATCATCCGCCACTCAGCATCGAATCAGGCGGTAGTCACGCGTTTGATTACTCGTCCAGGCGAAACAGCGAAATTATAACTAGTAAAAGACAATGTCGGAACAACCGGCAGATGACTATGAAGGGGGATAGGAACAGTAGGTGTTCAGGACGAAACGAGAGGTAGGAAACGCTGTCTTGGCTTGGCTGTTTCCTGGCTTTCCATGTTATGCACCAACAGTTCAGGCTGCGTTTAATCAACTGAGCATCGCACCCCAATTGTGCGGCTGCCGGTTTCTGGTTTCGCTTGCACCGGCGTGACGTCTCCTAAACCGGCGAAGCTATGCATCCAAGATGGATTAAACTTTTGAGATATATGCCACTTGTTCCAAGGACGATATACGGGCTCACATTGGGTGGGAAGAGAATTAATTACGTTAGTTCTCCGTGCGATTTAACGTGCTAGCTGGAAATGGCTCGTATTAGCGCGACGACAATTTTGATCGTTGATCGCGCGCTGATTTTCAGGTACCTCGAATTTTTATAGGTACTCGAAATACTTTTCGAAAATTTCGTGGTTCTTGCTTTGATCGTGGGATCAATCGATAAAGATATCAAGTATTGTTCTTTGATTGTATATTGAAAAATGCCTGGATATTTGATTCTCTTAAGAATCGACAAATTTTAATGTCTTTAAATTTTGAAATTACCAAATGTAAATTAAAAATTACCAAAAGTTCCAAACCAAGGAATTTAAAAATGTCAAAATTTTTGAATTCCTAAATTCTTAAATTAGAAAGTTTTCTAATTGTCCAACTTTTAAGCTACCAAATTTCCAAATTGTATAATTTTTATGTTACTAAATTTTCAAATGACCAGATTTTCATATTTTCAAAAAATTAAAAATTTTAAAGATATATCAATTTTATGAATTGTGTGTGACCAATACCTCTCAGTTTTCAGAAACTTGATCGTACTCTTTCGTTTCGAATTTTTCTTTTCGAAAATTATTATTTTTTTACGTCTTAATTTTCATCCAAGAATTATTAAAAATTAATGAAGCGTTAGAAAAATACCGTCGCTCTTAGTAGATGCAGTTTTGTGCAACACTCGGCCGAGTAGTATCAGAATTTCTTTAATAAATATTTAACGATCGCGGGAAAAGATGATCTTCCGTGAACGAAAAATATTATACTTTCCCAATAAATCAAATTCAGTGGCGTTCGTAAACAGCGAGCGTAGGGTTCGAGAAAAAAAAATTGGTCAACAGCTGTGCCGAGACGAACTTAAATTCAATTTTAAAGATGGAGAGGTTGGAATTTCTCAAACTAAATCCCTTTGAAATTTAAAGTCGTTCGATAAATTTGTTATTGAAAGCTGAACCAGTGAAATGCGGGCGAATATGGGTCGCTGCGTAAATGAAACTTATCCGAATGAAATAGGAATTTTATCGCGGTGTATCATTATGTGAAGCAAATCTTTCCAGCCTTCATCGATCACATTAAAAAATTCAATTTTCTAAAACGTTTTTGCATAGCAAAGGGAAATGGTAATTTTTAAAATTGCTTTCCATTTGGATGAATAAGAAAAGAGTGCGATTGAAGCGCATAAATGTTTAAGAATTGTAGGTCGATCGCTACTATTTCATTTGATTAAATTTGTAACTTTATTTGTAATTTTAAATTGAATTGTGATTTCATTTGATTAGATTTGTATATAGCAGTTCGAATAAAAGACAGGATCAATTTTTACGTGGTTAATTTATTTATTTTGCATTGGTATATTTTTTAAAGAATTTTCAAATATCGTTACTTTCATTAATTTTAAATTAAATAACGGTTAAGACATGAAAGAGTAATTCTATATAATACCTGTTTCACCTTTGACGACTGTATAGCCACATATCACGGAGTGTAATCAAGGGACTAATAATTAATCAACTAATTAATTTCCCATTTTGACGGGTAGGGCACTGTTGAACCAGTACTATGAATACCATTATTTGAATTTACCACATCATTGCGAATTAATTTTGGCTGTTATATAATTTGCTGTATGACAACATTGTATACATTTATATTTCTAAATTTTTTAATTTGCTACCATCAAATTTTTAAATTCATAAATTTTTAAATTTGCAACTATTAAATTGTTTAACTTATAAATTTATAAAACTGCAATTATTAAATTTCTAAATTTCTAAATGTATAGAACTGCAGCTCTTAAATACTGAAATTTCTAAATTTATAAATCTGCAGTTATTCAATTTTCAAATTTCTAAATTTCTAAATTTGTAACTATTAAATTTTCAAATTTATAAATTTACAAATCTACAACTGCAGGAATATGGATATTAGAAATTTCCAAAATTGACAAATACACAAATTTCTAATTTTGAAAAACTTATACTAGAAATGTGAAAATATATTTTGAAATTTCTACATTTCTAATGAGGGAAATGCTTCGTTTGTTTCGACGCAGCTCAAATGGATAGACGAAGCGTGTTTCTTCGAAGAGAGGATTACCCGATTATTCTTTCTGACGGTGATCAACGACCGGCTTTCGAGGGGAAATTTGGGTTGACAGACATTAAACGCTAACCCTAAACCGTTTTCCTCTCTGATTTTAGATACGTTTCGAAGCATTTGTTGATCAATTAGATTTCGTTCTTGTATTATTCTGTTCAGTTACATTCGTACGATTATTTTTTAATACTGAAACAATGGTTTATTTATTTCAAATACACAGATTTAAAGGTTTCTACACCTTTAATTTTTAAATTGCTAAAATTGGAGATTGTTAAAATTATAGAAAAATTCTTGTTAGCATGTTAATCGCCATTTGGGTTATGCACTAGTATACTTGAGCTAATTATTTATTTTATGAGGAAAATTTTCATGAATAATTTCATAATGATCTTAAAATATTGTGATATACAGGTAATAATTATATGTTGTAAAAGTACGTAAATATTTAATAATTAAATAATAACAAAATTGATCAGATTTGCTGAAAATGAAATTACTGTTCATTAGTATTTTTGATAAATTTATCATGAACGTAAATAAAATTGATTTCTTTAATTTAAATTTCTTAAATTCTTGTATTAAAAAGAGTTATATTTAAAGAAATATTATTTGAAAGAAGCTGCTTGAATAAAACCGTCTCTTTCTGACATTTTATTAGTATATTAAACAAATTTTTAAATAATTTTAACTTTTCTCTGTCCACAACTATCCCTTCAAATAATTTTATTTTTATTTTAAGTAATTTTATTTTCGGAATTTAGAGTTGGATTATATGTAGCATATTTAACAGACACGCTAACATTTCAGAAGCTGTTCTGATTTTACCAAAACTTCAAATCGTTAGCATTGATGAATAGAAAGTAAGTTTGATTACCGATGAAGGTGGGGAATAGATACATTCAACGACCTACATTTTATAACTCCTAGAATTTTAAATGTACCTACATTACACTTTTATCTTCCGCTACACGGTATAACATCACAAACAATATTACTTGAGTTTATACGTAAAGGAAGTTTTTAAATATCCGAACGAGGTTTTAATCTACATACAATTTGCTGTTATAATAATTTTGTTATTATAAAATCCGGGCACTAAATATATCTGCAACAATCGGTAGAACTATGTGATACACACAAAAACATTTGTTTTTATTTCTTTTAAATACATTACGAAGAATTAATTTCTTTTACTTATATTAAGAAGAATTAAGTTTTTGTATTTATGAAAAACATAATACATTAAAGAATTAATTTCTTGCGTTTATGCAAAATATAACACAATGAAGAATTAATTTATTTTACTTATAAAAAACATAACTCAACGAAGAATGAACTTCCCTTCTTTATGAAAAACATAACATAACAAGGATTAATATTTTTTTATTTCTGAAAGACATAACATAACAAAGCATTAAGTTTTTTTATTTATGAAAAACAACACAACGAAGAATTAATTTCTTGCATTTAATAAAAAACATATCACAACGAAGAATAAACTTCTCTTCTTTATGAAAAACATAATCTAACAAGGATTAATATTTTTTTATTCATGAAAGTCATAACATAGCCAAAAATTAATTTCTTTTATTTATAGAAAACAACACAATGATGAATTTAATTATTTCATTTGCAAAGAGATTCTTTATCACGATAGATATCGATTTTAAGAATGGACATTCACGCAGCAGTACATTTTAATTGATACATATATAATTATGCATCTTAAGTTATGCGTAACTGGGACACATATCAGCTCATCGTAGCGTGCAATAATGTTGTTGAATCGGTCAATACCAGCCAGTCGTAAGACATCCTCGAAATCAGCATCGAGATCGGAGTTGACAAAGAATCCGTGGATTCTTTATTACGAGAGCATCTCGAACATCGTGTCTGTCGATAGTGCAACGAACGGTTGGATGCTGGGTAGGAGTGGAATTTAGGGAGGATGGGTCTTGATCGCGAATAGATGCGCCGATCTCGAACAAAAGGATGTCTCGGCAAAAGTAGCCCGAAAAACGCTGATCGCGAGCAGAGGAATGGCGGGTACGTCGAAAAGTTTTTTTTCCTCTGTTCGTTTCTTACCGACGGGGCGGCATAATTATAGATTTTTAATCAACCGATTGAAATGCAAATATCTACTGCAGAGGGTCGGTCTGCAGTGCTTGCAAGGAAGGGAAAGTCGAAAGGGAAGAGGGGGGGAGGGGGCTAGATGGTGGTAGAGGGTTGAATGGGAAGAGAAACAGAGACAGAGAAAGGGAGAAAGCCGGCGAAGGAGCGAGAGGGTGAGAAGGGGGTGGATAGAGGAGGAGGCATGAAATCCGTAATGCCGGTATAAACTTTCCAGGGAGAGGAACGAAATCAATACTTCAATATCCGCAGTAACAGCAGCTGGAGTTAACAAGGGTCTGATTGAGCCAGAGTTTGCTGCTAAGTTAGCGTGTTTCGAGCTTCACGATCCAAGGAATCGAATTTGCGCGCGTTTCTTCCCTTTTTTCCCCCCCGCCCGTTTGTTTGTTTGTTTGTCGCTTACTGGATATCCTTACTCTAGTCCGCTCTCTTTACGACCACGTGGTGTACGGTACTTGTATTATCGACTAATCGACCGCATTTTCTTCCTCGATTCGCTCACAGTATTGTACGACTTCGCCGATGATTGGTACTTGCCCGCGAACTTCGCCATCGATCTTTCGTTTCTTGCTACGCTTGATTGGATATCGGTCTTCGCGTCCTGGGTGTTGGCTAAGTAGCTAGTTTCTTGCGGTGATGATGATCGAAGGGACATCGATAACTTCCTTCTAATACCATGTGTAAAAAGAACATTTATATAGGAAAGCACATAAAAATAATTGTAACGTTGTCGTATCACGTAGTAATTGCATCATGGATAGTTAAAGTTGAAAAATAATTGAAAAACACGCGGGATAGGGGGAATGTGAGACACTTTTGGATATTTTAAATTTGCAAATTTTCAGGGTCCTTAATTGACGAAATTGTCGAATAAAAAAATTCATGAA
Organism: Megachile ligniseca; assembly: GCA_945859555.1. Classification (NCBI taxonomy): domain Eukaryota; kingdom Metazoa; phylum Arthropoda; class Insecta; order Hymenoptera; family Megachilidae; genus Megachile; species Megachile ligniseca. The sequence continues at coordinate 3,609,131 of OX243777.1, forward strand.
TAGATATCGATTTTTTGTTCTTTCGATTTGTCGATTCTTCGATTCTTCACTGTTTCTATTGTTCAATTTATTGATTCCTCAATTTTTCACTTTATTAATTTATCGATTAATTAATTTACCAATTTATTAATTTGGGAATTTATCGTATTCCAAATTTTCTGTGACGTTCAAATTATTAAATTTCTAAATTTACGAATTTATAAAATCTTAAAATTAACTATCAAACCTCAGTATTTTCAATATTTTACATATCAAAGAATTTATGAATTTCCAAATTTTTAACTGTTTGGTTTTCGAACATTTCTTCTTTGTTTATTTATAATTTTGCAAATTCAATAGCTGTAGCAATCATACATTTTTTTAAATGTTAGAAGTTTAAAAGGTCGAAAATTTTATAGTTTCAAAATCCAGTTGCGTTGAAATTTCCATGTTTGAAAGTTTAACTTTCGTTAAACTTGACATTTATATACATCAACAACTTTGATAACACTGAATGGTCTAGATAGAAAAATATTATTTGCACATTACATATCTTATTAAATATTGAATCTTATAAAATATTTTTTTTCGTTTGATACCATCATTCATTGTATGCAAAGTATTGTTTGTATCATATCTGAAAGAAATAAACTTCCTACCTGTAATTGAACCACCAAGCAGATCTTAATTTTTTAAACGAATATTTATGTTCTCATATCATACGAATGGTAATTATTAAAATATAAAATTGTATAAGATGTCATACTATTATTCATTGCATTAATACATATATCTACAATCACATTAATTGCTAATCAGGACATCTGGTATTAAGTTGAAGTTCAATAAAAATCGAAGTTTATTTCGATGGAACCGTTTCTATCAATCAAACTCTGCATACAGCTACGTGATCATGTGTTTAATTATTCAAATTAGGTAGAACATCCGGTACATTTTCCGGTACGTCGTACATTACGACACTAAAATTGACAAATCTACTTTTGCTCTTTAGCCATATGTAATAAATTCGAACGTATCTCGACGCGATTCAATGTTTACCTCGTATTTAAATCGATAAACTAAATATCTAGCAGTTTGTTATGCAAACATGTCCATTTGCCTTACTATCTCCTGTCATTGCCCAACGATAAATTATATCGACAATGATACGCGTTTAGCAATTTGACAATTCGTTATTCGCGTGCATGACTTACATCTAACTGTATACGTGTGTGCTCGATAGGAAACGCAAACACGCGAGCCATTAACCAACGGATCAAGTAAATTTACAAAGGATTAACAATAGTTAGTACGACTCAGCATCGTCTAACAGATAAATCCAAGCTGTACATCGGACGTATCGGGTGTTGCTTATTGTTACCGGGAAATTGAAAAGCCCCGTTCTATTTTCCGCTCGATGATCGCGTTTAATTGTTCGTGTCTCAGCGAGTTGTTTGCGCATAGAAGAACTTAATCGCGTGCAAAATACCTTTTCCGCAAGAGCATAAACGCAGCGAATCGCCGAGTTTACGAGCGATGGTAGTAAAATGCCAGCAAGGTAGAAAAATCAAGCATCGGCCTTCTTGTTTGTCTGTTTGAATAGCAACCCCTTTGCTCAAACACATTATACTTTCTCGTCAAATTGACTAATTGTCCGTCTATGCTTATTCTTTGAGATTTTTAAAAGCAGAAATGGTACATTCTCGGTCAAAACGATAGCTATTTTCAATTTCACCAAGAAAAAACTGAATCGTTCAAATTTTACAGATAATTCAAAAATATTACAATAAAGGAGTTACATCATCTTCACTGATTTTTACGCTAGAAATATTGAAAACGAGACTTTATCGTTTATGGAATATGTGCATATTTTTAATCTAAAAAGGGAGAAATAAGTATGAAATTATCCGATTATATTTTGCGATAAACTGTTCTATCGGTGATGGATTTAATCGTTAAATATTAGCAGTATCATAATAGTGTTTCGATTGTTCGTGCTACGTAGTGTTTAGATAATTATTCGAGAGCGAATATTATATTCTTTAAAATTTATCGTTGTTATTACTTGTTATTACTTAGTGTTGATTTAGGTATTTAATTGCAGCGGACGCTTGTTATATTGACAAATAAACGAGGAGGTATTGATATTTGTTTATAGCATATTATACATTTCTGTGCAACGCGTTTCGTTTATACGAGCTTCCATTACTCACTCTTTTTATTTTAACACGTTGAAGCAATTGGAAGTTTAATTAGGTACTATTTTTATTCCTAATAAGTTTTATCAAATATTATCATAATATTTTATTACATTTGTTATTACTAGTTCAAGATAGTTAATACGATTATTTTTAATTAGGTAAGTGAATAATTTGATGCATTGATTGGCACATTTAAGTAGTTGAATATATGATTTAGCACTATTTTTAGTTTTAACAAGTTTTACCAAATACTATCACAATATTTTGTTACATTTGTTACTTATAGTTCCAAGTAGTTAATACTAATATTTCCAACTAGATACAAACATGAAGAAATTCTTTATTAACATAAATAATGTAATACAAGTTAAATTTAAACGTCACCCATATATGGTGTACATTATGGGTAATAATATACACGATATGGATAAGTATTAATACCAGTAAAATTTGTAATCTTTAACCCCTTGGTTTATAACATCGAGTCAGACTCGTGACGCACGAGACCAAATGTGACAAACTTAAATCGTATTTGCATAAAGATCGAGTTTTCAATTCGATACCGATTGTAACTTGTATAATTAAAGATCTCTAAATTCAAAATATACCTATCATTTCAGTGTTCATTTTCTTTAACACTACAGTAATAATTAGGTAGTTCTGACTGACGCACCTGACCAAAAACTTGTAGGTTAATTGGCTAACTTCCGACACCCTATTTATCGTCAATAAGTATAGTCCTCTCTATCCTACCCTTCACATACACCTGAATTTTTTCCGCGAAGATATAGGTCAAAAGTGACCGGGCATCGACCGCTGTACACAAAGTTACAAGCGAAATAAAAATTTATCGTTCGATCGTTTGTTCCTCGTTAATCATGCTCCCCTTATTGTTCACCTGCGCGTTTCTGGCTTTTGCCTATATCGCATTCCATCGCTCATCGCTTACGGTTTCTTCGCCATTTATCAAGCGTTATTCTTAAGCGTTTCGTAATTTCGTTCGATATAAGACTGTTTATCCCCCCCTGTGTTTTCGTTCAGGAAACTCTTTCAGTCGGCCGAATCAATATCGAAGATCCAGGCTACGATTCAGCTCGCAACGAGAGAGCGAGCGGAGCAGGCCGAAGATAATAGGATTGCCGGCACACTTCCGTGAGCTTAGCATCCTTCGATCCCGAAGAATTTCCTCTCGAATCCAGCTTGATCGTATTAATACAAATGCGCAAGTTGGCGCGGGAGAGATCGGGACGTACGGAAAAGGTGCATCGGAGGATAAACGCGGCTGAGCCTGAAGGAAATTGCATTCCCCGCATCAATCTCTGTCGTGGCTGCTCGCTGGCCAGCTTCTTTCGGCGGGGAACAGGGAAAGCCTGTGGAATTTTTCAATATACCTATGCCAGCTTGCTAGCTACTCTTCTATTGTTTCACATAATTACGAACAAGCAACAAGAATCGCCGACGATCTTTCTCTGCTTCTCGATCGAGTGAACTTGTCGATTAACACGGTATTGCTTTGTATTCGGAACTTGGTAACACGACCACCACAGTGAACATTCACATTCCTGATCAGATGCTGTAGTGCATAAATAACAGTAACAATCTAGTACTCCTTCAGAAGCAGTCTCCATAACCCATTCTCGACATGTGCCAGTAATTTGCACATAATGCATTGGTAGTGTCTCCACAGCGAAGTTATGTTACGCTAATACCATGTACATCATAGTGTTACAAGATGAGCTCCAGAACTTGAAACATGTAAATCTACCTCGTTTTTCGATCTGACTGAAAAACGAAGATAAATCAGCGACTCATTCGCTAAAGCAAACACGAGTGCAAATTGGGGAAATGTTAGTGAAAATATTTATTTTATAAGAAACGTTTTGTAGTTGTAGTTTATTTTTTTGTAGGTCGTATATAGTGACGAGAAAAAATTCAATCTAGATGGGCCAGATGGTTTTAATTTCTGTTGGAAAGATATGAAATATTGTTCAAAATGGAACTTCAGTGATGGCTTGGTTTTTGTTTGGCCGTGTTTCTCGGTCCACAGGAAAAGCGCCATAAAATTTATTTCCCACAAAATAACAGTAATTATACCGATACATTAGAAAATTATTTAAAGCCCTATTGGACATAACACCACAATAAAAATTTAATTTTCATGCAGAATAATGCATCGGTTAATAAATTTGCGCATATATTAAGATGGTTTGCTAAGAATAACATTCGGTTATTAGAGTGACCTGCACGCTGACGTTAATCCCATAGAAAATTTATTGGGAATATTGGTACGAAGGTTTTTTTCAAATGACCGTACATATTCAAATGTAGATGAATTAAAACTTGCAGTAGCTCATGCATGGAACAATGTAGGGGAAAATATAGTAATAAATCTTATCGGTAGTATGCCAAATCGAATTTTCGATATAATCAGTACCGGTGGGAACACGATAAATTATTAAGTTTCGTATTTTTGTGCATGAAACACGATAAAAGAGATCTTCTCAAACAGTCGGTATATTTATGCAACACGTGTAAATTAATTTTTATACAAATCAGATTAATATTTACGTTAATATGCCTAATTCTTTTTATATAATTCTTTTTTTACAACTATGAATTAGTGAATGAAGGACAATAATTTTCAGCTTAAAAATTAATGAAAACAGAGGGGTTGGTACATTTATGAAAAGCATTTTATAATACAGATCATTAAGAACAAGCTTCTTAAGATTGCAGTTTCTTTAATTGTTTAATCTGTTGACGTTTATAATTATCTTAACAGAGTCCTGAAACGATCCTTCCGTTTGATTTTTCTATATTTAATTAATTTAATTGAATTTGCAACGCCGATCACATATAACCATCACAGGTCAACCTGTTACTGTCAATTTATACCAAAATGTAACATGATCGTAAGGCAAATTTAACTAACCCCTTTCTGAGTCCATTTCCCTCGTACACATGTATGCTTGTGTGTGCGATTTGCATATGAGGTCGGAACGTTAGTTAATTTTTTTTAGGCACGCTGACGTTGCAGTCTAGTATAAATTAACCTGTAGCCGTCTGATATGTTTGGTCTTTTATAGTTATAGAGCACCAAATATAGTACGGCTTCTAATGGAAGCTTAACATTAGTCTTCTTTCCATTTAGCGAAACGCTGAAAAGCTCGAAGTAATTTTCGGTTTAAGCACAAAGTTTTCGGACTAAAATAAACAGTATTTGCCTTAGTAATTTTTCGCTGTGTGATGTCTCGAAAATCTAGATAATCGAGATAATAAAATTTATCATTTCATGTAAGATAGCTACTGCGAGCAACTAGTAAATGCATTAATATTTCACAATCATAAACGTACCAATTAATAGAACAATGTACGACTAGAAAGCGAAATTGATGGTTTCGTGCGAAAGTGCTCCGCAGTGAAAAGGTTAAAGGATCTTGATGGTCAATAAACCTACCTATGGGTTATCGCTCTAGCTTCACACACAGTGATGTTTGTACTCATGTTCCCAAACATTTACCTTAAATATTTCATGGTGCTATATTCCAAAACATTTGCTGATTCCCAAAGTACCTCGTACATTAACATATGCTGACACATTCGCAGTCAAAGAATTAAAGAGCTCAGATCTTGATGAACGTAGTTATTAATGATATAACTTCACACACAGTGATAATTGTACTCTTGTTTATAATTTTTTATTTCAAATAGCTCACACTGTTATTCCCCAAAATATTAGCCATCTTTTCTGAAACACCTTGTATATTATCATAACCTGACACAAACATTCGCAGTTCATTGAAACAATTCCCTAATCTATCACCCGACAAAAGATCGTCTAACGTGGACGTCAGAAGCAATCGTAGGAGGAATTAGTTGAAATAAAAACGTTTCGGTTGCCCGATCGGAAGACAAAGCGAACGCGATCAGGCGCGAAATAAAATATGCAAATGGGGTTCGCGAGATCGTCTCTCCGTTGGAGCGTGCGACATAAAATCCGTCCGGCGATCGATAAGGAGGATCGTGGCGCAGAAATTAAAAGAACACACAGCCAGTGAATAGGCAAAGCCGTCGGACTGTGCGATAGGATTGAAGACGAAAACGACGGTCGAAATGGCGACGTGGCTTCGACAATATGGCGGAAGAGCACGAGTTCAATATCCGTTCGTACATACACGCGTGTCCACAAACGTGTACGCTCACGCAGCTCTGTGTGCGCGTGTACAACGGCAAGGAGAGAATTGCTTTTATTGTAATGTGTCGAACGATGTGTTGGATTATTGAAGAGTGTGCGAAATGTCCCGAACCCTTGCTGGTGTGCGAAACGTTCCGAGCCCTTGGCGGTGTGCGTGAACGGGATGGATGAAAGGGTGCAGATTCCAGGGCAAAAGTTATTGGCTGTGTTTCTTCTTAACGCCATCCAATATCAAAGTTAATATTGCCGCCAACAACTCTTCGAGCTTGCAGACCCGCTCCGCGTGATTAGGCCATCTTCGATCGGTTCATGGAGTTTCCTCAAAGCCCTCTCGGCTCCGGATAAAAGCAGCAACTTTTATGTGTGGACGTTGGTGTACTATGGTCCATACGTGGGTCCTCTGGATTCGAGACTCAACCCTGTTCCGGTTATGTCTGTATCGGGAAAATCTTCATCGGGCTTTCTTTCCGGAGGAAGTCGTGTGCTACGATGGACTTCTTGTTTTTGTTGTTCAGACTCTTGAAGACGGTTACTCTGCTTTCGACAATCGATCATATAAATCGCTTCGGACGGACCGGGACGATTGGTAATTTTATTATTGGATGTGTGGGAGGTTGCTTCTTTTTCAGATTATTTATTAAAGGCTAACCTGCTGACCTGTAGGTATATCAGGAATAGGTCGTTGTAAATACGTGTTGTTGAGATGACGAAAATTGTACCAGAATGGCGAATGTTTTTTGGGAAAATTGTAAGGTAGAGGAAAGGAGACATATTGATTGTTTTAGGTTGATAAATTTTCAAATTTAAGAATTTGGAAATTTTTGAACTTGGGATTTGGAAATTTGTAATTCTGGAATTTGAGTATTATGAAATTTGCGATGTTGGGAATTTGGAAATTTGGAACATTAGGGATTTGGGAATGTAGAAATTTAGGGATTTGAACACTGCAAAATTTGGAATTTCAGAATTTAGGAATTTGAGAACTTGATAATTTGAGAATTTGGTATTTAGGTGTATAAGAACGCGGAAATCTTGGTAATTTAGAAATTAAAAAATTTGGAAATTTGGAATTAAGTATTTTGGGAATTGGGGAGTTTGAGATTGCTAAAATTTGGAAATTTGAAATTCGGAAATTTAGAAGTTTGAAAGTGTTAAGACTTGAAAATGAGGCAATGTAAAAATGTTAAATTCTGAAAATTTAAATGCTTAAAAATATGAGTATATAGAAGTTTGAAAATCAGTAAAATTAGAAGTTTGAAATATTTTAATTAAAAAATTTGTATCCTAAATGTTGAATAAAAATGTATTTTCTTCACTAAATTTAAAATATACAAGCAGTTTCAGTATATCATTTTAAAACATATGTAGAGCACTGTATTCTTCTCATACATGTACCGTATCTATTTTATGAAATAGTTCACGTACATATTTACACTAAATATTTTCAACAAAACATTCAATTTTATTTGCTATAAGTACTATTTTATAATGCTTTTACGTCAAATCTTGTCGGACCATGTATGCTCCACCATTTGATATGGAATATTCTAATAAATTCAGAATCGCAAGCCCGCTTTTATTTAAACAGCAACTTTGCTTTGATCCTTTAAGTGCAGACCTTTTATAAGCTAAAGAGATTTACCATGTAATATAAAATATCTTGTAGTCAAATACATGTTCCTTTGTTGCCTGTCTCGATATCTTTCTTGGGACGCACACACGGTGTGTCTGAGAAATACCGGAATTTATCTTTTATAAAATAAGCAAAGTTTTATAAAAAAATAGTATGGAATTTTATTCAAAATAATACATATATACCATTTCATATAATTTCAATTTCAATATCTCGTTAGTTCATTTTTGTATTTTCTTTATATTTTTATTCATTTCTACGGGGGGATTTGATGTATACAAAAAGGCATAATATACGTTTTCATTTTAAAAAGTGGCACAGCTACCGTACAATGCACATGCATCGTTGCACCTGAGAAAAAAGTTTAGTCCTTCAAATGCAGTCCTCATTTATTCCGCTAACATATTTTTTTAATTACAGTCAAACAAGAGGTGTATAATTTGTGTCGTTAAAAATCAAACCGAGTCAACTCCGTTAAGCTCAATTTCATAATAGTAAAGGGAAACGATCGTTAAATTTATTTTTGGTTATTATTAGAAAATTAAATTTGACGTCGTTTTGGCAAAATGTTTAAACTGGTTCGAATTTTATTAAAATAATGAACATTATTTATTGTAAAAAATACATTTCGAATTGTGTTCGATTTTGATACTTTTTCAATTATTATTGCTTCCAATAATATATTATAGAACAATTTTATTATACATTCATATTCATTTCATAAATATATTATAAAAAATATATTGTAGTATATTTATTGGTAACCAAGTAGAAATTTATTCATTCACAACTTCAGAATCAATGGAAAATTAATATTCTATAATAATTTTATTTTTATTACACTTTTTCTAGAAATATTTGTTAAAATAAGTTATGGATCTCTATTTTCATGTTTATTCCAATTACATGGCCCACCCTAAATGTTTCTCAGTGGTGGTAACCATACATGTATAATCATTCTGTTATATTATTGTGGTGTATCGTTCGATACTTTCCTAATTTCGAGGAAACATTCGTTTGGGGGCGGTGATACAACCGCAATTCTAACGGGGAACCATAAGCACGTAAGAGAACTATCCCACACACATAGCCACTATAGGACCTTATGTTACGACTTACGTTAGGTACGTGCTTACGGCTTACCATTACGATCGCAGCTTAAGACGTGGCTAAACTAAGTGCGAGAGAAACCGAGCACGTTTATCAAGAAACAGTCCTTGCAACAGCTTGTTCCTAATAATCTCCCTAATTTATCAGCTCAGTTGCGTACGATAGGATTCGAGGTTTTGGCTGTTAGACTCCGGCTCGATAAATTGCCACGTTACGAACTATTTTCACTCCGGTTTCGGGTGCTATACAATTTATGTCGTCCTGCGAGGACGGAAGACGCGGTCGTGCCGACTGGGATTGCGAAATTTATTTTGCCCACGCCTCGTCGACGCTCGAGTAATGCGAAAAGTTCGAGCGTCGATCGAGCAACTGTTAAAAAATGTCAGAAGTTGCCGGCTGGAATCGTTTTCTCCTTCTCCTTCGGTTTCCTCGAAGATTCCTTTGTTTCGAGATTTATCGAATCCCGCTTTATTTTGATGTTTTACGGCTGGACACCTCCAGCAGCTAAAACTATTAGCCACCACCATTTATTTCGTTTTATTCAGAATAATTAAAATGATGTTCAAAATCTTAAAACGTTTACGAGAATTTTATCTTGAAGGTTGTTCTCTTATAAAGTTGTTTGTTAACAAGTATAACTACAAATTTTTATATTGAAAAATGACTAAATACCCATATAGATAATAAAGTAAAAATTTTACTGTGAAGTCTACAAATATTAGTAGAATTGTAGTTCTCAGAAACATTCTGACATGATCATCGCACGATCTACAAGAATCGATATAGCAAAATGAGAGAAGAAAAATTTGTGAGGTGCAACGTCTCTGGCAAACTCCGGCAAAAACAAAGCGTGAAACCGTTTCGAAGGACTTGTAGAAATTCACGGGAGCTGTTCTATCCGAGTAGCAAGAAGTTGACTCGTTAAGCAGTCCTCGTTCCGAGGCTCGTTTCCCTCGAAGCGATGTCAGCTCATCGAATACTCGTGAGGATTCCGGTTTCTCGAAGAATTTTCGCGTAGGTGTGTCGCGACAGAACGAGAAGAAGAAGCAGTAGACGTCACCAAGAATGTCTCTGATGAAGGAGAAATGGCGTTAGAAGGAGGTGAAGTGACTTTATCTAAACACGGCAGTGTCTCGTGATGAATCGCTGCCAGCCTCAGCCAAACCTGTATAGCTAGCTGGCCTCAGCAAAGACTCCGTCGACGATCACTCGAATGCACTTCGAAGAGCTATCTGGCCCGTGATAGCGATAACAACTTGTCGCCTACCGTGTGCACCGAGATCCCACTGCGCCATTTAGTCTCTTTATATGGCCTATTTTGCTGCTGGACGAGGTACGTTGCGGCTAGTTTCACAAACAGCCTGGATTCTTTTACGAGACACCGTTACGGAGACGAATACTAGAGGTTGCTTTAGAAACAAACGTCCTGATGTTTGTTCCCAATTTGCCCGCTTTCATGGGCTGCACGCTTGCGAACGATATAATCATTGTTATGGCTGAAGGTTGCTACCACTTGTGGTGCCGGGGAACGGTTGCTTTTGATCCTTTGGAAAAGTTACGGTGCACGAGATGTGCGCAGTGTTTTAGCTAGAAGTGCTGCTGGTATTATGCTTGCTATGTCTTGTATTATTTTGCGAGATTTTCTTGAAATAAAGTTTTTACTGACGCGATGGGAGGAGCGTTTCTAGTTACGGGTAAATTCAAGTGTCAAGGAAAGTACAAGCAAATTGCCAAATTTTCAGAGATGCATATTCAAAAGTTTCATACTCTAAAAATATGCATTTTTTAATTCTTACACTAAAAAATTTTGTACTTTGTAAATTTTGAAATAATACAATTTTTAATCATAGAAATTTCTAAATTGTGGAATATACAAATTTTGATTCCTTGCCTCTAAATGAGATATACGGAAAAAATGGAATTGATTTTGGTATATTCCAACATAATTTTTTACAGTATTGTCAGTATTACTAAAGTACGGTAAAATTGTTCGTCTAAAAATTATTTCTATCTAAGGTGGACTTGCATCACTTTCAAAATGAACATCTTTGCAATCAGCCAAACTTCCATCCACATATTAGGGAGTTTTAATAACTTTGACTGTAGATTGTTACATTCTCCCATATCTGCATACGTTTAAAAATGGATTTGCCCTATTTACAAAATGGACGGCTCATACGATTAATCGTTTAAAGGCTATCTAAAGTGTTAAATCGTGTACGTTCTTTTTGAAATGCGTATCGTGCATACACACGACAGAGGCTATATATTTACCTTATTAGAAGTTTCCGTTGAAATTGAAAAACTTTTCGTTCTAACGGTGTAGACAGTGAAAATACCGTAGCTATTCGCTAAGTTTAAATTGGTTGCACCTTCAACCGTAGAGATCGTATTATCACGCGGCAAGTCGATAGTCTCAAATGAAACGTGCAAGAAGATAAGACGGTGCTAGCAACAATAAGCGCGCAAATGAAGACGGAAAAGAAAGTTTATTCTCGTGGAAAACAATGGATTTCAAGAAATTTCGTAGAGAAGGGGCCAGCCTTCGTCGTCCATTTAGCGTTCCTTGAATCAGGTGGCGTTTCAAAGGGGGCGAAATTAAAATTCGTTTCCTCAATCTGCTCTAATTGCGTTAAGTTTCGCGACTACCGTAAATTCATTTATTTCCTTTTAATTCTCGAACTTTCATAATTAAAGAGTGTACCCCACGGTGTACAAGCCCTTTCTTTACCTTTTTTTTCACCGGCTCGAAGGTGCATAAAAGTAATTGCAATCAACGTCGTTGCACCCTGCTGCTTTTTTTATTTCTCTATAACTCTATCGTATATCGATCGTACATACGTGTCTCGCATCAAATTACAATATTCATATCCAAAATTAATACACAGTATTTATTTGATTATCGAAGTCAAAATGCAATTTAAAAATCTCTTCATTTGTTTGTGGGTTCGTTTATTTCTTTTTTGTAATTGCTAATCATTTTATATTAAAAGTATTATTGAAGGGTTTATATAGTCTTTTTTATTATACTGTTCAAACTGATTTGCCATAAGTATTATTTTACGGTACTTCTATGTCATCGATTCCCTATTTTCGAGATCGATCATATGCAATAATTGAATAGTAACGTGAAATCCTTTATAAGATACGAAACTAATGATTCGCATAACGGTGATCGATAATATGCAATACAGAGGCATTTCGCTTTCACGGCTTGTTATCAGTCAATTTGATCAGCTCGGACAGAATGAAGAAAATACTTGGTTCCCTTTGATGGAGCGACTGAAAATTGAAACTGTACCACGTAATGACTTATTCATTCAGCTTACCTCGCTGACCTCTGTATCTCTTTTCACGGACGAACAGGTACACAAAGCAATGAGGGTACATAGAAATAATGAGAATCCACCGAAAGAAGAAAGTTAATTAGTTACAGAATGAGGGGTTTCAACTTGATATTTCTCTGTTTTGCCTATTCTGTATAAATCTCGTAATTATTTATAAGCTGTTCTAGTCGATCGTAAATGGAAACGAAACAAAAGGGAAAATCCTTACAGTTGAATGGTACGTTTGATCGATGCTGAAATAGCAGCAGCATTAAGTGATGAGCAAACGCTCGAATGAATTAATAATTACAAAACGAGCATTGTTTATCGACAGAATTGTGATTCGTTCTGACAGAATCCGTTTTCTGCATTTTTAATTGAGAAATTTTATGTTAAGAAAACACATTCATAAATCGAATACGTGTTTACAACTTTGAAATATATGAAAACAATTTTAGGATTCTGATTAATGATAAATTAAATTAAGTATTGTTGCGAAAAATATTTTTAAAATAAAATCATTGGTGCAATTTAGTAAACTTTTAATTTGGACATTTATTATAAATTGGACGATGTCTGTTTTCAATTATTTTACATAAAAATATACATGTATTCTATGGAAAAATAAAAAATAACTGTGAAAAGTATTTTATGTTATACTGGGAAGAAATAAGTATACATTTAACAAAATAATCGAATGTTAGATTGTGATGCAATTTAGAGTTTGATTTAAATTAGAAAATTTTTTCCTACTCGTTGTATTTGAGTTTGTTAAAACGATAATTAAATCATGGAGAAATGAATTAAAAAATAAAGTTGTCTGCTTATTTCCGGCTTTCATTTTCATTGAAACGCTTCAAGACCTAACCAATCAGGTACAGCCAGCGAGAAATGAAGCAGAACAGAATATCAAAGCCAGAAATCTCAAGTTTGCAAAGTAAACATAATTAAAACTGCAAGCGTAGAAACAAAAGTTCGCAGACTTAAAATTACATAAAAAATTAACTAGGAATCTTTCTTGTACCTTCTTGAAAAGAGAACATTCTGCTTTCTCTCTTCTCTTTTTATTAACAAGTCTTGAACATCATCTGAGATTAACGTTTTCTTGTTGTTAATTCAGTATATTATTATAAACAAATTGTATATAAATGTTAACTCTTTGTTGCATAGTGTTCATATAAATCAATATACCAATATACTTAGATATAAAATTTTTGTATTTCATGAAATATAAATGAATTGTTGATTTTTTGATTGATGGAGCTATCGAAAATATTTCTTATTTTTTATAATTACAATTTGTTATACTTTATAAAATATGTATTTGAGATACCTGTTACATAATTTTTCTTTGCATACATTTTTTAAATAAAAGTTATTTATTGTAGATTTAGAGAAGATATTTCTGAACTCTTGTGATAATAAACTTATAAATAAATATCTTTCTTTTTTGTTAATCATCAACATCATATTTCACTTGGATGTTATAAATAATTCAGATAAATAGATTGGTTGAATATGTATATTTTTTTGCTACTTATAATAAATGAGAAATATTTTTACCACATACTTCGCACTGTTGCAATATATATTGTATTATTGTATCATTATGGAATCCTCTTCTTGATCTATTTTGCAAATTAAGGAGTTGGCAGGTAAAAGAAATTGAGGAGTGAAAAGGTTTAATATTATAAAAGAAAGAATCTTTCAAACGGTCGTCAAGTAAATCAGATAATTGGTTTCTGAACCGATTTGGACGAGACTCCATTGAAATTGAGAGTCCTGTCGTTTCTCAGAAGTCTCGATTCTGAACACGAGATACGTAGGCCATATAAAACCAGCCCCGAGGATGGTTTCCGCAAACGAAGGGGATGTTGGACCATTCCGTACTGACGTACGAGTATTACCCCATGGCATAATTGCCCCGTAACTCAGCCAACAACCCTCAGCGACAGTTCTAATAACCATGGTGTCTCCTCAGACCTGCGGCATTTTTAACAATCGAAAAATTCCTTAAAATATGACACGTGCCTAAAAATGGAACCAAACGTAACAGTCGCATCGTCTGAAAAATATTCGAATCATTTGACTCTTTGTACTCGATTGTCTTTAACGCCTTGAACTATGACTTATCAGGTGCGTCAGTCAGAACTAACTAATCACAGCCACAATGTTAAAGCAGACAAAGAAAGTTACAATGTTATATCAATTTGGTATTATGTAATAGTTGTCTATGCACATTATAATTGGACTTGAATTCTAAATTGAACCGTATTAAAACTTTGAATTAATTTGATCACAGTTGAAGTACCAGTGCGTCACATGAGTCAGATTCGTCAAAAGAGTGCAAGGAGTTAAGGGCTTAAGGGGTTAAGGGGTTATTAATCCTTTGTACTTCTTAATTTTTTTTACCTACGAACTTCTTAATTTACAAAATAGATCAAGAAAGGGATTCTCAAGTAAAGAGACTAGCAAATTTTGAAATAGGTCAATTTTGAAATTAAAGAATTTGGAAGTAGGAAACTTTGGGAATTACTAAATCTGGAAGTAGGAAAATTTAGGAATTAAAAAATCTGGAAATAGGACAATTTGGAGATTAAAATATTTGGAAGGAGGAAAATTTAGGAATTAAAAAATCCGAAAATAAGAGAATTTGGAGACGAAAAAAATTGGAAGTAAAATTTGGGAATTTAAAAACATGGAAACAGGAAAATTTGAGAATTTAAAAGTCCCCAGATTTATATACATGCCCTTATGCAAATGAGTTGTACGTTACACCCAAGTATCGTGGCTATTAACCTGCTTTCATGTTCGAGCTGGAACAACAATGCTCTGTCCTCTTTATTCTGTCGTCTCGAGGGCTGGTTTGCTTTCTGGCAACGACTAGCAAAAAGGACAAAGTTTCAGGAGGAGTAACCGCTTAATGGAAAACGGAATAGCCGAAGTTCCGAGCTTTTTGCCGAAATTATTACGGCGCCAAGTTCGCGGACACTTTTTTTTTATTTTCGGCACGCGTACCCAAACCAACCAGCGAACGGAAAATAACGGTTCGGTAAAAACGTGGATGGTCTTCACGTTTGCTATTTTATTCTTTTTGTGATCCACTTTGCAATAGGGAAGAGGTTGTCGTCATTTGATTTCTGAAATTTAATTTTTATGCTTTTTCCCTTTGACAGAATATTTTTTTAGTGTCTATTAATTGTTCTTGATGGATTGCACAGATTAACAAAGTTCAATCCCTGTTTATTTTGTTTTGATATGAAAGCTTATTAGCTAATAAGTGGTTGAATAATATTTGTTTATTACATATAAAATAAACTTTGTTTGCTAAAAGTAAAATAATTTTGCAACGATAAATAAGAGTGCTGAATTTGCAGCAAAATTTTTAGATTTTGTACAATTGATCGTAATAGTATAAAGTAATATCGGTTCGATCAGTCGACCTTAATGGCCAATTGCGCAGTCTATCGACGTGAAATGAGACGTACTGGCTGCCTTTAACATTTTATTGCGACATTAATCGAATGAACTCCAGAATGGGTCTTATTTATTTTGTAGAGAAAACAGTAATTTTTCGGATTTTTAAAATATTGCCTCAGAGTGGAATCTGTTAAGTTAAAATTAATTTATAATTTATTAATTAAAATTATTTCTTTTAATTTAAAACAAAATTATCAAATTCACGAAATTTCGATCTTCGAATCACGAGAGGTTGGAAAAAATAATTGAATAGAACAGTACAAATGTACTGAATACGAAAGGACAGTTTGTTGCTGAACGAACAGTCGGATAAATGGAGTGAATCGTTCGTAAAATTGTCTTTTCTAATGCATTGCGTGGATCGAGGTCCAGTAATCCTGGAATTTTCGGAAAACACACGACAACGCCATCGATCAGGGTCCACTCGTGTGTAACTGGGTCAATGGGTCTCTTTTAGCGTCCTGTTTTCGACTGTATTCCAGCCAATCTTCGGAAGTCGTTACGTAAACTATTACGAAGTAAAGATCGAAATGTTCTTTCCTTTGTGGCGCAGCACATTTCGAGTAATATTGTGCTAGAGTAGTTATCTTCGTTTGCGTTCGCGTTTGTGTGCTGTACATAACTAGGTCAGTGAATAATTTGATGTTTCAAAGCATACTGGTTTACGATCGGTGGTCATAAATTAAAGAAAAGTGAAAATTAATTTTATAGCGTTCTATTTATGATTCAACTTATTAAAGATTTATCGCGTTCCAGTATATTTTACAATCGCAGCTGACGCAGATTCATTGGATGTGATTGGATCTCTGATTAAAATACTGTTTATTCTTAATAAAATATTGATAGGATTTATAATTACATGAATATCCAATGACAAGCAATAGAATTTTTTACTTCCTTATTTTATTTTAAATTTCAGTTTTATTCAGTTGGCGAAGCTCTTTGCTAACTTCTCTGTAGAATAAGTTGTGCTTTTATGGAAAATAAATGCTGAAGTACGAGTGCGTCACATAAGTCAGATTTGTCAAAATAGTGGGAGCGGTTAATCGACACAATTATCGATATTTAGTCATTCAATTTACCTCAGAAAACGCTTTTATATTATAAATGAAAAATACAAGGTCTGGTGTAAAAAAGATTAACCTGTCCTTGATATTTCAACCACCACATCTACAGAAATCTACAGAAGAACTGTTTATACTACATAATGTCCTTTAAGATTTTGATTTATAATGTCCCTTAAGAATTTATTCCACATAATGTGCTTTCAAATTTTTATGTATGATGTTCTTTAAGAACTTATACCACATAACCTCTTAAGAGATATTCAACCATTTCCAGTTAATTGATATACCCTGTAAACATTTCTGAATATAGAAATTGAAATATATGGATCTATTAAAATATAGAAACTTGGGAATATAAATATTTCACTATACAGGAATTGGAAAATATGCAGAGAATTTTTTATTTTTTCAATAATTATTGTTATTTTTATTTATTTATATAAAATTATTATTTTAAAGTTTAATAAATTTAAAAGTCAAATTTAAATAACTTCGACACTTTGTAAGAGATAATCGTTTCCAATTAGTTACCAAACCCTATAAACCAAGGGTCACCAAACTTTTCGAGAAGCGGACCAGATTGAAATTTTATAAACAAGGGAGTTGAATGAAAAATAGTTCTATTGAAAATGTATTAGAATCGAAACTCATTACAAGGTTACTCGACGTCTTATACCAAATCACAAGAGAACAATAAAAGAATCATTGTCATGAATTCAGAACCAAATCAGAAAACTGTATAAAATAAATATTATAAAAACCATTGCATGTCTTGTATACAAAAGCAGAAAACCAGATGAAAATGTTTGAAGAGTCAGATCCATCGTAGTTGCTATAAAAATTTGGAAATATAGAAATTACGAAACACGGAGAGATAATTTCACCTTATAAGAGATATTGAATCGTTTCCAGTTAATTGACACAGCCAGTATAGCAGTGTGGAGAATGGGTAAAGCCTTGCGTACAAAGGTTGAAGTTCCTTACAGTCGAAGAGCCACGGTGGCTGTGCCACGTATCTAAAAGGTAACACGGGCGTCCTTTCTGCGCGTTTGGAAGCCCTCGTTACGCTTTGGGCCGCGTCCAACCGGTCTCTTCCGTCGATGTCAGCCCCCATGAAGGCTGGAAAGAGCCAACGGATCCTCCCTGAAGGTCTTTCCAAGTCGTCTTTGCCTCGTTTCTCCTGCTGGCTATACGGACCACAACGTCACGTAGCAAGATACTTTGCAGACGGACAGAAGGGTGGACGGCGGGGTCGAGGGGTTGGAAACTGGAATTAGCCGACTAGCGACGGTACTTTCGTCGTGATCTCGATGGGGTGGAAACGACTCCTGCAGGAGGAACAACGATAGCGCTTTGGATATGTCCTGCTGGTAGTCAGGTGCCGCGTACGTGACGTTCCTTTTTTGCAGTTACCACCGTTCCACCAGTCGACTCGTCGATGAAAGTTTTCTTTTCTCTCGTTTCATTTTATCCTTTTGACCCTTCTTCCTCGTTTTTCTACGCCCCTCTGTCTACGCTCCTTCGACGTATCGATCAAGCTGATACGTATGCAAGATATATTTGTACAACCTCGTTCGAGAGATGTTTCACGGGAATTTGAAAGGATACTAAAGTGACACCGATTTCGCATGCTTGCATCACGGACACACTTTATTATAGCATTTCTTTTAAATTTAACCAAATACAGACGGTAGAAGAACTGGTCACATATGGACTACCACTTTTATGACGGGAATTATTCCCAGATCCAATTTCATCTATCGCTCCGCAATAGATCGTGCGGTTTCCTTACTGGTTTCTTTTGATAATTACACGTACATTTTTATAACCTATTGTTGATAGTCAAACTCCCTCCATGCTAATCATTCAATACAGTCAAATTTTCGTGTTATTTATTCTTGCTTTAACGTTAACAAACATTTTTTCACTTATACTCTCAAAGTCTCAACCTAGACTGTAATTCTGCATGAGGTGTACACTGAGGTATACCCAGGTGTATTAGATATCTTAAATAAAATTAATTTAATTAGTTAAGTATATAAACACTTACACGTAAATTTCTATAACCTACAGCCTACGCAAACTTTCTCGTTGATCATTCAATGCAATCAAATTTTCGTGTTATTTATTGTTGTTCTGGTGTTAGCACGCAATCCGGTATCTAAATGAACCAGTCATACTTCAAAAGTCCAAATCTAAACCGTAGTTCTGAATTTCGAGGTATATCCAGCAATTTGCAATCGTTTTAACGAATTGCAGTTCGGCGCAGCTGTCCCAAATAAAGTTCGTTAATGTTGCCGTTCTTCTTCGATATGAATGCCAATTAAATTGTAGAAGGCGTATAATGATGTTAGCCAAGTTCAGAGACACGGTTTATTCCAATCGATGGCGGCACGTGGTGGTCGACGAAGGTGGATATCGTGAGTCTCCTCTTAGCGTTTTATAAGCCTGATGAATGTGGATTAGACTCATCTTCTCTCTCGTTTCTCTCCCGTTCTCCGTCGTCCATTTTATGCTGCTGCTTTTCTTCCTCGTCTCCTCGTACTCTTTTCTTCTTCTTTTTCAAAACTTGTTATTCCTCTTCGTCGTTATCCTTCTTCTTCTTTTTCGTTCGTTCATTCGACGCGGAACTCCCTTCGAAATTATGCAGATCCAACATCCTTGGTACCATTTTCTTGCGCCGCTCGGGCGAAAAGCTAATTTTTGCGTTAACCAGCCGACTTCGAAGATAAATGTTGGCCGACGGCACTCCATTTCAAGGAGGAAGAAGCCGATCGACGTTACTCTTCTCTCTGTATTTGAATACCATGGGTCGTCTGGAATGCTTTCCAGCTGCCTCTCGGGAATGGTCCAGGTACAGTCTCGGGAAACTTTACCTTCTTTCGGTTAAGGGGAAATGTAGGGGAAATACGTCGAGTGGAACGTATATCTTTAATAAAGTCATATGTGCCCTTATTAATTTGAAAGCCTTTTAGCTCTCTAAGCATCACATTTCCAGATCTCTAAATTGTCAAGTTTTTGAATTTCCAAATTTTCAAACTGTAAATCTTCAAATTTTTAAATACTTACTCAACTTTCTAGATTACTAAACATCTATTATATTTTCAAATTTTCATTTCTCAAATTTCCCAAATGTTCAATTCTTTAAATTCCTTCAATTAGAAATTTTAATTCTTCAAATTTCCTATATTTATTTCAAATTTCCTAAATTTCGAAATATTTATATTTCTACATTTTTGAATATTCAAACTTCCAGATATTCTGCCAACACCCCTGGATGCTTAAATTTCTAGCTCGCAAAATTACCTTTTATTGCATATATTGTTGCACACCGTATCACATGTTACATACTGCGGTTGTTTATACACTTAAAATTTGCAAAAATATTTAAGTAAAATAAATATGAATAAATAATACTGAATTCAAAACTGTGAAGTGAAGCGTTAAATGGGAACACAATATTACATCAATATTATAATAGTTAATTGACAATTAAATTTTAATAAATTCAGTAATAATATTCATCTTTTTGTTATACATGCTTGTTTCTACGGTGGCAGCGATAAAATCAGGTATTCATTTTGCACGGTACAAAATAAATTACATGCTGAACACTTCTGATGTTAATTTGATCAGTTGGAACTTGCTTTGAAATTTTCAGTACGACAAAGTAGACTTTAATTAAACGTCATGCATATTAGCTGTATTAATTACTGTACTTTCTTCCGTGTAAATCGACTTTCGTAAGGAACTCCGTTCAAAAATAGCAAAAGTGTTGAAATGCATTGGAAAATTACTTTTTTCCTAAGTTCTACCGCATTAGGCTCTACTGAGATGGAGTTTTTTGAGAAGTTCAAAGTGTTCTGTACACGCAATAAGTTAAGAACGTTTATTTTTGTACTGAAAATGAAGAGAGAAAAGCTGTTTAAAGTTCGCTACTTTCCGGAGAAATTATTTTGTAATTGTGTTTCTTCTTCAGATTAAATACGCTGACCCTTTGAACAAACGTTCCTGACAATTTTCTCTAATCCTCTTAACAATTCGATTATCTGTTGCCTCTGTTATTAGAAATATTCCGAAATAGCAAAGCAGAAAACGGCAAAATTGTGAGCTTAAAAAAAAGTCTTTGACTTGAAGCAAAAGTTTTGCATGTGAATACGGTAACTAGATAACTTTAGTGATGTTTTTATAATGGTCTCGCTAAACTTCGTAGCTTTATTTCCTTTAAAATGTTTAACTTTAATATGTTTTTATGCCATATTTATAACACCATTAACTTTCTTTACGAGATAAATTTTATACACTATTATACACTTCTACATTAATATTATTCCACTAATACATTTTACATTATGTATTACTGTACTCTGGGTAATAAAGGACAAATCAATTCCAACCGAAAAAGCTCCAAAAGAGCGAAGAAAGAATCGTAACCCCGTGAACGTCAATACAAAAAGTGTATATTCCAGTAAATTTTGATTAACATTTCCCGCCAGTTAGCAAAAAGCCTCGTATGACATCCTTTACCGACAGAGCATGGTAGCAGGATTGTCGGTCGATGCACAACGCTGAAAGCGGCAATAAAAACAGGAATTCTTCCAATTTACTTAAACCATTTCCTGGAGGGTGATGTCGGTTCATTACCGTAGAGTTGAAGATCGACGCAGATAGTATTTCGTTTCTTCCAGGAGCGATGCTCTTCGAAATGTCGTTTGGTCGAGGGCGAAGGAAGCAAAAACGTAAGATACAGTTTTTCGAGTGGCACGCTTCGCAAACTGCTCGACGATCGCAACGTAATTAGCGAGCCATGCGATCCCCGTTCTTCCTCTTCCTCTTCTGGCCGCTTCTAATCTTTCTAGGAAATAACGAGGGAACCGGTATCCGGTCGGATGAAAAATGCTCCTTGAAACACGAAGTGGGCGACACCGGCAGATGCCGGTTAGGACGACTCTTGAGGCAGAAGACAGATGTCAAGCCGTTACGTGAGGTCCCGCTAACTACGTAATTACATCATTCCCGTTCGCTGGACTACTGTCTACCTTTTGTCTTTCACCACCCACTATCCATCCCTTTCGGAGCACCGTTAAAATTACCAAATATTCACTCTGAAAACGCTGACGTACCTTCCGCTGCGCTTTTTCAGACGCGTTTCATGGACCTGCTCTTCTATGGACAATTTTGCCCATGCGTTTCTACCTTAAATCATGCAGAACGAAATTTTACATAGAGAACGTTCTTCTATCTTCAACAAGCTTTCTTTACGTTCAAGTTATTCTGTTATCAAATATTCGTTGAGTATATTTAATATTTGGTTCAATGTTTGGTATTTGGTTCAGTATTTGATTTAGTATATTTGGTACTTGACTCAATATTTAGTTTAGTATATTTGATATTTGGTTTAGTATATTTAATATTTAGTTCAACATCAGTTTTAGTATATTTAGTATTTGGTTCAACATCTTTAGTATATTTGGTACATTTCCAAATTTGCATATTCTTCAATTAAAAAACCCCATACCCTTTATCCAGTATGTTCCAAAAAAATGATCAATGTACTTCCAGAAATGAATCCATTTAATAATTAACAATTCAACTTCGTTCGGCCAAAAGTACTGCGAAAAACCACAGTAAAAAAGCACAGATGCACAGTACACCATGCTGATTATAAAGGACGTTAAAACATTTTCCTCATCCATTTTGCTCAAATATTTACCATTTGCAAGTACTTTTAATATTTGTATGCAGTAAACAAACAATTGACATAATTCCAAAAATATATGATTTCGTTCAAATAATAAAGGATCACTTACGTTTGTCCAAAATACACAAACATGATTAATACAGATACACGGTCATCACGTTGATTATAAAGAACGGTAAAACATTTTCCTCGTCCATTTCGCTGAAACATTTATCGTTTGCGAGAAAAACGCTTATCCATAATACCACGAGCAGGTTGTACGTGTGAACAGCGTAATCCGTATTATCCTGTAGCGTATCAAGTATGGCTATTTCTATTATGGCACTCAACGTGTTAGGAATGCGTAGTTGCAAGAACATTTCCAGGATGCCTCTTCAATTAATACCATACTCGTATCACGGTGCATTACCCTCATAGTGAGGCTAATAGGCTAGTTAGAGTTAAGTTATTACGCGTGGACACGAATTTGTAATCTACGTTGGTTCTGTTGATATCTACGATCTACCGCTATACAGTTCGGCCCTTTTGTTCGGCGACGTTGGTTTTTACCGTGTCGTTGGCGGGGCGATTATGCGATCGAACAATTAAGTATGATTACTTGTCAGTGACTCATGCATACATGCATGAAGTGGCTAAGAGCTGGTCGTATAATCATTAGCATAATGATTAGCATAATTAATGCCGCTGGGGGTTAGTTTACCGCGTTATCGTCAATAATTAATGCTGACTTATCTCCGGCACGGTGATAATGTACCAAGCATTCGATACAGCCTTAGGAGCATTAGGAATTTGATTCGCTTATATATACATGGCATCGTAATATAGGTCCTCTGATCGTGTCCTTCGAATAACTCTCTCAAAGACGAATGCTAACACAGATGGTAATTCTAAAATTGAAATGTTAGCAATGTAGTTTGTTCCTCAATTATCACTGATTTCAACCTTTAGATATATTGTCAACATCTTTGTAATTTCTCGTCGAAATGTTAAAATTACACAATTTTATTACGGAGGAACTTCTGAGTGGAATTTAATTAGAAATTTGATCAAGTATGTATTTTACACATATATATTAAAACGTTGACCATGTGTGACACAGTGTCACAGTACATATGTGACCGACACTGCAAACTTAGTTATTTAAGTATTTGTAGGAAAAACAAATGAAAGTAACTTTCTTAAGCTCTCAATGTTGAGGCAGTGATATACAATAATAGATTAAACTTGTCAGAAAATATATATAAATCTTGTATTCTGTAGAATATTATTTAATAAATTTCATAGTTGATGACATTGTTGAAAACATTTGTTGTTTTTCAATTGCAATATTTTCGTTGTACTTTCTTAAAATATTACAATTCGCCATTACAATTATATACCATTTTGCAGTGGTATATACTTTATACATATTCTATACAATATTTATACATATTATTTTATACATATTTATATTTTATACATATTCGAAGTTTTACCGTAAAAGTAGACGGGTAATCACTCACTAGATATTTCTTTCTTTTGAAAGAGCGAAATCCATCAGCTTTTAAGATTGATCGTGATTTCAAGCGATACTTGATGATAAGTAAAGACTAAACAGACAGTTTCAACTCACTATGCTGATGTAACATGAACGATGGCTTCTAACGATACGATCCTGACTTCAAATGTTAATTGTTTCTGCTTTGAATAATTATCTGACAGTCTGCTGATGGATAATTGTGGCCACTTGCGAATGTGATTGATTACTACTGTGACATCGTGACCCACTTTCTCATGTGTTCCTCGAATTTTCAACTTCTTTTCATACTCTTTTTCGCTCTTTCAACCTTACTTCTTTTTCTCGACATTCTCTATTCTTTCCTTTTCGTTTATCTTCTTCTTTTAAGTTTCCTTTCCCTCTTTACGTTCTTCATGCTGGTTTTAATACTTCTTTGACACAGTTACTTTTTTATGCGACTTTTAAAAGATTAAGAGAAGTTCTAGAATAACATTTTAATTCTAATTTCTATTTGAATAATATAAATGTTTGATTGTATGCGCTATTTTATATTGCCATATTATATTATACAAGTATTCTATATTTGATTGTTATTCTACTAAGCTTTTTTTACAAGCAACAAGAAGCTGAATTGAAACACTTCCATTTTGTTATTTTCTCTATTAATTGCTAATACTTCGTTTCAATTTAAAATTTTAAGAACTCACCCCAACATATTTTACACTTGATATTATAAGAAAATGATACAAAGTATTTTTCTCAATTTTCAAGATAATGCTCTTCTTCGAATGTACAATGATTTTAATCATCGTGGTGCAGTTAATTAAAACCATTAAAATAACTGAACCAATATAATATGAAATAAATGAAAATAACTTATTTTAAAAGAATTGAAGTAAAACATTTTAACTTGTAACAAATTAAAACAATTCAATATAGAACAAATTGAAAGAATCAAATTAAAACAGCTGAATGAAAACAAATGAGAACAAACTAAAACAGTTTAATATAAACGAAACTAGAGCAATTGAATTAAAACTGTATAAATAAAAATTGACAAGGAGCTGTTAAAAAAAACAACGGTCGCATCCTTTCTATAATACTACAAATCTCTGTTACGTAATTAAATGAAATTGTTTTCCCGTTTCGAGTGGTTCGTGCCGTTTCTAATTTTCCCCGATGTCTGTTGTTTCTAATTGCAAATGGGACGCGACAGAAATTTAACAGTTGTTTAAAACGCGTGAAAAGGATGCACCAGCTAACTCCTGTCCTAGTTTGTGACACGTTTAAAAACTGAGAGCTGGGTCAAAAAGTTTTGAAACATTGCTGCAAATTTCTGTTCAACCGACAACAGTTTCACCATGCGTGCCGTTCCACTTGGGAAGCTTACATTTAAAATTACACGACAGAATTATTTCATACACTAGTTATAAGTTTTTTGCAAAAATTAGTTTCGTTTTAGTCAGATTAATATTTCATCTGTTTTAAATTCCTAGATTCCTCGATTTCTAAGTACATACTTTTAAATGTTTGACTGTCTCTAAATCATTGTATTCCTGCATTCCGACATATATAGATTATTGCATTCCTAGATTGTTATTTTCCTAGATCCCTACATCCCTAGATCCTTACATCCCTAGATCCCTACGTCCCTAGATCCCTACGTCTCTAGATCTCTAATGTCCCTAGGTCGCTACGTCCCTCGGTCGCTACGTCCCTAGATCCCTACGTCCATAGATCCCTACGTTCATAGATCCCTACATCACTAGATCCCTACGTTCATAGATCCCTACATCCCTAGATCCCTACATCCATAGATCCCTACGTCCCTAGATCCCTACGTCTCTAGATCTCTAATGTCCCTAGGTCGCTACGTCCCTCGGTCGCTACGTCCCTAGATCCCTATGTTCATAGATACCTACATCACTAGATCCCTACGTTCATAGATCCCTACATCACTAGATCCCTACGTTCATAGATCCCTACATCCCTAGATCCCTACATCCATAGATCCCTACATCCATAGATCCCTACATCCCTAGATCTCTATGTCCATACATCCCTACGTCCCTAGATCCCTACGTTCCTAGATCCCTACGTTCCTAGACCCCTACGTTCCTAGATCCCTACGTCTCTAGATCTCTAATGTCCCTAGGTAGCTACGTCCATAGATCCGTACGTCCCTAGATCCCTACATCCATAGATCCCTACATCCCTAGATCCCTATGTCCATACATCCCTACGTCCCTAGATCCCTACGTTCCTAGATCCCTACGTCTCTAGATGTCTAATGTCCCTAGGTCGCTACGTCCGTAGATCCCTACATTACTACATCTCTACATCTCTACATCCCTACATTCCTACGACCCTAGATCCCTACATCCCTAGACTCCTAAATTTCTAAACATGTCTAAATCCCTATACAGGACACAAATTTCTACAACCCTGAATATCTCCAGATCCCTATTCTTTATTTCTTTATTTCTGAATATACCTAGATTTCTAAATCTTTGACTGTCCCTCTCCATATATTTCTTTATTTCTGAATATACCTAGATTTCTAGACTTTTGATTGTCCATAAGTCCCTAGATCCCTGAATATATCTAGGTCCCTATACCACTGAATATTATCAGGTTCTTCGATCTCTGAATATACTTAAATCCCTGAACATTCCTTGGTTCCCAGGTCCCCAAATGTCTCTAGATTCTTAGATTTCTAGATCCCTAAATTCCCAAATTTGTAATTCCCTAAATGCTTAAATACCTAAATCTCTAGA
Source organism: Megachile ligniseca (assembly GCA_945859555.1). Taxonomy (NCBI): domain Eukaryota; kingdom Metazoa; phylum Arthropoda; class Insecta; order Hymenoptera; family Megachilidae; genus Megachile; species Megachile ligniseca. Next base: position 3,636,098 of record OX243777.1, read on the forward strand.
TTCTCAGGGTCCTAGACTCTTAGAACCATAGTTCTCTAGGCCTCTAGATCTTTAATTCCCTAGATCTCCAGATTCCTATATTCATAAATCCCCAAATGCGTATATCTTCGATACCTTGAGATTTCTATATCAAAATATCCGCTTATATTTCTATATCCCTAAATCCTTATATATCCCCCTAAATCCCATCATCCTTAAATGCCCTATTTGCCCGCTAAATTTACTGCTAAGAACAGTAATTAATTCAACATTCCCTTAAGCCTTACACATAAAGTGTAAATAAAAAATTGTAATCTTGAAATGAACGATAACTTTATGAATGTTCGTAAGAAAATGCTCTAATCATAGTTTAATATAACTCGCAAATGGAAATAGTTTGCGAAGGAAAAGAATGTAGTGCCTTTGATTAACCGCCAGTTCAGTAACTCCCGGCTGCAAGAAAGGATTCGTATTTCACGGGACAAAAAATCGGAGTAATCACGAAACGAGTTGGTCGCTGTTATCTCCGAATAATGCGGAAGTTTTTTAAAGCTTGAATATCATTTGTGCATTAAGATGCGGCTGAATGTAATTTTCGAGATGGCGTGGATGCGTCTTACTTGTTTCGCATTCTAAGGAGTTGCAAATGCTACAAATTCACCACGGTTCCCGGAGGCCTTCGGCGATGAAAATGTTTCAAGATTTGAATACCTTATCGCTGCATTATCATATTCAAATATTAACAACGAGGACGGTTCTTTTAACGGAAATCAATTCCGACTGATTAATGCAAATCGAGAGAATTTTTCTGTTTCCCCATTTATACCTTTCCAAATCTTGCAGATAACGTGGTAAATACATTTAGACTCCTAAAAATATTTCAAGTGAAATATTGATATTTTAGAGATACACGTGTAGAGGATGAAAGTAGAATTTACATTTGACCTAGTTAGTCACGTTTTCAAGGTACAGAAACAAGATTTATAACATATATGTTTATCGATTTATTATTTCAACTGGAAAGGCAAATTGAAAAATTGCCATACCGTCAACAGAAGTGATGATTAAAGGAAGAGTGGATAATAGTTTGAAGGAAGTTATTAATCTAGGTTACCCAACAATATATATTGACTTGTTAAATATAAAAATTAGAAAGAATTTACTGAAATTTTGTATCTTTCACTGACAGTCGATCTTCATCAGTTCAACAAATCCCTGCAAAATTGCTGCAGAAGGCAGCTGATTTTAGCAACCAGATGTCACTAACAATAAATCATAAAATACTCGCTAGAATATAATGACGGATCTTATTGCTACGGATAAAGAACTATTAATTTGAAACTACAAATGTGTCTGAAGGAATAACTGTTAAACTATTGCTAAAAACTTGTACTAAGGTCTACTCTCGACGTAACATGTAATCGTCTCGCTACGACAACAGATCCCGTTTTGGTCGTAAATGCGGTATCTTCCTGTGGGGTATTGTAAATAATAGCCGTAGCACCTGGCGCATTTTCTGTAAGGAAGTGACGAAGAAGAGGTTCAGAGCGACAGGTGTGCCCAGCGGTTGCTGAAGATTCGTCAGAGAATGGAGGACCATGTCCGATAGCGGAGGCAAGCATAGGCGAGCTACGACGTCTCGCAGTAATTAGGCAGGCTAATCACCCCCGGGCGTGTTATCTTAATGGCCGCCGTTATGCCGTGACATCACACAACCTACCCCTGTCTGCCGGTAGTTTAATTGCTCCGATAGGTTCGTGCGCCACTCCGCTGTAGAATATCAGGCCAATGTCGATGGGTCTCATACAATGGACGCATGGTACGCTCTTCCGGTTCCGTATCAACCGTGAAAACGTCCTTGTACGGGATTTAACCCGTGGCTGCGCGAGAATGGCCTCATAACTGGTCGCCATAAACTCCTTCTAGTTTGCTCCCACTAATAGCTTTGTCTTTTGCGAATCACCTGATTTGTAGCTTGCTTCCTGCTTCAGTGGGAAACTTGGTTTCTCTGATGTCTTATTGCGATCTTCGATATTTGGTATTTTATTGACGGTAAATAGTTTTGGTCTTATTCTTGGATGCATCATTAATATTTATTCGAGTATTTTAGTTTTTCGGGTTTTTAGTTTAATAAATTAGTTTTTGGGGTTTCGAGTTTCTGAGTTTTCAAGGTTCGGAGTTTCAAGTCTTCATGTTCCTAAGTTTTCAGGTTTTCAAGTTTTTAAGATTTTGAGTTTTCAGACTTTTTAATTTTTTAGTTATCAAATGTTTCAATTTCAAAGTTCTTAACTTTCTATGTTTTTAAGGGTTTCAATTTTCTGTGTTCTGAAGCTTTCTACTGTACAAGTTCTTGAGTTTTCATATTTGCATATTTTCAAATTATCATTTTCGTAAATTATCAAATTTTCAAATTTAAAGCTATCAAATTATGTAATAACCAAAATCTTGGATATTAATTCTTTCAAGGTATCAAATATACAAATTCCTAAATTATCAATTACTATATCACCAAATTACCACATTCTTAAGTTATAAAATTATCAAATTTTCACCCTGAAATTTCTAGATTTTTAAATTAACGAATTATCAAATTTTCAGAATTTTATATTTTGTGAGACACAGACTCACATTTTGTGAGATTTGACTGTTTAAGAATTTTAGGTACTTTAAAATTGGAAAATGTGGAGATTTAAAATTTTAAAACAACTTGGAACTGTCGATATTAGAAAAGAAGAATACAGAGATTTGTAAACGTGAGACCGTAGAAAATTTTAGAATTTTAAAATTTATATATTCGTATATTGATTCCGAAATTTAAAAACTTGTGAGTATAAAAGGTATGGGAATGTGAAAATTTAAAATGCTTGGAAATGCAAAGATTCAGAAATGTTCAAACGTATAAAATTTCGACCTGTACAAATTCAAGAATTTCAAACTGTGTGACTTTGAGGATTTGGATATTTGAAAATTGAATAATTCAATCGATACCTCGAGAAAGTTGAAACGTTTGAAAATAGAAAAGTTCTCGAATGAAATACTTGTTAAGTCCATACACGTATATTTTAGTAATGAAATCTAGTTGCCCCGAGTGTACCTCGAGTAAAAGGGTCGCCACAAGATAGTTTCTTACGCAAGGAGGTTTTTTGCCGTCGTAGATAATTCCTTGCCGGTCGTCGAGCAAGAAACGATCCGCAAAACATTCCCGGAAGAATGCAAATAACAAGCGTAGAAAAGGCAGAGCTCGTTACATTAGCGGGGGGCTGTTGGCTACTGGTTGCTGTGCGAAAGATAAATCGCGGTGACCCGGGCCAAATGAGTACACGTGGGAAAGCAATTCCGTGTCTAAAACTGTCTCCGAAGGATACCGTTTGTTCGGTGCCGGTGTCTTGGCCGTTCTCCGGCTGTCGCTGCCAGTTAATCCAGAGTCATTGAATTCCCGGGGATTTTACAGGACATTAAGACGTATCCGTCGACACGTAAAAACGGCGCTCTGTCTGGCGTTCGTCGGCGACCAACTCGGTTACACGTAAACGCAATTAACTCGAAACTGGAGGAAACCAGGTCAAACGTAACACGACGAACGAGCAAGAGGGTTGTTGCCGATGTGTGCAATCTCGAAACATTGAACGAAGTCCTAGCTGCTAAGGATGAATCATTAGACGCTGCAGAACTGTTTACACAGTCAGCTAACGTTCATGTTGCCAGACTTCTCTGCTTGAAGCGTGGACCTTACCGAGTAAAACTAGGATAACACTATTTGCAACTCGCCCTGTGTAAATTGCTTGACGATATGGCAGTAAATTGATGACGATCGCGTCTTTCACGCTTCCACGGTCTTTCTTGAAGAACAAGATTTCTAAAACAAGACCTCTCTTCTCTTTAGAAATACTATTTCCTCGCTACTTCCATTTTCCTAGCTTCCATATGCGCTGTGGTGGAAGGTTCAAATTAACGATTCCGATTCGGCGCAAGTTGTTTCCTACATCCACGAACAATGTTGACTCAAAAATTCCTGACCAAGTGTCCCAACGCTGCTATTCCTCGAAAATTCGTTACAAAAGGGGAAGTAGAGAGAGAAAATCGAGAAAGAAGTAAACTTAGAAACTGTTGAAAAATTCGGATAAGGACAGACACGGCGGAAAAGAGTCGTAAAAAGGAAAGTGAAGAAGTTTGCAAGGACCTAAAAGCTGACACTAACCAGGCTCCGGCGAGATCTTGCAGGGAGCGTGAAAAATTAGAGAACGTAAAATTAGAGAGGATAGAAAACAAAAAATTTTTTATTTTTTGTATCTTTTTTATTAAAAGCAAGATACAAATATGTAAGAAAAAGTAATTGTATGATATGCAGTTTTACTTAATAATATAAAGTTACTTAACATGTACTATAACTTACTGAATAATATTTACTATAATTAATTTACTTAATAATATTTATTATAATTAAGTTACTTAATAATATTAGAATTCTTAAATTTTTGTGATACAAATGAAGAGATCGAAACGCACAAATATCGATAATTAATCTGGATTTATTTAGACAACTCTCGGATTATTTGTTTTGAATAAAACTGTAACGGATTGAGTAACAATATTGTTTTCGTTGATTGATGTTGGCGAGATTCGTAGATGGTTCGGTTGCATCTTAATGGATATTAAACGGCTTCATGGTCGTCAAAGCAGACATTAAGATAAATTTTCTTGGGGAATGTTTACGAGTTAAGGTCGCCCGAGATCGCAATGAATATTAATGCGAGCAAGTTTTAACAGAATAGAAATATCGACGTCAGTCGCTAGCAACTGGGGGCTGATTTGAATTGAACCAACGCCGGTTGGAACTTGAGGAATATAAATTGAGCGGTTTGAAGAGGTGAATATGGAAAATGTTTCTCGATACTCGGCACAGTTGAAATTCGTTGAAAATACAACCCGGAATCGATATTGACCCTGTAGATCCTTGACCGATTTGTGATCTTTCAACTGGAAGGTATTTCAAAAGTACGTTCCGTTTTGTTAATTAAAATATACGAATGAAAATGTAATATACAATTTAAAATATTATGAAAGTAATCATTATTTTTATTCAAGAAAATAAGTAATCTGAAGTAGTAAAGTTTGTTTAACATTTTAGCATTGGTTTAATTAGGTTTTATGATTTGACAAAATTTTATCATTCTTTTCGCAATTCGTAATTGTTTTTGTGTAAATGTAGAAGTGATATAATTGTAATGTATGTGAATCTGTGCAAATTTAATCTTTTTTGGAATTTATTTTTTAAAGGAAGTTTAGAAGATATTTTAGTATTTTTCAGACATTTTACAAATTTGGATGTTTTCAGATTAAAAAGTTTGAACGTACTAAAGATTCAAATTCCTTATGAGATTTTGTTAAGGTGAAAATGTATGTATTATATAAACGGTGGCTTACATATGCTGTCAATATCAATTGGTTTCACAGTGTGAATTTTTACACAACGAAATTATTTGATCGAAACCATTTTCTGGCAAGTGCGGAAATAAGTGGAAAAAGCTTGAACACACGAGTCAGACGTCATTGTAAGTAGTTCAAGGCGAAATTGGTCAGACGTCGAGGACGAACAGAAATAGCACGCTGAGATAAAGGATATAAAACATACGCTTGTTATTTTTATGTCGCGATAACGCACGTAAAATAAAGAACTATTTTCCTGCATAAATTAAACAGCACTTTAAACACATTACCTACAAAATAACGAATAAATGAGCGTATTATGCAGCTATACAGGGTGTTTTAGAAATTGTGGCACAATCGAAAAAAGGTGATTCTACACGAAAATATAAACCAAAAATATGCAGAAAATATGTTCATATGTCGCTTCATTTTTGTAAAAACTGAATTTGAATAGTTTTTAAGTATTTATAAAAAAAATCATTCATGACACGAAAAATGATAAACACAACATTTTATTACTTTGATAATTAATAAATGTTATCAAACAAATAAATGAATCTAAAGTTTGTTATCAGTCATTCTTCATAACATTATTGATGTAGATGCTAATGTTTAATGCGATGAATTTAGTCAGTGTTGAGAACGCACATAAGTAACAAACCTAATACAGTAATATAAAGTAATAAACCTATTTTAGCAAAATTAATAATAACATCTGTTGATTTATAATATTTGTTTATTGTAGAATTTGAAAACAGTTAATTGCTTTTATCATTTACCCAACTTTGTTACAAATATTTAAAAAATATTTAAATTCAATTTTTTTGAAAATAAAGCCAAAGTAAGAAACGCAAAAATTCGACTATCTGCTGGCCCGTGCCACTAGCATGGCTTACTGGCATAGTGTAAACGGGCCTTTAAGTCGTCATACTAGATAAGGGTAGTATTCGAGCGAAGTCGGAAAAGGCCCGAGCGTATTTACAAACATTGCTTAGGCGAGGCCCGATTCAGTATTAACGCGACGGTTATCGAAACAAGTCGAAACGGGTCGTGTCTCGGTCGGTCCTTCTACAACTAATTTATATTGCAACCAATTTATATTTTCCACCGTACGTATTATTAACAATAACTAATTAATATATTTGCGTTCCTCTTTATATTATTGTAAAAATTGGATCCGTTGTAATTTGTACAGTTTGTACTATAAATAATATTCCTTGTCTTTAAAATAATTGATTAATTCCGAATCTGTTTTTCGTTCTTGTCAGTTTCACAGTTAACACTTCACTTTTTTTCTTAAACTGAATTTGAATAGTTTTGAAGTATTTATAAAAATTTGTTCACGACACATAAAATGATAAATACAACTTTTTATTACTTTGAGAATTAATGAACGTTATTAAACAAATAAATCATGTTATTAATAGTAGTAAAGTTTGTTATGAACACACATAAGTAATTAACTTAATAAAGTAATATAAAGTAATAAACCTATTTTAGCAATATTAATAATTATATCTATTGATTTATATTTATTTATTGTAGAATTACGAAACTATCGGTTGGTTTTATTATTTTCTACACTGTGAACCAACATTTTTACCATTATTTAAAAAATGTTTAAATTTAATATCAATGTTCTTGAAAATTATAATTTTCTTGAAAATATTTTTCCATGTAGATTCATCCATTCTCTAATTTTACTACCGTTTATAAAACACCCTATACATTTAAAAAATCTTCGTTGCATAAAGCAACTTTATATTTTTAATTAAATTTGGATTAAGGAATTTCCTTTTTGTGTCCTACATTGGCTTGAATTAAAAACTAGAGCTTCATGCAATTTAAAAGAAAAATTGAATGTGATATATTGTAATAAAAAGAGAAAAAATTGTGTTTTGTAGTGATTCGAAAAGAATAATATACAATTAAATCAGTCGTAATTGATACCGCCATTTCAGTAAAGAACAAAAGATTCAGATTTTTCATTTAAATAATCGCATTTTTGTAATAGAAGGAAAAGTTAATAAAACCCGTAATGAAACGGTGAAACTTGTAAAAATAATCTTGTTAGAATACTGTTTCGTTTAATAAATTTTTCTTTCCACGGTTGATTGAGGTAAAATTCAAGAAAAAGCTGTTTTCGCAATATTATCTTTATAATATTAAAATTTGTGTATATTCACAATAGATATTTGTAATCTTATAATAAAAGAGAAGAATATTTGTAATCTTTATAATAGCTTTCATCAAGCGGATATTAAATTATCGAACGTAATAAGACTATGAATAATTTAATTTTAATTTTTTCTGTTTCAGGTAAGCTACATTTTATGAAGATTGCAGTGAAACGAGATTGGAGATGAAGTAAGTAATATTTACGCTTACAAACACTTGATGAAGTTTTTTATTTAATTCATCATTAATCAACAATTGCTGTTTAATTCGTTATTAAATTTTCTTTAATTATGTAATATTCTACAAATTGCAACGTGATTATTAATTAAATTCCAGGTTATAATTAGCAAATTAAATGTAATTCTCAATCGATGGTATTGTAGAGAGCATAATCTTCAACTGAAAATTAATTTGTCATCCTTAATTTGGGGAAATTACAATCAACATTTGATTTAAATTGTCACTGATATGAAGAGATTCGATTTAAAAATTATTAATCTTTGACCGATTTGTATTAAATTTAATCGGTTCGAGTTAAAATTCATCGTATGAAAAATTAAAACCACGACTGAAACTAATCGTTAATTTAATAATTGATAATTATTAATTACTGATTAATAGTAACGTTCACTCTTTAATGTGACAAGCTTTAAAAAAAAGTTTCAATTAACGATCAAAAGTCAATTATTAATTGAAATCGACTTCGATCATAAATACTTTTAATTTGTAATTTAACAAGTATTGATTAATGATAAATTAATTCTGAACTTTTTTTAAACTCTGTAATTTCAATCAAATTATTTTTTAATTTGATCTTGCCTTAAATTCTGAAACTTGCCATACACATTTTTAACCGTAGCACATTTATTAATTTATTTTCTTCAAATTCATTCCCATTTATATTTTATTTCCTGTTAATATCGACATCATAAATCGGTAAAAATCGTATGCGCATTGTAATAAATTATTGTCAGGACTCCAGCGAGCTATTCGAGCTCGTTTTAATCGGAATGAATAATTAATACGTAAACTTTGACGGAAGCAACGAGGACACGTTGCGTCGTATCTCTGTCGTCGTTATTAAAATGCACCGGACGAATTTCACTTACAAAGTTGAATATCCGACTGATGGGAGCCGTAAATTTTCCCGAAATTATTATTAAATTCCTGGCTCGACGCAACCCGCCGGAAAATCGATGATCCAGAATTGATAGTTACACAAATAATACCTAGTCGATCGAAGCTCGCTTCGTCGTCCAATATTCGGCAAATAAACGAGGAATCTTTGATCGTTGTACTTTGTTCGAACCTCGAAATTGACTCGAAAAAAGGAAACAATTCGTTTCCGGTCTCGGTTTTTTGCGAGCAACGTTCATGTTCTGGTGTCCGTCATAACTCGTGTCTGTAGGTGCGTGCTATTTTTCAACACCGTGACAGCACGATGTTCCGTAATAATTCTACGAAATTTAAACAGGAAATTTTATTTTCATTATTATACACCAGCTGGAGGTCTGATTAAAACTGTGGACAGAGGCTACCTCGTTTTATGAATATTAACACCAGCCTCTCGCAACCCGGCTCCGTTAACGCTCGATGTCTATTGTTTTTTAATTAGGCTACCTCGTTTTCGGGAAAACTTTGTGTCCGGATGAAGTTCTATGTGGTACAGAGTGTATTTTAAGAACTGACGGATATAACTGTTGAAAATTAAATAAATAACTTTTTAGTTTTTAGATTTTTGTTAGCTGGTAGTCAATTAACAGTAGTTTTATCTAACTTCGATAGTCAGATTTTATATAAAATAAAATACTTATATTATTGAAAAATTATTGCTTAAATCATGCTATAAAAATAAATAAAATATAAGTAGTTTAAACGCAACTAATTATCAATAGAATCATTCAAAAAATTAAACAAGTATTTCTAAAAAATATTTGACAAACTTTTCCCTGTAAAAAGAGATAAAATACAAAAATCTCTTTCAAAAGCGTATAAAAATTCCATTTAATTACGAATCGCGGACGGGGAAGTTGAAACCGAATCAATATCAGATGTCGAAAAAATATTAGGTACTACAATTTTTCCTTTAAAAAAAAGATGACCGATAAAATGTCGGAAGTATAAAAAAATTCTGTTGCTTTCTAAAAAATGTTGCTTTCAAAGTATTTTTTTGTGCGAGTAATAAGGGCTTTTGAACTCTAGAAATTCTCCACTTCCAATTAAGCAATGAATAACGCTGCCAGGCAATTCCAATCATCGCCTCAGCCAATTACTATCGCCGACTATAAATCCACTGTATTTTCTCCCGCGTTGAATCGTTGAAATAGGAAAAACAGGAAGTGAATTCAATCGAACTATCTTCATTCGAAGTATTACCACGTATAATGAAATTCCCTTCAAATTTATCGGGCATTACGAATTCAATTTATTCCGCTTGCGTTTCGAAAACACATTTATCAATTTCGTATACACACATATTTCTTAAATTTTTTCGAATATCTGAATTATCGATCGCGATCGATGTTCTGTTTTGATTTTTTTTCGCGTTTACCACGGTACTCCTATTCCTCGCATTACTATTCATTTCGGTTTATTCAACGCGTCAGGATATAAATTTTCATTCGGTGCTCGAAAATTAAAGCAACCGCGAATTTCTGTTAATAAATTAAAAGCAGAATAATTACCTTTTTCCTCGTTTCTTTTGAATAATATTTTATATTATTAGGATCGCAAAACGTGATTTTTAGCATTTTGTTGTAGGATATGGAACACTTGGAATTAACTCATTGCGATAAATCGTTGTATCTAAAACGACAGGAAATATTTATTAACCCTTAACGCTCCGACTTTTAATTGTGAAAATCGAAAACTTATTCTCATTGTCACTTGCAAGTTTTTAAGTGTCAGATTTTAAACGCTACAATGACGTATAAATAATAATATTAAAGTCAAACAATGTTTATTCAGAAGTAATATAATTTTGATTACAATATTTATATTAATTATAATTGAGTAATGTAACGCCGCACATCGGTGGTGCTTGAGAGGAGCGTTAAGGGTTAATATAAATGTTAAAAATGATTTCACAATAGTAATTGTAATTATTAATTATCGACAATTTATGGATAACTGTACTCATTCAAACAGTCGACTTGTTGATTGTGATATTTTTGGATCGCAATTTTGTATACTTTTTCTTACACATTTTTCTTTAATAGGGCAGTTCTTCCGTTTTAATCGAAAACTATTTGTTTATCTTATTACTATTAAATACTTCTAGCAGTTCAAAAATATATAATCTTTTAATCATACAGCATAAGGTTAATAATTAAAGATCTAATCCTTTTTTTCATCCCAATAAAACATATCAATTGGAGTCACTTTTATTTCCACTCATTTGCAGTGTTGTATAAAAAAGACTTACAAAAAAATGTGTCGAATTAACAGATGGAAAGTATGAAGGATTAATTTTTAAATTCGCTCGGTTCATCTTCTCTGTGTTGTATGTTTTCTTAATTGCATCGGCTTTTTCATAACACCTGAAAACACATTTATATTTCAATATTATTTCGCCAGTGGTTTTTCATCAGGTAACGTTTGCCTTGGAGGAAATCAATTTTCTTGCAGTGCCCGTTCAAAATCAATTGGCAATGTTCGTTTGAAGGCTCACGGCCGATAATCCCCCTTCGATTCTCCGTTTTATTAAAATTCAACCAATGAACGGTGCATTTGCATTGGTGGTCGATGTTTGCCGGCAAATCGCATCGCGTGTAATTGCAGAATGGATGCGCATTGACCGAGAATCCGACTTTTCAGCGAAGCGTCGCTTTCAATTAAGCGACTCGGTTGAAGCTTCGTAGTTTGGGGGCCAATTCTCATTTCGGCTAATTACGAACGACTACCGTGTATAAATTCACGAAATTTTCACTGAGAAAATCGAGCTGGAAGAGGGGGCGGAAAGGCAAACAGTCGCGCGGACTCCTTTCGATCGGTCTGATGAAGCTTTCCTCCCAGGCACAGCTTTTCCTTTTTCCTTCTTCTTCTTCGTTCTGTTTCTTTCTCGTATTTGTCTTTTATCATTAGCTCGTTTCTTCGTTTCATTCAATTCTGCTCTCTGTACGAAGTGAGGTAATTGAGAAGCTCTCCGGAATACGGGCGTATCTGCCAAATCGTGTTTTATAGATATTTCAACTTGAAATATTCTTTCGTTTAGACAGCCACAATACTGGTGGCAGTGTTAGGCAAACCTTATTTAATATAACGAATATAAAGCTCATGAATAAATTTGATTTATCCGTTATTCGAAATCTTTGTATAAAACGGAGAAACGAATTTGTCTTCCAATCAGTTGTACAGGGTGAAATAATAATTATTGTTAGCTCGAATATTTCCGATATTATTGCTGCAAGAGAAATAAGTTTTAAACAAAAATTGCACGGTGAAATTTTTTAGCAAAAATTGCAAAGTAAAAAGAAATTAACAAATATTGCACAAATATTGCAACTTTTTGCTAAATTTGTTTTTATGTGCAGTAAATAATTCCCGACTGCCACTGCATGTTAAACAAAAATTTGCATAAATTTGTTAAAAGTAATATTTTTGTTTATTATACATTTTCCATTTATCCATTTTTCTGGTTGCACAAAAATTTCAGGTAAAATACATTAAGAATGAGATTGTTTATACGTAGTCATTTGTTACAAACATATACAAATTTTTGTGCACGATACTCATCATCTCTCAGTTTTCATGTAAGTCATTCTCCAAGTTTAACATTGAATATTTGTAAAAAATTATTTCCGAAAATGACATTTGTTTGGATGTCTCCCATATTGACTATTTTTTAAATTACATGAGTTGATATTTTCTTACTATTTTATTGTTAACTACATGTGTCTTGTCAATTAAAATAAATTATCGTATAGATTATAAATAAATTAATGATATCAGAAGTATGTATGTATTTAGTAATTTACAAAAATTTTGAATTACAATGAACCTTAATCGAAGAATAATTTTTGAAAAAGGTAACATTGAAATTATTAATATTTATAATATTAACTATATTTTATATTTCACTCGGTAATCGAGCATTTTCAATGATCACGCGACATATAAAAATTCTTGTTCGGTTCTCGCCGTCGAAATACATAGCTAGCATGGTGATAAAAATTTCACTAAAATTCAGCAACAGTTCGTAGGAAGGAAATACAAGTAGCATCAACACCATTACAGGAAAGCCGGCACTATTCCCTGTTCTCCTCTCGTACTTCTTTCAGTTCCGAAGTTCACCTGGAAGTAAAACGATCCCGCTAAGTAAAAAGTAGAATGGCTGTTCACTGATTTTCATGCTATTCATTTGGCAAAGTTTTCCACGCGTTTCGCGGTGGAAGGGAATCAGAGAAGTGGAGCCATTCCGAAGAGAACCGCCGGCAGAGTTAAATCTTCTTTTTTACTCCCCTAGTTCTTTCGAGCTATCCTTATGTCCCCCTATCCCTCCGTTTCCCTGGGCCCGGGACTTTACCCCTCTGTCGAAGCTATTTTAATGGCAGAAATAATGATTGAACATTACGGTAACGGTATTTAACTTCTCCCGCGTAGTGGCCGCGCCACTGGGAGCGAGCCGTTAGAGATGAGAAAAGTTGAAATGGGAAATGGAATTGGATGCATAACCCAGCTAGGTGGGGATGCAAGGAAAAGCTGGAACCATACTAGTTCACTTTTCCACCCTCTTCCACTTTCTCTGTTCTTGTCTGTCATCTTACGGTTACGCTGGATACCTCTTGCTCGATCTTTTCGACTTTCGAGCTAACTCCGCTGATCCTGTTCGGAACTCCTTTTTTAACTTGGATGAACGGTGACCGAGAACGGTATGTCGGTCAATTAAATACGGACGGGAATTTAGGACGATACTTTTCAATTTTATATTCATTTACAGATTGTTAAAGCCAATATACCGAAATTTCGAAAGTTTCAAATATACAAACTCAGATTAAAAAATATATTATTCAGAAATTTTTAATCTTGCAAATTTTCAAATGTACAATCTTTCAAGTGCTTCAGTGTTTCAACTTCTTCTCGATACAGAGTTTACAACAAAACTCAACTGCTATCGTACTCGATGTAACAGAAAAATTTCGACTTAAAAAGGAAATGCTACTTCTTATAATCAAGTATTAACCTAACTATGTATTACAGTCTTGAAATAATGAAATAAAATAGGCAAACGGTGCTGCAAGTGAAATTCAGTATGTATAAAAGATTCTCTTTTATCGTTTAATTTTTTTTTCTTTTAATATCATGGGGCGCAAGAAAATTTCCATCCAGTATAATTAACTTGACGTATCATTATAAGATTAAATTTTCATCGGTATTAATAAAATAGCTGGTAATGACGTTTCGTTCGCGTTAAATTGTTTCTAACTGAAATTCATTACGATTTGTAAAATGAAGGTAATACACCGCTTCACGCGGCTGTAATTATCGTGTAATCATAGGGCGTATTCAATCAGAATTAACTTACTGTTTTTCCTCTCCAGTACTTTCGTTCTTCTTCTTGTTCCTCCTTGCTGGTTAAACTTTTATCGATAATCCTGGCTCTACTGTCTGCACCCTCTGGGTAGTACTACTTTTAAGTTTAACGAAGGTTAATTGAAAGTACTGGCAGCCGAAGAAGTTATTTACTTGTTTCTTTCATGAGATTTTTTCCAAGAATCCTGATTTCCAACGGTTGCTATACACCCGCTAAAAAACGTCCGATAAATTACTAATTTTTCGTTTTATATCCCTTTTTGGTTATCCCGAAAAACTTTGTTTTTGATCCAAATGTTGCTGGACTTATGGATTATTCGAGTCTCACGAAAGCCCGACCGAGTCTTGTCTCCATAATTAATACTGCTATTTAAAAGTGTTTAATAATGAAGCCTTTTTTTTGGAGGAAACTTGCTCTCAATTACTTGCCACGATGACGACATTATTTAAGACTTCGTTCAGAAGTTTCTATTCTTATTAATTTTAATTACCATAGGAATATTCAGTTTTACAAAGCTTTGAACTTTTTTAATCATGTAAATCGAAAAAAGTTTCATGATTAACGAGCATTTTGAACATATATTGATCTATTAGATTAGTTTTTAGACCAAGGAATTATACTGTAAATTAATATTGGAGATAATGTTAGTTATCGATAATAATATTATTTTATTTGCTGTAACAGTAAATGAGAATGACTGAAATAACACTTTAATTCATAATATATTTAATATGATATAATTATTTTAGATAAAAATTTTCTGTTAAAATGTGAATCTGTTGTAATAAATTCGAGAATAGATCTGCTTAACCGCAGTTGACGATGCTGCAAGATCAAAGAGATTTCAGGTATGTTAACTACGTCATTAAGCGTTAACTCTCGCGTAATTAATCGTCGGTGTGACCGATCATCATATTACTTCGCAAACTCGAAGGAAACTTGGCGGCAAGAAACTCCTTCATGAGTAGCGCTTAATACATTGTGGCAAAAAGCATAATTGCGATCGCAGTTGGCAAGAACGGTAGGATAAATTGGATACGATATTTCATTCTACAAATTTAGGTGGACAAATCCGGAACAGCCATCTGGAAAGTTAAACGGCACGTCCCACATATCGCTTGGAAGCTTTTTACGTTTCTGTCGTATGATCCAAGAAAACTGTGTTTCATTTGTTCGACCAAAAAAAAAAAAAAAGGTAAAACGATCCAATTTGTTCGCGATCGAGCAGTTTCTAGTAACAAGGGATTTCCTATCCTTTAAAGTCTCGTTGAAAAGAACGCTCTTACAGAACGAATAGGATTTATCGTAACGTTAGTTTTGTTTCTCCTGTTCAATCAGTTGCACGTAAATAATTGGTATATTGTTTTCATAGAAAAGCAGCTGTCGACGGAAATATTTTCAGTTATTTATTACGATGATGATTGTTCATTTTTCTAACTCCTTGCACTATTTTGACGAGTCTGACTGCACTCGTACTTTAGCTGTGATCAATTTGACTTCAATTTTTAATACGCTATTTAAAATCCAGTTATAATTTGCATAGTCAAAAATTGCATAATACCACATTGAAATAACATTTCTTTCTTTGTCTGTTTTAATATTGTAGCTCTGATTAGTTAGTTCTGACTGACGCGTATTGCGTTAGTCATCGTAAGTTTCCACAAGACGACTACACTCGCGTGTAGTTCTAAAACTAGACATGTTCACCACAAAAATAAAATGTGACGCTAACTCAAAATGGTCTGGACATCGACGGCGTTTTGAAAGGTGTTGTCACAGCAAGAGAATAACATAGTTTAGACTGAGAATACGCCCTTACGTCCACTGCAATCCAGTGCAAAAATTATTAACCGGTACACCCTTAGGAGTTTGTTACAAAGTAAAAAAGTCTATTTCAGTTTTTAACAGAATAGCAACTTTGAACGAATATTTAAGTTATTCTACTTCTTCAAATTTCGTTACTGTACAATTTTGACAAGGTCTGTAAAGATTTTTCAAAAATTGAATTTATGTCGTGATAACAATCAAGGATTAATTTAACCTAATCTAGTAATTAATTCCATGAGACATAGTAGCAAATACCCCGAGGTATAAATTTCCCATTTCTCTGTAGAAGAAAATCCATACCTAATCACACCTTAGACTAAAATAGACCTAATCGAGTATATCGTATTGAAATACGTAACTAGTTCATAGCCTGAAGGAACGAGCATAACTACGATTGTGCAGTATACACAATAATCTAATTTGCCTTCGAAACAACTTCACAGTTATTGAGTTCTACGGTAATACAGTGACTTCCGGAAATAACAACGTAAATCGTATAAATCAGCAGTTCCCTTGCCGGATTGTATACTTGTCCCATCGGGTAATAAAACTATAAAGAGTTACGATTATCGCGAAGAAAGGAGAAGTCTGATGGGAGTAATTAATCGTTGAAGTCCTTGGCTAGATTTCTGTTCGTAAACTTCGTGGAAACTTCTATTCATCGAGTTCCTTAGCCAAGCTTATGTACGCTCTAGGCGGACAGCTATTACGAATCCACTCAATACGAACTCGCATTAATTATATGTAGGCGTCACACAGGATCATTAGCGGTTGATGTCTCCAGGCAGCTCTGAACAGCTACTCGAACTGCACAATTGCCTCAGAAAGATCGTGGGACTTGGTCTCAAACGCCTTTTGAACCACGATTTCTGACCTAGTTTGATCATTGTGGCTTATTATGTCTATTATTTTCATATTTATGGCGGAATTGATTGAGGTTTCAGACTTTGGAGCTATATACTTTCGGAGATTTGGAATTCTGAAACTCTGGAACTTTGGAATTTTGGGGTTTTCGTGCTTTCAAGTATGGGAACTTTAAATGATAGGAACTTTAGACATTGTTGATTTTTAGATTTTTGGACTTCAACAATTTTTAATATTAGAACGTGGTGACTTAGGAACGTAAGAATTTTGGAAACTTGAAGTTTTGATGGTTTGAAGATCTCGACATTTTTAATTTTTCATGTCTAAATTTACAAAGTGACGATTTTGTAAACTGGTGAATTGGTAACTTTATGAATTAGTAGATTACTAAATTGGTAATTTAGTAAATTGGTGAAATGGTACATTGGTAAATTAGTAAATTGGCAAATTGACAAATTTATAAAATGATACATTTAAAAATTAGCAAATTCATATATTATTAAATTGATAGATTGATAGATTGATAGATTGATAGATTGATAGATTAGTGGATTGGTGGTTTGATGGATTAATGGATTGGTGGATCGATGTATTGATGGATTAATGCATTGATCGATTAATGGATTGATAGATTGATAAATTGATTGTGATAGATACATCGATAGGTCAATAGATCAATAGATCAATAAATCGATAAATTGATAAATTGATCAATTCGAAAGATTTTTTCATCTTAGAGAGGAGGCTTGGATATACAAAACTTTGAAAATTGAGCAAAATCAAAAATTGAATACTTGATAATTGAAAATTTATATATTATTAAATATCCAAATTACTATATGTTTCCTAAATTTCTTGAATTAAAAATTTGTAAATCTGCAAACTCCATATTTTGGGATGGCAATATGACATTTCTATGTTTGTAAATTTTTTACCCTTTTTATTAGCAATTTTAAAAATTACAAAATATGTGAATTTAAATTTTTCATATTTCTAAATTTCCAATTGTCTACATTAACTTGTTATATTTTCGAGTTCCTAAGTTCAATGATTTCAAATTTCTAAATTTCTAAATTTTAAATCTTATCACTTAAAAGTACAAAAGTTCGAAATTTCTATATTTACAATTGTATATTTATAAATATAAAAATTCGACGCATCAAAATACATATAACCGTTCTCAAAATCGATTTCGTATCATCTCTCGTTTTGTTAAGGCGGATATTTTTTACAGTCCACTTAACCAGACTCGGTTGGGTGAAAATTATTTTCCGGCATTAATTTTCCGTCACGTTTCCATCGTAGATTTCACTACGACTAGAGTTCGTGAGCGTTGAGACACGATCGTAAATTCGTGAGAATGCTGCCGCCGTCGCGAGAACATCGCAAAACCGTTCGTACCGGCATTTTATCGCCCGAGGGATGAGATAAGAGATAGCTGAAGATTATGTATTTCACAGCCTCTGGCCTTTCGGGAAAATGTTACCGTTTCTCCAAGTCTTTTTTCGGTCAAAAAACTCTAGTCTGTTTACGCGATACGTCACTTTTTTATTCTATGTTCAACAAGCGGTACAAAATTTTATGTGCCGATACTATACTTCTAATACTAACTTCTAATTAATATTATAATGCATTTGTACTTATTCGTTCACATAATATTTACGATAATTTGTAAGTAACTCAAATTATACTATTACAGATTACGTAGAAGTTAAATTCAATAATAAATTTTATTCTAACTTATTTATATTTTAAATTGAATTATAAGTCAAAAATTACAGTATTACTATTTATATTTGCTTTGGTTATGAAATTTCTAATTATTATTTTGACGTATTTATAATTACTTGTTCGCTTACAATTTATAATAATTTTGAAGTAAGTTAAATTATATTACAGTCCACGTACAAATTAAATTAAATAGTAAATTTAAAGTTAAATTGAAATATCACTTCAACTTCTTTATATTTAGTAATTTACTTCCAGTTTAAATTGATTTACTAATAATTGTATTTGGAATATTACTGTTTACATCTGCTTTGGTTATACTACATATTCTAAGTAATATTCTGATACGTTTGCATTCATTCATTCATTTGCAATTTATAATAATTTGAAAGTAAGTTAAATTATAATATTACAGTTCACATACAAATTATGTTAAATTCGAAGTATCACTCTAACTTGTTTATATTTAGATATTTTTTTGTTGCAATTTAAATTGATATAAAAGTAATTGCAATTGAAATATTACAAGTTATTATAAATTATGTTGTATTGACTTCTAGTATTCTGATTCCTCACTAATTCATCTACATATAATTTCCAATAATTTGTAATTAAATTACAAGCAACTAAATCACGTAACTTGCTTATTAAAAAAAGTTACAGAAATATGTTACCATCAAAGTTATCCAATATTTACCGCGTCAGCTAATTTCTAATTTCATCTCGCATCGAAGTTGCAGCCCTCGAGATTATACAAAATTAAAGAACAACTTTCGTGCCAGGCTGCTTCAATCCACGTCGATAAGTTGATCCCCGATATATGGCCAACGTCCGTCAACTTCTGCCACGTACACATGCTTCTTTTCGTTTTTTCCCGATGGCAACTATCGAAAGTTTTTATAAATTTCTCAGGGCAATACGTAGCCTGAATATTGCCAGATATAACGACCCGCGTTTTCTTCGACGATATTTTAACTCCCGAAGGTGGTCCGCGTTCCGCTGTGAACTTTTTCGCGAAACTTTTTCCGAAAGAATTTTTAGCTGTCTGAAAGACGATGAAAGCTACTTGCCTTGATTGATGCGCATTTTTGCGCGCCTGTTTTATCGACGCTATTAATTCCACGGTATATATCACGTCCTGCGGGAAGTTCTCTCGTTTTTTGTGCCGGATAAAGAAAACGCTGCAGTTTAAGTACAAAATAACCGATATTCATTCAAATAAGCTCTATTATATTTGACAAGTTTCTTTTTCTCTTTATTTCTTTACTGTTTAAATCCCTGTTCGTTACTAGTGACCACTGTAAGAGCTCAATTTTAGTTGCAATGTTGTCAAAGAAAATAGTGTTATTTATTCCAGATACTCCATCAGTATTGTTCTTATCTCAAGATTTTCTCAAAATTTTATAGAGGAAGTAAGACGCGTTTAAAGTCAGATGGAATAATGAATTTGTTGTGTTGTTTTTTCTATGTACTTCTGAGCTTGTAAGATAACAAATACTTCGATAAGTTTCTTTAAATTTATTTTCCTTGAAAAGGAAGACGAATATGTTCTTCGTCTATTAAAACGTTATTCTTTCTTTCTCATATTAACAATGTTATTCTTTCTTTTCGTCATGGTACTTTTGCGCGTAAAATTATCTGACCGCTTGTACCATAATTTCTGAAACACCCTGTAGACGTATTTTCGCGATTGCGGATTGACCTAGCTCCATTTGTTAGCTAATCAGTCGATAATTTATATACTATCACGCTGTCCATTTGTGTGCGGTTACATTTTGAGCGTTGAAATTCTCAGAATGAATCCCCTAATTGCGTATTGGTAAGCGTAATAGCACCTCGGTAGATTTTAGCTCCCTCTGGAATTCGAGAAAGATTTTCGCTGCAATTTACAGGCATCGAGTGGTCGTAAATTACGAGCAAGGGAAGAGAAACGATAATCGCGACGTCGTAAATCCCGCGAACCTCATTTCCCAGGTACTTATATCTGTCACCTAATACATTTCTCCTGGGCCATTACTACAATTTTGTACGATTGTTGACATACATTATCCGTCACGATGTATGTACTTTTGAACGCCTCATTTTAAACGAAACAATGTGTAATCTGTAAAAATGATTGCTTCACAGAGGAAGTGGTATAAATATGGACTGCCACTTTCATTTCAGAAAATATTATCAAACGTGCCCTTAGATATAACATATATAAAACATATGTGCTTTACAATATATATAGTTAAAATAAACCGAACAAATGGTGCTTACTGCAAATCATGTACTTAAAATAAAGAAATGTTATTTTAAGAATAGAAATGCGTAACCAGATTATTGAAAGTGCGGTCTAAATATGGGCTACTTTTAAGAATCGTACTGTATATTGCATACTTTGAAATTGAAAAGGAAGTAGAAAAAACAGACAAACGATGAAAATAGAAATTAATGTACCCAATAATTTTTTATCTTGATGAAAATTTACATGGATTTGAAGACTACCACTTTAACAAGTTTTGTATATAAAAATAAGGAATTTGTATAATGGTCACTTGATTGCTTCAACTTTTCACATTAACCGACATATGCACGCATACTTCGAAATCAAAAATATAGTAAAAAAATAAACAAACACACAATGAAAAATTAATTCTTTATCTCCATAAAAATCAAAACACAAAATTTGTTAATGTGCTGAAAAAGTGTCTTAACGAATTTTGTAATTTAAATTAGAAAACGTGTGAACCGACCATTTGACTAGTTCGGTACGCTAAATATTAAAATACCCTAAAAAAAACTTTGAAATTCTCAAACATTTTCCGTACACTGCAAAAATGGGTTAAAGCTTCATTACCGCCTTTCTGTACATTTCTAAAATTCGCTTCTCATGTATAATCGATCAAATTCAATTTTTTTCCCGTCGGAACTTCTCAACTTCCGTCGAGTGCACACTAATTACACAACTCGGTTCAGCTCGGAAATCCCTTATCAAGTCATTGTTCTACGACGATGTTTATCGTACGATCATAAAATCCCGTTCGTAATTTAGAGAGGCGATTTCAGGCGGTAGTATTTTAATAGCTCGTTTCTGAAAAATAAAAGGGTGAAAGAATGAAAGGAGACGGTAGAAAGGGGTCGTAAAGGCGTGCAAGGGGGACAGAAAAATCCGAGCGACGCTGGAATCCGATTTGCTTGAAAATGCGCGTCCCCCGTTGCATGTGTAGGCACGTAAGCCGGCTATGTCATCGCCACTTTCCCGAGGATCTTTTGAAATTTACATCGACGTATTAAATCATATTGAATTATGCAGTATCACGTAATTCTGCGCGATCGTTCTGGGTCACCGTCGCCACTTCGTTCCGGCTGCGTTTGCATAAATGGGGCGTGAAATGGACGCGTTGCACGTGGACGGTTTAGAAATGCTTCTGTTACGAAAACATTACAACAAGCCTTTGACAATGTAACTGGTTGTAAGATGCAACAGAAATTGCAGCTATAACTTCTGCAGATGTTTACTGGGATATTCTATCTTGTTAATGTAACATCACTTTCTTCACACATTACTTACTGTTTGAAGATTAACATACTACATGCCAAATTTTATATACCAAAAGATAATTTTGCCATATGGTTTGTAAATTTGTGTCAAATATTTTTAAAGGTAATTTTGAAACAAAACATAAGTTTCAAAACTAGAATGTAAGAACACATATTATATACATTTTATTTAATGTAATTCTATTGCAAAGGATAAAAAACAATGTTTTCAAATTCCCATTTGGGGATCGCGGTAGCAAATGGGTTAAATTCATAGGTACACATTACTCATCGTTTGAAAATTAAATTTAGAGGTACACTTTCCGAACCCTTTGTAAGTGTAAATAGGTATACATTACGTATCGTATCTAATGAAGTTTATAGGTGCATATTATTTACAGTTTATAAATGAAATTTATCTGAATTAAAGGTACCGTTTGTGAATGAAATTTATTTGAATTAAAGATACCGTTTGTATATGAAATTGGTAAATATTATGAATTTATAATTTATTACTAACTAAGCATTAAAAGCAATTATTCATTTGTACATATGGATTCAATATTATATTCTTGACTATATTCTGTTATGTTTGAAAGTAACATTATTTTTTCAACACATTACTTACCGTCTATCAATAATCAAATGGATAAGTATTATGATATGACTATAGTTAAAAACAAAGAATTATGAAATTTGTACTAGCAAGGTCAATGAAATTATTCCTAGCTTGAAACAATTGTATGTCTTTTATTATACCTTTCTAAAAGTGTTTATTTATTTCTAAAAATGATCTACTTTTATTCGATTAAATTTGAGACGTTTCTTAATTTTGAAATTATAATTAATAATTACCGCACAGAAGAAATTAGATTAACAAAGATTGAGATGAAACATTACGTATCAGGGTGTCAAATATAAACAAAGCATGAAATATTTCGCGAATAAACTAGATACGAATCTAATTACTTTAGATGTACAGTATTTAAACCGCTGCGAGGAACGTCTTCAACTCGAAACTGGTATTATTAAAACCGAAATTTAATTTAGCTCGCTGGAAATGTTAAAAACCGAGACTGGATTAAAGCGATTTAATCAAGAATTTTATGCAAGAATTAAAAGTACTAATACGCGTGAATGGAAGCAAGCTAATATCAAATATAGCAAGGCTCCCGGTGCAAAGAGAAGAAAAGAAAAAGTAGAAGTTGTTAGCTGATAATTAAATTCACAGGCTCCGCAGAAAATGGAAATCCACAAGAAAAAGGATGCTATTTGTGTTTTTGTTATGGAAATCCAATTGCTATTAAAGACAACTAAAATTACAAACAATAATTAAGAAGATATTCTGGTATATCGATTCGAAAATATTGAATTTTTCCTTTGGCATTTATTTTTGCAATTCAGAGCGTATGAAACGTATCATTTACCAGAGCTCAATTGTACCGTACTATATTCGGCTAAAAATAATTTTAATCTAAAACGGACCACTTTCAAAATGAACATCTTTCCAATAATCACCCACGCTTCCATCGCCTTCATATTAGTTCAATTACATGAACTATAGATTGCTCACAGATCAAAATATGATATTAAGTTTTATCTATTGTTATTACCTTCATGTTTTCGAAACTTGCTCCACTTTCAAAATAAATGGTTCACTAAAGTTGTATCTCTTTGTGTTAAAAAAAACGATTGAAGGCAAAAGTAACGACTTCCGTGGCTAGGGCACTTTCCAGGAGTTCTAAACCACCGATGGCCTGTAGCCAAGCGTTCTTTTTTCTTCGTGTTCGACCAAAGAATACTCATTCTCGGCCAAGGATTCGGCGCCACGTATAAACTCGCCTTTACTTACGTTCGCTAGCCGAAGTAACATTGTTGTTGCGATCGTGTGCATTCGTTTCCTGACTTCCAACGAACCAACTTCGATTTAATGCCGCGATTCCCTGTTACTCGTTGCCGCAGTTTCCGTTTCTTTTCCTCTGGAAGATGTACGAATCCGTTTGCAACGATTTCATTCTGTTTATGGTTCCTATCGGACACGTCGAATCGTACTCCTACTATGTAGGTTTTATGAAACTCGTTTGTACTTGGTTATAAAATGAGTCTCCTCATTCGGAAAAATCGATTATTTTACGTTGCATTTGTGCTTTTCAAAAAACATAAATTCTTAAACAATTCTTGAAATTGTGTTTTTCAACATTTTCTTTAAGCCTTTGTATCGAGTGTGGCTCATCACATTTCTCTTGAATCTTACAAATAATTCAGATAAATATATTGCTTGAATA
Source organism: Megachile ligniseca (assembly GCA_945859555.1). NCBI lineage: Eukaryota > Metazoa > Arthropoda > Insecta > Hymenoptera > Megachilidae > Megachile > Megachile ligniseca. The sequence continues at coordinate 3,660,443 of OX243777.1, forward strand.
TATTTTCATTTATTTACTACTTATAATAAATGAAAAATATATTTGTCATATACCCGCACTGTTGTAATACATTTTATTGAGAACTTTGGGAGGAGTACAAAGTGTTAATTTATTGAAGTAACAAAGTTATAACAATTTTATATAGTTACAATATTTTTAATGTATTTTCTTTCGGTGACCATGTTATAATTTCACAAATATGCGTGTAGGCATAACACAGAACACAGGACGCGATATTTAAAAAATTCACGAAACAGTTTTAAAAAATTTCGTTCTACGTAATAAAGTCGTCGCGCGGAAATAAATCGGAATTATCGTTCGAGGATCGATGCAACATTTATCGATAACGTGTGAAACGATCTCGGTTATTTCCGTGTCTTTTAATTCCCGGCCGAACGTAAAACAGCCCAATGTACGTAATCCACTTAGATTCGATATCTGTTGAAAAATTTAAACAGGCACGATCGTAAAAACTGAATTTATAGGTATTCCGGAAATACAGCGTTACCAGAAGTTCTCTGATTTAACGCCCGAAGTGTTGGTCGGCCGATGCCTTTGTTCCAGCAGGAGAACTTTGCTTCTCGAAGATCTATGTCGTTCTGTAACCTTCCTTCCGGCTGCATACACCATTCGAGCAGCAGTAAAATGTTTTAGTGCGCGTTTCCACGTGAAAAATGAATCGGGAAAGTTTTTAGGAAACCCTGGCGCACTTCAGCCGGCCACCGGGACCGGTTTTAAATCTTTTAGTGAACTTTTTCGGTTCCGATTGCTTTCTCCGATTGAATTAGACCGCTTAATTCGGTTTAAATCTTTAATCCTTGCGCAGCAAATCCTGATTCGTTCATTGACTTTTTTTAAAAGAATTTGGAAAAACAATGTTTGCTTCGTTTGGGAACAGTTTAGTTATTTTGCAGGTTCTGGGGGATTTGAGCAATTCTGAAGTAAGGGTTGTAACGTTAGGAAATTTACAGTTTAGGAATGTTTTAATGCTCTTTTACAAAAAACAATAAATGTTTAGGAATTCAAAGATATTATTTCGAACGATTGAATCATCAAGTTTTTAATTTCATTCTAAGAGAAATTTGTAATTATATGAAAGAAAGAGTAGCATGAGAAGGAAAAAGGTGGTAGGATTAAAGCAGAAAAATCACGAGAAAACGAAATAAAGGTACGAAAGGAAAAACATGGAAACCTACTAAGACTGTGCGCGGCAAAGATGAAAATAGAACGAAGAGAGAACGCAAATGTCGCAGGGGATTAAATGTGCAGAAAAGAAAAGAGGAAGTGAAACAGAAAAAGAAATGAATCCAAAGCATGAAAAACGAACAAAAGGGTATGAACAAATACTTACTATGAAAGACGACCGCAGCAGTGAACAAAATATAACAACGCGAGAGGAAAAAAATGAGGTTTATAATTTAAATGAATATCAAGAATGTATATTGCTTCTTGTCGTTGAAAATAACATAAATCGAAACGCGAGAATTTTTTTTTTTTTTTCGGGAAAAATTATTATTTTCATTCAGATTAAAGCAAAGTTTAATTAGTGAATAGCTTCTTTAGCTTTTAATACTGTAGACTCTTGTTATATTGCCTTGTTATATATTTGGAAGTTTTTAAAATTTTCCAATTTACTATCTTTGTAAAGGAAATTTGTAAAGTGAGAAGTTCACAATTTTGTCAAATTCACCAAATACCTAAATTTTCAGATTTCTGGTTTGCTAGATATAAATATTTCTCTGAATTAAGTTTCTAAATTTCTAAATTTCAAATTTGTATAATAGCATATTTGCACATTTTCTATATTTCTCAAATTCCAAATTTTGAGATCCAAATTTCTAAATTTAAATATTTTCCAATTCTTTATTTCCTGCATTTTCCAATTTGCAAATTTTCTACATTTTCAAATTTTGAAATTCCCAGATTTTGAAATTTATTATCTTTCAAATTGATAAGTGCAGAAATTTTCAACTTGTCATGCCTTCAAATTTTCAGATTTACAAATATATAAATTTTGAAATTATCAACTTTATCATTTGTTGTCCATTTTGAAATTAATTTTCATTTAACCCCTTATTTTCTTTGTCTCTCTGTGATATCGTATTACACTAATATGACATATATCACTATTCAAATGTGACAAACCTAAATCATAATTTCGCCACAGCTAAGTTTTTATTATACTAATTATAATACTAATAGATACATTATAATTCAATTATAATATAATTATAATACTAAAAAATAATCACTGAAAGTCTAAAGTGCCTATTTCGTTCCCTAACACTACTATTATTTCCCGAAAAGCGATATATTCCCAGATAAAGCAAATTACAATATTCGATATAAATTCAATTAAGCAAAATAGTGGAAAGAAATAGTGACCGTAGTTTAGAATAGAATTTTCCCCGAAGTAAAGAGAATCGAAAAGAATTGAAGCAGGAAAAAAAGGAACGTAGAGTAACGACACAAAGGAAGAACTCGGTTAGAGGAGACGGCGAGGAGGAGGGAGGGTTAAAATTAATAACGACGGGTCAAGGAGCGAAGCCGAGAAAGATCTATGGAAGAAATTTGATAGATAAGGAAACGATAGCAGCGAAGAAACGAGACGGTGAAACACGTACGAATCAGGAACACGGAGCGAGATAGCTACATAGCAGCTTTGTTTTCGATGAACGGTAACTGGGGAAACGGTAACGTCGGAGGGACAACAATGGCTTATTGTGTGCAAGGTAGCTACGTGCTCTAGCGTCTTCGTTGATATACAACCGTGCCAGCTACATGTCCGAAGACAGAGCAAATCGCTTACCGAGACTAAACTGGACTTCTCGACGAGAGTCCTAATTAGCATGTTACACTGTTAATCTTGGAGAACCGCACTGACTATAAGATGCTGGCACAATGCAACCCCTCTGCTTCGTGATACTCTGATACCACACGGGTATTATTGTTGCGACGCGTTGGATGGCTTTTATACGCCAATGATAATTGTACTTTATTTACTACATGGATTGAGTATATTTGTATTACATTGTTGCGTATTTTACGTATTTATTTTAGCTGGATAGTAGGGTAGTTTGGAACGAATTATGAATCGATACAGTTTTTAGCAGTTTGTAGAAATTGCAACTCTGTTATGATTACGAAAATTTTGCTGGAAAATTGGTTTCTTTGAAATACAGTAATGTCTTCTGTAGTATCTTCATTTTATTTACTAGATGCATAGTGTTACATTTGTATTATATTGTTGCATATTTTACATATTTATTTTGCTGGATAGTAGGGTAGTTTGGAACGATATGAATCGATACAATTTTTAGCAGTTTGTAGAAATTGCAACTCTGTTATGATTACGAAAATTTTGCTGGAAAATTGGTTTCTTTGAAATACAGTAATGTCTTCTGTAGTATCTTTATTTTATTTTTGACACTTAGTTCTGTTTGGAATTTTGTATATTTTATACTAGCAATAAGCGAACGTGTAATGACATCACGTGAGAGTTTTACTGCTTTAATATTTTGCTGTCTTATGATTCGATTATATTGTTTTTTACTATTCTACTAGTTTACTATTCTATTCTATTCTAATCCTACTAATATACCATTTTATTATTTTACTATTTTATTGTCCTATTATTATACTATTCTGTTCTACCATTCTGTTATTCGACTAATCGACTATTTCACTATTTCACTAAGTACTTTTTAAAATAACCGTATTCTGAAATATTTTTATTTCTGAAGACTTGACAATAAAAAAATCTTAAGTAATAAAAGAACGATACAAGATCGTATTTGCATATTTATTTATATACACTACGTGAGTAATTATGTGTTTGAAGATTATGTATCTTGCTAAAAAAGTTTTGAACAAATTATCTGTTCAGATGATCGGTCAGAATATACAGAAATGTTTATTTTGTTAATCTTGTCACTTTAACACAACATTCATGATTACGTCGAAATCTTAAATAGAATGGAGACAATCTAGCCGAAATAGTCGGTGCACAATGACAACAGTATAACTCCCTCGGTGTAAGAACCTTGATTACCATGCAACGTGCTTAATCTTCGAGACCTAGAACGGCCACGAACCAGAAACAATGCTCATCCCAAATCTCTGAATACATGATGGCTTAATATTGCTTTGTATACTGGCCCTGCTGTAATCTTCTGTACACATTTGTCAGTTGACAAAATAAGCACAGTATTACACTTTATTAGTGTATAAATTTTATTTTACGATTTCATTTTGAAAGTACAAATTATTTACGAAGGTTACAAGATTTACAAATTAACTCAAGTTAATATTCTTTACCCCTTAACATATAATTTTTAGGCATTTTCGTGGCTACCTAATTATTGCTACAACGTTAATATAACTAAAGAATGTTAAAATGTTAGGTGCGTTTTGCCTTCAGCAATCCTTGATGATACAGATTATAACTAGAATTGAACCCAAAATACAAATGCAATGAAAATACGACATTATGACAATATATTCTTCTTTTCCGACTTATATCTGTACATAGAATCGCATGAACCATAAACCACGCTTTGTAAAAGACCTTATACTTCAAATATTACAATCTTCTAGAAATATCGTATTTATATAAATAAAACGAGTTTCTTTTCTTTGTTTATTGTGCTCTTTTTTCTAAACGATATAAAAATAAGAAAGTCTAAAGATCTCAATTTTAATTGCAACGTTGTCAAAGAAAATAGTGTTATTTATTCCAGATACTCCATCAGTATTATTTTATTTCTGAATATATATATTTCTGAAAAATGAACAAAGTGCATATATTAATAGGTCTTCATAAAGTTCATTTGAAAAAATCTATCATAAATTTACATGGAATTCGGTAATATTTAAAACGTAATTCGCAGAAGTAGGTAGTTGTTGGTATTGACAAGAAATTTATTTTAATTAAATCAGAATTTAATAATCGAGGAATATTGATATTTAATTGAACATCAACTTACGTACTAATATGCAAAATTTGCAGGATATGAAAATAATTTCTTTGTATATGAATTTCCTCGCGTATGGTGATGGTGTATTCAATAAAATGCCGAATGAAATATAATAAATAATACCTACACTGTTTGTGAATTCCTCATAAAGCACCTATCAATTGTTTATCGCAAACGGGGAGTTTCTTTAAAAGCTATTTTCAAACGAATAATTATAAATCGGAAAATTTTATGAGAAATTGAATTCAAAGCATTTTTTAAATTTTCTTACAATGTTCATTTCAAATTGTTGTCAAAATTAATTTTACGCTTGAACAATTTCAACATTCTGACGCTTTCATTAACTTTTTGAGTTTCTTTCGAATATTTTTCGTAACTATTAAATTATATCATTATAATTTGAACAGACCTTTCAATTTTAAACGTGAAAAATGCTAAAAATTTGTAATGGTCCTAATTCGATGACCAGAGACTAAAAGAAACGTAAGTTCAATTTCCTCGAAGCGTATCCCGCGTGTCCCGTTAAAATCTGTTCTAGTTTAAAACGAGCCCAACACTGTCGGGGCTATCTAACACGAGCTCGAGGTACGAATTGAAATTTTAATTAACCCGTATATAAAACCGAGCAATTATTTCGCAAGGATATTTCGATCGAAAGTAAGTTTCACCGTGGATGAACGTGCACGCAACGGCATTGCAATTAACGGGCATTATTACCAGCTGTTATTACGTTGGTAACGGTGTCTTGTTTCGCGTACGCCAAACCAAAATAGTGTGAATTATTTTGTCTGTATCGTTCATTGAAGCGTGTACCAGCGAGCAACGTCGACATATCGTCGCTGTATTACGAAACGTCTACCGGCAAATTTGAAATTCAGCAACGTAATACAAATTTATGGAATACAATGACAAAGAGATGATGTATCAGCACGCAATAGCTGCGACACAGATCCATATTTAGTATGGCGGGTATGCATCGAAGCTTCGTCGTTGCACGTGTCACGTGTACATGTCACCCATCCGTCATACTCGCGAATCCCATGAACAGTTTGCCAATTAAATCTCGTAAATTGTAGTGCTTTCTGTTTAGACAAAGTACAATAACTGAACTGCGAATATTTATGCATTTGTTTACTGTCGTTCAGCAGTTTCGATAATCACCAGAAATGTTTCCCAATATTTTTCATCTTTTTAGAAGAATTTGCGAAATCAACGCGCGCGGTCAGGTAATTAATTGAAGTAAAAAATTTGTTGTGTTTGTCCATCAGCCGCAAACTACGTACTACGTCAACATCACCGCAAACTACGTACTATGTTATAGAATATTCCAATTTATTCTGGGAAATTCATTGTTACATTGTAGTTATTAATGATGTTATTATAAATACAACGTGGTTATTGATGACGTTGAATATTAAACTTGCAGCGGAATGTTATAAACATACGCAGTTCGTGCAATAAACACATTAAAATAAAGTGTAATTTGTTGCACATAGTTAACGTGGTTAAAGAATGTGTATATGTTTTACAAAATAAATCATATAAAATATATTTGTTCATAATGTCTGGGAATTTTATATATGTTTGCTTTATAAATTTTATATTATATATATTATAATAGTAGGATAGGTATTAGCATATGCAGATTTCCCCTAAAAAGATACATTTTAAACATTAATTTTGATTAAGTGTTTAAGTGCAAAACCTTGAATCATAGTGTTTATTGACATATTTACAGATTTACTAGAAAAGGTAATGAGTAATTGAGTAGATATTTTTCACAAATTTACACATTCGTATATGTTTGCAAATGTGACTCTTTTGGGACACCCTATACAGTATATTGTTACCATGGTAATATTTTATGGTTATCGCTGTATTAAAGCACGAACTAAACTACTATTTGCTTTATAGCGTTAAGCATAAGGATTAAGAAACTTGAACGAATTTTAATAACTAAGTTTATTAGCTATAAATACCAACTTCTGGTGCACACTTAATTCTTAATTAACGTAAAGCAGTAAAATAAGGTAGTAAGAGGTAAAATATAAACTAGTATACATGTAAAACCACAGGATCTGTGGTTCAAATATCTGTGGTTGGCCGCAAGCCGAAAAAATTCTTCAGTTTCCACCGAGTCGTTAATAGTATTGTCCATTTGAGCTTTTATTACTTTTTTTCGGTTGATGCAATAATGTCTGAATTTTTAAATTGAGAAGAATCAGAGAATTTCAAATTAAATTGTGAAGAATCATAGAATTTCGAAATTGAGAAATTTGTAACATTTTTTAAATATGACTACGTTAATCGTGGCAGCCATCGTTGTGGAGGAACTACTGTAATTTCAAATATACTAATAATTGCTTAAAAATTTAAAAAATTTCTTAAAACACGAGGAGAATTCAAATCCCTTTAATAATAATAACAAAATCGTATATCGTATGAAATCGACAGTTTCGAATTGAAATTCACCCCCATGACTTCAGTCTGAGATTGATACACAATCTCTTTGTGATACGATGTCATCAACTTTGAACGTTCGATGTTTTCGAAATGAGCAGTTTGATATTTGGAAATCTAATACATTGTAACATTCTAAATATTAATTACTAAAATAACAAGAAAAGTAATCTTCCAAGTTAACAGGCTAAGTAGTATGTGCAACTAGCCACCTATTATCGCTCGGACCCTTGGTTAGTTTAATTACTATCAAGTAATCCGTACACGGCACGGAAGATTATAAGATTACCCGGAATATTAAAGCGCAGCTTTAATTTATATCTTGCCGTTTATGGTGCGCCGGTAATTTTGTCACGCTATTCTACTTAATTCAACGATCCAACGAAGGTTTCACGAAAATTTCACGACCCCTTTTATAATCTGAATTTTCCGAATCTCTTCAAATTTGTTCAGATTAAAAGTCATCAATTTTTGCAAATTCTGAAATTAAACGATAAGAGGTACACGATGGCAAAGACGGTTACTTTATCGACAGGTGAAATAAAAGCCAGAAACAAACTCTTCGTTCAATCGAAGATTAAACGAACAATAAATTCTTTTTCTCGTTCGAAGCTCATTCGAAGTTAGCACACATAAAAACAGTTCCCTGTCGTCTGTTATCGTCGCACCATCAATCACGGCGACTTCTAATCGACTTTTTCAAGCTTTCGAATACTTTCTAACGATCCTACGGCCGATTAAAAAAGGAAATATTACGCGAATTACCAAAGGACTTTCCTCTTCATTTGACGAATCTCGCGATAATCAGCAATCGATACAATTTTTATCGTATAATCAATGTCATACGGTTGAGAAATTCTTTAGAAATAATTTTTAATTTTTAAGACTAAGGAAGGGGGTCAATAAGGTTGGTTTTTGGCTTGTGTTCGATTCAATATCAATTGTACTGTTCATTTTTATGGAATTTGTAAATTACTATAACAGTACTCGTAGGACACAATTTTATGTGGAATTTTACAGTTCACTTTTTTATTGATAAAATACATTTAGGAATTTTAGAAATTTGGCACTCAAAAATTTGGGGAATTTGGGAATTAGACAATTTGGGAATTTGAAGAGTTTAGGTTTCGTTATGATTGTACCTTTTCCTACATAATTCCCAAAATTACATTTAACCCATCAACTGCCATTGTAAAATATCAGACACTTAAAATTTAGGTAACACTGAAACAAAAAATACTGAAAACTAAAATGTAAGTTTCTACCGAATACACATTTTATGTAACATAATCCTATTGCAAGAGATAAAAAAGCGTATATTCAAATCCCCATTTGTGGATCGCGGTAACAAATGGGTTAAAAGCGTTCAATCGTTACAAAAAGAGGCAAACGTAATAGACATTAAAAAAAAAAATATCCAAACAAAATATCCAATATCCAAAAAAAAGACCGTGAGAAGAACTCGTGACGAGCAAAACAAGAGAAAAGGTATGCAGTCTTCTGGGGAATCGTTGTGCAGCAGAAAATGTCCATGTTGATTTTCGTGGTTGCACGAGCAGCGAGCGATTTGCATCGCGCGGATGCAACGTCTCGGGGCAAGAAGCGCGTTTCAGCCGAGTGGAGCGTGTAAGGAAACGCCAGGTCGGTGTGCAGCAAGTAAATTCATCAGACCCGGCAGAAGTGGCGTTCTCGTTGCACAGAGGAAAGCTTTATTTGTCGGTGCACACGGGATGGACTTCTTTCATTCGTGACCTACGTATCTCTCTCGGCGTTACGCGTCCTCCATAAAAGTGTCAACTAAATCATCGCGCGTCCTCAACCTTTAACCACGCCGGCGACGCCGTTCCATTTTTAGAGAAGGCAGAATTTACGGAAAGGAAGACTAACGGGATCGTGAGTTTTTATCAAGGAGCTACTCGAGTTTGTACCAATCGCCTCGCTATCGATGTTCCGCTGGGATGAACGTAAATACCCGGACTTCTGCGGTTTTGCTCGTGCGAGGAGTCAACGGTATTGAAAGGGGGATATTTATGTACCGCGAGCTGGGTGAAAGGTCGCAATTAATTTTTGAGGAAGCGATGACGCTCTCTTTTTCTGTGCTAACACCTTGCTTCGTGTTGGAAGCGTTACAGGGACACCTACAGTGCGTTGCATAAATGTACCAACCCCTTTTGTCAGGACGGTTTAAATTTATTATTGAAATTAAGTTAGAGAACTCTTTTGAAAACTATTCTTTTTTCACGATAAATTACGACTGCAGTCTTCTTTTTTTGTAAGGATGCCTTCACACAGAATTTTCGAATATTATCGTCCGACTTCTCTCTTCGTTATTCTCTAAATTCGCCAACGTTATGCCTTGTCCCCATGCTTTACCTAAGGTTTTATATGGGGAACGCATCCATACTTTTTGGGAAGAACCCATCATCGCTGGGGCCGTATCAGTTGGCGAGAGGGTGAGAGCGTCTTGCACCAATTCGGTCCCGAATCATGCTAAGGACCTCAGAGTGGTTTCCTAATTTATGATGGTCCTAAACCTATCCTAGCCATCGTCATTGACCTATTGTCCGCTCGCTTACACTTTTAATAAAATATTAACTGTTTGAGCCGATTTTAATTTCAAATGTTTTCAAAGATAGTGCCTTCAGATTATAAGTCTTCACATATGTCTTCACGTGGCTTACACTTTGTCTTTATTAATCCGAGTTTTTACCTGAGAATCATGACAAATTTGTAAACAAGTTATATAAGAAGAATTTTGCCTATCCAGCTGATTTAAATGAAAACTAATTTTCAGACGTTTCATAAATATAATCTCAAGGAGACACTTTTGGGGGGTGCGAAGGTTTCTTCTTACCACGATTATGTCTTTCCCTAACATAAATTATACTATTTATTTCGCAAGATAGTGTTCGTCTTCAATGCGAAAAACATCATGACTTTTTCTATATTTGAAAGTTCTTTTCCACGAGACATTTCATTTTTTTTACCTTTATAAACGAATGTTGCGAATGTAAAATGAAACAAATGAAAGTAACATGATAAATTTGTTTGCTTATTAAACTCGGTTGACGCCAACGTAAATATACAAGGTTGGTGTATTCATGAAACGCCTGAAGATCATATTTTGTGAAACCCAGCTTAACATTCACGCTGATACAGCAGTTTTCTTTTATACAATTTATTCTTTGCAAACTATGAACTCGGATTATTAAATGTATGAGGAGTTAGTATGCAGCAATACGTAGCTGCTATTCGTTCATAAGATGAGCTATGATAAAATTCTGAAAGAAATGCAGCTGCGATTGATTAAATCAAGAAACATATTGCAAAGTTTTATACATATTTTCGGCACCTATAGGTTTCGTTAATCATTTACACTAGTCAGATCGAAAAACGAGGTAGATTTACATCTCTCAAGTTCTGGAGCACATGTTGTAACAGTATGATGTACACGGTATTAGTGTAATATAATTGACATCGCTGTGGAGACATTAATAATGCACTGTGTGCAAATTACTGGCACATGTTGAGAATGGGTTATGGAGACTGCTTCTGAAGGGACACTACATTGTTGTTGAAACTGAAGTAAACGAATTTTTAGCATTTATGGAATTTTGAGGTTTTGGAACTTAGGAATTTTGAAACATTCGAATTTGGGGATATTAGAACGTTTTTCTTTAAACAAGTGTTTCAAATAGCAAATATTGCAAAATATTGTAAAACTGTAAAATACTATAAGAATATAAAATACTGTAAAAATACAAATACTATAAAATGTGGTAAAATTAGAAAATATTGCAAAATATTTTATTGCAAAAATTCAAGTATATATAGTTTTTTAAAATGAAGAATATCATGCAAAAAATGACTATCTACACTAAATATAAAAATATAAATATATATGGTAATAAGTATTATCGAACACCAATTACATCAAATACTGCCTTACATCATCATACCTAAATTAAGCTTTTACGTTTCCTAAAACGACCATTGTACGTAAATTGAATTTTTTATTCCCATATTTTTAAAACGGCTAATTATAACAAGAACAGCTGCAGTCCGGTATTATCATAAAATATATTCATCGAACATTAGTTATTTACGTCTGAAGACTTAAATAATATTTAATTTTATAATCATCCGTTATCTAACTAAAAATAAAATCTGCAATAGCAATGACCGCATAAAGAGTAATAAAAAAACGATATCCCGTAGCAAATGGAGTTCCTTGAAATTGATTTGTGTAGCAGGACGACAGATTCTCCGCTTTAGAGGCAGCTAACCTGATCAGCCGCAAAAAGGTGAAACCACACGAGACATTCTGATCGGCGTGGAATTCACGAAAGCCACGATTGCCAGCTTAATGGCGCGTCCGCTCGTAAATGGTAATCGCGAACGACCTGTCGACAAGATCGGGAACAGCTCGTGCTTCCGCCGTTTGTCAAAGAAACCTATCGAAAGGTATTGGGTGATCGTAAAACCGGCGTCGGACAGGTTGTTTTCCTTGGAAACTCGCGTGGACATTGAGTTTATGCGCCATTTCGCGGCTTCCTTCGTCACCGTATCCTGAACAGTCCACTTCCGATTCGACTATGTTCGAAGTCTCGCAGCGATTCTCGAATGTGGATATTCGTACCACAAATTGTCGCACGAATATCGGTTAACGGACTAGAATTCTATTAAATTGTCGAATGGAAATGTTATATACTAATGTTTAATTTAACCGGTGACGAATTAAAATTAGGCGGGTTAATTCTTAACCAGTTATATTTTTTCGACATTTCAATAATTTTAGGACAGATTGTGAATTTTTGTCAGGGAGAAATCTTTTAGGACAAACAATAATTATTAATGTTATTAATTGTTTTATATAAGATTTCAGAATTAAGGATTTGAAATTTGAGGATTTGGAGATTTGAGAATTTGGGATTTTAGAAATTTGGGGATTTGAGAATTTTAGGATTTAAGGATTAGGGGTTTGGGTATTTCTGCATTTAGGATTTGAGGATTTAAGGATTTGTTGGTTTTGGGATTTGGAGATTTGGGAATTTCAGAATTTGGAGACTTAGGGATTTGGAGATTTGGTAATTTGGGAATTTTGGGGTCTTTAGGATTTTTTGATGTAGGCATCTTGGGATCTGAAAATATAAGGAATTTGGGAACTTGGGAATTTGTGAACTTGGGAACTTGGGAATTTGGGAATTTTGGGATTTGAGTCATTCAGGATTTGAGAATTTAGGGATTTGAGAATTTGGCGCTTTGGAGATTTGGAAATTTGGGGATTTGGGGATTTGGGGACTTGATAATTTTTTAATTTTTTAATTTTTGGATATAGAAATTTTGGGATCTGAGAATATAGAGATTTGAGTTGCAGATTTAGAGATTTTGGGGATTTGGGGATTTGAGGATTTGGGGATTTAGAGATTTGGAGATCTGGAGATTTAGAGATTTGGGGATTTAGCGATATAGAGATCTAGAAATTTGGAAATTAAGGAATTCGTAAATGACGAAGTTTGGGTATTTGTTTATTTGAACATCTAAGAATATAAGGTTTAAAAATTTGGAAATTTTAAGAAAAAATAAGCTCGATATTTACGAATATAGAAATTTGGAGAATTGAGAAAATTCATGAATGTAAGAACCTGAGAGTTTGTAAACTTACAAAATTTTGCCAATGTATGGATTTGGAAACTTGTAGATTAAAAAGTTAAAAAATGTTTACAATTATAACTTATAAATGTTAAAATTTGAAAAATTTAGCATTTGCAAAGTGGCTAATAAAGTTTGATCAATCGCATAACCTGTACATTTACAAATATAAAAATATCCGAATTTCACATTTGTCAAGTTCACAATTGTGCGCTCAACCGAAGTAAACCTACTTTGTATCCAATTATCGTATTCTCTCGAGTCCTCAGTAACATTCAATTCCAGTACCAGCATGTTTCGTCCCACGAGGTAAAACCCTAGAACAGAGAGAACGAGTGTTCATCGCGATAACTAAGATAGAAACCGGGTTTCCCTTTGCTTGACAAGTTTTCGTGTCCAAAGCAGATACCGTGAGCGAAAGCATCCTCCAAAATTAGGCCTCCTTTTTCCACTGTATTAGACCTCCTTCCTCAATCACCGTTGACTGTCGCCATCCTTCGGTTTCTGATCGTACACCCCTATTTCTCGTTTCTGGTCCGCCATCGGATAGCCATCTCTTTTTCCTTATCAACGAATTCGTTCTTTGATCCTTCGTCGGACGGGTCTTAACGGGCCGATCGATCTTGCGAGCGGTCGGAAACGAAGGTAAGGTGCAGAGAGCAGAGTGACAAGCAACGGAGGAACAACCGGAAGCCGGGACACGATATTCCCTAGGAGCTGGTTGACAAATTCATTCCATCTCGCGGGAGACGCGACATCGCCATACATTTATATCGCTCCTAGGATCCGCTGCTCGATATCGAGGTTCCGTGTGAAAAACTGCCGATGGATACGTGTTTGGTCCTTCTTCTTCATGATATTCCTTCTTCCTCTTCATCTTCCCGTTTCTTCTTTTGCAGGAGATGCCACTTTCGTAGACGGCCTCCGGTGTCTGGCATATTAATGCTTTATGGTAATGCCTCGTCCCTGTTTCCTCGAGAAGCGGGAATTTATCACTTTGCGTTTAATTATTTCGCGTTTTTCTTACGTTCGGGTCTCGAACAGAGACTCCAAGTGACAAGACCGGAAATAAGACGAGGAAAATGTATCCGCGTTATGAATTTATGATATCTGCCGCGGAAGTTGCTTGTTCCGCGAATCGTTTGGCAATTACCGTCCCGGGAATTTTCGTGTAAATGTTGACAACTGTTCGTTGTAGTATGCTTAATGGTACAGTGGGTTTCCTTTGAATAAACACGTATTTGTAAAGTTGACAATTCTTGATTTATCGAATTTTCGTATTTCAAGCTTTCCGACTTTAAAATTTTAATGATTTATCAATTTTTTAATTTTCAAGTTCATGAATTTTTCATATTTCTAGTTTCTGGATTTTTCAGTTTCCAAGTTTATGGATTTTTTAATTTTCAAGTTTATGGATTTTTCAATTTTGAAGTTTATGGACTTTTCAGTTTTCAAGTTTATGAATTTTTCAATTTTCAAGAATACGGATTTTTCGATTTTGAAATCTATAAATTTTAATAAAAATTATAAATCCTTGTAAAGATTTTTAAATTTGCAAATTTTTAAATATTCAAATATTTAGTTTTTTTAATTTTTAAACGATGAATTTTCAAATTTTTAATTTTCCAAATCCTTAAATTTAGAAGTTTCCGAATCTAAATATTTACGAATTCTTGAATTTTGCAAATTCTGAAATATTTAATTCTCCTTATCCTCAAATTTATGAATTGTTGGACTTGTATATTTACAAATTTTCTAGCTTTTCAATTCACCAAATTTTGAAGTTCTCAATTTTTTGAATATCTCAAAATTCTCAAAACCTTAGATATTGAAATTTCTGGTTTCCCAGAACCCCAAGTCCCTAGATCCTCAAATTCCTAAACTCTCAAATATCTAGACTCCCAAATTACTAAATTCTCACATCCCTCGATTCTCAAACTTCTAAATTATTAGATTTCTGAATATCTAAAATCCCAAATTTATTTTATTTTATTTATCCTAAAAACCCTAAATCCCTCATTTCTATCCGAAATGGAATCCTAAATGTCCAAATCTGCAGGTTCCCAAGTGCTTATACTCTTACCTACCCAAATCCTTATATACTCAAGTTTTCAAATTCTCAAATCCATAGGTCCCTTAATTTCTAGAATCCTAAGTGTCCAAATCTCCAAAGCCCAAGTTCTCATATTCCTAGCTACCCAAACTCTTGTATACTCAAATATCCAGACTCTCAAATCCCTAAATCCCCCAATTTCTGCTGTCTTAAACATCCAAACCCACAAGTCCACAAATTTCTAGGTACCCAAATCTTTATACATTCAGATATCCACATCCTTCAACTCCTAAACTCACAAATCTCTAAATTCCCAAATTTCCAAATCTTCAAGTTAGTACTGATAAATTAATTTCACCAATAATTTTAATTTTGTCTAAAAGTATTATTTCAATAAGTCCAAATTCTTTGCTCGTAGAAAGTCTGACAGAACCAGTTAATGATGTTACAGTAATCCAAAGTCCCGTTTTTATTCATACAGCAAACACCATGCTCCATGGTTCCCTTTATGTCGTATTTGCTCGACCACCCAAAGATCAACGATATAGTGGTCCAGAATCATCGCGTAAATGCGAGATGTTGCTTTACTAGCCGACCATAATCGCGCGGGGAAATTCGAAATCGATGCAGCATATTGAAGATTGATGTTGTTTTTATATGAACATCCCCGTTGAGCATTGATAGCGGTATTCATGAGCGGCGCAATGATAGATCGTTGTTACGCGAATTCCGCGCATCATCGTGCTTTCATATCGAGCCTTGCTCCCTTTTATGAAATCGTTACATTCTACTTACTCGGAACGGCATTATTGCTGGCCGATGGTTACATTTCGCTTGACACGAGACACCAGCGTTATTCATCATCCACGGAAATGTGCACCTCACGCAAATTGATTCCTGTGAAGCCGCGTTTCACGGTCGAAATTCACACGGTGTTTGTGGGAAACCTTGTTTTTAAGAGTTTACACGAGACTTGTGTCATCGAACTTTGTATCGATTTCATCGATGGTGGGCGATGAAAGTTAGTAAACACCTGGAGATATTCGATTACAAATCTCACATATTTTTTAGAGTGCTATTTTTACGGAGATATAGGTTTTTTTTTTAAGAATTATTTCCGTATAGCTACGTTTCACAGCCGAAATTCATATGATGTTTGTGGGAAACTTTGTGTTTAAGAATTTACACGAGTTGTATCATTCGTTCACTTTGTATCGAATTCATTGATGGTGGATGATAAAAATGAGTAAACTAGAGATATTACAAATTTCACATAACCTAGAGATATTACAAATTTCACATAACCTAGAGATATTACAAATTTTACATGTTCTTTTTTTAATGATTCATTTCTGAAATTATACAGTAAATCTTCTTAAATTTTTTATCATTCTCTATAGAAAGTTTTCTGTAACTCTTTCGCTTTTTAAAAAAATCTCAAACAGCGTTGCCTCTACCTTTTACATATTAATTCCTTAGCTTATATCATGG
This sequence comes from Megachile ligniseca, assembly GCA_945859555.1. Lineage (NCBI taxonomy): Eukaryota > Metazoa > Arthropoda > Insecta > Hymenoptera > Megachilidae > Megachile > Megachile ligniseca. The sequence continues at coordinate 3,677,075 of OX243777.1, forward strand.
AGTCAGACTGGTGACGCACGGTACAGTTCAAATGTGAAGATTGCTGAATTCGAAATATACCTAACATTTCAACATTCTTTATTTAACACTGCAATAATAATTAGGCAGCTCTGACACAACTGCTGAAAAACTTGTAGTTTAAGGGGATAAATATTATAATTTTAAATTAATCGTCGTTTCGATGCAATTAAATTTCGAATATCATTAATGTCTCACAAATGTATCACTAACGTATGAACATGACTATTATTTACACGCAATTGAGTTTTCAAGGAATTTCAGGATAAAGTATGCCACTGATAGCACAAGTCTCCCGCTGCGATACGAAACATTAAAATGTTAATATCTTGACAGAGAGTGAAATTAATCACAACATGGTTTCCTTTTGAAGTAGGCATCGCGATGCATCCAGGATGCATCGGGAATAACAAGGAAGCGTCGGATAGGAAAGAAAAGCGTAATGATACGAAGTCACGCGATATTATTTCGCTCTACTGAAAATATTGTTTTCCTCGGTCAGCAGGACTGCAAAGGAAAATAGATTAATGAAACAGTTCTCGCTTTTGTATCGGAGTTATCGTTTCTCTGGGACCGTGAAGAGGAAACAAATTAATGGCACAGCTAACTTTGAATCGACATCGGTGAAACTGTAACGAAAAACAAACAGTGAATCGAGCATTTGATATCGTAAGAATAAATATGCTTCCACGGAAGTGTAAAAAACTGTAATTACGTTGTCGTCGTTTAGCTCACCGATGAATATCGAATGTTGTTCCATCGAAGTGAATCATTTGTAACCGCTTATTTACATCCCACGATTCTTTGCCGAACGAGTTGTTCCAACAATCGAATCGTTTGTTCTTTCGTGGCCTCGTATTAATTGTTCCCGTTGATTTATGACGGCGAACTTCTTTTTTTTAACGATGTAAAATGTTTCAGCTTCACGTTCTATGTTGCAGTGGGTACGTTCCGCGGTTGAATACTTTTTGAAACAAAATTATATCACACCATTTGTGTTATTTATGTTATTTATTTATTTATAGTTACATTAATGGTAAGATTATTAGAAATTATGGTGTAACTGAAATAATTTTTACTTTAATTTTAAAGAATGTTTAATCTTATAATTTTCTTCGTGTCTTAGAGAAAAACTGGGGATTATATTTGAATACTTTATTTAGGCTATTTTATCAACTACAAAAGTTATGTTATTTTTGCACGATGGTGTTCATTAAATAACTTATAAAACCCCTAGCATGTTCCTAGCTAGCCCATATTTAGATCCTAGCTTGTATTCAAACTATTTCTAATATCCAGTATGAATCATAATTGATGTTTAGAGACGATGGAATAATTAATTTGGATTAAATATTTGGATGTATATCAAGTTAAATCACGAAATAGAATCCTAGAGGAATGATCAGAATTTTGAAGAGAACCACAAAATGGTTGGTTCCCCTTTAAACGGTTACCGCGATAATCGCAGGGTCGTAGCATGCACGCCACCCCCGTCCGCGGTCTCCTTCTATTTATCTTATTTTTTGCGGACCACCGTCCAGCTCCAAACGACTCCAGCACCGAGTGAGTAATTATTCAAACAAGTAGAGTTGCAAACCACCGGCGTCGCTATCCGTCCCTCGTTGTGTCCCGTGGAATACGGGGGGAGGCAAACGGGGGTGAGCTGGCTGGGCACGAAACGGTCCGCGGGGGTGAGACGAAGCGTCAGGGTGCACAGACTCGAATGCTGGGACGTCTGAGTTGTATATAGGCAAACAGTGGCGCACACGTGATAAAGTTGGAGGAAGTAAGTTACAGTTATACCGGCTAACCTCGCGAATGAAGAGTTATACCGGGAGCTTCCTCTCCCTCGACTTACCGACTGGCTCAGCAGGGATTAAAACACTGCTAACACGAGGAATGGGCCTTTCCTTCGGCATCGCAGCCCGCAAATACTAACCCTATTACCCACGACCAACCTGCCTGCCGTGATAATAACGCACCGGCTAATTTCCCAAAGTCTCCCGTTGCTCACGCACGATAATATCCTCCTCGAGGGTGTTCCGCTCGAGACATTACGAATTTCCATCTTTCGTTCAACCTGCCCCTATGGCTTCTTGAACTTTCTGCGGTAAACTATGCTAGGCTGTTTCGTGAATAATAGTAGAACAAGCCAGCTGCTTATCTCACATGAACGTATATCAACAAATATATGAACAAATAATTACTAACAAGTAATGAACAAATGTGTCTAAAAGATGTGAAGAAATATTTCTATTCGTGAAGTAAATACTTAGAAACTTGTATAGAGTATTGTTCACGAAGATTGCTTTACGTTATCGTTTGATCAAAAATACTGAAAAGTAACTCTTTACCTGTCCGCGAAATTTAGATTTATTTCCCGTCTGAGGTAGATATTCAGATTTAAGTGGGACGCTGGAGAAAATTCTCTTTCCTTTTATTCCTGTTTAAATCTGAAAGTGTCAACTCTTTTAGTCAAGTTGGCTGTCACTGGTGTTTTCTTTTAATTTCTGCTGAATTTAAAGTTGGAGTATCCGTTGGATCTGTGGTATATTGGAGTCATTGACTTTTAATATCTCTTCATGGTTGAACGAGATTATTTCTAGCGGGATGTTAGGGAGCATTTCAATTAATTATTATTGTAAATTTAACGTAGTAATGTGTACTTCTTGTAAAGAACTTTGTACCTCGTATACTATTTTTTATTATAGTATGTCTTCTGTAACGTGAAAGATGAATTCTCCATCAACAGATACCTAATAAAAATAAAAAACAAATATAAATTTAACAAAATGAAATTCAAAATTTTTTGAATCGTGCATTAACAACTGACCAGAAGGAATAATTTGTTAGGATTAGCAAAACAATGGTGTGAAGGAATTTTTCGTTCTAGAAGAGGATGAAAGTTCTCTTTTTTCAACCTCCTTACATACACGTTTTCAGGTTACTTTCAGCAGTCTGTTTTCGAATTAGCCAGAGCAAGCATCCTGTACGTACTTCGGAAACGTGATTTCCTCGGAACATTTTCCAGCACTGACTATCTTCCGTCTGCTAAAAAGCCTCGAAAATCGTCGCAAACGAATCCCCGCAATCCTTCTTCCCGTCCAAGCCGATCTTTCCTCTCGACTTCACCGACAGAGAGCAACGATTCCTCGGTTGTGTCCCCTTGCACGAAATGGCAAAAGTATCCCGCTGGATCCTCCTTTGGCGTAGAAGGTATCGCTAATGAAAATTAGCCACAAGCGGCGGCTAATTACGCGAGACGAGCTGGAGCTCGTTAAACAGCCTTCGCCTTAAAAATGTTCCGTTAAATGGCACGTGGTCGAGAAAGAGAGGCAGCCGGTCGTCCCGGGTATCAAGACTGCTCGGGAACACGTCAGGATTTATGAGGGCAGACGAGTTAATTACTAGCTGGTACAACGAAGCGCAAAATAATTACTTTGCCCGCTTATGTCGAACGCTTCCTTCCAGGAAATCAACGATCGAGAGATTTTGGGGATACTAGATGTATTTGAACAAGTACAGTCATGGGAAAATTTCGTGATATAGAAATTTTGGGGATATGAGATTAACGAATGTGGAAATATAGGGATTTCGCTATTTGAAAATTTAGGAATTTAGTGATTTGGTAGTTTAGGAATTCGGAATGTAAGAATTTGGTGGTCTCGAAAGTTGGGTATCTAGGGATTTTTGGTTTGGAAATTTGGGAATCTAGGGATTTGGCGGTATAGAAATTTGGCATGTTGGGAATTTGGAATTTTAGTGATTTGGCGGTCTAGGAATTTGGCATGTTGGGAGTTCGGAATCCTAGGGATTTGGCGGTCTAGGAATTTGGGAATTTAAAGACTTGGCGATCTGGTAAATTTAAAAATTTAGGAATTTCACGCTTTGGAATTTAAGAAACTAAAGATTTAGCGATCTAGGAATTTGGTAATTTCGAGATGGTTTGGAAATTTGGGAATTTGCAAATTTAGTAATCTAAGAGTATGGGAATTATATTATATTTAGGCCATTTGAGAGGTTGATAATTTCGAGATTTGGAGTTTTCGAAATTTGAGAAGTAGGAATTTGGAAATATAAAATGTTAGAAAAATTAAAAACTTGAAACCTTAAAAATTGAAGAACTTGTAAACTTGAAAACTTGAAAACTCGAAAACTCAAAATTCAAAAATTGGAAAACTAGAAAATTTGAAAAGCTGATATTTCCCTATTTTTAACTCCATAAATCCTTCTATTTCCGAATCCGAAATTTGTGACCTTAATTCGGAACCACATTCTCCGTCCCAAATTTCAGGTCTTGATTTACCGTGCAAATCGGTTCCCTCAAGCTTCTCCGGTGACAACCGACGTGCTCGTCAATGGTCGAAACACAGCGAGTTCCATTGAATTCAATCAATTACCAATTCCAAATACGACAATCGGACACGTATCCGCAATAATTCACGGTAATCGTCGAGCAACGCCTTTAATCCTGAGGCAAGGATCAATAGGTGGCGTTCATTCGCATCTAACTAACCGATGTACCGTGGACGCAAGATGGATGTTCTCGTTCATGCATCCTCGGGATAGTTGATTTGGCACAACAGGACCATAAAACGGGCGATTAGGTGAAGATTAACTCCTCGGGTCATAGTAGGCCGGGAAGACCAAAAACCAGCCCTTCTGGCAGCCCTTGCCTTCTCATTCAGCCGACTGCTATCGTTCTAAACATATCTGTAGATTCCAAGAGCAGCACCGGCTTGGATACCCTCGTGGCTATGGGATTTAAAGGATTCCATTAATGGGGTTACTCTACCTCGGCCGTTATGGGGTCGTAACGGCTTTCTAGCAGAGTCCACCTAGTGCAGGCTTCACAGTGCTGATCAATGTTGAATTTCTCGTTTCTCGAATCCTCTTGATACGATGCATTTCATTAACACGTTGCTGAATACGCGAATTCGTGGCTTTCGGTAACTACTTTTGATCCTCTTCGCCTTTTCGCCAGGAGGATGAAGCATTTAAAATATACCAGTGTCTGGAGCTTGGAATTTCATTTCTGTTTTCGTTATCCTCTTAAAGGTACCACCATATTGTCGCTGCGGTTTTTGTTGTTAAATAAACTTTGCTTATGGTAATTGGAAAAAAAGGATAAATGAAGTAAAATCCTAATGTTCAACAGATTGTGAGAGCCACGGCGGCTTTATACCTATATACCAAGTACAAAATTTTAGAGTCCGTAGCTACGAAGTGTTCTTTGAAAATGCAACAAGCAAACTTTCACTTATAAATAAATTGAACATATTTATCCTGAAACAGTTGTTAGTTCATTTTGTGTCTGAGTGGTGTCACTGATCCACACATTAAACGAGCTTGCGTTGAACCGCTAACATACAACAATATGAATATGTAAATAAGAGTAGCCAAATGTTTTTCATGGACTGTAAAGTTAATGTACCGAAAGTTATGCGATTTGATTTGAATTGTAAGGTTAAATTTATTTTGTATGAAGCATTGTATCCAACTCGTTGCGGTAATTGTTTGTTTTGAAAGTTGCGTCAAATTGGGTGTTCAGACGTCAATGAATTATTCATCGTTAGCTGAATTGTCAGAACAAATGAATTAAATTTATTGTTTCCTCGAAACAATAGCTTTCGATGTTTTTAGTTTTCGCTCACGATTTAATTTTAAATTCTCACGAGTTTCAATTGTTGCATTGATATAACATTAATTTATTGCCATCAATTTATATGGATCATTTATCTTTATGGGATTTAAATGTTCAAATAATTTCTATTGATGAAGTATCTTTGAGTTGTTCAAAATGCAAAATTGATTGTAGCAAAAATCAACAAATATTTTACTTTATAATTTCTTTCTCAAATATTATACTAAATCTTTTCAGTTTCTTTTAGATTCTGTATTCTTTGCTTAGATATAATTCTTTTTGTCTTTCTTTCTATTCTTGCACTAAAAGGTAATGATAAGACCTTTATGATCACATATGTTCATGACTGTACAATTACAGTATTCTTATCCACATGATACTTCCGTTCATGAACAATAAATTTTAACGTTTACTTTGCCAGATAGAATAACGATATTAGGGAGCTAGGTGTTAGGTACATAATTTACTCAAACTCCTCAATCTACAATTCCATATTTGCATCAGAGCTAATTACTGCAATACGAAGGCAAACAAAGAAGGTTAGAACGTATTCTCAATTGTGCAAACTGCAGTTAGGATTAAACTCCATCATAATGGAACAGGAATCAGTCGTATTTGAAATGTCACTTTCCTGATATTATAAGTTGAGAGTTTAAATATGAGACCTTCAAACGAAACCACGTATCATTCCGCTGTCTTAACGGCCCGCCCAAGAAAGTTGGAAAGTCATTAAAAAACGTGATACGTAACGGTGGAGCAGTTCGTCGAGGAGCAATTCTTTTCCCAGGTTACGAAGCCTTTTCCTCCGGCGTGCTAGCAGTGACGGTGCACTAGACACATAAATTTCTCTATCTCCTCGCTCATTACAATTTTATCTTTGCCCCGTTTGATTTATTCGGAAAGTTCAGTAACTTCGCCATTGTGCCCGCGGAGCAGGGAAGATTGCATTGTGCGCTGCAGCCAGGAGCGGAGGGAGCAAGTTTCGCGCGCGATATGCTAGCAACCTGAGTCGTAGGAATATTTCGTCCTCCCCCTCTTCTGTCTTTCTCTTTCTCCGTCTATCTGGTTAGCCTGGTCCAGGGAATTTTCTTCTCGGTGTCTGCTGGATTATTACGGTGGTGCAGGTTTAATTAAAATTTAAGGTAAAGCGTGTTTGTAAGCCATAAGTCGGACGATGCTCGTTAAGCGACACCGGTCCTTCCATTAATTATCGTTACAGGTGTTTGCCGTTAGTGATGCAAACTTAATTTCGCCGCGAGTACGATTCCTGCGAGATCTGTGTAAATACGTGGAGGTTGTTCACTATACTCGCTATTCTAATTAACGCGGAAAGTTTACCATCGATGACCGGTGTTCTTGGTTTGCAATAGTTTCAACGCGAAGTGAAACTCGATGAAGGGAAACGAAAATAGGGGCAATATTTACATATATGCAACGGTACCATTTGCACGGATACAAGTACAGAATGTGGTGTATAAATAGATAGAATTGTAATATACAAATTGGAGCAAAGTTAAATTCCTCAATTTTAATACTTCATGGACGGGTTGTTTTTTCTCTCTTTTTTGTTTTCCGTGTATTTTTTAACATTCAACCTATTGCACAATTTGAAATGCAAATTAAAATAGAAAAATAACATACAACATAAATTATACATATTACATATAAATATATAAATTAATATTCACATTAATTCTCTATTTCTGTGTTGATAAAAATTAACACAGGTCTCAAGAGAAAGCAATTTAATAAATTTTACAATTTAAAATAAAAATTTTTGATTAGGTCAAATGGCCGGTTTTAGTCTAAAGAGAATTAAATATGTATGTATGTTAAAGCTTTACAGTTTTATAAATCATCGCTATTTTTTATAATATTTTCGTTATTTGTTTACGTGTCTAGTATTTCTTAAGTGTATTCTGTAAAACATTCATTGTTGTTAAGTGAAATCTAATAGAATTGACATTCATATCTTGTAAATTCTTCCGTGCTTGACATTTTCGCGGTTACAAAATTATTAAAAGTACCCAAAAAGCAAAACTGTGTAGGTTCATCAGACAAATAGCACTACAACTAATGGTAACAAGAAAAACACAGGAAAATGAAAAATCAACGCAGCTTAAGAAAAATTCAAGCAAAAAATCTACGTGGTCTTGGGAAGTGAGAATGAGAAAATGTAAATTTACGTGGTTCGCCTGTTAAGCGTTAATAGAGCGCTGCATTAGCTAGCTATTGTATGAATACGGATAGTTAGGTTAGAAAGGAAAGGTTAGGTTAAAGTAAAATCGTTAAAATTCGTAGAACCTAAAATCAGTCTGTGAAATGTATACTCATATTTTAACTGCATACTGTAAAGTAGTATTACTATTTTATATTTAATATATATTTACTAAATAAAAAATATATAACGTATCTTTAAAATGATCTCTGAACAGTAACTGCAGAATTTATAGCACAGCGACCTAATATGGAACACGGTAATATTTCACAGGAAGATATTACGTGTCGTTGGTTCATTCATTTTGATGAAACTTTTTTTCATGAATCTGGGACAAACAGAAGGCGAACTATATTATTATTGTTGCATGTATCGCTATTGTTAATAATCATTGTTTCGGAAGATATTTGGGATTTAATTCTTTGATCACGAGATGTTTCATCGACATAATGAAAAATATTGACGAATAATTTGTGGGAAAGTATAAAATCTCTTTTAATGTAGTAAAAGTGGTACGCGTAGATAACTTCATGGTTATACTAATATTTTAAAATTGGCTGCAATATGTATGTGTTATAATTTTGTTTTTAATATAATTGAAAATACATATCACGTTTGTATATTTAACTGATTAGGGCATAGCTAATATAAATACAAAATGTAAGTCAAAAGAATTTCCCATCATTTACTGCTGATTTTAGGGGATGAAATATGCAAACTTGGAAATTCTTAGGTTTCTAAATTTCTAAATTGCCAAATTTTCAAGGTTATTTTCACGATTTTTCAATTTTAGAATTATCAAATTTCTTTAATTTCCAAATGAGAAGTTCTCATATTTTAAAATTTCGAACTCTCCAAATTTACCTTCCAAATTATCAAATTTGAAATTATTGAATTCTCATGTCAAGTTCCGAAATACGAACATTTACAGATCTTCAAATCCGCAGATTCACATTCTCACATTCTCACATTCTCACATTCTCACATTCTCACATTCTCAAATGCTCAAATTCTCAAATTTTCACATTCTCAAATGCTCAAATGCTCAAATTCTCAAATTCTCAAATTCTCAAATTCTCAAATTCTCAAATTCTCAAATTCTCAAATTCTCAAATTCTCAAATTCTCAAATTCTCAAATTCTCAAATTCTCAAATTCTCAAATTCTCAAATTCTCAAATTCTCAAATTCTCAAATTCTCAAATTCTCAAATTCTCAAATTCTCAAATTCTCAAATTCTCAAATTCTCAAATTCTCAAATTCTCAAATTCTCAAATTCTCAAATTCTCAAATTCTCAAATTCTCAAATTCTCAAATTCTCAAATTCTCAAATTCTCAAATTCTCAAATTCTCAAATTCTCAAATTCTCAAATTCTCAAATTCTCAAACTCTCAAATTCCCAAATTCTCCAAATCTCCAAATTTCCACATTTCCAAACCTTGAAACAGAACTATACTTTCAAAAATGAAAATTGTTCAACTAAATACCAACAAATAGTATCAAAATACCGATCAGATTTTCACTAAAAACCACATAAATATGAAAAAACGCAATTCTATCGACATACATATTAAATCAAAATACCACTGCACACAAGGTGCACATATTTCTGTTTCGGGATAGCAGTTTTGAATGACACAAATATGAGTAGTCCGTTTCCTCACCAGACCAACATATCATCCATAAACAGATCTGTAATTATAAGAATAGAAATTATAATGATAAAAATATAAACTAAATGTAATAAAAATAGAAACGAAACATAAAATAAACCAGGTTACAACTGTGCACAAGGTGTACATTTTTCTGAGGTAGAAATTTTCAGTGACATAAAAGTGGACAGGTCGTCTGGTTCGTTCGCCAACCGGACCGGCACGTCATCTTTAAACAGAGCTGCAGTTGTAAAAGCGTGCCACTGTTACTTTCCCTGGCTTCAGGACTGGCGAAACAATTTCTGAACCCCCTAACCACCCTATCCGAGCCCCTTCTTGGCTATCCGTGCCACGGAGCTCTCCGGGGCGAGCACAATGCATCGTGAAATATGAATGCACGCCGCGCGGAAAGAGGAACGCATTCGGAGGGTTGAAACTCGGCGAGGGTGGCTGACGGATCGTTGTAGCTATTAATTATTAGCACGGAACGAGGTGTTGATGCCGAGTTTCCTCGTTAGTTATACCATTAGACTCGACGTCTTCGTGCTAATTGCTCGTACCTTCAAGTTGTCGCGGTGCTGTTAATGGCGTTTTTCTTTCTTCTGTTTCAGGTAAGACATTGACGGCGGTTCGCTCTTTCTTCGTTTTGATCGAAAGGCTGAAACGTGAGTACTGTGAACTGATTTGGTTGAGGTTAATATTTATAGCTTTAAGTTTTATCATAACACAGGTATCGAATAAGACGGTACTTGAATTATACGAAATCGCGAATTGCACAGTTAAAAATTACCACAATCCTTAAATAACTCGGAATTCGAATTACGTAACGTCGTGAGTGTTAGGTTAGGTGTGCGATCACTGAGTAATCTGATATAATTAACACTATTTCTGCCACGAATTTGTGTATACCTATTTCGAACAAAAGGTGTCTTTCAACACCTTTTCGTTTGAATGCAAATAATTGCCAAAACTGTTGGGATTTCAAATTATCAGTTAAATATAGATAATTTGTGGAATATATTTATTGATACACTGATGTGTTGTTATTAGAGATTATTTAATCAGGTTATAAATTCTAGCTTAATTCATCAATCTACAAAATATAAATATAGCAGTGTACATTAAATTGATACATTAAAGTTATTTCAAAACTTCTAAATCGCCAAATTTTATATCTCAACATTCCCTATATTTCTTAGTTTTCTCATTTCCCAAACCTCTATATTTTCATAGCTCAATATTCTCAAACCTTCGTTCGAATATTTGAGAGATTTGAAATTTGGAAAGTTGGGAATTTAGGAATTTAGAAATTTGAAGATGTGAGAATTTGGGAATTTGAGAATTTAGGAAATTGGAAATTTGTAGATTTGAAGATTGGACAATTTTAGAATTTAGAGATTTGGAAATTTGACGATTTGAAAATTTGAAGATTTTATGATATGACAGTTTGGAAATTTCGAAATTTAAACGTCAGGAGACTTGATTTTCTGATTTGGGGATTTGACAATTTAACAGTTTGGGAATTGAAAATTTTAAACTGTAGCATTTAAGAATTTATAGATTTAGTGAAATGAAAATTTGAGAATTTATGAATTAAAAAACTTGATGAATATAGGAATTTAAATTGATATATTAATCACTATCTACTGGATGTCTCTATGTATACCTATATAGGTATAAATCGATTCCCCAATTCCGAAATAGCATTCGACCTATGATAATTTACTTTTTACCCTGAAAGTTCGATCAATTTGCATTGCAGATACCTGCGCCTAAACATGTAATTACAGTTTCCAATCACCTAATCAAACTTTGAAACGCTCATTGGTGAGGAAACGCATCACGAGAGTACTAGGAATCGAATAGTGAAATAGAGCGTAGAATCAGACGAAGCTAAGTGTAAAATCCGGCCAAATTTCCTAGAATTTTCCGAAAGTTCGGCTGAATTTCGATCCACGCTTAATTCACAAAGTGGCAGCGTACTAGCAAACTCTGCTCGTTTTTAAATGAAATAAATCAACGCGTCGTATTTTACTAGAATTGAAATCACTGATCGATTCGAAACGCTTCTCGGATTCTCTTTTACGGCGATGTTGCTTTGTCCCATTTTCATTTTAAGTCTCTTTTAACGTTTAGAGCTTTTGAATGAAGTGAAAAATAACAGATTAGGCGAAAATGTCTTCTGTATTAGAAAGAGTTACTTTCATTTTGACATTCATTGTTACAAATGACATTTATGTCATTTGACATTAATTTTTTCAGACGACCTCTCTAACAACTAGTCAATTCATACTGACAAAGATAATGAAGGGTTTACGTAATCCTTTTCAGTAAATTTTAAACAAAATTTGTATAATGTATCGTAAGTACTAATTTGTAAGTGTTGTACCATAACCACTAATTTTGATGACATTTGTATCAAATTGTGTCAAACTTTGTTTCGAAATCGGCCAAATGTAACACGAGTCACCACATATGGTAGAATGTCTAACACGAGTTTCTATATTGTTACATTACAAAAATGGCCTTCTATACAAGGAACCAGTGAAATGCAGCAAACATGTTAATAACAGCATTCTGGTCAACTATCGAACTTCTCCCCTACATTGTTATCATCGGCGAGGGAAAATTCACGTTGAGTAACATCGAAATATCGAGTTTCTCTACGAGAAACTAGTGGTCGAGCAGTACAATCTCATTCGACATAACTACTATCGCAACTATATCGTGTCTCGATGAGAGACCTCGTCTCGGAATGGCTGATCCGATCCTGGCACATCCTTGTCCCGGTAGGACAGTAATTGTCGCCCGTTCTTGAAATACCCCCGTCAGATATTGCGTGCTCTGACAATAGAGCACAATAGCAGGGTGTCGAGGCGAGGAGAATATTCCAAGGCATCCTCGTCCTCATCTATCTGTCTGTACATTTACGCCTGTAATTCTCTTTCTCTATTCCTTCCACATCCCGATTAACGGGCGAGAATTTGGGCTTCGTTATCCTGTCTATCTTCCTGCTTCTCCTTCTTTGCCTCTGCGTCTGACGCTGTACGCTGGCTTCCTTTGTTTCCCGTGGGATTGCTGTTTGCCGTTTCGAGAACGGGACTGGTAAATTGAAAAATGACGCTGCTAAACAGCTGCGGTTCCCTGTGATTTTCCTCTCAGCTACAGCCACCAGATTTGTCTTCGAATTTACTCGTGAAAATTGTTTTCGTACACTGTCAATAAAAAATTTGTCGTTAAACATTTATTTCATCCTTCGTTGCAAATCTGCTATACTGACAATTAATTCACTAGCTAACAGTGCTCAATATTATTATACGATAAATATTATTACACGATTAATGTTACTATTGTAAATAATTATTTTTAGTTACTATTGTAACTAACAATATTGCTAATGTTAGTATTGTAAATATTATTATACGATAAATATTACTACACGATAAATATCATACAATAATGTGTGACATACGATTTCCAACATTTGTATAAAATTATTCTCCATCGTTATTATACAAAGTTCGTGGATTTTGTTAAACCATTCTCGTACTTCTGAGCGGTAATGTAGATTCAGAGAAAAATCGTATGACTTCATACGATTTATCTTTTGAAGTACAATGACAATTTAAATTATAAAATTTCGACGAAATTTTCTCTGCAACGTTCCGTTTTAGTTTGCGTTTCTTTTACAAGCAGTTGATATTTATGGCACGAAAGCTTTTAAGTTTATGCATTTTGTAAGTGGAATGACTGAGCGCATCTGCTTTAATCTGCTTTCTTTATTGCAGCCTTTTTCAAAGTGTTTTACGTTACAAAGCAATATTTTCTGCTTAGTTTTTACATGTTTTAAGATTTACATTAATTACCATAGTAACAAATGTCGATGATTCGGTATCCTTTATTTTTATAACGAATCAAAATTTATTCGTAGTATATTCGTAGAGATAAAAAAATATTATATTCTGAAGAAAGTTAACTAATTTTTATACCAATTTGGAGTTAGAAATTTAAAGATTTAGCTATTTAGTGATTTAGAAAGTAGGTCATTGGGATATACGGAGAGTAAGAGATTTGGGGATTTAATAATTATCTATTAATTGCTATACTTGCTAGCAGTATGTCAGCATCAAAACTGTTTTAACGAGACTCGTTAATTATTTACTTAATATTTGTACTTTTATTTAATACTTCAGTATCTAGTAGCAGTTAGTAAACACAAGTATGCGTATTTATACTAATTTATAGAACAATTTTTATCACGCAATGAACTACAGATTATATCTGCGTTCGAATAATAAATAATAATGAAACATCGTATAATGCAGTATATGTATTATCAGAAAGCAATCAACGACGAGAAAATCGTTCGAACAATCAAAGATAAATTTTCCGCTATCATGAAAAGAGATTTTGCTTATATTTATATTACGTATTAAAGTTACAAAGGGTAGATAATAGACACAGGAAATGAGGAAGACAGGGAAGAATTAAACGTGATAGAAAAAGTGCAATGGAAGAGGACGAACGGGGAACGAGAAAATGGGAGCGAAAAAAAGTGAACAGAGAACAGAGAAATGTAGCTGATTATCTTTCAGTTCAATTTGTTCATCTACACAAGGACTACAAATTAAAGTTCATGCGACGCTTTGTTGGCTAAACAGCAGCCAGAAAATTAGTAATTACAAAAGTGTACGAAGAAAATGACATTCCCCTTAAAATACGTATAAAATGACATTGTACGTAAAGTACGTGTAAAATTACAATTTACGTAATGTATGTGTAAAGTAGCAATACAAGTAAAACACATATAAAATAAAATTTTCTGAAACGAATTAATGAAAGAAAGTTACTTCTATGAAGAATAATTATGTTAACATGATATTATGGCAGTAATATAAAAATAATATTCTACATCATGTTTGTATATCTTTCATAAAAAAATTGTACGTTTCGCGGTCTCCTTGTGGTCTTTCATTTTGTATAACTTACAGTTTGCAAACAAAAAATCTCATAAAATTTTGTTCTACTGGGTCTTTAATGTTCCAGAATTTATTCAGAATTTTTGCACGTAATTGAATAGGAAAAATTAGATAGAGATTGGAATTTTGATTTTTCCTGTTGCCATCCTCGTTCAAGCAATAGGGGTTGAAAATTGTTGTGAGATGTTTTCAACCAGTAGGGGGTTAAAACGTGATGTGAGATGATTCAACCAATAGAAGATTAAAACTTGTTGTGTGATGTTTTCACCCAATAGAGGGGTGAAACTTGATGTGAGATTTTTCTTGGACATACTATCGACATATTGCAAGTTTAGCGTAAGGACATATTTGACCAGCTATACCCTATCATTATTTTGAATAAAAATATTTTTAATGGAGATTTCGAATTTTTCGAAGAAACATGTGTCACATCGGGTTCACCTTAACTGTAGGAAGTGTAGGTTGCACATGGATGTACCTAACCTGCAGAGAACCTCTTAAGCGTTGAACGTTGATCGCAAGTGCGCGTCAGGGAATCGTAATTGCTTCGTAATTGAACGTGCATAATTCGACAGATTACAGGGCCGATTTCAGAAGGGCGTCTTAGGCGGCGAACTCGGTACACTATTCTACATTTGCGTTGGTAATCTGTTAGCTCCGTGTAGCGAGTGCTGGTACCAGCATATTTAGACCTTTGATTAGAACTGGCTTGGTCGTCAAATTGCTGCTCCGAACTCCAATACAATCGCGTCGGTTATCAACTGTTAATACCGAAGATAAGTGGGCTCGAATTCCGGTATGGTAATACTGATTGAATATCTTGCGAATATTGATGAATTTTAATTGGTTTCGTTGCTCCTTATGCGCTCGAATAAGGTATTTACGATAGTGATCGACATCGATCCCGACTGTTTGATACCTGCATGTTTATTCAGCATAGTGCTTTGCCGAATTGACTTCTGTTACGTAGGTTCCATAGAGTACGTAGTCGTCAAAATAGGTTTAATGGAATGGAGGTAGGGAAATGAAGTTTGTTCGCAAAGTAAATGTTAGGCTGGTTATTCTGCTAATGGTTTCTATTCGAGCAACATAGGAATCTACAGTTTCAATTTCGTATACTGAAATAATGTTTTTGTAGAACGTGGTAAAATGATAATAATGATATTTGGGATTTGGATATGTGGGCGTATAGTAATTTGGAAATTTGAGAATTTAGGCATTTGCAGATTGGGGATTTGGGGATTTGGAAATATCGGGATTTGGGGATTTGGGGATTTTGAGATTTCCAGATTGGAGATTTGATGATATGGGGATTTTGAGATTTGCTGATCGGTGATTTAAGGATTTGAAAATATTGGAATTTGGGCATTTGGGGGATTTAGGGATTCGGGGATTTGGGGATTTGGGGATTTGGGGATTTGGAGATTTGGGGATTTGGGTACTTTGAGATTTGTAGATTGGGGATTTCAAGATGTGAATATTTTGAGATTTACTGATTGGGGATTTGGAGATTTGGGAATATAGGGATTTCGGGATTTGGAGATTTGGAGGTTTAGAGATGACTTCGAAATTGAGATATTTAGGTATTTGAATATCTAGATATTTGGATTTTTGGATATTTGGAAATTTTATATTTGGGTATTTGGATATTTGGGTATTTGGATATTTGAATATTTGGATATTTGGATATTTAGATATTTAGATATTTGGATTTTTGGATTTTTGGACATTTGGATATTTGGATATTTGGATGTTTACATACTTAAGTAATTAAATATTTCGAAATTTCGAAATTATAAAATTGAATAATTGTATAAGGGGAAAATTTAAAAGTTCAGACGTTAAAAAATTGGTATATTGGTCAATTGGTACATTAGGAAATCAAAACAACAGAAAATTGAGAAATTTGGAAAATGAAAAATTCAGTAATTTGGAAACTGGAAAATCGAATAATTGCAAAACCAAAGAATTGGACAATGCACTAATTGAATTATTGGAAAATTTCGAAGTTGAGAAATTATATAACTGGAAAATTGGGAAGTTGGAACATCAAGAAATTTAGAAATCTTTAATTTCATCTTCGATGAAAATTTGGATATTTAAAAATGTTTGAATTTGAAAATTCTATAACTTGTGAAAACGAAAATCTGGAACTTTATATTAGTATTTAAAACTTTGAGAATTTAAAAATGTCAGTTAAAAATTTGGAAAATCTAAAAATTGTCAAGAATGAATGAATATGCATATATGGAAATTTTTTAAATTTAGGAATGTACCGGTTACCAAAATACTTCTTCGTCACTTTCAAAATTCAAAATACATATAAAAAATACGTGCGCAGAAATACTTTTGTTATCAAGTATACCAATTTTTCATATGGTTAAAAATTTCTTAACCCACCTATCGTCATATCACCCATATAACGCACAATTTGTACTGGAAATTAATTAATAATTAATTTTATCAAACACTTTAATAAATATTTTATATTATTACTTAATGATGAACAATTATATTAACACTTTAAGATACAGCTTGTAGCTAAATATCAGAATAAGCATTGAGTGTTGAAACAAAATTGCTACTTATTAAAATTTTCAACGAATTCAACCTCGTCGCTCAAAATGTTAAATATTAACTAAATTTATGTCAAGTGCTAGGTAGATTAACAACTCCCTTTCATTATGAAATATAAAAATCTCCAAATATAGGTGAAGCACAAGATAAGTCCTCGTCCTCCCAATGTTAATTAATTTTCAGCTACTTATTACCTCTCATTGAATCTATTTTCAGCAATTTATTAGATCTTCGTTGACAATTAACAATTGAACAAGTTAAGAAACAAAAAAGTATATTCGGAGGTTCTAGCTTGTCGTGGAAAGTTCGGTGAACGACTTTAATCAGGTGTCGTTAGAGAATTCGACGCGCCGGGAGGGCTAGGTAGTTTGCTCAAGGCATCGGGGGTACCTAATTACAAGGCAAAGGAGCAAATGCTATAGATTAGCTCATTAGCAGAACGCTTGTCTGGTAATACAATTAATTCGTCCTGTGGCAACGCCTCTCGCGTGTATTTCGTCGGGGTGGATGGTGAATGTACAGGGAATCTCATCTTGCAAAGGCCAACATCAGGCATCGAGCAGCCGATGAGCCAGTTGCTTTATTGTAATTTGATCGATAAACGAATTCTGGATCTCTTTGGTAAACGGTTTTCCGCTATCGAGCTTCTTATTCCGCCGGGTAATCGGAAACCTTTTCCCCGTGCTGCCTTTTAATTACTTGTTTCGAGTTAATTAAATAGTAACGACGGGTATTAAATGATTAGATATAAACGTGGAATCTTCTGTTTCGATTCTGCACTCCAGTCAACCGTGTTTCGATTCGATTCTCCGCTTCTTATTCCCAATACGCCGATGTTCGTTCGAACGTGCATTATTCCATTGGCTTATTTCGGTATGTTTAATCGCTGTAACTTCGTTGTTTCATTGTGACCAATGGCGCAAATTAATGAGTAATTTGACATGTCGTCAAATTTAGTTACTGGTCGATTGCATTTTTAATTTAATCGTGATAAACAAATTTTTAAATACAGTAGTAATCGAAATTTAATTGTTGACTTTTTTAAATCAATACAAAAATTAATTTTTTTAATTAATAAAAAATCTACCTTAGAATATTGGAAATTTACGTATTCATGTAATTAAATTTTTGGAAAATTCTCAATTAAAAATTGAGTGTTCTGAAATTCAACGTTGTAAAAATATCAATATTCAAAATATGAAAAAGTGGTGAACTTTACAAATTCGATACTTTGCAAATTTAGATACAAGTTCCTCAAAATCAGAATCAAACCTTAGAAGATACCTCCCTTAACATTTACCCTGCATTCAGAGGAAGCCTACGTTTCCCCGTAGTTCCCCATAGTACACGATCATTCATGCAACTTCTGGATCGATAGTCGTCATGGACTTCCGTTAAATTCCAGCAAACCCTTCCGTTCAGCCTGAATTTGCTCGCGTTACGATTTGGTCCGCCATTAACCGAGAATCTCTCAGCTCGGGGCATCAGAAATTCCAACATCACTTTCAATTTGTTGCAATTGTTGAGAGTGAAGTTTCCGGCGGATGCGTTCGCATCCCTAACGACTTTTACCACCGCAACGATCGACCTTAGAAGATCGAGGTGTTTCTCCGTTTCTGTCTTTCGAACAAACAGGACGAGGTAAAGCAGTCTGTTCCGTTGTTGCTCGAGTAATGCCGTACAATTAGTCAGTGGTTGATGTACTTGCCCGGTTTAGTATTATTGCACCCCTTGCACAATATCCGTGCCACTCCTTCCACATGGTTTCCCTTCAGCCGATATTGCGTTACGCGAAGCATCCGCAACTACCGAAGTGTATATCCAACGTAGAAACCTTGCTTGGATTATGACCGATTAAATTCCGGCCAACCTATTCTCTCTCCTCTAACGGATAATTCTGTCATGTTCTCGACGAACGTCGACGAAAGAAACTAATATTGGATCAGTTACATGTACGGAATTTACAAGAATCTGTCCATGTAACACGTCAGACCTGTACAAAGTAGAAGCCTTAGCCTACAAGTTTTTCGGCAGGTGCGTCAGTCAGAGATGTCTAATTATTGCTGCAGCGTTTAGGTAAATAAAGAGTGTTGAAATGTTAGGTGTATTTTGGATTTAGCGAACTTTAATTATACAAACTGCAATTGGTGTTATACTCAAAACTCGATCTTTGTGCAAATACCATTTAGGTTTGTCACATTTGAACTGTAACGTGCGTTGCGAGTCTGACTCGATGTTGTAGGCCAAGGGGTTAATGAGCAGAGCTTGAATTACAGTGCGTTGCATGAATACAACCCCTCATGTTTGCAGTAATCTGAGCTCCTGATAGGAAATTATAATCAGTATTTCTTAAATACTAATTTGTAGTTCGTAAAATGAATCGTGTAAAATAATATTTACATATTAACTTAAATATTAAGCTGGGTTTCATAAAACGAGATTTACAGCTGTTTTGTAAATATACCAACTTTGTGTATTCTTTATGTTGCCTCAACCAAACAAGTTCATCATGTTTCTTATCCCTCGTTTATTCACTGTTTTACTTTATTTTTAACTTAAAAGTAACTGCTCATCGATTGTCTGTAAACCTATTGTTGAAGAATTGGTCTCAATTTTTAGCCGAATATTTAGATCGATAAATGTAAAGAGTTAGTATACTTATGCAATACACGCATTTCTGAGATGTAAATATTTTTATATATTAGTATGATTGAATTTTCGACTGGCTTTTTACAGGTGTTTCGCGTGTTTTTTCATTTTCGTACAAGTTTGTCATTTTATTACAAAATGAAAATTCTCGAAAATGAATTAACATGGAAATTAAATGAAGTAGTGTGCAATGTGGAATTTTCGATAATGAATAAATGTGGTATAAAAGTGAAACGAATGAATTAATGAACTAATGTGAATAATGTAGATTTGGTTAGGTGATTCTTTTAAGAGATTTACCGCCGAAAGATACACTGTGCCTTTCAAATATCCCTGCGGAAAGAAATCCAAATGGTTTAAATTGGGGGATCCAAGGGGACCAGGCAACTGATCCACCACGTTCAATCCACCTTTGATCGAACACCGTGTCTAAGTGCTCTCTCACATTACACACAATATCAGGTGGAGTTTCGTACATGTACCACATCGATAACCTTTCTGCCATAAACATGTCAAAGTACCGAGGTTATGTATTTACTAAGAAATTGTGATAAGCAGCTCATGAAAGCCAATTTGGGAATATTACAGGATCAAAGAGCTAATTTTCCATAATGCATGTTTGAACATTTAATGAGAAACAGTGTTGAATATTTATTTAATTGCACGAGGATCTTCTTTTACCCATACGCAAGCACTATGGAAATTTGTAATTCCATTTCGCATAAATGCAGCTTTATCAGTAAAATAAATATAAGGTATACTTCTTCGTAAATAAAATGCAAGATAAGAAATTCGAATTAGAATTATATTTGATAAGAATATTTTAAACAAAAGTAGATTGCAGGTAAAATGTTGCATAAGTGCAAATTGTAAGAGTATTAAAATTATAGGAAGATATTTTCCTGAATACTAAGTAGAAAAGTATAAACTTGAATTACTCATGGTAAAAGATAGTTTGAAGATAGAGTGCACGTGGTACGAAATGGTTAATGAGTTCGTTATACTTAATATTAACGACACTTCTTTCCATGCTGCTCCGCTTCCTCCGATATTGCCTCGTCGGAGAAACTTCCGTAGCTATCAGAATGCGTCTTCACGGCAAGTTCTATCGGTTTATGAGCGATTAAATTTCATCAAATATCCATTACAGGATGTAATTATGTCGTGAAAAGCACTTCAGTTATCTAATATCTCCTTTGAGACGTCATTTTATTAAATTATCGATGAAACTTTGAAGGTTAAATAGTATCGTTTTCAGACACTCGATGTCACCAAAAAATTTGTTAGACAAATTGTTAGACACGAAACATATTGTGCTTACAAATTTATTTGTCTAAAAATATCATTTTTAGTGTTAAGACATTCTTTTTCTTAACATCAAATGTTAAGAATCATCGATAGTTTGATCGCTGCTCACCGATTATATAAATCGCTTTGTTATTAATATTTTTTTTTACAAGTTTTTTAAAGTCAAATTTTCAAATTTTATAGTTGACAAATCTTAAAATTTCAATATTTTTTAATTTCTCAATTTTCAAATTTGAATATGGGAGATTGAGCATATTACAAATTTTAAAATTAGGAAATTGAGCAACTTCCAAAATTGTGACTTTTCAAATTTATAAAACTATCTCTCAAGCAAAAGAAAATATACAAAAAATACCATATCACCTACTGCAAAAGATGAATACATTGACAGGATGTTCTATTATTTTTTTATTAATTGAAAAATATATAAAATGTTACCATGTCGCTTACTATTAAAGGTGAATACATTGACAGGATGTCCTATTATATTTTATTAATCAAAAAATATGCAAAGAATGCCATATGACTTACTCGTAAAGATGCCCCATTATTTTTTAATAATCGAAAAATATAAAAAAAATAGCACATCTCTTACTCATCAAAGTGAATACATTGGCAGAATGCCCCACAAAGAAGTAGAAAAGCCAAGTTTTTCACGAGATAAGTATTATTCTAACATACAGTGTTACGGAGAAGAATACTCCGCGTCAATTACCTGTATTTTCTGTTGCCCGTTAATTACGCCAGAGCGTTAGCAAAAAACGTAGCTCAAGTTTTATTTATCTGCAGCATACCGTTTGTTTTCTCACGAATCTTCGACAAACAGACTGGCCGGTATTTTTAGTGCGCCACGTTCGTTGCAGGTAATCCGCCGTTGCTTTTTAAAGTCCGGACATTAAAAACATCGTTAGCCCGTTCCTGGACGGGGCTGGGCGGAAGGAAATGGTCGGCTGAGAATGTAATTAAGTGCAGTCCAAGATTTAGTGCTTCTGCCTAGTGGGCTGAGGCTGGGAGTCTCGCCTCCTTAAGGAGACTCGAGTGTCCTTTTAAGGGCCGGGTTATGAATTTAGCGAAGCACGTGCGATAATAGGAATTATTCGGCAAACTTCCTCTCCCGAACTTTCATTCTCCCGTCGACGAAAATTTATCGGTGATCTAACGGAATCTGACTAACTGATATGCACCCGCGGAAAAGGACTCGTTGTCAAATTAGCAATTATTGGAAATGGGTGAAAATCTTCTGTATTAGGATGACGGAGAAATAAATTATAAACCTGTATTTAATATGAAATTACTATTTTAATATATTTTGAACAAAAATAAATGTAACCGACGATGTACATGTGTCAACGTGTTTCAACAGACTTACTGCGTAACCATACGCAATTAAACTTCTGATTTTCATGTGGAGCCAATTTACTCTCTTACAGTATTAATCTATTACAATGTATTACTCTCGTACATACTCTTTTAGTCTCTTTGTACTATGATTTTTATTTATGATTCGGAGGGTCGTCTTGACTCTTTCTAAATAGCAGGAGAAGTGAATCGTCGCTCAGATCCAGAAAGGAAATATGAGAGTTCACTTAAAGAAAAGATAAACAATGTTCCGTATCTATTACCATAGATCTTAATGACAAACAGTCTCAAGCCCTTAGGGCATGTCTACATTAGTAACTAGTGCTAGTATCTTATAGCCACTAAGTAAGTAGACGAATTTTTGCATTGCTTACTTTCCCTCTATTAAGTCTGTCGTTGGAAAAAGAAGGCGAGAAAAAATAATTTTCTTTCCAAAATCCTCATATTACTACATTCACAAGTCTCTACAACCCCAAATAACTAAATTCCCAAATTCTTAGGTTTCCACATTTCTAAATTCTGAAATCCTTACATCCCAAAATTGCTAAATTCCCAAATTCCTACATCATTAAATCTCTAAACCCCCAAATTGCTAAATTTCCAAATTCCTACATCTTCAAATTTCTATATACCCAAATCTCTACAATTCCAAATTGTTACATCTCCAAAGTATTTATATTCCCAAGTCTCTACATTCCCAAATCGCTACATCACCAAATCCGTACATCTGCAAACCCCTACGTCCCTAAATAGCCAATTCCCAAATTCTTAAATCCTGAAATCACCAAATCTCGAAATCCTCAAATCCTTAGATCCCTAGATCCCTAGACTTCTAGATTTCGTACCTCCAAATTCCGAAATTCTCAAAAATCCCTAAAAGAAAATTTTTTTCTTTCTGCCTTCGTTTTCCTTCTTTTACAATAAATAAAAAATATACCAATTAAAATTTTCAAATTTTCAGTCAAATTAATCTTGTTTTATTTGGATAAATTTCAAAATGAAATTCATAAAAAATACTACGCAACGTTTATCTTGTCGATTCACATTTTTGAAATTATACTCGCAAGCTAACCTAGTGTAATATTTCTTTTCAGAAAGGTTGTTCAGTCATAAATTACTAAAATAAAATCTTCGAAAGAGGACCCTGTTATCGTTTCGACGTGCTATAAATATTGGCTCAGGCTTTAAGAAATATGAACGAAATCTGACGTCAAGGCATCTCCAGAGTTACAAATTTATTGTAACCGTGATGAAATTCCCGGTTGTAAATGCTGTAACATATGTTTGCCCGTCAGATATACGGCACGTCATTTTTCTCAGTTAAGTCGAATCCAAATGTCCGAATCGATAACGTTACGTTCGTTTCTCTTTTCGCGAAGCGTCATGATACATAATACCATAACATGAACAAGGATTATTGAAACAGCATCAAGTCAAATGATTTTATCATCAATTTTACAAAGTAGAATTTTCGAATTTTTACTGAGCAATTTCTTTCGTGTTATATGGGAGACAATAAAAATTTTTGATAAACTGTTATTAATTGCAATAGAGAGTTTTACTATGAAATGTGTCTTCTATAAATGGATTTGATTGATCAATTAAATTCTTCTGTACAGTACAATTGAGAGCAATAAAAGTTTTTAACAAATCGTTATAATTAATGGAAAATAAGAGAAAATAATTATAGTTAGGAATATTGAGAGTTTTATTATGTATCAAATAGGATTATGATTTATGGAATTGGACGATTATCATGTGTTTGCAATAATATGAGTACACAAATGAGAATTTTCCAAAAATTAATTTTAAAATTTTTGTACAGTTTGTGTGGTGATAATTATAGATAATAACTTATCTACAGTTAGCATTAATATTTAATAACTTATCTATAGTCAACATTAATGTTTAAGAACTTATCAGTACGAATTTCATTAAATATTATTTTTTAGCCTATCACGTGAACGATCAAAAGAGTCTCGGCGATGAAATAGAATAACCTTATAAAAATGTTATAATAATAAACCCGTAATCGTTCTTTATACATCTTTTTAAAAATTCGCGAAAATACAATTGCTTTTTTAATGTCTAATTATTTACTACAGTAATAAATTTGCGTTGTCAATTACGTAGACAGAAATTCTTTGAATTCAACAGCAGATTTCGAATAACCCTGAGCGTTTAGTGCAACGAAGCGTATTTAGCCGAACAATTTTATTTTCCACGTCGACAACACTTTCCGCTCCGCAGAGATTCTTCGCGAATTATTCGCCAGCTAATTATTTTGAGCGGCTTGCTAGGCTCCCACGGTTCTTCGTGCTTTGCTGAACTGTACGAATCTCTCGTTCCTCTTTTCCAAGCTCAAGAAACTCGAGAGGAGATGAAGGAGAACAGTTTCCGCGATGACAAAAGCGACCGCTAAAGTCATTCAACGAAAAGTATCATTTCCAGAGCGTCAAATGAAACTGATAATTTGATTACGAATGTTCACGTTAATACGGCTGGTAAGAACGTAATTAGGAATATTAAGTTTTCGCGACTGAAACGGTGTTACGTCTGCTCTTGTCACTAAATTTAACTCTTTAACTGCGGGTGTGGTTTGTAAACCACATGCTAAAATTATTGTCAGAGGCGGGTGGTATATAAACAAGCTAATTTTTGCTTGCAGTTTCTTTTGTACACAGTCGTAATTTTTCGTACTGGAAACTTTCAGGTGTTTAATTTTCTGAATTTTTATATCTACTAGTTTGTAAATTGTAATGTTTTCAAATTTTGTATTTTCTAAATTTGTATATTTGTAAACTTTCCAAGTTTTTAAATTTAAATATTTCTACATTCCCAAATTTAATAGTAAATATCTATCTTATACATCCTACTTTAACTGTTCCTATTAACCTTCTATCAAAATATTAATTTTAGCAACTGTATTATCGATACATCGTTGAATATCGATAACATATCGGCAATTTATCGATAACCATCCAATAGAGTGGCGATTCTTCGTGTGATACCAAGAATCTTGATCTATAAATATGCATTCAACTTGCACCGTTGCTATTAACCTTCTAACAAGATATTAATTCTATTGACTATATTATCGATACATCGTTGAATATCAATAATATACCGCGAATTTATCGATAATCAGTCAATGGAGTGGCGATTTTTCGTGCGATAGGGAGGATCTGGAGCCACCCCTAGAAACCTCGGCATCGACTGGCAGTAATAGGCGACACTTTCGAAATTTCTTTCACGATTTATGGCCGGCTCAGCACGTCGCTGACTTCCCGGTGTTCCCGGAAAACTGGCATGTGTTACAACTTTCGAAGCACGAGTGGGGCTCTCTGGCTCGTAGTCGCGATAAACTTGCGACTCGTAGATTCGTCTCGCGTCAGATTCCACCCGTATTTCTTAGGGCGAGATTGGATATTTGTTATACCGGTGAACGATAAGGGGGCCCTTCTTCTTTCGGGCTTCCGTGCCCGGTGATTCATGCCTCAAGGGTGTAAGTGCTGATACAAACGTTTTATTTATGGAAAACTACTGTGTCGTGTCTATTCCTGAGCTTTCGCAACACAAACATGCAAGTTATCTTTCGAAAATATCGTATCGATATCTTTCTTCTGGTATCAAATACCTGAACACGGGAAATTTTACCGAATACCAAGAAAAATTCATTCTTTTCATCCACTAGGTTATTTTGCATTGTTGTCGATGTATTGCATTGGTTCAAATGTTTTATAGTTTTTTATGGAGAAATTCGATTACAGATTTTACGTATGTAGCTGAAATCTTATTAGGTGATGTTAATTCTTTTTTCAGTATATACGAAATAGTTTTTATTGTGACCCACATTTCATCAGTAACCTTCTATAACTTCTAATGAGTAACTTCAGCAGAAATACACGGGTTGATTGCATGAAGGAACATGCAGGATTATTCATAGGGATATTTTCTGCAGAAAATTTCGCAAACCGAAATTGATACTTGCAATTATTCAGAGTGACCTCATTCTATACTATACATGTCTTTTGTGAGTTTAAACGATATTCTTTATGTAAATGATGTAATGTAATATTGTATTGGTCAGCAAGTTTCGACGATTCTTAAAGAGATTACGTTACGAATTTTTACTTTACAAGATGTTGATTAATATTTGTAACGATTTGGCATCAAAGTTAAAAACTTATTGTACTATAGCATCCTTATTGTATTCTTCGCCCATACATAAAAAATCATTATTCTATTAATTTATATTTGATAAAAAAAAAAAGAGTAAACGTTTGCTCAATCTAATAAAATCCAGTAAAATCCTATGCTAAACAGCATAGCAAACTGTGTTTAAATCGCAAATGTAAACCTAATGAAACGAATATAAAACATTAAAAGACGAAGTAAAATTATTAAAGGGCGAACTAAATATATTAAACAATAACAATTAATGTAGCCAAGTAGCCGAACCAGCGGATTCACCACCTTCACGCACGATTCCGTCATCGTCAGAAATTAATTTCAGGCCACGGTAATTACATGGTAACGCGTCTGGCGCAAGCTCGTGCTCAAGCAATGTTAATTACCAAAGTTAAATGCGATCAGCTTAATTAAACAAAATTGCATGAACCGTCCACGGTTCACGGCACAATTTATTCCCGCCACAATGACGAACACGCTTCTGTCGCTCCAGCAGCTACGATGTATCCTGTGGGTTGGTTCGTGCACCACGCTTCGAGAGTCCTTTTCCCGAAATACGGGTCGAGGAAACGGCGCGGCGTCGCGACGCCTCGTGCCCTGAACAGAATGACAGAGTAACGAGACTGTTTTCGCGACCCAGTTGCAGCAATTTATGCGGACACTTTGCGAATTTCTGTGAGGTCGTCGGGCAACTCGTGCATCCGGTGTTAAGACGAACTGCGGCTCCTTCCGAGAGAAACCTTTTTCGAAAAGGAGACAGAATCAGATGATGCCCTTTTGGCGATGTAGCAACGTTTTGCGTCTCATGGAATTCCAAACTGTTTGCTCGTATCATGGTTGTAGAGGATTTATGTTATTATTATTTCATGGACGACCATGAAAAATGGCCACCCATGAAACGAATTTTGCCCATCAAAATTAATTGCTAGTTTGAATAGGGACTGATCAATTTTATGCGTAAATTATCGACTATTATTTCGTAATTGATTATGCAAGCGAAACAATGAACACAAGGTACTTATACCTTGAAATATAAATTGAAATGAAATTTTGTACAAATATTCTATATAACTTTTAACAATTCCTTTTGGTTTGATAGGTAGACTATAAGTCACATATAATTATATATGTATACTTACAATTCAGATATTTGCGTAATCTGAAGAATCCTTTATTCGAACAGAAATATGTTCCGAACTTTTCTGACAAAAGCCAGATATTTCGGAAATAAAAATTGGGTCGAATAGCAAATCAAAGTTTAATAAAAACTCCGACTAAAAATTGTTCATTATTTCTGAAATAACTGGGCTATATTAAAGATCTTTAATTTGAGAACCTCTAAAATATTGCTTCTATTAAGAACAGAATTGTTCGTTACTTTAGAATATCTTCGGTATAAATTCCTTTATCTTAAATTTATACCTGAAGATTATCTGAATAATACCCAAGGTGGCTTAACGTATTCTTTCTTCTGGCATGGACGGTAACGGCAAATTTATCGTTGACATTTTTGCATTGTTGGTTCGCGTTTCTTTTGTTGGGTACACAGTTATGGTTCTTAAGACCACGTGAATGATTAATCGGCAAAGGTTGTGTGTAGCAGGTGTAGAGAACGTGATTTTTCTAGAGGACGAGATATACTTGTTAGATGAGTCGCGTTTAAAAATCTGAAAGAGGTTCCGCTGCAAAGTGTATGGAATATGAAACCCTTTCCTTGTATCTTGAAAAGAATATATTCCTTACTTTAATATCAGCTGCTATTTTCTGTGCGTTTTCTGAAGCTTTATTCACGAAGATATCCAGTCTTATCCTGTCTTTTAATTTATTAAACACGGGGTTCTTGTAAAAATGTATCAAATTTAAAAATTTGAGAAATTTAATTTCTCGTTTCAAAAGAAAATTTTAGCTAATAATTAAAAAAAGGAAAGAAGAAATATAATCAAATATATAAGATGGAGGTTTAACTTAAATTAAGCTAGAAAACCAATATGCTGTCAGAAGTAGAGGAAATGTACTGCGCATGCTTGCAAATTGCCGCCAATTTCAAATCATCAAATTAATTCATTATTTATAAGTACCTCCTTATTGTAAATATTCAAGAACGACGACTATATAACAACAACTATATTTATAGTTTAATTTTTCTTAATTTCTACATAAAAAGCGACAGTAGTAAAATATTTAGTACGTAAATATAAACATATATTATATGTTCTCTGCATGTTCTCGTGTTCTCCATATACAATTCTCCATTATACTTAAAATATTAATTAATACATAAAAAAGATTATGATGATAATTGCGTTTTGTTTTTATATCGCGTTGAAAATTTCGAAGAATTTCCTAGTTCAAGAAATTCCTAGTAGAAGAAATTTTATTTTATATTTTCGACTTAGTTTTTCACGTACAATGACTTTGTTCGTTAAAATTCGAGCGGGACCCGCAGAGATGATTTTCTTGACGGTATTTTTCGCAACGATCTCTGTTTTTAAAGCGAACGATGCAAATGTTGATCCGCATTGTCGGGAGATACAGGAAATATCATGCGAAAGGAGATGTCTGACAAATGCGCATAGTTGTGCGATACTCACGCACGATTGCAACTCGTGTGTCAAAGAGCACGCGCGAGTACACGCTCGCGCAAAGTTCACTCGTGCTCGCCTGTGAACGCTGCAAATATACGAGTACTCGCACACGTTGAAGCGGAATTGGTGGTTTATAGCAAAAGTTTGTGGCATCGACGGCACGAATTCTTTACACACGGCTAACCGCGCTCGCTGTTCTCTCTTTCCTACCCGTTAACCAGCATTCCGAACCGGTAGTGCTCCGCTCTCGTATAAATAGTTGATGTGTGTAGCCGAAACTCATGGCCTGTCCGTGAAAGATGATTCCGAATTTTTCGAACGGCAACGACGCATTCCCGCTGCAACGGAATGCTAATTTTATTCGGGGAAAATTCACAACTGAACGGTATGAACATTTCGGTGCAACGTTACCTTTGGCGTACAGGTGTAGAGACAAGAGTACGATCGTGTATGTATGATTTTGGGAAAACAGAAATGTAAACCTCCAAATTTTCTACAATTCATATATTTTTTAAATTTCGAAGTTTTTAAATGCTCAACTTTCTGAGTTTCGGTATTTTGAAATTTTCGAATTTTGACATTTTCAAATTTCTTGAATGCGTAAACTTTCAAGGCTCTTAATTTTCAATTTCAGTTCTACAAGTTTACACATTTCTAGAGTAAACCTCTATATTTTGAGGTTTTCTGTTTTGCAAATCTCTGAACTTCGCAGTTTTTTATTTCACAAAGTTTCTAAAGTATTAAATTTTTCAGTGTCGAAATCCTCAAATTTCTAAATTTGTGTATTTCGAAGTCCCCCAACTTCCATATACCCATGTCCTAAAATTCTCTCAATTCCTAAATCTGATGCTCCAAATGTCAGAGTTCAAAAATACCTACGTCCTCAAGTTCCAAGGATACCAAATCATTAAATCATCAAATTTCGTGGGCTTTAAATTCCTAGATCTGAAGGTATACAAATCCCCAAATTTCCATATTTATGGATATATAGGTTTCTGAATTCCCTGCTCCCAAATATTTATGTCTAAAAAATGCTGCGATCCCTAAATATCAAAATTCTCAAATTCGTATCTCTCCAAATTTTAGGCTCATCGCAGATTTATGAACATCCAAATTCACTTATTTCCGCCTCCTTAAATCTCCAGATCTTCAAATATCAATCCCCAATTTGTCATACATCTGTATCCAAAAAATGTGTAGATCTCCTAATCTCTAAATCTTCACATATTTATGTGTAAAAACCTTTAAATCTCTAAATCTAGTTCGTAAATATCTGTGACGAAAAAATTCTTAAATCTGTAAATCTCCAAGTCCCTAAATATCTGTGTCAAAATAATCCTTAGATCTTCAAATCTCCAAGTCCTCAAGTATCTATGTAACTAAATTCCTAGATTCTCAAATCGCTGTATCTCTGAATTCCTATGACCACAAATTCTTCATGTGACTCCACATTTTCGGTTAACCAAAAATCACAAAAAATCATCAAGCGACATGCTCCTCTTCGCTTTCCGTATTTATCCTGTGGATACCAGATTTGTTATTTACCTAACAGAATTGCACGGCATCAGAAAATAACATAAAATTAGAGATTATGGTCCCGCGAAGCTAGGATATCATAATTGAATCTCGATAAGGAATTGTGAGTAAGAAAGTAGTTAGTCCGAATAGCCGTGGAGCCAGAAAGAGTGAGTCTGGTGAAAACGGCATTAAGGTATCCCCGATCGGTCGTTGATGACTTAAGCGAATCACACGGCCCGTAGAAGCCTCCGGTGGATAAACGTAACCATTGCAGTGGCTATGTACAAGCTGGTAAATGAGAACAGGGGCCACCGGCTATATTGGCTTTGTGAAGAATCGCTCTCCAATGAAAGCGTTAACGAACCACGTCGTTCCTTCTCGTTCTGCTCAACTGCTCCATTTTCCGATGGTTTTCCCTTCCTCTCGTTCAATCTCCTGCACCCTCTTTCAGCCCCGCGTCTACCCTCCATCGTCGAACCGGTCAGAATTTCTCTCTGATCACCCTCTTTCCACCATGGCCATCCCTTACGAGACCCCATTTTATTTCCTGCATGTGAAGGAACAGCTAACACGCGTACCTCCAACTGCACCGCGCATTAATCGAGTTCGAACGAAATTAAGAGAGCCGTTAATAATGCATTCAACTCGGGAATTACCGTGTTTCTCCAACGAGAAAACTCTGTTTCTCGGATCGATGGATCCGAGCAACTATCGTTACTCACGGCACGGTTGCTTTCGGATCTTAACTATTAACCGTTTACCCTTTGACTGTTTGTGGGTAATGTTTTTATTTTGGTACGAATCATCTATATTGTTCGGAATTTGTTCATTTAGGTGTCTGGAAATACTTTTATTAACTTCTTGAACGTACTCGTATTAACTGTTATCTTAACCTACATGATTTTATTTCAATTTTAACTGCTAACAGTTTACGCTTTGTTCACGTGTGGATGAAGCTTAAATCGAATCTATCATCTATATTATTCAGAATTTGTTTTCTTAGACAACGTAAATACTTGTATTAGATATTTGGAATGAATAATAACAGAATATTGTGAAAATATTTGGAGAGTGTTTTGATGAATTGAATTTCAGTGTTACATTGCAATACACATTGTTGAGTTTATCTATTGTTTATCAGACAACAGTGAGACGTTTTAGTAATATATTTTGAGAAAGGACTGTACATATAAGCAGGGGATAATCATAGAGTGTGTAATGAATGCTCTTACATCCTTGATTCAAGACGCTAGTTGGCAATTCTGCAGTTTCTATTCAAAACTTCATTTTCGTGTATACGTAGCACGTTAAAGATAAGGCTCCCCAGAACTGAGAAACTTCGTCTTCTAAGCTTTAATTAGAATTCAAGATTTTCCTGTTAAGAGATGTGTATGTTGTAAAGCAGTAAAATAACTTAGCATACCAAAATGTAATAAGTTTTAATATTATATTAGGAAATTTGGAAGTTTCAGGATTTGGGAAGTTGGGAACTTGAGGATTTGATGATTTAGCAATTTAGGGATTTATAAATTTAGGAATTTGGTCATTTAGGAAACTACAGATTTAGAATTTGAAAACTTTCGAATTCAGGAATTTGGTAAATTAGGAAACTACAGATTTAAAAATGTCGAAATTTAGGAATTTAGGGATTTGCATATTTCAAGATCTCGAAATTTGGAAATTTAGAATTTAGTGATTTAGTGATTTAGAGATTTTGAAACTTGTGAATTAAGAAATTTAACGATTTAGAAATTTGGGAATTTAGGATTTAGAGATTTGGAAATTTGGTAATTTAAGGAAGTAAGTGTTTAATAATATGGAAGATTGAAAATTTAAGAATGTAGAGATTCAGAGATTTGCAAATTTGAATGTTTGGGAGTAGTAGAATTTCAGAAATTTTAAATTTGCAAATTTGCAAGTTTGAAGAGATAAGAATATAGTAATCTAGAAATTGTGTAATTTGAAGTTCCTGAATTTTGGAAATTTATGTATTTGAAGATTTAAAACTTTAGCAGTTAGAAATTTAAGAATTTTGGGATTTGGAAATTTGGAAGCTTTGGTATTTTGTAAATTATGTACTTCGTTAATTACCTAACTTATATTTATGTCTAAGAGTCATTAAACTTAAAATTTTAAACTGATGTAATATATCAATATTTGTGTTATCACATCCTATTACACTTTCAACGTTTAACAATCCTCAATTTAATATGCCAAAATTTGATGAACAGACAGATGAATTTTTAACAACTATCTCGTTTTGATGAAAAATGTGTTCAACTGACCTGGTTATATTTGTCAACTGTATTTCCATTTGACAGTAAAACTACCAAAATATTTAAGTGACCTTTTACAAGTTTCTTATTTTACGTTACCAAATTTATTATTAAAGTCTCCGTTTTAAAATCTGTGTTGAATTCATTATGATAGAGAATTGGGATGTATATTAATTTACGTTTGGTCGTTTTTATTTTTGCTTTATTTATTTTTCAGATTCATTTTTAATTTCAAAATAAGTGAATATTATACGCTGAGAAGTTTAGTGCTATGGTTCGAGTTGATGTATCATAAGTGTTTATGGATGCTTTTATCTCTTCAATTTGTACCAACTTCCATTCTTAAGCCATTGTTTTTTTTAACTAGCACTCTTCAAGAATATTAGCTAAAGACATTAATCTAAAGTTAATCTAAACTTAATTATCTAAACTTAAAGCTCCACTACTCTAATCATTATTTAGCGAATACTTGTATGTCACCATATCCTGTCTGACCTTTCATTTTCCGAGCCACTGATCTCATATACGTCACCCTAATATTGGCGCATTACCAATCGAAAAATCTCTTAAATAGCGTGTAGCTGTGTGAGTATTTAAACTCTACTCGATTCTTAATTATGTTAGTTATTCTCGGCAATAATCGAACGCGAAGCTTCGCGTTAAAGAAGCGAAGTAACTTGGCCGTTCTCGCCGTAGAAGGCTGCTCAACTTCCGTCGAGCGATTCAAGTAACAAAGCAAGTTCGAGCGTAAAGCGTTAATTAAATTAGACGGTGTGCGGCCAAATCCAATCGCCCGTGGCAATTGCTTAAAATTCATCCGAGACCGTTCGAGAGACGGCATTCCTCGATAAACCATGATTCCCATTCGGTTGCACGGCTGAAAGGACTGGCGTTCTTGTAATAGCCGAACGTTAAACTCCGAACAGATAAAGCCGGCGCTAAACTTTCCAATGTTCTTCGTTAAAGAAACGGAAATGGTGTGGCGCGTCTGGTTAAAAACTTTTTACGATCATTGTAGATCCACTTTCAACGACTGTACGTGACGTTTTTGCCGGGACGGCTTTTCAAACTTCGACTCTTTACGGCATACGCACACACAGTGTTGCCATCCAGCCACAAGATGGGCCATGATTGCTTCGATCGTTTCCAGATTGATCAATCAGGATGTTCATTCAATCTTCCTCTTTTATCCCAAGTTTTCCAACGATTCATAATTTGCCACCTTACTTTTGTCACTGAGAAGGGAACACCGGTTAACGAAGTTTTGCTTCGCGTTTAACACGTTGTTGACAATTTTACTCAGAATTGGTTTCATGTCTCCGGTTATTATTTCGTAAATGTATATGAAAGTGAAAACTTCAATATACTTAAATAAACTTTAATATACTTCATTTGTACATAATTAATTGTCATGAAACGTACATATCTTTACACAACTTTTAATCACTTTTAGTTGTATGATAAACTGTATAGAACTCAGATAAAACATTGACATATTCATTTAAAAATTTGCCACTCCCACAATCTGCCATGGTTGTTTGTAATCTTAGAACTGTTACAAAAATCCAAATGTAAGGAATAATAAGTTTTTCCTCTAATTTCCTCCATAAGTGAAGACAGTTTTTTCTCAGATTTTTTCCATAATTCTCTATAACCGAGTGTTTCGAAAAGTGCAAGTTCTTGTAAGTACAGTTTTTTCAAACCTTACAATATCTCGTATCGAATCCCGATCGTTCCATTTTGTATCCACCGTGTCGAAACACGCTCCGTTTCCCGTAAAAAGAACTTAAAGACATTCCTCGTTACATACACGATCGACTATAAAATCCCCGAACGCACGGCACAATGGACGGCCTTGATTTTCCTATTGTTCGTCCATCAGTATCGCCTGCAGCAGTCAGCACTTGCACAGCGTTATCATCGATCTCCTCGCTATCAGTCGTCTCTTTTGCTCTCGTTCTATTGCCAGACCGTCGATATTATGGACATTTCCATGGCTGGAAAGCGAACGCGGCAGAGAGCACGAGAACGCGGACTATGGTTGTTTCGTGTCTCATGTTTATGAAGCGTGCATAGTCCTCCACTTATGAATAATGTTACAGCCGAAGCCGTTTTGTATCAGAACGCGATATAACGTAACCCTATCGGTGATAGCATGGATCCCCGTAACATGACCTTCGTATCGATTAGAGCTGCGATCGATTACCGATATATTCTTGATACCTTGTTGATATTTCACGGTAGGTTTCGGTAATATCAAGATACCTATTCGAATAGAGTTTCTGGAAGGAGAGGAGTTTCTCGAAGAGGTTGTTTTACATATTTGAGGTTAAGTAGGTCAAAAACTGTAACATATTTTGCTTAGCCTTTTATGCTTAATGGGATTTTTAACCCACTTGGATAAGTTGTTACTTTTGTGCTAAATAATATAAACGAATGTTTTATACATTTGTTTATATTAAAAAAAACATTCTGTGCAACTTGGGTTTTTATTTTTTTTATATTGTGTGTCTCAAAAAGTTGAAGGTAATGTTCACGATGAAACGTAAATTGCAATACATTAAGTTTAAGTTAAGGTGACAAATTATGACTAACTGAGGTACACTTGATTTTCTGATTTTTTAAAATAGATAGCATTGAAGAATATTTGTTCAAAATGTGGAATTATAAGTTTTAAATCTCTATCCTTTCAGATTCAGAAGTTTTCAAAATTCTGAAATTTCTAAAATATCAAATTTTCAAATCTCTACTTCTCAAATTTCAAAATTCTAAAAATTTCCAGATCCTCAAATTTCCAAATTCTAAAATTCTAAAATTCTAAAATTTCCATACTCTCAAATTTCCACACTTTTAAATTTCCAAAATCTAAAAATTTCCAAATTTTCAAATCTCTATACTCTCAAATTTTCAAATTCTCAAGTTCCTAAATTGTCAAGTTTTCATATTCTCAAATTCTCATATTTTCAAATTCCCAAATTTCCCTTTTCTAAAATTCCAAATTCCACCAAATTTCCACGTATCTTAAATGAACTGTAAAAAATATTTCCTACCATATTACAAAAAGAATGAAAAAAGTAATTGAATAATCTTCAAAAATTGATTACCATAAACCAATCCACTGCCATAAAATCCTAAAGAAAATACAAAAATGATTAACATCAACGATTGTAACAGAAGCGAATGTAAAAGAAATATACCTTTTCGAGCATTCTGTAAGACACAAAGGTTCAAAGAAACCGCGCGCTGTACAAAAGAAAATGTCCTGAATAAATCATGCTGTTTTACATAGAAAAATCTGAGTACTCCTTTGCGCAGGTAACGAGCGATGTAAATTCGATTTACAATCAATAGCCAAGCCATTGAGCGCAACAGAAAAAGCACGAACGTCTTCGAAAATCCTGAGAATGAACAACGAGAGCACTGCATTATCGTTTCAGCAGGCATCGAGGCATTTCTGAATTGGCCCATTCCAAGAGAGCTTTCCCGTCCGACGTCGAACATTCCCGGCATTGCTGCAACAAAACAGAGAAACGCAAAATCCACTGTCTGTGGCAATGGGGATACGATAAGCAACGACTATAAAAATTTATCGGCCATTTTTTTATCGTAACGCCACGATTTTCAGCGTAACAGTCCATTCGTAAATTCTGCTTCGTACACCGCTGCTGTGAACGATGCTCTGATTTTGCGGAAATAGAAATTATTACGGAAATTATAGTGATTTCACGGAAATAGGAATTAGTTTGGAACTGCTGTTTCTTTGTTTAATTATTGACGTCTAATGGGATTAAAATGTGGTGGAAGTTGCGGAAGTGAAATACGAAATTAATGAACATGTGAGCTGTTTGAAAGTAAGTCCATTTATGTTTAAATTAAGGTATTTAGAAGTTTGCGGTACAATGAAATTAACAATTTGCATATAAGATATCAGTGCATCACTTCTGAAGTGTATCTAAGAGAGTTAAATTTGCAATTCAAAATAATAGCAATTATTAAGTGAATGATATGTCTTCTTACTAAAAATGAACTTAAGCCACTTTCAAAGTAAACAACTACATTTGTCATAAAATTTGAAACAGCCCAAGTCCACTCGATTTAGAAATACAGGAAATTGAAAGTATACGAATTTGGGGATTTGAAAATTTTTAAATGTAGAATTTTGGAAAATTTTAAATTTAGAAATTTCTCAATTTGTACATTTGAAAATTTGAAATTTGAGAATTCAGAAATTTCTCAATTTGTACATTTGAAAATTTGAAATCTAAAAATTCCGAAATTTCATAATTTGTAAATCTGAAAATGGCAAATTTGAAATTTAGAAATTTCGCAATTTTCAAGTCTGAAAATGATAACTTTGAATATATAAAAATTTCACAATTTGTAAATCATACTCTGAAAATTGTAAATTTTTACATTTCTAATTTTCGCTAAATTTTTTGCCAATACTGTAAAAAACAACATCAAGCATGTGTAAAAATTCGTATGAAGTATAATTACTAAACGCGCCGCATAAAATGGCCATATAACAAGACTCCACTACAATACATAATTGTCACCGATCATATTTTATCCACATATCTCTATGATTTAAAAATTAGAGTAAACCGTATAAAAATACGTTTGAAGAATAATCATGAACAAGAAAGAATCGTTACAAACTTTGTAGCAGTTTTTACAAATTCATCCATACTTATAACGCGTACCGATATCAGCCAGACAATATTTCAAACACGCTCATAAAACAAACTCTAAAAGCATTCTAGTTTCGCCTTTTGACTGGTCGAACTTTATTGTACGTTGGTCATAACACAACCTTTTGTCAAGTGTTTTCCATTGTGCACTTGGGTCCAGCATTCATTTTGTTGTTTGCCCCTTAACCCCTCGACCGCTTTTGCAATAACAAGCAGCCATTGTCTTCGCGTTTTTTTTATTAAATCTACCACGTCATACGAGCAGATTTTAAGTCTGTATCAGATAGGCGTTATACGGCGGAAACATTACGTATAATGCCACCGGACACACGATATATTTCCCTTGTGGTTTACGTGGCGGAAACGTTCGCTTAAAATACGTTGTTCGAAGAAATTATTCAATCCTTTCCCGTCAATCCCAGAATTAAGTGCGTTGGAATATTTTTTATGATTTCCTTTCCATCTTTGCGATAATCTAGCACTTTTCAGTATTGGATGTATTTGTAACAAAACTCATTAATAAGTTGGGTTCATTGTATTAATTTTGTGTATTTAGGTTTGTGGTTTATGTGTTATAGTATAAACTATTGCAAATTTTAGTAGGAATCGTTTGATATTATAGAAGATATTTTAAAATTGTTTAATTTTCTGAATTCCCAAGTTTCCAAATTTCTTAGCTCCTTAAATTTCCAAATTTTTAATTTTCTAAATTTACCAATTTGCAAACTATCAGATTCTCAAGTTTCCAAATTTTCAAAAATCCAAGTTTCTAAAAATTTTATATTCCCTAAATTTATATGTATACATATTTGCCATATCTTAATTTCCTAAAGTTATTAATTCACAAATTTTTCAAATTTCTCTTTGAATTTCATAAATTGTTACAACTTGAAATTACTTAAAATCTAATTTTCCATTTATATCATGAAAATTAATAGAAAGAAAACGGAATAAAATTCAATTCTTTACTATTTATTAACTTCTATTTTATAACATCTGCCCTTAACAAGTTTTGTAATTTATTAATAATTATTATTATAAAACTTAGTGCTGTGTTCACAATTTTTCAAGTTGCTTTCAAATCTCAAAATTGACACAAATTTTTAAAGTTCCTCTTATTAACAAATCTTCAACCTAACACCGTGGCAATAATGGCAATATTTTTTCTATAAAATCATACATTTCTCATCACCATACATTTAAATACCGACAAATTACTAGATAGCGAATAAAGTCTCTTCAAATTTCGTTCATCCATAAATTACACAGATCTTTCATACACAATGCCATCACTATTTTTCTCTCGGGCATTCTCATTATTTTTATAACAGATTTCGTGTCGGGAAAGGTTAATATCGTTATCGCGTGTGACATTTTCCATTTGCATCGAATGACCCTTATCCACCGCCACATTTGTTGGAAACATCAATCCTCGTTATATTTATCAAGACACCTTCAAGAAGAAGCTAATTTCTTCAATAGTGTATAATCTTCGAATGGTCCACTATAAAATATTCGTCTGCTGTTTGCCTTTATATTTTACATCTTCAACCTATTGTTAGATTCCAATATTTAATCATTTATTCCCATTAATTTTTTACATGGAAATCTTCCGAAGGTACTTAAGCTTCTAAAACTGTTGCGATAGTACTTTTTGTTTTTTCGAAACAATGCTACCAAAAATGATATGCTGTTTCTTTTAAAGCTTCCGAAATTTGATTTGGGAGGTAAATGATTTCGTTTTCCAATGACAGACCTGTTACAGATAAATAAACGCAAAAATTCGACTACCTACTAGCAAGTCTACTGCCACCAATTTTAGCATAATGTAAAAGCCCCCTAATGACCTCATGGATCGAGTGCACAATTGTGTACAAAGAATGAGACAGTATTCGAAGTTACTTATCATAACTAAATAAAAAGTATAAAAATGTTAGCCTAGGTATTCTACAGTGTTCATCATTTCACCGCGGAATATAGTTTTGAAAATCCCTTGCATTGCGTAATTAAAATTAAATAATGTGAGTCTTACCCAGGGCAAATGTATCTATTATAAACTTGATGAGAAGAGCAATACAAAACTGGTAGAATTATATTTTTATTCGATAAGAGATGAACAATTCGACCGCAAATTGTCCAACTTCCTTCCTGTTGTACGCATAAACCTGTAAACGTGTTATATGCATCATGCAGAATAATATCCGCAGATATAACGCAAATCTTCTTCTGATTGTTTGTAAGTGTCCTTCCATAATCCCCACAAATTTTATCCTGACGTATATACACGTTGACCACAGATTTACAAAATGTTGTTGGCATATTCCATACAAAGGCAAAATGTCTTTCATTGCGCGTGTGGTCGCAGTGAAACACAAGTGGCCCCATAAAATGGCGTATTAGCAGGTGGAAAGGTATCCACGGCGACAATGTATTTCCCTTGGCCCGTGTGCACACGCAAGATTTGTGCAAGGCCGACTAAGAATTGCCGTTTGGACCATTTCGGAATGAATTGTCGAGGACATTACGCGGAGAATTGTCGGCGTAACCGGTGGGAGGCGTTTCTCAAAATTATGGCCGCATCCTTGCGGCATACGGGCCGTATAACTCGCCGTGTGAAGAGTTCAAATAAATTTCGCTGGCTTAGGCGAAATCCCAACGAAGAAAGTAATTCGTGTAAAGGAGCTGTTATACTTTCTGTCAAATGACTCTGTAAGCGGGAGTTAAAGCACCTCGAACGATCAGAAAGAAAAATCTCGTGCGAGTTTCGTATTACTTCATTTTTTTGTATAATACTACAGAAGCTACTATATTTTCACTTTTGCCATATTTATTTTTGTAATTATTTTACTTCTTTCTGAGATATATTGTTAACAACTGTGGTTTCAAGCATCAGAAGATGATTTGATGGGTTGCAAAGTAGGTTGAATACTTTTATAAGTTAGGCAATATAGAAGCAACAAATTATTTTGAAAGTTGGGATATAAAGCATATACATTATACACATTTTGTTTAATATAATTTTACTGCAAGTGATAAAAGGAACTATATGTTCAAATCTCTATTTGGGGATCGAGGTAGCAAATGGGTTAAATGAATGATCAACATGTATATATGTATATGTTTATTTTATACATGTATAATTTATATATATTTATAAGTATATAAAATAAGTCATTACATATTACACGTTTTATATGAAATATTTTTTTTTAATTTTTAATATGTATGGATTACAAAGTTGCAGATGTTTCCCATATGTTTTGCATCAAGTACATAGCTTTTCTTCTACTAAACAGATCATTACGATCCCAAATATTTTTTCATCTTATGATCTCAAATATTAAAGATATTTTGTGAAGTTCAGTCATTACCTTTAATTTCTTCTTGCATGAATTAAGAATCATTTTATGCACGTTCGCCATTTGTTAAATTTTTGTCCAATGGAAAAGAAGCGAATGGAATAAGTTCGCGAACTCAGGGAACCAGAGCTTGTATGAATTTGAGCCAAATTGAAGTAAAACTTGCCAGAGAAGTTCGCAGGAAAATAACGTTTCAATATACTTTTGGTGAACGAATTTCAAGTTAGTGACAACGGCAGCTGGCTTTTATGAAGTTGCTTTCGCGATCCGATACCCGGCACAATAAGTTCAAACAGACAATTTTGTAGGCGCTGTATACGTTCTTCGTTTGTGAACGTATGCGAAACAAGAACAGGAGAAAGAAAATTTCGTGTTATAAATTTGGCGATTCAACACTTTGTCGAACTACTTCAATATTATTTTTCGATTCCGTATACTTTCTAACATTTCTATTACGTGCGGTTGGTAAGTTGGCACGCGAACGGATGGGATCCTCTTATTTTGCGGGTGCTAACTTACGAGACATGTGAAATAAATATTTTGTACTTAGAAATGGAAAAATTAGAAATTATTGTTCAGTATATTCTTTCATCGGTGGTAGTTTTGGATGATTAATTTTCAATTTTTTTATGATGGAAGAATTTATTATTATACTTATTGTTATTATTATAATTATACTTTTTTAGTACTATTAATTTTGTCTAATAATATTTTTCTAAAATAATAATATTAATAAACAACTCTAATGATTTTAAAAATGTTAGACAAGGTATTGATAATATTTATTAATAAGAGCCATCGTTTTAAAATAGGCAACATAATATCCTAACGTTTAATTAATTCCATTCATCTGTCGAATTAAATAATAATAAGTAATAATAAAATTGAATAATAATAAAATACCGATATATTTTATTGGTACAGAATTAATTACTTTCCAAATGAAGTTCCGAAAGTTGTGCTTGCACACAACGGGTTCAAGGATTCTTTTCGCGGCTATTATTAGGCTAGGTGTTCGCCAAAGATCTGATTACAGTCGAGAAACTCAATTTATTAATTTCCCAGGTGTATCTGGCGCATGTTTTAGCGTCGAGGTAGAATCGTGCATCGGTATCGAGTAAATTATATTCGCAACGAGGACGAGGGTGCAATTGCAAATTAGTAGGAATTC
The DNA here is from genome assembly GCA_945859555.1 of Megachile ligniseca. NCBI lineage: Eukaryota > Metazoa > Arthropoda > Insecta > Hymenoptera > Megachilidae > Megachile > Megachile ligniseca. The sequence goes on from OX243777.1 coordinate 3,719,268, forward strand.
GCGGTTTTCCGCGTTCAGAAAATCCCACGATAGCTGACCTGGCTGCTGAGCAAACCATAAACCTCGATTACAGGTGTAAAATCTATATATGTAAATGATCGTAACTGTATCTGCATTTACGTGCACGAAAATGCAGCCGAAATTGATTCATAAATATATGTACATACTGTTAAGACTTATTGATTTAAACATTACGGAAAGTTTACTTTTATCACACTTTATTAGATATTGCTAATTACTATGAATAATTAACTTTACTTTTTTGTAGATATAATATTATTATTTTTGTTAAATTGACAATATGTGTTGACAATGTTTATTGTCAAAACTTGATAATCTGTAGGTTTTGAAAGATTTAAACTTAAAATTTGAAAGTACAGGAATTTAAGAAATAGGAAATTTAGAAATTCCAAAATGTGAGAATTTGAAGTAAGAATTCTAACTTTCACAACTTAAAATTTGCAAACTTTCAAATTTATGAATCGTGAACGAAATACGAAGTCATTTACGACCACGCTTTACTTCTGTGGTTACTATACCACCCTATATATTACGTTTGGTGTTTATTCTCATCCTCATTACGTCTCTCTTTTTCCACCAATAAGAAACGCTCGATATCACTTTCTCCGCATCTTTCGAAATAAAGGCAGAAGTTTCAGGAGAAAGTATATTTCCATTCCTCTTGAACTCGTCAAATTGTCCATCCCTTAGAATCGTGGAAAAAACTTGCCTCGGTTCCCTTGAAATTCCTCGATAATTTCGAACCACTTAAACCGGCACTCGCGGGGAGAACAAATCGTTTCTTTCGCCGGAACAGTTTCACCCTAATAAACTAACAAATTTCTCGGAAGGAACTGCTTCTTAACAATTGTTTCGCGAAGTTTCCCCCGTGAAGTTTCCACTCGGTTCAAGGAAAATGCTTCAACTTCGAAAGCAACGCGGCGATACTTTCATTTGTATTCCTTGGAATATTTCTCTTCTTCCTCGACAAACCAAGCTGCCAGCGCAGCGGTTGCCGTATTTCATCCCCTAAAGCGTATCCGTTGTGCATCCCTTCGAGGATGCACTTTCGCAACGACAAGGAGTTGTGCCATGCAAACGAAATACCTGGCAACAACACCTGGATGCAAGAGTGATTCTCGTCTCTTGACGAAAGGAACATCCGCAAATCGAACGCACAGTGAATTTCTAGAGGTTCTCTCGTAAATGAAGGTTCAATATTTTATCCAGATTTTATTTTAACTATTGTAACTGTTTTCTCGTTTTTTCTCAATACATGGTAGTTTCCACCTAATTTTGACGGGTGAAATTGGTTGTGGGTTAATAGATTAGTTAACCACTCATTAGTGGAAATTGGCAGTGTGGTTTTTAGGTGGTTTTTCGACTTATTGTTGAGTAGTATTTGGTTTTAGATATTACTTAAATCCTCAAATTCCAGTCTCCATTCTCATATTCTCAAATTCCAAAATACTGTAATTTCCAAATTTTTTAAATTTCACGATGAAGTTCACAATCTTTAAATTAGAGAATTTCTAAATTTTCAAAATCTCTAATTTCAAAATTCCTCAAATTTCAAACCTTCATGATTCTTAAATTATAAAATTTCCAAATCGTCGAATCCTCTAATTTTAAAATTAAAAAATTCCTGAATTTGAGAAAAATTATCTCCACGAAACTTGTACATATTTTCATTTTCTTTTTCATTTTAAAACACGCAGAGTAGAAAGAACGAAGAAAGCTCCGTTTCAAATGACCGAACACAGTTGGAAATAAAAAGACTGCCAACAAAAAAGGTTCACAAGAAAATAATACACGCGACGCGTAAATCTCGAAAATAAATTTCTGTTCGTCTAGACACTAAGAGGAAGCGAAACACCGCGTAAATTTCGACATTGCAGCCTGGAAAAACGATTTTCCTCGTCCCTGTCCCCGTTTTCATTTTATTTTATTCCATTTGTTCCTTTGTTCTTCTCTTTCGAATGCATTTTCACGCGCTCTTTTATCGCGTAACATTTCTGAACCAAAATGTTTTGGCCAAATTACCTTGAAAATTCACTGCTAACGACCCCCGCGAGAGTGCACGATTTTCAGGATGGGAAAAATACGGGTGGGAAAAAGTTGGACAAAATGGGACACCTAGCATTTGTCGATAGGCTTCTCTTGAATTAACAATTACAAAAGTTGAATATTTATATCAAATTTTATAGCGTAAGGTATACTATTAGGTATAGTATATTACTGTAGGTACTTCATATTACTTGTGTGAATTTTATAAAGTTCAGTTGAAGTTTTACAAAGTGTTGAGTTTCTTAAGATTGGGTTTATGGAACGTTTTAAACGTCTTATGGACACATTTTAGATTCTCTAAATTTTAGAAACTATTAATCCTTTGCACAAGGAGGTACTCTTCTGTTTACAGGTAACTATAAAACTTCCTTGTTGAAAAATTGAATGCAAAATGTGTCTAACATTTGAACCTTCTTCATTTGTAGGGTAAGGGGTTAATTCTTTTTTATTCAGTACAAAGCATCCTATATAGTTATTAAGTGATTCTGTTTAATACCATACGTATTCATACGAATGAAAATTTGAATATGTGTCAGTATTATTCGATCAATCAGTTATGATGAACTTGTCTCCGTACGTTCATGTATGGAAGTAGTGCGTGCGATAACAAAGCTGATCCGTCCAAAGTGAAAATTCACGAAGCACCGTCGTTTTGGCAGGTTGAAGCACGACAGAAGTTTTACGGACCCTTCTAGAGAGTCTTTTCTCCAGGCAAATTACCGGCATTCACCGTTTCAATGCCGAAACTTTCCATTTATGACGGATATTCATCCGAGGCGCTCGAGCCTCTCCCGTTCATTGTCACCGTTTTCATTTCGGAACTTTTAAATTATACCTTACCTCATTAATGTCGTCGAAACTTCACGTGGCCGTTGGCTTCATTACTCGTGTTAATATCGGATCCTTGAAAAGATGTTAAATGTTAAGATATTTTGAAGCAAGTTTATGACGCGCACGCTGGGGAACACTTTTTGAAGGGTTGTCTTTTATGATCAAGTTTTCGAAACGACTTCCTTATATTTCCTCGCTAAACGATGAAGTAAGCCTTCAGGGATAAAATAACTTTGGTGCTTTGTACAGTGTACCGGGGTTTTTTAACTTCAGTAATTGATGTCAGGGACGCCGGTACAAATTTTTTATCGGATGTAGAGTTCAGAGATTTTGGAATTTCAGAATTTGGGGATTTAAAAATTTAGAAATTTGTTAATTTGGGGATTGAGCGATCTGGAAATTTAGAAACTTAGAGATTTACAAATTTAAAAATGTGAGGGTTTGGAAGTTTAGAAATTCAGAAAATTGTAGAATTTTAAGATTTGGAGATTTGAGGAATTAGCTATAACATGCTATAGTGTATTGTTCACTTAAATCGAACATCTGGATTTAATGACACTCTTAACCTAACTAAATGTAATTAAACTTTAAATCACACAAGCTCTCTACTTCTATTTGATACCAGTGAAAATCACATACATACTAAACATAAGTGCAACATCTTATACAATCGTAGTCCGAGCGTTATCGAACGGTAACTAAGAGAAACCATATATCGGAGTAGCCAAAGGAGGCCATCTTCAAACATCGTCCCGTTTACTATTTCGCCGTCGGTTATTTTGCTCCATCGCTGAAACAAAGAACGATTGTGTAATGCTAATACCAATGAGAGCAAACACGTGCATTGGGAATCATAAATGATTTCCCGTGGGATACTGCATCGTTCTTCGTATTCCGATTCCCGGTGAAAAGACGAAGACGGAAGGGAAAAGACGAAGGCTGCTAGAGAAAGGGGTGGTGTTCCCGAGAAGAAACCGGGGAAAAATATGTCCTAGTTGTGTATAGGCGAGGATAGGTAGCTGAGACATCAGAGGTTCACAGAACGGGGACGTAATTCCCTGGGAAGATGAATGTACGAGGCTCGATGTTGAAAGACGACAAGCGAAACTTTGTTTGAACGAAGAAACGTTACCTGACTGGAGAATGTGCCGTTAGTAGATAACATGCATTCCCTTTTATCACTTCCCGTGATAGGTGGATCGAATACGGTGTTTTAGCTACTAATCTTTCATACGCATGGTTGGCCAATGTGTTTTGTCTTTCTTTAACCCTTTGCACTCCTATGTCGCACTGTGGACTCGACATCACATTTCTCTTAGATCTTAAATAATTCAAATAAATACAGAGTGTTAGGCAAGTCAATAGAAAGTCTGTAAGGGAAGAAGAGATAATTTGGATCATATTTAGCTATACAACCTTTATGTAAAGTATCATGGTTTTTGAGATATTGGCCACTTTGTTAATTTTATTTATTACTGGACATTTCCGAAGTAATTACTGTAGAAAGTATATTATTGTACCAATTTTTATAAAAATACAACATTTTACCCCCCAAAAAATGACAAAAATAGATTATTTTTCAACATATTTTTTAAACAAATAAATTGATCAAAAAGATGGTTATATAGAAAAATTTGCTATCCAAAAACACCTAAATCCCATTTTGAATTTTTTGCCTACACCTAATAGTTCCTGAGGTATTCAAGAAAATATGTTTAGCAACCCCAACTTTGAGGGCTATCTTCATCCCTTCAGCATGGACGATTGCCGATAAAAGAATACGTGTTAAATATTTTATTGAATTCTATATCATACTCGAAGCGCATAAAAATCGGCGTGTGTAGATTGGGTAATGTCCCTTGTTAGTACTCTCTAGTATGTCTGACCACCAACGTCAGTTTTCACTGTAGAAGTCAACGTGTTTAATGGTGAATCTTTCGAGTGCAAAGGGTCAATTACTAATTCAATCTGTACAGAGAATTATCATTGATTAAATTCTCATAGAGCACCGAAAGATGCTCCATCGAAAATTCTTGTACAAGTATGAAACTAAAAAGACCATAAATATCAAAAATTTTAAATCTTGCACAATAAGAAATACAGTAAGAATCTTCAAAAAAGAAAATCTTGAAAAACCGAAACATACTGAATTAATTCTTGCACAAGTGTAAAGTAAAAAAAGGAACGTACGTAGTCAGAATCGCGTTAAGAATGACAAGTCAAAATAGAAAATCTTTAAAAGCATCGAAGGATGCCGGATGGAAAATTGTTTAAGCGTGAGATTAAAAATGAAGAGGCGGTGGACAAAGATTTTGACGTAGCCGCTCGCAATCTCCTTTCCATGGCGTTTTTTGTCAAAGGCATCGACGAACAATTTCCTTTTTCGCCGCGGCGCGCCTCTCCGGTGTAGAATTCGATTTTAATGCCCGAAGATGGAAAGGAAATTTCGTATTATTTATATGCAGCCTGACAGCGCATGATACACGGAGCATATCCGTAGCTCGTGCGACAATGTATCCACGAGCACGTACTTCGGCCCGCTATCATGGTCGGAGCATTCGAAATTCATGGAATTTCACGCGGCCCCGTGTTAGCTGAAGATTGGACAGAATCTCGATGCTATAAGTTCCGCTCTGGTTGTGCTTCTTTATGAATACTTTAAAGCGATATCACGTTTCTAACCGATATTTAGATCCTGCCATCCTCGTTGTCATGTTTAGCCAAGACCACTCGGGAAAACACATATGTATTTTGTATATATTGGGTCCATCCTGGAAGTCGTAGACCAGCTCGTAATAGGGATTAGGAAATTGACTGCGGGTTTGTGTGATGTGAGAGACGCTGAGGAACGGGATATCGATGCCAGGTTAGGTTACACAGGAAGGTGTACTCGGATGCAACGGCATTCTTTGGTTAAGGGTAAATTCAGGAGCAAAGGAATTTGGTTATTTACTTTTAATTTTAGGAAATTAAATAGATAAAATACTTAAAAATTCCGTAATTTTCATGCTTTCGAGTACACAAATTTACGGATTCCTAAATCTTTGAATTCTTCAATATCTAAGACTTGACATTACTAAACTTTGAAAATTTCGAGTTTTTATATTTCTATATTATCAAATCCTCAAATTCCGACATTATCAAACTTAGTTACTGTTTGCAAAGTATATTTCTCTATAATTTTTTAATTTTTATGTTTTCGAAATTTTAGATCTTCAAATTTCCGAATTTTGGGATTTTTTAATTTTCAAACACCTCATGATCAAATTCTTAGTTTTTAACTTTTAAAATCACAGCATTTCGTAATACCCTGATTTCAGTGTTTTAGCAATTTTCTGGTTTTCAAATTTTCAAATACTTACACATCGAAATTCATATATTTCCAAATTTTCAAATTTTCAAATACCCAATTTTCGAGATTTCTAAACTTCCAAATTCTCAATTCTGAAAATTGTTGTTTTTATCTTTCTATGTATGCAAATTCTGAAATCGTAACATCTCCAAATTCCTAAATCTCGTTGTTCCCAAGTTTCCAAAAACTCGAGATCTTGCAATTCCAAAATTTCAGAATTCCAAACAAAATTTCTAAATAAAACTGTACGTATTCCCAATTTCGTATCAAAAATTGCTACAAGCTACCCGAAATAATCGAACATATTGAACGTTCGTGAACTCAAAATGTTACAAAAAACAATTAACGATACAGGATGGTTGTTCCCGGATAGCAGACCGATTGCCCAAGGGAAATCCTAGTCCCGTCGATGGCGTTCAATCCCGTACGAAACCCCGATGGGATCCCGTAAGATCAACAGCCGTCCTGACGAAGATACCCGGAACGCGTGGGCCGGGATAAACGTCGATTATCGTGTTTTAATTAAGCCTTTATTATGTGCCGGTGAAAAGTTGTTATTGGGTAATTATTCCGGCGCTAGGAAGGACTACTTAGCCAGCACTCGTTGTGGTGTACCAGAGTGGGTACTTAAATCTCGGTGTGGTTCGAGTGGAAGAGCGAAACCGTTGTCAAAGAAACCGCTTTCCATCCCTGTTTTTCTCCGTTTCTTCTTCTCCTCCTTCTGTTTCGCTTCCTCCGCTTCTTCTTCTTTGTTTATTTCTTGTTCCGCTTTCTCGTTGGTACACTCAATAGCAAATCTGGCTTCCCTATGGAATTATGGTAACGAAGAAGGTAGAAGTCTGTTAGAGATTGATTTGTAGGTATTTTTGACGATTTGAAGATTTGCTGATGGATTGGAAAGTTGAGGACATAGGAATTTGGAGAGTTTGTGGTCCAGAAAACTGTTGATATTCTCAAGTTTCTTGTAAGTTAATAGGTTCTTGAATTCTTATGTTCCTGGATCTCCAAATACTCAGATTTCTAGGTTCATAATTGTCTGATATCCACAAATCCTAAGGTTCCACAATTTCTTTGTCCTCCATTTTCCATATTAACAAATGATTTAATTTATAAATTTGCAGATTCCCAAATGTCTAGCATTTTAAATACTTTATTTCTCAAATCCCAGGACCCGAAATCTCTAGATTACTAAATCTCACGACCCTAAATTCGTGGAACCCAAATGTCGAGATTCCTATAACCCTAAATTTACAAGTTTCTGGACTTTTTAGGTTCGAAAATTCGGACATTCACAAATCTCTAGATACCCAAATTCGAACATTCACAAATCCCTAGATTCCCAAATTCGTACATTCACAAATCCCTAGATTCCAGATTCCTAGATCCCTAAATTTCTGAATTATTAAATTCCCCAAATTTCTAAATTTCCAAATTCCTAGATCTCCAAATTCGTACATTTCCAAATCCCTAGATTCCAAATTCGTATATTTACAAATCCCTAGATTCCAAATTCGTACAAATTCCTAAATTTCCAAATCTCTCAAAATCTTAAATTCCAAAATATCTTAATTCGCAAATTCCTAGAATTTCAAATTTCTAGTATACCAAATTCCTAGATTTTTTAATTTCTATATTCTCAAATCCCTTGATCTGAAAACCCTCGATTATTAAACCCCAGGTTCCGAAATCCCCAGATTTCCACATTTCCATATTTCCAAATCTCTAGACCTCACGTCTGTAGATCCTAAATCACGATTTCCGCAAACCCTTATATCCCTAAAATCCAATATTCCAATAATCCCTAGATACCGATATCGGTAGACCTCCAAAGTCCCCATGTTCTTCTGTCAATTCGTGAACCCATTCACAAATTCAACGAATTCACAAAGATCCCCAAAAATCAATGCTACTTAATCCCTAAAAATCAGGGTGACTAGTTTCCTTCGTTTACTATATTTTCGCTAGGGAATTCAGATTTGCTTTCGACTGTACATTGTCCGTCCTCGTTTTTCACCAGGCTCTCGCGACCATCTCATTTCGCAACCCTCGTTCTGTCTGGTCTATCATGGCTGCTTACCATCGACAAACTTTAAATTGGCAGAGCGCATTCGAGGGTGTTAATATTGTCCCGGGGGATGGTCCTTCGTCCTGCGGGCAAACCCGTGGGCTGTGACGGACGTGAAAACAATTTGGAAAGTCAGCTTCGATTTTTTCCTCGAACCAACGAATGGGGATGAACTTCCGTCGACGGCGAACAGGAAGATCGAGGATGATGCGTGGATTTTTTCGCGTTCTTCGAGTAAATGATGGGAGAAGATTGCAGAATAGAATGGATTCTTTTCTCCTTTCGGGAATGAAAGGAGCTGTAGTGGGTTTCGTGATTGGTAGAATTTTTAGGCGAACTGGAAATGATCGAGTGTGAAGGATTATAGTAGTATAATAATGTTGAGAATATTGAATGCAAGGAATAATTTTCTGAAAGATGAGATAATTTGTGCTTATATGTATTTTATGGATACGATTTAATTTATTATCATAATATATGTAAAATTTGGTGTTACACAATTAATAATTATTATTCATAAAATTTGTTATTACGTAAAAAATAAATAATTCAGAAATTTATAAGAATAATTCAGAAATTTAGGAGTTTTGGAATTTCAGATTTTGTAGATTTAGAAATTTCGGAATTTGTGAATTGTAGGATTTGGAAATTAAGAAGTATTGAAATTGTAGAGGAAATTTGGAAATGTTGAGATTCAGGAATTTGGGTATTTGGAAGTTTTTAAATTTTTAAATTTGCAAATTTAGAGATTTGGCAGTTTATTTAGAATTTATTTGGCAATTTATTTCTATTATTTAGAAATATGGAAATTTGGGAATTTGGGAATTTGGAAATTTGGGAATTTGGAAATTTAGAAATTTAGAAATTTAGAAATTTAGAAATTTAGAAATTTGGAAATTTGGATATTTGAAAATTTGGAAACTTGGAAATATGAGAATTTGAAAATTTGGAAATATGAGAATTTGGAAATTTAGAAATCTGGAAATTTTGGAATGTAGGAATTCGATAATTTGGGAATTTGGAAATTTGGAAGTTTGAGAATTTAATAATTTGAAAATATGCGAATTTCAAAATTTGAAAATGCGAAAACTATAAAGATGAAATATTGAAATTCAAGAATAAGAAAATTTTGATCTTTGAAGAGTAAAAAAATAAAAATTCAGTAATTGGGTATTTGAAAATTTAAAAATATCCAAATTTGATAACATCAAGATTTAAAAATTTCAAAACAAAAATTCGAGTATTACACGCAAATGTACTTTTAGTCTGCGCAAATATCAGCAAAGTAGAAACAGTAGCTGTAACATTTTCCTATATCTCTGTTAATTTCGATGTTACATTCAATTTCAATTACACGATATAAAGCAATCGATCTTCAACGAGTATTCTATTACATTCTTGATATTGCATTAGTGTAATGACGAACATTCCTGTCACGGTATTGTCGCTACGTTTATCAAAGGCGAGATTCGCATTGCACAGATCTTGCGGTTCCTCCGAGACGATATTAATTATTCTACAAAGAGCACTATCACAGCATGATAGATAACTGCGAGTACAATATTTGCAGACTCCTTCCGTGATAAATATGTTTATTGATTTTGCATTAGCGTTCCATGACGTTCAGTTTGATGTATTTGCTTGAGCATCTTATTTTTAGTTCAATTTCTTACGGAACCTTCTGTCGATGTTCCTTCAAAGCTTTGGCTTGTATCAAATGGCGGATTTCGAGGCACAGAAGGTCTGACATGATTTGATATCATAAAAGTAACGCAAAATTCCAACTACGCCGTACCAATTTGAAATTTCAGCTTTCATCAGATTGGCTACATAATAATTCCTTCATTCTCCATTCCTGATTTCACCGTATTATGTATGATTAATTTCACTTCCTTTCATTTTACAGATTTATCATTACAGTTCTCATTAATAATTCTGTGTATTCATAATATTTTATTGTAGATATAATTATTCGGAGATTCGAACTAAAATTGCAAAGTAGCCGTCTGAAAATGGATTTTGTGCATTGTGTACTATTTTTCTTTTTATTGTTGGTCAGACAAACAAAACGAAAATGGTACATTCATCACACAAGTAGAATAAGAGCAATTTATGGTAGATGTAGAATAACGACAGTGTATTGTCACGCAAGTAGAATGAGAACAGTATAGGGTCAGACAAGTAGAATGAGGACATATGGCCAGACAAGTAGAATAAGAACAGTACACTGTCAGACAAATAGAACGAGAGTATTGGCCACATAGAAGAGTTCACTGAATATCAAATTGATTATATGAAATGACTTATCAACAATTATAATAAATAATGCATATCAATTTTGATGCATATGAAGTCTAACACACGTCGGCGATAAGCAATTTATGGTATTTATGGTATATCAGTTAAAAGCTACAGATTTAATGAAAATTATTTTCTATACATTTAATCACCATTCATAACACGACAACAATTGAAACGAACAATTAATCATTCAATTACAAGGAATAGAAACTGTTACTTCGAGTTTTAATAAATTTCTGGTAAATGTAAAATTGGGAAAAATAATTGCTGTAGGAAAAATTTAAAATACCATTTGTCTGGATTATTCACTAGAAGATTTCAATTACGGTTACGCTTTACAACGAATTTCAATCTGTTTTGAATTAACGGTAACCAAAGAACCAATTATAGAATACAGCGCTTATCTTATTTGTGACGTGAAAGGAGCAGTTATTGTTGAATTCGTGGTATGAAACAATGCTCACTTTATTAAATTCAATTACTTCTGTTAAATACCATTATTCTTATAGTTCTGTTCGTACATTTCTGTAACTATTGTATTTATTAGCGAATATTGCACTAAATGACTCGATTGCGAAACAAATTAAATATATTAGTAATCTGTGCATGAAAAAGGAGCTAAACAATAATTTGTTATTTTCAAATTTCTCGACCTTTGTATTCTATTGAGGGACGATAACACCTGCAATGCCTATTTGTTTCTCATCGAGCTTGAAATTAAACATGCCTGCTTATTATAAGAAGCTTAATTAAATTCTATCTGCATCCTAGATTTTAATGAAATATTTTACCCGGCTCAAAGTACCGGTTTATCGACTGCTCTATTATTACCTTTCTCAAACAGTGGACAAAAACACTGATAGAATTTATTAACGTGGAACATTCTCTTAATTAATCCGTTTTAAGTTATTTATTTCAATAATTTCCGTGCTCGTGTTCCATTCGAGGTTGATGTTTCATTGAAAGTGCTTTGAACGCGTTTTGGATCGTCTTTTATTGAGACAAATTGATATTTTGTCACGATATGAATTTTTAATGAATTAATTTTCTAGTGCATTTTACGTCGTGTAATACTAAATCGAAATAAGATCGTTTTGTAGTGAAGCTGTAGAATTAATAAGTCCGGTTTATTGTGTAATTGATATTTGGATATCTTACATATTATAGTGTACGAATATTACACAATGCACTGAGAAATATTTGGAAACACAAAATTTAGAAATTAATTTTTAAACATATCTATACGGTGCAGCTAAAGTGATAATTGTAATGTAAAACATAGTATGATGTGCTGAATGTGATGTACAATATAACACAATGCATTGAATTTAAATTATTACTTTCGGTATAATAAATAAGGTAGATTATCCCATATTGAATATCAGAATGTCATCTTTTCATAACAATCACTTTTTACCAACATGTACAGATTTTTTCATAAGCTATTAATCATTCATTGTTATTTGAAGTATCCGAATAATTCAGTATCCAATTGCAATATTAAATATTTATGAGAAATAAAGCGAATAAAAATTATTCATGAAATGTAGACATTTTGAAGATATAAATGTTTGGGAAGTAAACAATTTTGGAAGAATAGAAAGGTTAAAATTTGGGAAATATAAAGATTTGAGAATGTAGAAATTAGAAAATGTGGAGATCTGGAAATATAGAAATTTGGTTATATGTATAGATTCGAGAATATAGAAATTAGAAAATATGGAGATTTGAAAATATAGAAATTTGGATACATAGAGAATCGAGAATATAAAAAATTAGGAAATATAGAAGTTTGAGAATATAGAAATTAGGAAATATAGAGATTTGAGAATGTAGAATCTAAGAAATATAGAGATTTGTGAATATAGAAATTTGGAAATATAGAGATTTGAGAGTGTAGAAATTGGGAATATACAAATAAGTAAATATAGAGATTTGAAAATAAAAAAATTGGGAAATACAAAATTGTAACGTAGAAATCTAAAAATATGAATCCACATAGAGATTTAGCAAATATTGCCAGAGAAATTCGGGAATATAATTCGTACGCAATAACCTAATATATCCCTAACGACATAACACTATGCAAGAATTTTCATTTCGCGATTCGTACCGCCATCTTTCATCCGTTTCATTCGTAATATCCAGCGCGTTTCGTAATTTATTTTCAATTATTCGTGCCATGCCATTACACGGTTTCATAAGATTACCAGAACAATGCATGGAGAAAGAGAGAGAAGGAGACAGGGTTTTCCGACAGCGACAGTGCTCTGGCGTTTGTTTCCAATCCTCGATAATTCCTGATTACGAACGACAGTAGGGCGCTGGTTGGCTGGTTGCACGATTTAAAAGTAATTATGGCGGCCTTATTTATGTCGCCTCGGGTATCGGCTCTGGGTCGCATTATTTCATGGGGATTTAGGGCGGGCAATTAACAGATAAAATCTCCCGCTATTTTTCTGCCTCCGGGCACCGGCTGGAGTCTCACTTCCGGCGAGGGATGTCCGGCCAGTATACGCCGCTAACAATTTATACAACCTTAAACAGCCCTGCTTAAGGCTTTTTCTTCCCTCTGTCGTCCTTTTTTCTCGCCTTCTCTTTTATCGTGGCCGTCGCTTCTCCGTGATCCTTCTTGATTTATCTGCGATTTTAATTCTCTTTAGCATTGCTGCAGAAAGAAGTCGACCCTTGCTCGTTTGCTACCGCCTTCGCTCACTTTTCTCATCTAATTTAACAAATTTCTTTTTCTTACCTTTTCTTTATCATTCTTTACATTTTTTTATTAGTACCACACTCACATTAGTGTGCTAAGAAATTTTTGCATTTTATCGAACACGGATTTTCGGAGCATTTTTTTTTATAATAAATAAAGAAATATGCGATATTTCGGATTTTATTCAGTTTCTTTACGGATAATTCTACTGATAGATATTTTATAATTCTGTTAATTCTATTAACAAATATTTAACGATTTTGTTAATTCTAGTAATACATATATAATAATTCTATTAATTCCATTAATAAGTTGCAACACTTTTTAAGACGATTTCTTTGAAATCAATGTTGATTATAAAGATAAAAAATTAATATGTATATTAATTTATATTTTATCATGCGTTTATTTATTTTTCAACTTCAATTCCAATCGTAAATTACTAGTGTTAGTAATTTATCGTGTTCTCACCAGAAAGAAAGATGTCCAAAATTTGATCCGCTCCTTAATGTTAGCACGTAGAATTTTGAGTAAAATTCGTGTCAAATATTATAAAATGAATCGATAAGCGTTAACTTAAACTTTAATTTAATATTAATTTAACGCTTAAGAAAGTTGCAACTGTACTATGTTCATCACATTCGCTTAAATACGTGATGTTACGAAAGAGCGTGATACAGCATGTTCAGTCTGAAACATTAATTAAAATTTCAATTTCACATCGGATAATTAATATTTAACTTCCGTGACACTAACAAATGTTCGCATTTATTTCCGCAATTTCAATCGTCGTCAGATGAATCGAAACGTTAAGTTAGAACCTTAGCCCGTTTACTCGAGCGCTGGGGCGTTTCAATTATTCCGTAATTGAAGCAGTCGTTAACATAACGTCGTTTTTCCTCCGAGAATGGGCATTATACGACTATTTCCTCGGAGGAACCCATGAAGCAGGACGTAACAATTTATGCACCACTAAGCAGCCACGCTTAAGTCGCGTTCATTCGCTCGCCTCCCTCTTTTGTCCGGAATGTTCGTCGCAGTATCCTTTCCGGTTTAACGTTTTGCTCTAATTATATGTTTTTCCTCGGGGAAAACATTTCCACAATGAAGTCCCCACGGGTTTATTGGCGTGCAGCACGAATTAAGGACGGCCACTATTTGTCCCTATTCTGTTTTCGTTGTTCCCCGTACGGCCAAGAAGAAGGTACACCATGATTTCCTGCCAGTTACTCGAGTATAAGCGTGCACGAAACGATCTGCGGAAGATGCAGTTCGTTGCCGCTCGAGTATCTCATTTTTGAGCCACTCGACGAGCTGAAGTGGCGGAAACAGCGCGGATGTTCCTCAAGGATCATAATGCAAAAATAGTGAGCAAACGTCTCCGAGAATTTTACCGCTAGTCGCGGTTGTTGCACGAGCTTCTTGGTCTCAAACAAACCGCTGTTTATTCTCGTTAAATGACACAGAATTACGTTTATGGATAGAAACGATTCAGTAGGAAATTGGCCGATTGTGTCTGAATGAACGTTGCTTCTTCAGGTTGGATGTACTGCTATTGCAACGATAACCACTCCTTATACTTGATGATACTGAAGCAGCTCAAAGCTCTCTTGTTGAAAATTTGTTTTAAGGTATTTTTATCAAACACACGGCTATAAAATTGGTTCAAATGAAAGATAGTTATTTTTTCATAGATATACAATTTCTTATGTTTATTATAATATAGATGGTGTATTTTGAAAAGGTAGAAAAAGATCGAACGCCGAGAAGAGAGGGTTAGTTTCGACGTGGTCGGCGAAGCAGCTCATTAATAAAACGTATAATAATTTATTAAAAATTATTATAATTTCTTGTTATGCATATTTTGTTACATAATGACTCATGAGACGCTGCCCTAATCTAACCTAACCGACAACTATTTAATCATCAATAACTGTTTTCGATTATTAAATTCAAACATTTTCTCTTAATAATAAGTATCTACCTAAGACTTGCTTACAGAGTGAGAAAAATTTCGTCATTGTTAATTAACAGTACTCTATACCCAATATTTAATAACAGTATCGTAAATGAAATAAAAGGTGACGAAAATAATGACGTAGAAATTCTCAAATAAAAGAGTTCAATTCAAGAAATATTTACTGAGATAAATTTTCATGAAAATAGGTCAACTATTTTCACGAAAATAGTTCATTTCCATGAAAAATTGCAAAATTTGAATATTTATATTTTTTTTTAAATTTCAAATTCATAGAATATTTTCTCTCGGAAAACCAGATTTGCTTTCAATTGTACTCTACATTTTCTATGGTTTTCAATAGAGATATTGAATTCCGGTTCCGTATACGGGCCGAGTCAAGATGTTATGACAGGCATAAAACTATTTTGCACGTTGGTTTATCGAGCTCTGTCGCGTCAAAGGAGGGTAAATCGAACGTTTTATGGGTTGGTTGTGCCTATTCTCAGACTTCCTATTTCGGGGATAGATGTTTGAGGCAAATCGTTATTGTTCTATATTCACTGTTATAATCTGCGAGAACTGAAACTCGTCGCGATTACTTAAATTGTTTTTCGGCCATAAGAAGTAAATTTTTGTGAAGGAATATATTATATATTTTTTTTCTTTTGTTTAAAAACTTTAAAAAAGTTTATTTACATTTATATAAATAGGTACGTAAGTTATTATTACAATTTATTATAATAAGAGGAGGGTATGTAAGGATATACTTACATATTTTAAAAAATAGTAGGTGTATTTACATTATTACGTATATGTATAAGTATTATAAGGAAAATGGAAATATACAAATAGACTGATAGTTGAATATCTATTAAGTTCATTTAAATTTTAAATTAATGATAATATCAGAATTCGACTTTATTTAATAAACTTTTGATGAGTTCTTAATATTTTATAGCGTCTCTTTCTTTGTACGGTCATAAAACTATTTAAAATGAAATGCTACTGAACGAAATAAATCAATGAAATATTACTGAATGAAATATTATGAAGTAAAATGAAGTATTATTAAATGCACTGAAAGAAAGTTATGCAAGTTAATTACATCAAACTTTTATATTATTATAATAAGGTCTTTCATATTGTCAGATATGGAAATTCGTACAACTCATTGTATTCGTGAATTAATTTGTATAAGTTTATAATTAAATTCAAACTTATCTTTACAAATTTTTATGATATTTAAGCCTTTCAAGTTAATTAATTGTCCATTCAAATCACACCAAGTAAAATAATTAATTTTGAATATTTTTTTTGTTGCAGGTGAGACGTTTATTTTAATCGTGATTAATACTGAAGTAGGGTTGCTGAAATTTCGAAAGTGGTAAGTACTTTTGCATGTTAATGTTGAAATTTAATTTTATTTCCAAGGTGTAAATTTAGTGGAACTAAAAATTTGTGAGTTTTTAACGCTAAAAAATTGAAAAATTTGAAAATATAAAAGTTTCCAAATTTGCGAATTTTTATATTAAAAAATTTCTAAGTTTGTGAATTTTTAAATTTCTAAATTTATGAATTTAAATTTCCAAATTTGTGTATCTTTCAATTGTAATATTTGTGAATTTTTAAATTGAAATATTTGTGAATTTTTAAATTTCTAAATTTGTGAACTTTGAATTGAAATATTTTTGAACTTTTATATTTCAATATTTCAAAATTTCGTGACTTTTTAAGCTTATCAATTCAAAATGGATTTCGTTACAATAAATATTAGCATTGATACCTGGGACAGGTTAATAAATTCATATTTCTCTGCGACAATATATTGCACAAATTTTTAGTCGGATACCTAATATTTCATGCAAGAAATATGAGTTCAATATAAATCGCGAAGGCTATCAACGATTGATTGACGATCGAACATGAGGAACGACTTATAAACGAAATCATCGTCGAATTTTAGATGCAAATGGCTGTCAGGGTGGCGTGCGCAGAGTTAACAAACATTTGTTGATTATGTATGCACGCATCGCAACGCAATAATTGTGAGTAGGAATTAATAATTAATTCACCGAACGGCATGACAGTAATATGACAAGCGGCTGGATTTGTCGTACGATCGAAATGTTATCCCGTTAACGAACGCGATTTACAATTAAATATTATAATAGATTGCCGTCGCTCGTTCCTGCGACGAGTGTTTTTAATAATTGATTCGATGATTGAGCTTGCAAATAAATTCTTGCCGAATCACGCGAATTGTCGATCGCTTTCGAACCGCTCTGTTGACGAAAAGCACACGTTCTAATTTGTCAAAACAAACGATGAATTTCATTTTTCCAATCTCGAAACCGACAGTAATACGTATTTTAATGGTTAATTAATTATCGAACTGTCGAAAGAGAATGTTCCCGTTGTTGCCTTTAAGCGGTTTATAGAGACTGAAAGGTATTGAAACCTTTTTATTAGCTCGTATCGAAATTGACAGGAAGTTTAATATATGCACGGTTATTTAATTTAATGTAAATACGATAGGTATTGAGACAATAGCTCATTTCGTACGTTTCGATGAGAGCAGAGGAAATATTAACACGGTAAATTATTATTAATATATTGACTGCCATGTTTTCGCATGTGAGTGACGCTTGAATTTCTATAGAATGCTGTGACCTATATTATTATGAACTCTCACTGATTTACATAATTAAAAACCTAATTCCTACGTTAAATAGTTGAAATTGTGGTTAATAAAATATTGTAAAAATAACAGATACGATTTGTGAAGAACAGAATGTTAACGTTTAATTCACATAAAAAAATTCAATTCTCTTTTAAAACTGTTAAATTGAAAAAATTGCTTCTGTACTTGGGGTTTTCATTTGTTCAATCTCCTTGACTAAAAACTCTCGAAGCTTCAATAACTCGAAGATTTTACCGCAGTTTGACTGTACACTACAGCATCCTTAGATGACTTCAGAATAACCAAACTTTAAATATCCCATTCTACTTATCTGAACGTTCGATACATTGAGGGTAAACCGTGTATGGTTATGCATAAAATAAAAAGGTAAAGGAAGGAACACGTATCTTTTACATCGCAGTTATGGTAAATGCCGGGCGTGCAGCCACCGGAGAATTCAGAATCTCGAAATTTCATAGCCCCGGGTCTCAATTATGGGACAAACGTTTCCCCTCGAAACTGTCGATGTAAACAGCGATTTTCTAGCCGGATTGTACACAGAATTAAAAGCACTCCTGAGTACTCGTTCGAACGGGTCGGCTGTTAGTTTGCCATTTCAGGAACGCCAATATTTGCCCGCTTATCGTTTCCTTGGAGCATCCTTTTTTCTCACGTCTCGTCCGTGGCAGGTGTAGGGGGTTATCGGCGATATGTATCGAGTAGCAAGGCATGCCGAGGACGTTTTCATTTAAATTTGTATCGAAAACGAGTGACAGCATGTATACCGAGGAGTCGTATCGGAGAATCCTCTCTGTCGCTCTCGACGATGAAGCAGAATGAGTAATCAAGGCGACCCGTTGCTCCGTGGAGGATGGTTTATCGAATGATTTCAAGGGAAATCCGTTTATGCGTGAACAGTTCCGTCGAAACGGGGGTTAATTTCGCGGCAAATATTTGCGCAACTGATTTCGTTAAATATTTCCGATCGTACTTCACCGATTTTTACCTGGCTACGATCATTCGACAAAAAATCGTTAACCCACTGTAATTCGATTTCTTTTGTTTATATTTACCAAGAGAAATTGTGAAAGCCGATAACGGTGTATAAATTGGATTTTTATAAACATTCGTTGTCGGTAAATAACTGGTTATTTGAGCATTACAACCGATAATTACGACACGATATTTAACTCAATATTTGATTGCATCTTATTATTACGTTATTTGGCTTTCGTACTTTGATGCTCGACTTTATATGGATGGGATGGTTAGTTCGGTTCAAAGGGCCGATGATATATTGACATTTCGTTACTTTGCGGTTCTACTGTTTTATTGTTTTACTCTTTTACTAGTTTACTGCTTTACAGTTTTACAGTTTTACAGTTTTACTATTTTAGTATTTTACTACTTTACTATTTTACTATTTTACTATTTTACTATTTTACTATTTTACTATTTTACTATTTTACTATTTTGCTATTTTGCTATTTCGCTATTTCATGATTTCACTATTTCACTGTTTTAGTATTTTACTATTTTTCTATTTTACTGTCTTAACGTCTTACTATTTTATTATTTTACTACCTTACTTTCTTACTTTCTTATTATCTTAGTGTTTTACTATTTTACTATTTTGCTATCTTGCTATCTGACTATCTTATTACCTTATCATCTTACTATTTTGTTACTTTGCTATCTTACTATCTTGTTACCTTATTATCTTACTATCGTATTACCTTGCCATCTTACTCCTTTACTACCTTGCAAGTGTGCTAATGATTATAATTCACACTCTTTACACTTGAAGATATTTTTGCTGTTGTCAAAAATCAACTTTAAAACTTACTAGTTGAAAATTTCGATAAATTCTTTTGTTATTATTTCTCTATTATTAATTTCTACTATTGTCTGTTTCACTATGTTTATACAGCACATGTATCCCTATAGACTTACTTAAAAAATACTTATCTCAAATTATTGTATTAACCCGAATGTTGAATGTGAGTCACCTGTCAAGTGCAAAGGGTTAATGTACCTGTATATTGCCTATACCGTGAGAAGGCCATTCTTCTAGGACCTAACATTTATATTAGTCAACTTTACGATATACGACAGTAAACGTGTTAGTAAGGTTGCCGGTGGAAGATGATCCGCCAACTTTTTGCTGCCACAAGTCCGCAAGCTCGCGTGCCTTTGACACGTGTCTAACCCCAAAACAGGAAACAAAAATTGAAGCAACGCTCAACGCCGTTCGACGTCTTGACGTCCCTCCTCTAACTGCTCTTCTTTTTCCTCGATTACAAATAGATGTCAATGCCAGAGTCTGCGGCCTTCTTTTTCCTTTGTCCCGGGGATCATGGTAATTGCAGCCAAAATGACCGGGCTACTCGTAGTCTCGTCGCTGGAAATCGACGCCCATCACGGTGGTTAGGCATCCGGCCAAGCAGAGTTCAACGAACTGGTCGAGGCCGTTCCACGAACGATCCCCGTTTTCGTTCTGATTCCACGGGATCATCCTGCCAGCATCGTTTCGCTCTCACGGATCGCGTGATTCCCTTTCCGCTTTCGAACTATCGATCTTGCCAGTACAAACGTATTTTCTGCAAGGATCAAGTTTGCCGCTTTGTTAGCCAGTCTATTTCTTTCTTCGTTTGCTAGTTCGAATATTCGTAGGATGTGAGCTAGATTAACTCGTTGATTGCCGTAGTCGAAATGGATTTCTGCAGTACAACGTGCTAAAACTCTTGACTTATATCGAGTCATACTCGTGACGCACACTTCAAGTGTGACAAATGTATATTTTTATTGCGATGGAGTTAGGAATCTGATGCTATTTGTAATTGAACGATCAGCGATTGCTAAAGTCAAATTATATCTGTATTTCGACTTTATTTGTATATGTATATTTGAACTTTTGTTGTATACATATGTATATGTCGACTTTCTTTATATATACAGGGTGTCAGAATCATCTCAGCTGCAACCCCTTTCCGGGAGTTACACTAGTTGTGAGACACCCTGTATATGTAAGTATCCCTCAAATGACACGGTTAATTGGTTGCCTGTTATTCAAAACCAGGTTATACCTCTAATCACGTTCTTTTCTACTCAATTCATCCATTATACATATATCGTTCTTTTCTTTAATAAACTTAATTATATCGAACATTGCCAACTCAGTGATCCTACAGTAATATTCGCGACTTCGTGTAATTCGAATTCCGAGGTTCACAATTTTCAACCGTGTAGTTGCAGTATTTTGTTATTCAAGAGATGCCTGTGTTTCGACTTTCTTTCTCCTGTCATAATATTGCAGTAATATTTAGTTAACTTTGATGGATGCAACTGTAAAAAGAACGACAAGAGATTAATATTTCGAGTGCCACATTAAAGTTTTAAAATGTTGTTGTATCATATATCGGTGCATTTAGTGTCAATCATCCTTGAGATGTCACATCTTTAACGAGTCGAAAATGTTTTGAAGCAGAATTATAATGTTAAATTTCCAGATCGCTTGTATGTTCCCTGTCGAGTATCCGTAAAGTGGCAGTCAATTAATCAGATTATTCGAAAACTTCATGCTTTCGCGACAACCACTCGAAACTCGTTTCATTGTGCAGCGCCTTCGAGCATGAAAGCGTGCATGCTTGGGAACTTCCGATGCATAACAGAGTAGCTGTGCACATTTATTGAAGAACCTTTAAGTTAGCCAATAAATGGCGAAGCGTTTTTATACCGATAGTTATTCAGAACCGGTACCAATTAAAAGTTTTCAACCATTTTCGTTTCGCGTCTTGATCCCGTTCTTTATCCTCTCACGAACAAATTTATCGTACAATAATACTTATCTTTCCTTTCTCTCTCATAACTTTTCTCTCGTTCCTTTTACACGATATCCTTACTTACTTTATCGATACAAAATTCGAAATATTCAATTAGCAATACGGAAGTTTATTCGAACTTCATTTCGATTGCGAGTAGAGTATTTAATAATTAGGAAATTAGTAGAGCAAGTTTTCGTATGATAATATTCCATTTATTTATTTTAGTTATTAATTGACGTGTATACTTATCGATCAAATAACTTTAAGTATTAATAATTTATTTAGTAACATTCATTAATCATTACATTTGCGAAAAAATGTTGCTATTTTAGACGTCGTATTCGACGACCATATTTTTTTTTAAGTTTGCAACCTTCGTTTCATTAAATTATATTAAATTTTCAACCTTCATTATATTAACTTATATCAAATTTTGAACCTTAATTATATTAACTTATATTAAATTTTCAACCTTCATTTCATGAAATTATATTAAGTTTGTAACTTTCCTTAAATTATATTAAAGTTTCGACCTTAATTTTCTCGAAAATGAGGGCTCATGTGAAAAAATTTTATTCTATGTATTTTGCTTATTTTTTCATGTAGATTCTTTGTCCCTATTCGTCGTACCATCAGATCGGTAATATCTTGCGTAGAAGGGAAATCGTGAAAGAATTGAATGAAAAATTTGTACAAATTTCTCACATGTGGGAGTTAAACGAGTTTCAATTAATGTCTTCGAAGCTTCGATATCGATTTCTGTGGGGGATATCCGAACCTTCGTTGATCCTGAGATTCCCATTTCAGTATCCTGAGCCAATATTGAGCGTTCCTTATTTTACCAGTGCTCCTTCACTGTAAACTTTGTTGGCATTCTCGGTAGCGCGGATAGAATGCGGTCCTTTATTAAGTTTGAAATTAAATTCGAAAAGCGTATAGCGTTTAATGCAGATTCCGTTTACGTTCGTGTTTCAGTGAAAAATATCAGTTGCCTCGCTTGTACATATTTGTGTCGATTCTGAATCTAAATTCTTGGTAGTTTGTACTATTTGAACTTATCTTTACGTTTCGTGCGGTGATTTTGTAATATTTGAGGACTTAATGTTCGTTAGAGTCAGGATGATTTAGTTACAAAAATATGACTATTTATTTATTTTATCGATTTAATAAATCTAATCAATCGTTTAATAATTTTAGTGGTCTTATTTAACAATTTAAATAACTACAACAATTTACAAATTCAAATAGAATGTTTCAAAACATGCTGATAGCAGAAATATTTATCTACACCGAAAGTTTATTTAGGAACAAGAAATAATGCAATAATGTCAAAATTATCCTATACTCTGAATACGCTTAACTGTAAAATATTTTTTTATAATAGTTATTATCATGAGGTACGTGATTAACAACAAACAACTGACAAATGCAGTTAGGCCACTTTCAAAATAAACGTCTCATTTAATCATTGTGGAAATCAACGTAAATGTTAAAGTAACGTTTTTCCTAATAAAATCTGAACACGTTTCAAATTCTTTAACGGGAAGTGTGCTTGCAGAAATGAAATTAATTTATAATTAATTTACTGGAAGCATTCATTGTAACTGCAACAATATCGAATAGCATATTATAAAAGGAAAAGAAGAGAACGTCGTTAACCAATTCAATATAATAGAACTCATTTTCCTTTCACAGACTGGGTAGCGCGTATTTTTCGCTGCAGAATCGAGCGGCAAATCATTTTTCATCGTCGACAATGAAACAGAACAGTGTTGGTTGAAAAACGTGTTACAAGGTAACCGCGTTAAAACGAGTTTCTTTGTCATCAAACCAGGCTCCCATAGCTAGATGCCAGCCAGAGTATTTGTTAGGGAAACCTATCGAACGCGTTTTTCTTTCCCATGGCTCGACTCTTTTTAATGGTTTTCCAATTTTCTCGCTTGGAAAACGCGGACAGTTCAAAGCTGCACTGATTAATATTACATTCGTTAAACTATTACACTGTACAATGTGTTGTACAGGCAACGTGTTATTCTTTGCAGTAAGGTAAATGTACTGAGCGATTAGATTCCATCAGTGACGGATTTTATATTTCATTTTGTCGGAAAGTATTCCATTTATTATTTTAAAGATTGTTTCTATGTCAATGTATTTGTTAAGTAGTACTTTTATGAGATATGTTACATAAAATATATTTTTAACATCATTAATTTCATGAAAAACATATGTAGATCTCTACAAGGACTTATTAAAATTAACAAAGAACATGTAGTTAACAGTATAATAATTATGAAATATCGTATAAATTATAATATACAGTATAAGTATAAATCATCATGGTATTAGATAAGGATCAAATAATCAGTAGAAGACAAACGTTTCATTAATAATTATTTTGTAATTATTCTTTGTTGCATTTGAGAACTGACTTGCTTAGAAACTTAGATGAACCAGGATTGACTGATCGTTATGTTATTAAACCGTATATGATACTAAGAAATAATTATTTTTAAATGATCACATTCTTATGCGTTCAATAATCGAATCAGTTGTAACCACTGCAAAAAATACCTATTCCAAATTATTATATTAAACCAAATGTCAGCTTTGAGTGCAAAGAGTTAACCTTTGCTGTAACGACTCGTGACGCACTCGCAGTTCAAATGCGATAAATCCTACTCGAATTTGTACTACTCTTCAATGCGAAGTTTAAATCCAATTATAGTTTACATAGTCAAGGGTCGCTGACTACAGAACTGACATAACATTTCAACTTTTTTTATTTGCTTCAATACTGCATCAGTGTATAGCTAATACTGACTGACGTATCCGACGAATAAATCATATAGCAAGGGATTAAGCACTCGCTGCATACGTTGCAAGTGGCAAACATTATTTACTAGATCCAGCAAACGATTTTCTCGGCATGACAAGGTTACCGAAGTAGTATGCGAGCCGTATTCCCAATTCACAATCACGAATCGCCTATTAACGGGCTGACACTCGCAGAAGAGACACGCAGCCGCAGATGGATTCCTTGTCTCTCGCCATTATCATTATACACGCGCAATTTACCACGGGGGTTCACTTCCTACTGTGTTCTCAGCGTCGTCTAGTACTTGCAAGGTGTGTTCACGGGTTCACAGCTCGTTAACCCGGTCTGTTGTGGAGATTCTGCATGAATCGGTGGCTTGACAATGTCCTTTGGCCAACTTCTAACCCACAAACGATCTCCAATCTTCGACCGCTGCGAGATCGATCTTCATAAACTGTTCATCGTTTGCAATGCATCTGTGATTTACATTAAAACTAATAAATTACTGTAGATAAACTACACTATAATGAGGAGCTACACTTGACACACTTGCAGCTCAAGTGTGATAAACATTTCTTATATTTTTAATATAGTTAAATGTGGTAATTTTAATTTACACAAGGATCGTTTAATGCAAAATAGACACAACATTTTTACTTTCTTTAGCACTCACTTTGTAACAATGAATACTTTATTATGATACGTTTAACGTATAAATTGTAGCGCAAGAAGTTGTATTATTTTACAGTTGGATATTATTTATTTCTGTGAATTAATAATAGCTATGTACAGTAGTATGGGTCAGTGTTTTATTCGTATGCAGTAAGAATTTCAAGAAAATGGAGAAAGTAGTTGTAAATTAATCATTTAGAAACCCTCCTTCATTGATCATTTGAAAACTTGCAACTCTGCAAATTTGGAAACTTTTAAATCTGTAAATTTAGAAAGTTGCAAATCTGTAAATTTTGAAACTTGTAAATCTCTAAATTTAGAAACCTGCAAATCAGCGAATTTGGAAACTAACAAATCTACAAATTTAAAAACTTTTAAACCGGTAAATTTGGAAACTTTGAAACACGTAAATTTGCAAGCTTGTGAGTGCGCAAACTTGGAGAGTTTAGAAGTGGAGCATTTGAAAATTTGAAAATCTAAAGATCTGCAAATACGAAAATTTGAATCCTAACATTCGGGTTAGCAAAGTTGAGATCATACTAGAAGAACAAGAAACTTTCGACGTAAATTTCTCCTTTATTGAACTGCACCTACGATTTCGTAAAATTATTACTTTCTCAGTTTGTTATAATCGTGTTAAGGTCGGGCAAAATCGAAGTTCCAAAAGTCGTGTGTTCCGCTTGCGAAAGTAGAATTAGTGGTCTCACCTCATAAACCTTAGTTACTGCAGAAAAAAGATATATCTGTTATTTTAACTGTTCTACAAACTTACAAAGTTTGTTTAAATCGTAGCCGTCACTTATTTCCTTGCGAGTAAGAGTTATGTCCCTTTAAATCTTTGCAAGCGAAATGTTTATTATCCAGTAAAAATGTAACGTACTATAAACGTAAAAATAAAGTCGCGTTATTCAAAACGATAGCACAATCTGGATCTAATAAATTTTCGATGTAATTAAAAATATGGAAAATACCTGAAAAGATTGCTCATAAAAATAGTTGAAATATTTTGATTAATAAAACAAATTTGATAAAGTGGGTACAAAAATACCAGGACGTGTTACGACGTGTTGTTTAACAGCTAGAAAAATGGCACAAAGGCGGGCTGAATAAAAATAAGCAATAAAAACAACGATGCTGATAAAAATGCTAGCAGTAACAGCAGCATAATGTCGTAGCAGAGACAACTAGGGATCCCAACTCCCAAGGGAAAATATACTGTAAGGAAGTTACGAGAATTTTTATTAGCGTATGAAGGGACGAATGATTTTTTTCTTCTGCATAGTAGAATTTGAAGTAGCCATTTATACCCCTCATTTTACGGAAGTTACTATTTAATAAAATAAAGTTATGGCACATTCTTGTTTCATTTATGCGTCAGGTATTCATGACGATAAATAAAAGAGAGTTTAAAATGTCACAAAATGCTTTCATGAATTATTTAAGGAATCACTGATAGGCACTTTGTTTCATCCCGGGAAATATGGTTACGTACTTTTTCCTTCTGATTTCTGAATATGGGGTGCTTTGTAACGATAAAATTTTGACTGAGGTGAAAATTTAGCGATCTTTCACAAACGTTTAAATAATATATTATATTCTTAAATAAATTACAAAGCTGTTTAATTGTTTTAAAAACTCATTTAGAATAGTAGACTAGTAGAATACAATAACTACTTTGAAAACTAATTTTACTGATTTTCTGGAAACTTTTTCACTGGAAGTGCTACAATGTTTCTGTCCGACTTTTATTGTAATAATTCTGAAATATCTGTTCCATGAAAATATTTTATTAAAGAAATTCCTACGAATAATATTTCTTTCGATAAAAATTCTACAGATTTTACATCCTTCGATAAAAATTCTACATTTTACATGTTCTTTGAAGGTATGAGTTCGAATAAAATTTGTTTGAAAAATGACAGGTAACATTTCGATCGCTAATACTGATCACAATATTCGTGAATAGAGTATAGTTTTTATTTGATCACATTTTGGACCACATTAGACAACTTGGTAAATTAAAAAGGAGCACCACTAATTTCGATAACCTTGAAACGTATTATTAAATAGTACTTCATTCTGAACAACATTTACAAAAATATTTTCGATGTGATATTTATTCTCAAAAGATTTTTCATAGATTTCGATGATCTTTAAATGTGTTGTCAATGAGGTCATACTGAACAACTTTCCTCTATACATATAATCTCCCTTGGCTTCAATTTCAAAGATATCCGCAAAATGTTTTCGATGCGATATTTGTTTACAAAAGGACGCACTCCATCGATTTCGATGACCTTAAAATACGTTGTCAAGGGGATCATTCTGAACAACTTTCTCCTACACATATAACCTGGCTCTAGTTTCAAAGATATTCGCTAAAATGGTTTCGATGTGATATCTCTTTACAAAAGGAGATACACTTCATCGATTTCGATGACCTTAAAATATGTTGTCAAGGACATTTCTGAATAACCTTGCTCACGTATGTAACCATCTTTCGACCTTTCTGAAATAATTGCAAAAAACTTGAGATTACAAGATACAATGAAACACCCTTTACAATTACATGCAAATTGCATGTGTGCTCTGTATAATTGCTTGTAATTTTCATGTATATTCTGTATAATTATCACAACTTTCACGTATATCTTGTAAGATGCAGAATGTGTAATCACGACATTATGATGATTAAATGACGCGTGGAATCATTAGGATTCCCTATAAGTGAATACAAGTGAGTATCTAAGAAATCAATCTGACTTCGAACGACTAGAGTTTATTTTGCTATGTACTTCTTTACTTGAGTATCTCTTCGAAGATGTTTTTCGTTCCACAAAAGCTTGGAGTGGGTGTACCAATTTCTTCAGTTGGTGAGGGAAAACAGTCTCTAATTTTTGGTTTAGTTAAAATTCGAGTGGATATGGAAATGTGAGTGACGTATGAAGTAGGTCTGGATCTTTCTCAGCAAATGTCCGTAGCAAATAATAAAACCAAGTAATACCTCGAAATATATAGAAAACTGCAAACAAAAAACTGTACTGCTGAGGTTAGGGTTCTGACAACCAGATGTGACTAACAATAAATAAATACTCACTATGAACTATGAAATACTCCATGAGTCTTATTGCTGCTACCGGTAAAGAACTATAGATTTCAAACTACAAATGTTAAATTATTGTATCTCTAGTAACTTGTACCGAGGTTTAATCCATTCACTGTAATGTGCATTCGAAGATCTAACAATTGTTATCAAACTATCAATTAGCATTTACAGTGTGCATACCCGTTCCTTCGTCTTTGATAGGCGAGTTTCGCTAATGTTACGATTAATAGCAGGATAATCGGCTTGCCTATCCTAAGTAAATGACATTCAGTCCGATAATTAGTATTCAGGCGTATAGTTCTATCGGGGAGAAGATTCAATTATTGGCCGTGGATATGAGTAGAACATCGATAGGTCGGCGAGATTTCACTTGTCACTAACAAGATCTGCATGGCCATCAATTGCGGCTAGTTACGGTGAGTCATGGCTAAGATTTACTACCTTCGCGGTTATGTTAGAATGGACGTAATGAACGACGTAAATCATCGTTACGATATGCTCCCGATTTAGCGACCCTTAGAACGAAAATAAAAGGAGAATCAATTAGTTCGGCCGGCCATGTTACGCGGAATTCCAATAACTGTGTTTTGGATGTGAAACCGATCGTGATTTAATAAAGGAATCTATCAGGTATTCAGATCCATTTTGATTTAATTAGTTTAATTGAATCCTAATACGCCAGATTAAAGGTAGAACCGAATGCTTTCAAAAGCCTTCAAATTTCCAATATTTCTTTGTGAATCTTCCGCTATCGTGCACACGTGGTAAGATAATTATTTTTTATGTTCCGATGCTGATCTCAAGTTTCCAGGTTCGCATTTAAAAATTAAGCTTAAAAGCATTCCGCGGCGAACGTTTAAGCCCCTTTGGAAATTATCTTAAACTACTTTGGAGTTAAGATGCGAACGTAATTTGGAAATGAAGGATCTCATTTTTGTCGTTTAAAAGTATCTGGTAAATGAGGTTATTATTTTATAGTTAATTGTTTGTATAAATATAAGCAACAAAATAATGGACACTTATATAATTAGTTTGTGGACACATGTAGGATTTTTACATCATCTTCTGATACATATTAGATTACAAAATATCTCTCTATATCACTCTTGAAAATCTCTAAATATCAAATACAATTATATTAAATTAGACACTATTTAAATATAAAGAATTGTCATTTCAGAAAAATCTAAATTAAACTTAAAAGTATTACTTTTCTTTAAATCATCAATACTATAACATAATAACTGTACAATCAGCCATTTATAATACCACAACTAGTTACTTCATAATTATTCCTACTAAAATCAAGGAGTGAGACCAGCAGCAAAGTAAAATCAACCATATGAATAAGTCAACGTTTGTACGTGATACTTCACCGTCAAAATCGATTCACAACAGGAACAATAGAAGTTCACCATTTACTGAAATTTGGATTTAAGCAAAGAGCGTTCAAGTGACCGAAAGTAGAGCCCTTAGAACGGGTTACAGCGTCTAGGGAAACAGAGGAGCACAGGAGGAAAGCAAGAAGAAGGTGGAAGAAGAAGGCGAAAGGGAACAGACGGATCCTGTTTCTGTAGGATCAACGTTCGCCACGAAGAGAGGAACAAGGAAACCGTGCGGAGTCCAAGCGAAGTCCCTCAGGACCTAGTCTGCCTGATTACTGCATTCAACACAATCTCCGCCATTGTCTCCGTCGCAGCGAGTGCTGGAGAACATATTAATATTGCGTACCAAGCCAGAAGATGTCCATTCCGTGCTAAATAATCCAGACTTGCTTTTCCTTCGTCGGGATACAAGTTCGAGAGTAAGGCTCGGAGACTCGTAACCCCTACCCCTTTAACCACTTCCGCTTTATCCTTGTTGAAGCCGAGCGTGGATAATCGAGGGAAATATGGGGACAAGGGAGACCCTACTGTTCAGAGTGGCGACAAAAATTAGGGAAGTATATGAATGCATTGGGTTGCCCAAAAGTTTACGAGATTTGATCACGAATCTCTTACGTTATTTTTCAACTGAAATCTTTGAGAAATTTGGAAATTCAGGAATTTAGAGATTTATGCATTCGAGAATTTATAAGCGTGTAAATGTAGACTGTTGAAAATTCGAAGATATACTTTCCGAGGTATGAACAAGGTCATTTAGTCGTGTACGAAGTCTTCTCGTATAATAGCTGACATTTTATAACAAATTGACAAAGTTAAAAAAAATATTTAAAAATAGCCCAATCCTTCATGAATAAAACAACAAAAAATTTAGCTAAATCGGTTGAGTAGTTTCTGAGAAAAAAATTCGTAAGTGAAGCCTATTTAAGCAAATATGGGCAAAAATTGCAAACTTTGAAGGTTTGTTATTCCTTAACAAATTCGAAACCGGCAAAATGATGACTTAAACCCCCCCTAATTTCACATGGACTACAACATATTTCGATTAGAGCAAAATCGCAGATGGTGACTTCCAAAAGTGATCGATTTGGCGTGGAATGACCCATTTATTTAAATTTTCAGGATATAAAGTGGCTAAGTTTGAAGCTGAATTGATTGGAGTTGTTTCAAACTCCAGTGAGTTAAGAGTTACTTGGAATTTGGAAATGTAGAAATTTGAACAATTTAGAAAATTTGTAATTTAACCCAATAAATCTGTAAGATATTCTGGTTCATTTGACTTTTAAACTTGAAGTTCTGTACGTTTCAGACTGAAATAACATTGAATGCAAATTACAAATAATATTTCAAGTCTCATTGTTTACTTCAACTTTACAGAAATGAATAACTTAATCTGACAACGCAATTTTCGAGAAAATCGTGAAGCAACATGTTAAAAACAAATTAATACATTGCAGAACTTTTCGATGAACAGGGAACGTTCATCTCCGTTGCTTATATTTTAATTAACGTTATTTCCACAACAAATCCACCGTTACTCTGTGCATTGTAATTACTATCCATAGGTTTTAATGAATGTTTCGCAACAAAGTGTGTTATGAACCGTGATCCATTCGTGGTTGAATGTAATTACAGGTAGTATTTCACATGCCAACTTTACTTTATGCGAGTGCGTTGAGCTGCAATTAAAAGAATTGCTTCTTTAAACAAAGTCCATTAAGGCATACTATAAGCTTTATAAGGTTGTAGATTTCTGGTGCTTATGTAACTGAGAGCACACACTTCTTGAAAAATTTATCTTTATATTTTAACTTTTTTACGATCGATAATTGATTGTATAGAATTGATTGATTTACAACTTTACACGTCATACAAAATGTTGCGCATACGTGATTATTAACGAGTTAAAAAGGTTTTCGAACGATCGTTACGTATTATTAATATTATTGAATGTACGAGGAGACCGATTAATGTTGCTGTTATTTAAAATATTAAATGAATTATTTCGTGAAGATCAAAATGCTTTTAGTATTAACAAAATGTTGACAATAAATATAATAATGATTGTTCAAACTTTCGTTGAATGCCATTTCGGAACTGAATGTAATGTTAATAAATATTGAACGTATGAAGCGAATAAAATTCATAATTATTGACAGTATTGACAAAAATGTATATAATGATAATATACAATATTGATCGTTTAAAAGCATTAATTTAAAATTGAACTAGCACAGTTACATTTCTTTAATCACTGCACTTTGGATGACACGCTGTGCACATCGATTGTTGACTGCTGCGAATGTGTAAATAACATGCGTAGCACGTTGTTCGATTTTGCTTTTGAAAAGTGGCTTCACTAAAAATTGACGACGCGTAAGAACGTGACAAGTTCATGGTTCAGCAAGCCAGTGGTATTCTATCACAGAGGTAGGCAATTACGATTGCGAGGCGTATGAACGTGCAAGTGAAGTGCATTCACAAGCACTGATAGGTAGCCAATTTCTACGTTTGAAAATTCCGAAATTCTAAATTTCACTATTTTAAAATTTTTTTGTTTCTAAACTTCTAAATATTCACACTCCTAAATTTTTTAATTTTTATATTTTTAAGTACCTGAATTTTCAAGTTTTCAAGTTTAAAAATTTTTAAATTTCCACATTATGAAAATACTACATTTTTAAATTGCTAAATTTGGAGATGTGGAAGTTGAAGAAAGTGGAAATTTGAGAATTTGAAAATTTCTCAAATCACATTCTCAAATTACCAAACTCGCAAATTTCAAACTTGAAATATTTGAAAACTTAAAAATTTCAATATTTAAAGATTTACCAATTTCTAAATTTGAAAATTTTCAAGTTTACATATTTAATCTCCCAAAATTGAAAACAAGTAGTAGAACGTTCTTCTTTCAACGTACTACACTAATTCTCCTCCAACGAAATACTACGTACCGTATATTTCAATCAAATACCTAATTATAATTCTCTATTCCACATAAAAAATTAAGTATAACAAAATATTAAAAAACGTGCTACTTCACACCAGTGTAATTTTATTTTGCAATTACGTTATTAAGCGTAAGTAAGATTACATTTATCTGAATAAAATTATTCATAATTACTGTGTTTAATAAGTGGCGTATTCGTTGGTGTTGAAACTCTGCCGCTAAAACTCAGAAACGACTGGAACGATAAACATTAATAACGAAGCAGTAAAACAAGTATAAAATGGGAAACACTCTGGTATGCAAGATGCAGTTGCAGTTATCTATGTGGAGCAGCTACGGTTGTAGAACTTCCGTTTCCCAAGGAATTCCGTGGCCAACGAGCCGCATGCGGGATTGTTTAGAAGCTGCGTGAAAAGTTTTGATATAAATTCGAATTCGGAATTCGCGAGAGTATGTATAATTTTACGCTTGGAACTAAAATTGTGGCAACGTATATTAGTTGCTGTTTCCATAATTTTATAACAGAGTTTGACATTTATTATACTATTTAGTACATTAATCATTAATTATTATATTACATTTATACTAGTTATTATTAGTTATTATACTACATTTAATATACTACATTTATATAATACAATAATAATGTCTGCATTGATTTTTTTAATTATAATCATTTCATAATCATTTCAACTTAAAAAGAACGTAATATATTGCCTTCATTATATGACATCTTAAAACAAAACACTGTACCTGAATCTTCTCCTTTAAATTACAAACAGTAATTTAATCATTGATCTAACAATCTTTGAAAAATAGTACACTGTGTATTTAAAAAGAAATGTCCTCACTAAAGAACTAAACCACCCAATTTTAAGAGATGAATTTACGATTTATTTACAGTTCATGATAATGTAAAAGATCTAAATATTTTTAGTTAAAGTTTGCCGATCGTCGAAACGACTATAGAGACTGCGTCGTTTCATACAAAGGGTACAAGTTTCAATTTCAGACATCTCAAATATTGATTGTAAAGAAGTAATTTGTACACAAAACGTTTCCTCTGGAATGAAACGAAAGGATCTCAATTTTCATGTCGTTAGAGACGACAGCCGGGGATATTTACCAAGCACTGCTCTTCATTCTTCTCGTCGTTTTCGAACGGGTCCTTCGACAGTGACGGATGCACTCCGAACATCAGGCATCTGCGTTCTTTCGCCAAGAATCTGGAGTAAAAAATGTCACCGTCCCCGAAGGAAACGCAGCGGAATAAAGAATAAAACAAAAAAAAAAAAGGAATAGAACCATTTGTTACTTTGATGTACTTTATCGCAAATGCAGCTTCAATTTGCGCCAACTTCTGTCGCTGTTCCAGTTTCTTCGAACTTTCTTCCTTTCGTTCTTTTCTCGTTTAGTTTCCTCCTTTTTTACTTCGCGAGTACTGATTATCATCCGATAAAAAGACACGTTTGTCTTTCTGTAACACTTCTCGAGCTACGTGCTCAAATTAACACACTCGATTTCAACATTTGGAGATTTGAGAATTTCGAGATTCAGGGACTTTGGAGTTTTCAGAATTAAGGGTTTTAGAAATTCAGAAATTTAAAGATTGAATAATTACAAGATTTAGGGACGTAAACTTGATTTAGGGATTTGATGATGCCACTCAGATTTGTTCACCAAAGTCTGTTTTTCAATTGTTCATATCTCTTTGGTATCTTCATTTTATACTTCGTTATACAGTCCATGGAATGCCTAAGATTATAAACAATAAGAAATATTCAATTGCAATAAAAGAATCTTTAAATAACAATTCTGACCTAGCAATAGTACTAGAACTGAAATGTGTCGTACATGGTTTTTTATCACAGCCAACATGTTAATTCAATGTGAATTCTGTGCTTGGTAGCTCTTTTTAATATAAATATAATTTACAGCCCAACCTGACTAATATTACGATTTTATAACAGTACACATAGATTAAATTAAATGAAAATTTTAAACTGCGACTAATGTTTCTGTAAATTCACGTATCCGAATTTTCGTGACGAGATAAAAGGTACTTTTCTGGGTCAAACCATTTACGATCTTGTTTAAGGCCGTAACCCACAGATTAAAAAATGCTGCTCCAAATTGTAGAACTGTTATATACAAATCTTCTTCGTACAATATTTCGTAAGTTATTCAGGGTGTGCTCGATTGGACGTTTGAAACGTTTCAACCCCTAACGTCGTGTCTTCGCGGACACAGTTCATCTATGGTTCTTATGACCTTGCGACCTAAAGGTGGGTTCAAGAATGAGCACCGCTGTTCCCGTAGATAAGTCCGCCTTGCTGATCACGGCATCACGCCACCCAGATACTTTAAAAGCAACCCCTAGCAGAGAGGGGGTGGGTTGCCACGGGATCGGGCGCAAGGACATGGGGCGGGGGTGGCTCGGAAGCACTAACATTCTCTTTGGTAAAGGAGAACGGTAGGGACGAACCAGCCGTGCGCCACAATTCCATAACGACCTTCTCCCCAACCCCTTTACATAGATAATGCTTCCCCGCACCCTTGGTTGCTCGAGCGGTGGCCCGGCAACCACCCTCGGAAAGAATTTCCATATGAACCGTCCCGCTGGCATTCGTTGCTTTTCTCAGTTGCATTTTGCAGCACGTGCTGATGGTGGCGGCGGTTCAACCCTCCTGATGAGCGGAGGAAATTGTTGGCGAACGCGTTTCTCGCGGAAAAATTCTCGGCGAACGCTCGAAACGGCACAATCCGAGCTTCTTTTGAGCTAGTTTACGGGAAATCACGAGGGTATTTCGTGGGAATCGATGAATGGTAGAACGCGGTTTACGGGGAAGTCAATTTCAGCAAAGAAGTATTTGCAGTTCCCGATAGCGGCATTTTTCTCGTTAGGTCGTTTGTCCTGGGGACTGATGAAAGTTTAGTCTTTCGCGTTGGACTGGTTAAACTCGAAATTTCATTTTGCAAATCCCTCGTGGGACGAGTTAAAATCGAGCAACGAGTATACGGGTAGAACGCTGGGTAAATGATCGTATTATAAATTTTACGGCAAAGCAAAACAGAATGTGCAATGAGCATATTTTTATTTGATAGAAAATTAACAAGTCTTTAACGGCGAGTGTACTGAAATTAAGTTTTGTATACACGTCGGATGTAATTAACTGGTTAAGCTTTTTGGTGTGACGGCCAAAAAATTGACAATGAAGGATTTTTTTTTAAAGAACTTACATTCAAATGTCAAAAAGTCCGTTAATTCACTTAACATCCGCTGTGTTTACTTCAAACACGAAGACAACGATTTGTTATCCCTTGATATTGCCGCGGACTGAACTAAAGGAAAGCTGATATATCAATTGCTACGAATTAGTACATTTCTGTAGTGTACAATATTGTTTGTTACGTTTACTACGACGTGACAATCATACCAGATCCTCTTATACTCGATGCCAAATGTCTGCGGAACCAAAGACGCTGATACGTTCGATTCGAGGGTTCGAAATCTGCGATCGGCTATCAATTTTTACACCGTTCTATCCCGAAAGTGGCGGCTGGTTGCCAAAAGTAGCGAGCCAACCAAATACGACAACCTGACTGAAATAGGTGATAACTTGGCAAGTACCGGTAACTCGTACGTTTCAATATTTGCCGGCTGTAGAACGCGATGGTATAAAATAAACGGGAAAGTTTATTTCGGCTCTTGTGTTCCACGAATCTCGGGAGTGTTGCACGGCCAAGACCGCAAACTGCATAAAAACCAGGAAGGTGAAGCGCGAACGAGCCGTTCCGTATCGAAAGCTCGCTTTGGCGCAACGTTAAATGATAGCAGAAGTAGTATTTTCCTTTTGAATGTTGCTGCCAGAAACCCCCAGAGCTGGGCTAACGCGTTTCACACTCCACGGGAGCGGATGCTTCGCGTGTTTTACGTCCGCGAACAATGCATGTGTCGAGCGTGATGGAAACGTGCCAGGGAATGGCGAAAAGAACGATTTGAGCGACTGGCATTCTTTTTTATGAAGTGTTACTGCAGGGAAAAAAATTGTACGATTTATTCGAGGTTCTTTTTGCATCTCGTGTACGGTAATCGCTGGAACTGTTCCACTGTGGAGTGCTCACAGTGTTAACAAAAAGGGTTAAGGATGTAACAGTGGATGGTACAAACAGAAATCAAAGGCTTCAATATGGGTCGAAAAATTGTGTTCAAGGGTGTAACGTATTGCCTGTTTAAGGAAAAGAATATTTTGCTTCAGCAATTTATAAGAGGTTCATAATACGAAATTTGGAAATTTTTACTCAAAGAGTTTGGGGATCTAGGGATTTGGAATATCGAGGGATTCAGGATCTACGGATTTACTATCGAAAAATTTGGAGATACAAAAATTTGGGATGCAAAGATTGGGGATTAAAAGATTTTACGATACAGAAATTTGGAGATCTTGAAACTTTGAAATTTGGGATTTGGAGATTTAGAAATTTCGCAATATAGGGATTTGGAAATTTAGCAATTTAGGGATGTAGAAATATGGGGATGTAGGGATTTGGGGTTAAGGGATTTGAAATATAAGGATTTAGAAATCTAGGAATTTTGAGATCTAGGAATTGTCGACGTAATCTAGAGATTTGAAGATCTAAAAATATGGGGGTCCAGGGATTTGTTCTACTATTTAGTAATTTGGGGATGAGAATTCTACAGATTTTTGTACCTGAAAACTTAAAAATTTGGAAATTTAGATATTACAGAATTTGAAAATTTGAAAAAATGAAAGGTTATTAAAAAACTAAAAAGTTTGAAACTTGGAAAATTTGATCATCCAGACCTCTGTAAATATGAAAATTTATGAATTGAATTCTGAATTAAATTTTCAAGTTCTTTCATGACTCTTGTATCCCATAAAATTATGTCTAATTCAATGTTCAAAATCCATTTTGTATTCAACATTGTAATATATTGGCCAAATTTTCGAATGGACCGCGTTTAATCATTTGTCACAAATGCTCGACTCGTAAATGAACAAAAACATTTCATGAAATGTTGTGCAGCTGATTAAAGTGATTGAATACACCGGCATGAAAATCATCGGTCGATAAAGCTTCCAGCTTGTATTAACACGTGCAGCTCGATACGATAGGAGCGAAATTAATTTTCATCAAAAACCGTTCAACAGATGCCACGGTGACTTTGATCGGGCATTTTCGATCCATCAATGCCGTGATATTTTATACGATAATAGATACACGAACCGGAACATGTTTATGTCCGTCAAGTTGGCCGCAGATTTCCCGTTTCTTCAACGAATCTCTCAGCCGTTTCTGAACCGGTGAAAATTCCTGACATCACGATCCACGGTAAATTCCGCTTGAACTGACGCTGAATCCTATCGCAGAAATATTTTCTGCACTGCTTGACGAGCATCTCACCGGCAACGTCTTTATATGCTTGAAAAGATTGCGAATTATTTCGATTGATCGATATACATATCACTACGAGAGTTCTTGCTTCTCGGATAGTTTATGTTTTCGTGTAAACTTCTTTTTCTAACGTGGATCATAACGTTTTCTATTCATCTTTTGTTCGTTATATGTCGAACTTAACTTTTTTTATCAAACCATTAACTGCCAAATTTTTATTTTTGATGTTATTAAGCCATTAAGTGCCAAATTTTTATTTCTGATGTTATTAAGCCATTAACTACCAAATTTTTATTTTTGATGTTTTTGGTGTATTAGGGTTGAAACTGGAATTAGGTAATGAAGTTTACGTTACCTTGTTGTAATATTGAAAAAAAATAGTTACATTTTAACATTACACTATTAAAATTGGAATTTTTAAAGATTTCTAATTTGTGATATTAGGAGAAATTCGGTACTCAGAAATTTGAGAATTTTTAAATTTGTGAATTTAGGGATTTGACAATTTGAGAATATGGTAATTTAAGAATTTGAGAATTTGGAATTTGGAAATTTGGAAATCGAACAATTTGGAATTTTTGGAATTTGTGAATTTGGAAATTTGGTAACGTGGGACTTTGGAAATTAAAAAATTTGAGAAGCTGAGGAGTTGATAAATTGAGAAAGTGAGAAATTGAAAATTTAAGTGTAATATTTGAAAATTTGAGAATTTAAGAATTTGAGAGTTTGAGAATTTGAGAATTTGGAAATTTGAGTATTTGGAAATTAGAGAATTTGATATTCTGAAAATTGGTAATTTGCAATTTCGTGAATTTGAGAATTGGGAAATTTGGAAATCTGAGAATTTGGCAATTTGGTAATTTGAGAATTTGGCAATTTAGAAATCTTAGAATTTGAGAATTGAAGAAATTGAAAAGTTCAAAATTTGAGAAGGTAGGAATTAAAAAATTTAAAATATACAATAATATAAAATAAGTAATCTGAAAACTGATATGATAGATCAATTCTTTTAGTATTAACAATTAAGACTATCCATAATGCACAATATCTAGAAATGTAGAAATCGATGTCCCCTGTTACGAAAGCATTCTAATCGACACAAACATCGAGTCAGCCGTTATAGAATATTTCTGTTCTTATCCAGCTCAATTTTCCGTTTCATCGCTCTTTACATTTACGATGCTGAATGGGGAGCCGCGAAGTGCTCGTGGAATACACAGAAGTCTCGTAATTGTCGGCATAATTTCTCGATTTCCGCGACATCGCCGGATTTCGAGAACGTATCAGTCTATATCGAGGTTTCCCGGGGGTTGGGAAAGCTACCAGAAATTGCACTCAAATCGACCTTCAGTTCCTCGCTATCGCAGAAACGTAACCATCAGGATCCAAAGCACACCGGGAACAATCGTTAGGTCGAAGAAATAGCGACCTAGACGCTCTAAGAGTATTGTAGAGTTCTACGATAATCCATCAGATAGATGTCAGCCGTGCGATTCTCACGATGACGCGAACAACGCTTTTCTTTATCTGTCGTCTGAAATTTTTATCGAATTTCATTATTCGCGCACAGTGCACGTGCATTGAACTGTTGCGAAATAATACGTGTGTCAAGAATCCAAGTATTGTGATGAATATCACCAAACTGGTGTACAGATGTATCGTCACACTTTATGTTAGTTCCATCATCTTTTCTCATATTTATTATTATATTATTACGTTATTTTGAAAGTGATTTAATTCCACTTATCAGTTGCTTGTTGATAATTGTAGTAACATATACTACTTGATGTTAGCTTTTTTATTATCAACTTTTTCCAAACGATATTTTTAACATATTAGATACGTAAGAAAAGTCAAAGATATGATTTGAAGCATATGTACTTCCTAATACTTAATGAGTCTATAACTCATTTTATATTATTAATCGTGTACAATGAATAAATAAAATAGGTCGTTACAAAAATATATGAAATACTTGTACACATTATGCGTTTAATGCATAAATACTGTCTGGACAATGTGAAAGAACGGTCTTCGTTTTACGGACAATGTGAGGGTACAACTTACTCTCGACGGACAGTATGGGTATACAGCCTATGTTTAGGGACAGAGTGGGGTACAAGCTCATATTCGATTGACAATATGGAGGCACAAGGCTACGGACAATGTGGGAATCGTATATTTTACGGACAATGTGGGAATCGTATGTTTTACCGACAAATGATTTATGCAATAAATAAGTAAATGTTCAAATTATATTCTATTTAGTGTCATTTTAATCGGGAAATCCTCACAAATACGATAGAAATATTTTTATTCAAAAAAAGAAAAAAATAGTTAGAATATTGTATTCTTAATTGTCGAGCCGGAAAGTTTCATCAAAAGAGTCGCGTGACCTGTCACATTACATTCACTGTACGCTTGATTGACTTCGATTTGGAAAACATAGACGTTGAAGTAATGAATACATAAACGTAGACACATCAGAACGGACAATGTGAGCATACCGTCAGTAGAGACAACGT
Source organism: Megachile ligniseca (assembly GCA_945859555.1). Lineage (NCBI taxonomy): Eukaryota > Metazoa > Arthropoda > Insecta > Hymenoptera > Megachilidae > Megachile > Megachile ligniseca. The sequence goes on from OX243777.1 coordinate 3,759,929, forward strand.
GGGAGACATTACATGCCACGAATATTAACATACACCACACTCTTGCCATTTCATGAATACATAAATCATATTAGTAGTAATAGATTTATTTTATGACTTTCTTCGGGGTTTCATTTGTTCGTATGTCAGTGTATTCATACCTCGTGTACATTTCATAATTTACAGTGCGTTTTTACGTTTGCTTATAAATTCTCTTTTACCTCCGCCTATTTCCTTTTTCCATAACGTTACACATCCATTTTGTACCATCCTTTTCTCCTTTTAATATTTTTCTTGCATCCATATTTACTCTTCCGAGGTCCTCTTCTTTAGCACGTGGAATATTGTTTCTGGTTTCTCCTTAGAATATGTAAATCATATTTTTAACGAATTTATGCAATGCACTGTATAAGGTAGCAAAGTTTCATAAACGAGCGTGTAACAGTTGGGGAGTTCTCGTTAGTGTTAACCTTATAATGAATACAGTCGATGTGACAAATGGGGTGCGTGAAGAAATTCCGGCGCATCGAGTCGTTCGTTCGGTAAAATTGAACGAAACGTGCGGAGAATATCGTTATGAAACAGAAAATCACGCGGTGATTACAACATCACGTAGAACGATCGTTTTAAAAGAGCGTATCGCGTGAACGTTCCGTGCTCGTCTGCGTCGAAACGGTGTCATAATAATACAGACGAAGAGGGGCAAATAACGAATACCGAAATTCAGCTCGCGAGGGCTGCTGCAATTCTGGCTACGGGGCCGAGTTAACGAACTGTAAATTCGTGAAGTTTCCGTATCCTTTTGAAGGTGAGAGGGAACGATGAAACTCCGCTCAAAGTAGGCAGGGAACTAACTGCAAAATGCTTGGGCGTGTAGAAGTGGCACAATCGAGAGAGTATGAAACCGATGAATAGAAAATTGGTAATGAGCTCGAATTGACGTTTAAATATTTGAGATGTGTTCGAGCGTTTTCCTCATCGCCGTTCCGGAAACGTTTCGACGATGGTTCCATTTGTAGGCCACCGGAGCTTGTAATAATTCGAACCGAATGGTCGTTCGTATTTCGGAATTCTCCTTTTTTCCGTGCACAACGGCCATTTCATATTGATTTTACGACGTACCCAGTGAAATTATTTCTCAAAAAAATGAATGGACTTTACTATTGTCAAGAGTTCATTAATATTGATGGGGGAGATTTAACGCTGGTTATTTTTAATTTTACTGATTCGTAACATTGGGTCACTGTGTAGAGAGGACTCTTGTTATATTGCCACGGAGGGAGTATATACTTTTGGAAGTTTTCATATCAAACGTTGCACGGAAACAACGCTATTTATCATTTACCAGTTTCCAGGACTTATAGTTTCAAAAATTCTAGTTGGGATTCGGGATTTTGAGATTTTGGAAATTTGAAGCATCTGCCAATATTCAAACTTTCAAATTACGAAATCTCCAAACACTAAATTTTTCAATTTCCAGATGCACCCAAATTTGGATATTTGGGATTCTGGAAGCTTGTGACACATCCTAATATTCAATTTTCCAAATTAAGAACCTTTAAATCCTAAGATATTTAACTTCCAGATGTATGACCAAACTTGGGTATTTGAATATCTGAAAATTTGAGAATTTAAGGATCTGGAGGTTTGTTAATTTGTGAGTTCGAACATTAGTAAATATGTGAAATTTCCAAAATCCTAAGATGTTAAAATCCCAATTCCCAAATCTGGGTGTATCTGAGAGTCTGAAGTTATGTACATATAATATCATAACAGAATGCTGGCTCAAAAAATGGAAAAATGAACCATGAAATTTGAGAATTATAAAAGTTGTTCTTTCGTAAACAGCTGGAGATTGGCTAGTTTACAGGTCGTTAAATATCTGCGCGGCGGGTGGGCGAAAGAAAACGTTGCCGGATGGTTCGCTTATGCCACGGTGGCAAGTTCGAGCCATAACTCGCGGCTGGTGCAGCAAGCCAAGACATTTTAATTATCTTTCGAGCACGTCTGCCTCGTCCAGCGACGCCTGGCTCCTTCTCGCCGATGTTGGTCTCCCGGAGGCTACTTTTTCCAACGGTTTTCCGCTCGTCGCGTTGTTACGCGACCGACACCAGGATTTACGGACACGCGCTGCACTTAGCGCGAAATGAAACGATATTATATTCGTTCGCTCACGGTCTGCCTCGCCTCACCTAGATGGTAATATCCGCGTCCCGGATTTTCTGGCCCGACCGCGACGATGAACTTGTTATTCCGTTCTCGGCCAACGAAACTTTATTGCCCGACGCACGGTTCGTTAAATTCAGCGCGTGTTGCCACGACGCCGGCTGCTACTAGCTCGCTACCGAGCCAACCGTCTTCGGGGCTAATTACGGGGGCCGCTGTTAATTGTGTTTTATTTGCACACAGAGAGCATCTCGTTGCGAGAATTGGCTGTCAGCCGTTTTTCTTCGAACCCCTTTTTCAATCATTTTGGAAGCAACGCCGCGTAAGTCGTTGCACACTTTTGCATATTGTGATTAAAAGTGCAATAACGTGTGTACTAGCGGTTCAACTTAATGAAAACGCGAGCTAGTTTAATGTGTGGATCAGTGACACCACTCGGACACAAAATGAACTAACAACTGTTTCAGGATAAATATTTTCAATTTATTTATAAGTGAAAGCTTGTTTGTTGTATTTGAAAGGACACTTCGTAGCTACGGACTCTGAAATTTGGTACTTGACTCGTTAAGAACTGACATGATAATCTGAACAGTCTAAAAAGAATATTTTTCGCCAAAAATTGAAATGTGGAGTGGGGTCGACATGCTGCTGAGGGTGGACAAGCGACTCGGTTAAAATGAACTATTGGATTGGTTAAAAAAATATTAAAAGAAAGGGACAAGAACCGCCTTTACAAAATGTTCGTGCTGAGGTCAAGTTTGACCTGAGGTAAAAACTACGCTGTCGCTCGTCACCTAACTCACCAAGTTTTCCCAACAACCCTAATGGTTTCCGAAAACCTTGAAAATACGTCGCCTTCGAACACTATTGTTTTTGGTGTGCTAATTTATCATTAAGTTCGAAAAACACGATAAAGTCACATCGACATATTTTCGAAATATCATGACCCAGAATGGTTTTCCAAGTCCCTGGTCCCAGTATTAGAGATTTTCCCAATTTCAACATAACCTGAATGATACGTTGAAAATAAACGGAGCGAGTCAAAGGGAGAACACAATCCAACCACTTGAAATTGTTACCACGATCACTTCACTTTGTTTAGGTGCTTTGCACTGGAATGTTAACTCTGTACACTAGAAACGTAACACTATACCTACCGACGTATAATAAACATCCACTTCCAAATTAAAAATCACGTAAAAAGATAAACAAACGGTAAAATATAAATTAATATACCAATTCTTTATCTCTATGAAAATCAGTACAGATTTCAAGAATAGCAAAAGAAATTTTGTTATTTAAATAAGAAACTTGTAAAAACAGATAGTTCACCGTTTTCGAAGTCTAATTGTTAAAATTTTGCACAGAATTGTGTATAAACAATAACATATAAATTAATGTACACATTCTTTACCTTAATGAAAATTAACTTAGATTTAAAGAAAACTAGCTTACAAAATTTTGTAATTTAAAATTAGGAACGTGTGAACCACTTAACCAGTTTTATATAGTCAATGTTAAAATATTGATCTCAACATTTTGTTCTGTATGCTGAGAGACAGGCTTGGTTCAAATTTTATTGCATTTTATAATATTTTGGAAGTGAAATTGACGAACAGATGTACTTTTGCATATGAAATTGATGAACCATTAAGCACTCTGCGATCAACAACGAGTCATATTTATTTTTAAGCTAATAAACGATTGGACCACAAAAACCATAGAATTTGTAATACTTAGAGTACATTGCTAGTGCACATTTTCCACCACTTTTGAACATGGATGATTGTTGCTCCCGCATATGTCGATTTAATTGACATTGTGATCGATTTTTGACTTCTTTTACTCTGATAAAAAATTTGACGTAAATATATATAGCAATGATATCAATAATATGAATTTACTCGAAACGTATGAATATAAATATGCAATTCCATCAATACAAAATCACCATTTTTCAACATCTCTTTACATTTTTTATTTTAACAAAAATCTTAAAAAAGTCTATAGAATGTTCTTCACTGACTACAAAGTCTCCTACGAAATTATTTATGCTGTAATTTGGCAGAAGTTGCGTGAAATCGTGATTTTCCGCCTTTCGCGTTTTACTACCTTGCCAACCGGAATACAAAGTTAAAATTTGGCACAAAATTTCTTCACAGGGTATCGACATATCATAAACTGAATTTTAGTAGCAAAAATTATATACTCTTTATATTCCCCTTATATATTCTTTGGCGTTAGTTGATTTCTCTTGTGAATACAATTTCTAATTTGTCTCTTAATCATCTGTCGTATTATCTGTCAAAAAGTGTCTGCCTCCGTAACAGATTTGTTGCCAACCAGTCGGTTTTCGGGTAGCACTGCCTCGACAAAATGATTAATTCGAGCGAAAATTCAGATCTCGACGAGAAGAAGTCGTTCGTCCGCGTGATTGCAGCTCGCGAATATAATACGCGATTCCACGGTTGTTTGTGCCCGCTTGTAAACCGATCAACCGTGCTGATTTATTATTCGAGTGAAATTTATTATTTACATCTAGCCGTGGTTACGACTCCGTGGTTGGCGGACAAAAGAGAAAATCTGTCGGGCGATAAATTCCGGAAATCAATTCGATTTAGGAGGCATGTTAACGACGCGTCGTACGCCGTGTAGCACCGGCTAATATAATGGCTGGCCAATAAATAATAATTATTTCGAGGCGAGTTAATGCGGCACGCAGCGTCGGCTAGCTGCGTGAAAATACAGTCGATGCCGGGTGATAATTGCATTTCGGCGCACGTCGCGTTCCCGTGCAATTTCCGTTACAACCTGCATCGTTGTACTTCAAGCGAGCCGATGTTGCTCTTCCGTTTGAATCGAGCTTTGTGCCAAAACATTACGAAACCGACGCAATTGCGTTATTCGTTTTCTTAACCCTTGCCCTATAATAGCACACTTGTGACGCACACCACAGTTCGAATGTGACAATCTGGACTAGTATTTTCATTGCAATCGAATTTTAATAAAAATCTATAGAATCAAGGATTGCTAAATTCAAAATGTGCCTTACAATTTAATTTTCTTTATTTGACATTGTAACAATGATTAACTGTGAATGACGCTGAAAATGAGTGTCTAGAAAATTATAGGTTAGGAAGGTTAATAAAGTAATACAGTATATTAGATCTTGATCCTTGTTAACACTTTGATTTACTTTTATTTTGAGTTTCAGTTACTGATAATTTTATGAATATTATTTGCAGAGTTCAGTATTATTCAGGTAACTTTTGAATACAAATGTTAAGTAAAACGAAATTATTCGCGAATAATGAATAATGTTTTATTCAAGTAATCTTCGACTCTAAATTTATTCGATGAATAATACATTACTTGTGAATAACAATTAATTCCATTTTATAACTGAAACTGTCAAACTTTCGAGGACTTAATAATTTGTAAATTTAAGTTTTGGAAAATCTAGTTATTCGATAACACTTTGATATTCGGAGACTGGGAAATTATTTTTATATTAATTATCAATTTTTTATTACACTAGCTTAATTAGACTCTAATGTATTAAAATCAATTAAATTCATTGTATGACAAAGATTTAGTATAAATAATTTTCTAGACCTCAATTTAATTGCACGTATTAGCATCGATATCGATAACATCCATATTTTACCCGCGATCCGACATAAATCAATTTACCGATACTTATCGATATAATGAAGATGCTTCGCCGTCACTATCTCATATTAGACAACCAAACCATAAAACTTGTCCGAAAGCTGTCGAAGAATGTGTTAGAATATTTCGTTCCCATTCTTCAAAATTAACGTTAAATTTTATACAGCAGAACGTTTCTCGCGAACGTGCCAACCGTCGTTCAAAATGAACCGCAGGATCGATCCCGTAGCAATCCTATTCAACGTTATAAATCGCGGGCGAACTTCCGCGTTAGCATCGCACCGGTGATCGAACAAGAGCCGAAGCCAATTCCAAAGGCTGTCCGGCATAAAAACGAAACGCCCGCTCGGTGTCAGGCAATAATCGCTGTTCCTGCTTCAGTCGGCACGCATAGCGCCAGTTTGCGGCCGTTCCATCCAACGAGACGTCAGAACGTGCCAATAAAAGTTATCCCCCTGGCGATACGAGCAAGTGCACGTGCACTGTCGTGCGAAGAACAAGCGAAAAGTAAAAAAAAAATATGGCACGAGTTAACACAGGAGGATGAATGAACGGGGATTTGGAAGAAGCCAGGACGTCTGGCGTAAGCACGCCACATACAATTACGTCCGGCGAGGGTAGGTATCTGCATGTAAATGGAAAAACGGGTAGCTGCGCGGGCATAAATCAAAAAGGTAATTTGAAAAAAGGCAGCAGTTCTGGTCTGTACGGACGTAGAACACCGAAAAAGCAGCCTTGTCGAACAGAGCTAATCCACAGGAGTGCAGTTACTTCGAGAGATCGTTTCGTCGGTACGTTTCATTTTTCCTCTTCGTCTTTGATCCGCTTCGCTGTGCTCGGCGTGTTTCATGGAGACGACGACACCGGAAACGAGACTGGGACGTCGTTCGCGAAACGGGAACGCGATCGTGAAAGAAGATTCGCGACTGCTCGCGGCTCCGACCGCGAATGCAATTCCGCGCTGGGCGAAATCGCGTCGCGATAACGAGGCCGAAACGGGTTTCGTATGAACGGCCGGCCTGGCTTTAGAGTATGCGAAATAGAATTAAGCGTGGCGATAAGGGGGTAGAGGGCTGAAGTAGACACAGAGAAAATAGGGAACCGGCAACGGCAGTTTCGGAGAAATGGAAATTGCGCGGAACGTTGGCGGAACGTGAGAACGATCTCGCGTATCAATTTATCTCGGAGTAAGTCGCCGCTGAGTTTGCGCGGTGAATTGAAAACACTCCATGCACATCGGCTAAAAGACCCAACACTTGAACGTTTATGCGTACGAAAGGAGCGTTGGACTATTTTTAAATTAGGAAAAAATTCAACTATTTTTCAATTAGATAAAAATTTAACTATTTTTCAAGTAGATACAAATTTAACTATTTTTCAATTATGTGAAAATTAAGCTATTTTGCAATTACATAATAGATTGTACAAGCTAAATTTGGCTTTACTGTGAACTATGTTTATGAAAAACAATATTAAATATTTGACATATGATTGTATAATGTTTTTGACAATTGAAAAATATAAAGGTGATGTGCCTACACAATATAAATAAAATATGAATACGAAGAGTTGAATATCTTTACTAATGTGAAGAATTGAATATCTTTAATAATGTGTATTAACAAAAGTGCGGATAGGTCCGTTTATTTTTGCTCTAGATTCAGCCAGACAGAGTTTGATTAAAATGGACGACTCCACAACTGTGACCTCTCCTAGTTAGTGATTGAATTTCACAGTTGACCGGTTTAACGACTGACCAATTCTTTTACTGCGGTTTTACGTGTTTAACCTAAAAACTCTGAAACGTACAGAAAGACTACAATACCGGTGTGTAATTCGTTACAATTAAAATATCAAATAAATTTCACGACGAGACGAACATCCATTTAATTACCAACATTCCTCCAGTGACAACTGTGATTAATGGCTGTGATTTCATTAATCACTCCTGAATAATTACCAATCGAATAAATTTCAATACCCGTATTGAGACCAACGGATGTAACCCTACTGTGTCGTAAACGAATTGTGCATTCATCGTTTGTTTCATTATCGACCGATTTTCATTATCGTTCATTCGTTTTGGTGAACTTATCTTTGAGGATGATCTACATATCATCGATTTCGAAATATAACGTCACAACTGTAGAATTACAAATTTTTAGTTAAATAGGTTACTAGTTTCTGGAAACTCATTTTTTCGATCATTTCAATAAATTTACAATTATCAATCAATCTGTATTAACCTACTTTCATCGATTTTATTATCCTACTACTTTACTATTGTTATTATTTTACTATCTTGCTATTTTATTCAAACAAATATTTTTTATTCATATTTGTTATTACTTGAGCTTTTAGACTTGTACAAGATAAAAATAATTAAAGTATGCTATCTATTTTGTTTTCTATATCATTGAACATTTATTGCATTATAACCGATTCTTTTTACACGGATAATACTTGATAATCCACTGTGATCCTATTCTGTGTATTTAGCGTTGTACCTATCAAAAACTACGAACGAAATAAAGTGACTTGTATGAAACGTATTTTTCCACGTGAATGGTGTACACGATTCCACTATTTTCGTTCTCGTAGAACAGAAGAACCAATTTCTCGTAAAAACCATTTCACATTTCGTTCCTTTTGACGTTCATTTATTTTGTTTCCGTGCGAAAAAGCTGTTAAAGAAAATTGTTTGTAACCTTTAATTCCAAAATTTCTAGTACACTTTTGTATAATGTCTGAACCAAAAATATTTTTTACAAAATCATTCGTCAAACGAGGACCACAGCTGCACGAAACATGCGTTTTAAATTTCAAAGCAATCCATCAATTGAAACCTGACGTGCCGAGTACATACAAGGTTTCGAAAAACATAGTTCCGCGAAGCATGTGTTTCACAATTTCAAAATTTCAGATTCTTAACATTTGACATTTAGAGAAATAGAAATGTAGAAACATAGAACTCGTAAATTCGCTTCACATAGATATTTGGAAATATAAAAATGTAACAAGATCAAATTCCCAAATTCTTACAATTTTATTTTTCTAATAAACTACAAACAAAAGATCAATTGTATCTGATATTTCATGCAACAGAAATTTCATAAATTATGGCGAAAATTTGTTAATCGGGACAATTTTAACGTCTAGTTCTACAGAAATATTAGCAATGAATTTTATAACTGTATTAAAAAGAAGAAGGTAAATTCCTTTCTCGGTTACTAATGCTTCTATTTGATCCTTAATGTGTTTTTTCCTTTCCATATATACACACTTAATCAGACCAACAGAAAAATTTGTACATGAATCTTTCATCTTGCATCCGTTCGTTTTTCGAATCTCACTTTGCTGACATGAGAATCGCACGACGACTTCGAAAACAGGTCGAGAGACGGTTGATGAACGTGGAAATCTACGTTCTTTGACTCGAAATGTATGCTCTTAGCGTGCTACTTTGCTGTACATTTACGAACGAAATAAATTTTTATACAGGATACATAAACGGTAAATTATAGAAAAAAATGTCAACGTTCTTCGAGAAAATTTGACACAAAATTATGGAACACGCGGAGTGGTTAAAATTAATCTTTTATAAATTTTATCTCGTGAAGTGGTCTATGACCCTCGTAATTTCTTTCAGTGCAAAAAATATTCCCGTAATTTCGTTTGGAAAACAACGAATAAACAAACGTACTGATTTACAAAACTGATCATTTCAAAATAAACGGTTCACGTAAAACTTAATTTTTTATTTAATTCTTTATTTAATTTTTTATTTAACTCGTATCTTTAACGCTAAACCTACCTGTGTGCAATACATACACACTTACTCTGAAATTAAAAATGAAGTTGAAAAATAAATAAACAAATTATTAAATTATAAGATTAGCAGAGATTCAAAAAAAGTTGTCTTAATAAATTTTATAAGTTAAAATGAAAAACTTGTAAAAGGATCATTTGACCTTTTTGGTAGTTTTAGTGTTAAAGAAAGCTTACGTTGCATCTAAGTGTATTAGTTGCACTCTTTTCCACAAATTATTCAAATATACAAAGAAAATTCATCGATCTGAAATTTTGTAAAAAATAAATATTTATACTGGAATATTTAATGGAATTAAAATGTAGAAAAATGTTTATTATGAAAAGTATAAATAAAATTATGCTTAATACTTTCTGTAAAGATGTGTAACCCTCTAATCTGAAATTCGAAAATGAAACTATCAAAATCGGAATAATTGTAATCATAGATGGCTAATATAAACATGTCGCTTTTATTGCAACATTTAACGCGTTAAAAATTCTGATGAAAAATTCTGAATCTAAGCTGAAATCGCGATTACGTAAGGTCGTTTTATATGAACATCGTTAGCTCGAATCTCTAAATGCACTTGTTCTGCATACGGTATGATTCGATTTCCTGAAGCGGCAAATAGCAAGACAATTCCGTCGCTGAATTATACACCGCATTTACTTCAGATAATGCCAGGCAGTTAAGTATATTTGTATACCGAACGAACGCCGGTGTTTGAGCAAATAGCACACATGATGTAGCTCCGTTGCAGTTATAGCTGCAGCAGCTGCGTTTAGCGACACGGAATTCGCGAATTTTGCGGAAGGACGTGCAGCGAACGCTGGTTAGAAATGGAAGGAATGTAGTTTTGTTCGTATGAGACGTGTCTCGTGTGATCGTCTTAATTAACAGAGTTCGCAGAGTTGCGTAACGGTTAACGCGAGCGTAATAAATGCCTGGAACACATAACAATATCGTGCCACGTTAAAACTTTTTTTTAATGAAATCGACTTTTGTTAATGTACGATGGTATTTAAACATTTTCCGTTCAAATTATTTTTAGTTGACATAATAATCTTCTTTCGTTAATTTTCGTGTTTGGAATATTTTGATATTTAGTTGACTGAAATCTAACATGGAAGTTTTAAATGTCTTGACGTTTCAGTCTTGAAGTTTCATTCTTCTTGAACGGACCTGTGTCCCGTTGACCGAATCTATTTTTAATACAAGATTATTCGAAAGTAATTTTAAATGATTTTAATTGCTATCTCCGTGAATACTTTTGTATGCGAAATTTCATACGGAAATTTGAAAAAAAAAATGTTAAGTATTCCGTTTTCAAATGAAATTAACCTACATATTTCAATAAAAAAAAAAAGTAATAACAAACCAATTACATCATTGTATATAAATCTGTAAATCGGAATCTCTGGTAGAAAGTTTTTGAATTGTGAAAAATTTTATTTTAGTTGAAATTCTTTCACGGGAAATAATTTTCGATTTTTGTGAAGTTATGTTACGAGGCTCACTGTATGATATTAGAATGGGTTATAATAATTAATTTCACTTTAAAAATATCAGAAATGTAGTAATTAATAGTGATAGGGTAATAATAGACAGTAAATTATTTTTATTAAAACAATTTATGTAAGAATTTGAAAATTGTTCCAAACATGAATGGTCAATTTCACTCTAATAATAGATTTCAATCTAAAAACTACTCATTATTTTAACTTGATAAAATTATAAATAATCTTTGGAAGTTATTTTAACATATTTCACAGTTGATTTCAGTAAATTCAAGCGTTGAAAAAATAGTAAATACGGTTTCCATAAAAAAATACAAAATTTTTTTTTTACGTTCAATATAAAGAGCTGAAATTTTAGCTGAAAACTTTTTAGATAAAAAAGTTAGCGGAAAAAAAAATGAAAACCGGAGTTTCAAAAAATATTTGTTCCGATTTTCAGGATTTGAAGTGGCTAAAATTAAAGCTAAATTAGCTAGGGTCGTTTTATGACCGTGTAATCATTAAGGGTTAACAACTTGTATTCCCCAATAATTACTCTCATAATCAATCAGCTTATCGAAAGAACTTAAAAAGGAAAGCGTTCACGTTTCACATTTAAAAAATAAAAATATTTGCAGTCCGGATTCGCCTGTTGCTAAGATTGATGTGTCGGGTCTCGTGCGGTTGCCACGTTAACCGTCAAAATTCAACACGGGCCGATATGCATGTATACAAAGCTCCCCGAATTCCAGACGGAACGGTATTTATTCGAAGCAAACAACAGACTTCCTTGTTTCATCGAGTGGACGAGTTTCACGCGAGTTCCTGCGGGACATGCAATAAACAAAGCATACTGAATCGTCGGTCGAGGCCGATAAAATACCGCGAGAGAGAACCGACGAGATCGGCTTCTAATCTCTGGCCCAGCGGGACCGAGTTACTGATAATTACAGCAGGGTACCCGCGAAACGAACGATAAATCACGCCCGTTGTAAAATATAGGAAACGATCACTGGTATCGAAGGCCTGTAGCCGGCGGCGATAAGGCGAGTGATAAATCAGCCAGGATACACCTGCCGATCGAACGGATCGCGTACAACTTTGACCTGACGAGCCTTTCAAAGTATGTGCTTTGAAAAACCACTTTGCCATTGATTTTCATTCATCTTTGTTCATCTATGTACTTTTGACGGTTTCGATCTAATTCGAGGACGAAACTGGATTTTGTAATTTTTTAATTTTTAATCTTTCTTGAGCATTACGATTTTGCGAATTGAAGGACCATGAGATATAATTCGTAGGACTTTGGGATTTTGGGTCTTTAAGTTTTTGCAATTTTGCATTTTTGCGATCACAGGATTTTGTATCTTTGAATTTTGGAATTTTCCAATTTTTCGTGTTTGGAATTCTTGAAATTTGTGACTCAGAACATTGGTACTCTGAGACTTCAAGATTTTATAAATAAGATTTTGTAATTTGTTAACTTCGTGCGCTGCTTCCGTTATATAAGATTTATAATTGTTTAAGTGTGGAAAAGTGTAAGATTTTCCTTGCTTTTCATTGGTTGTTGTGGATCAAATTTGACGATGAAATTGAATATTTAATATTGAAATTTTTAATTTTCTAACTCTTAAATTTTACAAACCAAAAATTGTGGACTTCAGCTATAATACTTCCACTTTTGGTGTTAATAATTTTCAAAATTTGACGCTTTGAGAAAATTTCAAAATAAAACTCAGTAATTAAATTTTCGACAAACATGAAACGAATTTCATTAATAGTAAAAGTCGAAGCTAAAATATAATCATATAAAGTATATTTCAATGACCTAAAAATCTTCCTATCTAATATTAGTATTTGAAAAGAGGATTTCTGTAAATTTTATAGAGTATTATAACTGCAGCACAATATATTTAATCGATAAATTTTCAGCAATTGGATTGGCCCGAAATCACAGCATAATTAACCAAGTGGTTTTTGCTGATTCGCATTGCCGAAAATTCAACTCGTTAGCGGCAAAAATCTCGTAGTCGAGACATGCCATTTTAATTACATACTTTACGTAAATCCGTACCGATAGAAATAACACATTCGCTGGGGCTATAATTAAAACTTTCTCATCATCAATTTGGCCGAATTTAAAATACCGACTGTCCCCTGTAGTTAAATATGGCTGCCGTTGCGTTCGATTTCCATTTTCGAAGTGAACGCTGGTAAATGGAATTCACCATCGTTCTATTTGCATCGAATAATTTATTTCGAAACGAGCGTGCAATTTATTTCTTAAAGCTTGAAATTCGCTGTAAGGCGCATTAAGAGTTTAATGTTCGAAAAAATAATAATGAGCGTAGTTTTAAGATTGAATTATAACGAACAAGGTGCACTGTACATGGAAAACATTCCTGGGAAAGTTCGCCGAACTACATATTTAACTCATTTTAACGAAAATTGGAATTAATGAGATCAGACAACGTAATGAGATGTTATTACTGCTGCTACAGCAACATCAACGGCATTACAAATTACGCAAAATTCAAGCGTTAGCAGATATTATCCTGAAATTTGATTTCCATATTAGAGATTCAATTTTGTACAGAAGTAGACCCGCCAATTCAAATTATGATAACGATATTTATACCACGGCTATTATCATCAGAATCTTATCTGAAATAAAAGCAATGTTAGCAAAAAATATAATGAATGTACAAATACTACCTTTTATTGCTGTTTATTACAAAATGTATTTTTAGCTGACAAATGAATTTAATCTATGTCGACAAAATTTATGAATTTATAAATTTAATCTTCGTTGTACACAAGGTATTTTAGTGTACTATTATTAATTGATGTATTATTTGTGAAAATGTAAATAAACAAACGACAAAACACACACAAAATTAATCTATGTACACAAAACACAAATTCTTTATCTGGATAAAAAGTGATACAGATTTTAAGAAAAGCATTTTAAAAAATTTTATAATTTAAAATAAAAAATTTGTAAACAATTTGACTGGTGTCTGAGTGTTAACCATGTTTTGTTTCACACTATTATAATTATATGATTGTACCGTTCTTGAATAAACGTGAGAAAAGTAAAGACCAATGAAAGGGTAGTTCCGTGATGTCTGACTATACATCGTCTTATACTACTAACGACTGACGCCGTAAATAAATGTATAGTACCAACGAAATAGTACGTTGTTATGCTTTAATGGAGGGTAATAAAATGGTTTTACCGATGATCTCGAATACTATTTATATAAAGTAGATCTCCATTTTCTTGCGCTACGTTAAAGCTCTTAAAGCTTCCTCATTCCTATCATCCTGTGTAAAGATTTTGCTTCCCTGCTACACAACACTGAAACATCACGGTACATCATACGTTGTTACGTTACTGGTTGCATTCACGTGCAACGTTAACAAATATCCTGCGTGAAGTTTCCTAACAGATTATGAACTCTCATGAACGTTCATATACTTGTAATGTGTTATACAGGGCGTCGAAAACGACCAAACTTTGAACGCACATGTTAAATTTATTAAATGTTAATAAATAGTAATTTCATTCTCAACAAACCTGATCGATTGCTCTAACAATAATTATTTTTACCAGATATACCTTATGGTATTTAATAACAGTATTCATTGGATAATTAGAGTTCATGAGTGATAAACTCAAATATAAAATGTGTGATCCGAATACGGGTGATATAACGATAAACGTGTCAAAGGACGTTTTCAAAAGTATTTGTTACAGCAGGAATTTACGAAAATTTTTCATAACTAATACAGTCCTCCGTAAATACCTTCGAACACGAAACCTAATTCACTCAAACGGTGCATGCATAACGATCAGAAAGAACGTGAAGAATGAACGTGCGCGTTCAGCGCGATAGTTGATAATTTGCCGGGCATACGAGCGTGATCCTGCAATCAGACGATCGTCATCGCGGTTCTACGGGCCGAGATAATTAACACCGTCATTGACGAGGTGAATGAAAGCCATCCGCTCGGTAGACCGAGGTATCGCGTAATCTTCCCGCGCAATTAACGGGCACGAGCCGCGACAACAACAATGGACGTTCGTGCAGGTCTGGCCGAAGCCCGCAGGTAAAACGAAACGGGATATTTACGAGGCAACAAACTAAGCACACGACCAGGGTTTGGCTTCATGGCATACATGCTTTTCTCGCTGCAGTAACAGCAGCAGAATGCGAACGTGGCGAAGGGTTGAGGAGGGGGTAAGTGTGTGCGTAGCAGGCTTGGTAACGAGAACAGCCTTCGGGGAGCTGTTGCCACCCCCCGTGGCTGCCGGTGCGACTTTATTGCGGCAATAAGAGTTATCACCCGGTGATAACTGCCCCCATAACTCCTCTGCGCGATGAATACATCCTCTTTCCCCACTTCACGCCCCTTTTGTCTTTTCCTGGGTGCTGCGTCTCTAGCCTGCGGTATCTACCACCTTATCCACGACATCGTTGCAAACCCCCTTCTCGAATCTCTTTGTTCATATTTTTTTGGTCTTTTCGCATTTTCTATTCTTCTACGTTCTGTATCTTGGAGGAAACCTCGCTTCAAACACCAATTTCATACTATCGTACTATCATACAGCTGCGTGAATATAACCTCGTATTTTCAATTATCTGACCTTTTGGTAGGAAACTATTGTTAGAATTTCTTAAATTCGTACTGTCTAAAGAATGAGCTGTGTTAGAAATAATTTACGTAGTAACGTAAATATCGAGCTGGGTTACATAACAATTTTCAGGCGTTTAGTATAGTACAGGGAATGCCGGAGCTAGTTGATACATTTTACAGTTTAAATTTTTGGAATTTTAAATATTTTCGAGTTTTTTCCGTTTGTATATTGTGAATGATAGGGTGAAGAAAATACACAGAAAATAAATTAGACAATGTTTATTTGGTGAAATTCTTATGTATCAGTTGTATATCACCGTGGTTTGCATCTATTATAGAGTTATTTCAATTTCTGCATCTTTGAGAGTCATGCTAAATTTTTACAGAGTATAGGATGCATTTCTGCACTGTGTTCTAAATTATCGTTTAAAATTTGATGATATTTGAACGGGTTATTTTTACAACAGAATCTCTCTGTTTTTATTAATATATCTTAACAAAGAGGCTTCCTTTATTTTGTATAAACCTATTTTTAAATTTTAACATATTTGTATAGAGTTAAAAGAAGAGAATGCAAATAAAAATGGCTAGTATAAATCAGTACACTGTATCATTATATGTCAAGAAATGTTTTCATGAATTTTAGTAACAATAAAATGTACAATTCATATTTGGCAGGAAACAAGAATTGCATAATATGTTATTTTGTGTAGAGTATTAGTGACACAATACGTCAAGGAATTATCAAGCATAAATGTTGCCTAGTGTTTCGATGTGTGTAGAGGACGAATGTAAATCACCTTGTTAAATATTTAAGTTTGTTTTTATTTATTGAAAGTTATCAGAGTGTCGTAACAATTATCTTCATCCTTGACACTCATAGCAAGTCCTGGCTCTCGTTGTTGTTGCAACACGTATCTTGACTTATTTCCACTCAACTCACAGCTGACTATTCTCACATACTCGAACGACGGATAAACAAGCGGGAAATTTGCCCGAGAACCATTCCAGGTGATTCTTGTTGGCTTTGTTTTCGTCCAGGATAATCGAAGTACTTCGGATCCTGAGGTTTGTTCTGGCTTTAATTAACTTTTTCGGGAACTAGTAGTTTAATTGATGGTCTGTTTTGCTTTCTCTGTCGCGAAAGGGAAATCCGGTTGAAACGTAACGTTATTGAAACATCGTTAATTTAGCACCATAAAAGGTTATTTGTTGCCTGCATTACAAATTTTGTCTTGTTAAGTAATAATGGTAAGAAATAAATTTATTATTATTTATAAATCTTATTAATTTACTAAAATTTTGAAATTGAAATTTTATTGAAATTTTGTTTATGAGGACGAATTCCTGCAAGGCAAATATTTTCATTTTTATTATTTTTTTAAACCGAGTTTAAATTTGGAGTAAAATATTCTTATACATGACATTTTAAATCCTTAAAGCACTCAACCGCGTCAACTCAGGTTTGAAAAATTGAATTTTTTCCGTGCAGCCGAGTAAACTCCTGTGGGCTTGAACTTTTTGAAGTGGCATTTTTTTATGCAATTTTGTAACAAGGTTCGTTAATCTTACCTTATACATAATAAGAATTGCCGTATACATCATTACTATGGCTACATAATTTGTTGAGAAAATAAACTGTGTTTACAAATTCTTTCCTAAATTTATACCACATTTATTTTAATTACAAAAATTAATTTTAATTTCGTATTTTAATGCTAGTTTATATCGAAAATATTACTGTTTTTAATCAAAGTTATTTCTCAACATTAAACATTTGTATAAGTTGATAATTAATGATGTAATTAATTACATTGTTTTGTAATTTCAAAATAAGGTACTTTCGCAACGTACTTTTTAATAATTTTCCGTGAATTATACTCTAATTGTGTTATTTTTAACGAAGAGAAATTCGATTTAGAACAGTAAGGAACGTGTTCAAGGAGTGCTTTAATGGAAAATAACCAAGGGGATTAATGGTACAAGTTAAATCTTTTAGGAACATAAAACAGCGCTCACCTCGGTTTTAATTCGAGGGGAAGATTGTATAAAACGGAGAACGCTGTTTAATTTATAACTGTCAATAAATTTACGTCTGATGTTTGTAACAGTTGATTCGTGTGGAACGTAAATTTGTTTTCCACTTGTACCAATCGACCTGAAATGTAAATCTAACAGAAGATCAATGTAAATCACTATGTCCGTACCATACGATCGTTGGTGGAAAAAAATAAAACAACGGTAATGTTAAAAATAAAATATAGCGGAAATGTTCGAAATTGACAATGATAAATGTTTTCCATGTGAAAAATTTTCATTATATTTTACTGCACAGTTTTTGCCGAAAGTTGTTAATCCGTGATATTTGAAAATTCTTCCAATGATTAGTCCGGTATTTAGTGTAATTTAATATCTTTGTACGAATATATTTTCTCCTTGGAAAGAGATAAATTTGTTATGGAGGTTACATTTTGATTTAAATAAAAATTAATTTATTGTAGTTATAATATTACATAGAACAATTACATAACATATTTAAGTGTTTTATAAATACTACAATTTTATTATCGATATTTAAATATTTACAATTTAAGTAAATCGAATACTATTACTGTTATTTAAATTATCGTTTAAATTTAATTTTGTTCAAATTTTAGTATTTGACATCAGATAAAATTATTCTAATTAATAAAAAAATTCTGAAAAGAATCAAGACAAATAATCAAAGAATTTAAAAATATTTTTCTCAAAATTCATTAAAAACGTTCTCACAACATCAGTGTAAGGAAATTGAATTTCTTCTGAAAAAAATTGAAATTTACTTGAAATGAAAATTACTTCAATTAATTTTACATTTGCGCTGAAAATTTGTCAATTTGACGCAAAATCTCGAATTTTTGTAGCAAAATTTCTGAAACGGATGCACATTTGCTGAAACACGAAAATCTCAGCAGCGGATATAATTGCGAAAGGGCAAAGAATGTTCCGCGATACTGTTAAATGAAAGTTTATTCTAATTAACGGAGTTTCATTATGGGTGCATTTCAATGGGATAAGTAGTTATATCGATTTCAACCTCGCTATTGGTTTCCAATTTCGATTGTGAATACGCTATGCAACGACGTTGAAACTGGCATGTATTGAAACGATAAATTCAAAGTGCCGAGCAAGCAGTTAGATATGCGTGCGTAGGTGGTTCGTGCTTTAATTTGCTTCAGATAATACGGAAGACGTTTATGACGCCTATAATTTTTGTTCCTGTATTTGTACATCGAAATATCAATAATTACAATTTGAATTTCAATCTGCTTTTATTTTATTACAGCTATCAAATAACTATTGGTTTTAATATGTAGCCATTTCATATCATAAATAATTTGGAAAAAAATGGCTCTTAACTCCAAAAGAAAATGGTTCCTTTCCTTTCTTGCCTTCTTTTTCTAACGACAGACCTGGTGCAGGCAAAGTGAAAAACACAAAAATTCGACTACCTACTGGTATGTGCTACTAGCACGGCTTACTGCCATAGTGTAAACGGTCCCTAAAACTGACCCTTAATTCGTGCCTACCGTTCGAACCTCAATAATTGCAAATAACTTTCATCGGTATATTCAATTTTCATCGTCTCCCGGGACAAGAACCAGTGCAGAACGTAGTGAAAATCGGGAAGAACGATTACGCGATCGTTTTTGCTGAAACAACGACGATTTGAAAAACATCATCAGATTACGGTTTATCGAGTGTGGAACGTGTCGCGGGAATAATTATGCTGTTTGTACGACGGCCAGGAAAAAAGTAATCTCCGTGACTGTCGGGATCGCGTGTCCACGATGCGTGGTCTCAACTTGTCGTCGTTAATATCGATACAACTCGTCGGCACGTGACAGCACGTGCAATCCCACAGGCTCAGCCGTGCCCCTGAACTTATGAGCTCCGAGATATCTCCCGTCTCTCTGCTTTCCACCATGTCCTATCCAACTTCCGCTTGACACCTCATCACAATTTTCTAATTTTCTAAGTAGAACACACGCGAGCTTCCCACTGCTACGGATCGATGGCGCAAGGGACGCCAATGTAAGTGTCTTACGACGTAATTGGAACGATATTTTCCGATTTTACTCTTTCTTCACATTTTTATCTCCTGGTTTATGAGAAACTAGGATCACTCATTATTCTTATATAGTATTTCATATTTTGCTGTTCTAGTTTATCATTTTATTATTTGAATGGTTTTGGTTGACGTGTTGTGGAGTGTTGATGTTTGCGCAAGGTTTATTGGGTCCTGAGAGTATGTGATACGGTGGTTGTTAATAAGAGTCAAATCTGGAGACCGAATACTCTGACTATGATTTTTTGGGGATTTTTGGAACCTCTGGCGGAAAATTGATACACGACGGTCCTTGTTTATTTCATGGTGTGTTGGTCAGGTGAGACATGTGCAAAATGTATTATTAAGACAGTTCTCATTTTTTAACGAAATCAGAAGGTGGCAAAAAATTGTTCATGGAATTTTCACTGAAGTAATTTTTTGCAACTCGGTATATTATTTTATGAAAATAGCTAATTATAATATTAAGTATAGAACGAAAAGTCTCGTAACAATAAATTAATGAATATTTTGGTTATTGTTACAAGGGTGAATAAAGTGTAAAGTATAATTGTAACGCACGTAGAAAATTTGGAACAAGGGAATGACATTTGGTGAGATCAAAGGGTAGGTGCATTCCACACGAAACAAAGTGTGAAAATAACGACCGGTTAACACTAGAACAATCAAACCAGCCAAAGCGACGGATTATACAATTCTTATTTTAACCCAGCAACACACGTTTCAAAATCTGTCGTATACCCGCGTACGTGGAGCGAAATTTAATCCACTTGTTGGATCTCTTTTTTTACAAAGGCGAGAACTATTTCTACACATTTCGCGTAAAAAATGTAGCTGAAAAGTATTATAAAAAAGGGGATCTGTGATGGCGTTACAGAAAGCTATAAATTATTTTTTGGCCCCACATGTGAGTTTCCAGAATAAATTACAGAATCAACTACAGAAAAATTAAAGACACTTCCATCGAAATATTATTTCAATTTTTATGGAGATGAGAAATGAGAAGTAATTTAACAAATGTTTGTGCTCTGAAGGTTGTGATGTTCTTGTAAGTTTATTAAACATTCTAAAATAATACGATTTAGTGTTTTTTTTTAGAGTAAATGTTTAATATTGTACATTTTCCTTCAAATGTTTCGTTTGTTTCACTGAAAATAAACCCTTACAATGGTGTTATGGCTAGATCGGCTTTGGCCACGTAGACTGCAACATCGTCAAAATCAAGCTACATTGGGCAGCATCGGCTAAAAGATGGATGAGCGTGTGCTATTGGCACAGAATGTGAACTAACGATCCAGAGAGGTCAACGAAAATAAGAACACTATAGCTCTATACGTAATGTAGGAATGTAAAGACATTCGCATGTTACATCTGACCGTCATTCCTGAATAAGTCATAAGCTGTATATTCTTGGGGACCGACATTTCTGTGCAGTATACATAATTTTCTGATACTGTTACCTGTCATCTCTATTGAGCATAAATGTTCAGATCTTGAAGGTTTTTCTCTTAGTTAAACTAAGCAAATTAACAGTTAGTAATTATATGGACACACCTCACCGATTTTAATCTCCTTGGAATATTAGATTTGCTAAAAAGTTCTGTTCGATTTTTTAATTAAAAGAGAATCTTATTATTTTCTTTTGGGAAAGTTTCCTGTGTTTTTAAATTAAAAGAGAAGTTTATTATTTTTATTTGTTTTATTATAATTTATTTGTGATGCATTTATTAATATTTATAGAAAAATATACTTTCTAGTGTTACTAATGACCTGTTCCCAGTGTGATAGTAATTTATGTATCCATTTTTGGAATATATAATTGACAAAGTTGCAGAGTATGAGAAGGTCTGCAATATGACCAAATAAGACACACTCTATCCATAAACATTAGCAGTAAAACTAATGTTACTATTTATTTTTAAAACAAATTCTGTACGAAGTCACATCTGTCATTAAAAAAAAAACATATATTTATACAGAACTTTTATCGGAAAACATATTTTTCCACAAGATAAACTAGTAGAGTTAATTCCTGTAGATAATATACGCCTACACAAAGCAATGTAATGAAGATACAGAAGTTTGTAACAAAGATACAAAGGACGTAACACAGATACAAAAAAGCATGAAGATACAGAAAGGCATAAAAGAAATACACAGAGATGCTACAAAAATACGAAGGGATGTAACAAAGATGTGGATGGATGCAACAGAGATACAGCAGAGATGTTAAAAGATGTGACAAAAATATAGATGGCTGCAACAGAGATATAAAGAGACACACCAAAGGCGCAAAGAGACATAGCAGAGATGTATAGAGATATAACAAATATGTGGATGAGGCACAGAGAGATGTAACGAGATGTAACGTAAAAATGCACAAAGATGTAACAAACCTACAAAGAGATGTAACAAAGATACAGAATACAAGAAGTCACGAAGAGAATATTATCTGATAGAAAAATTGGGATGTTGACGTAGTCGAATACTGGTAGGTTATGCATTATATCGCGTTTCGATATTGCTCACGGTGCTCTCGATCTCGGTCGCGGTTATTCCCGACGCGAAACGCGGCGTTTATTGCAAAGCTGATCGTTCGATCAATTTCTCTGTGGCTCGTCATCGTGCATTAATGGTATTGCTGTGCCGCTTGATACTCGTCCCGGCAGCGGTTAGCTGGCACGTGCATTCGTACCGGAAAATGCACGAATGACAAGCGTTTCTGAATTACAATCTCACGTTCACCGAACTCTATGGCGGGGACGTGCACGTATATCGGGGGTACGTGAACATGCCCTGAATACCTGTGGCCCGGCTACACTGCCCATTTGTCTTATAGTTTCGGAGATATTTTAACCCCTTGTCCTGCTAACCTCATTTCTCGACGATCCCCTTGTTACACTCTATCTTCCTTTTTAGTATTTAGCGTTTAGGCGTGACCCAGATTCCGCACTGCTCCGTTTAAAATTAATTAATCTGCTGTACTCGAACGGTGACTCAGGCTCGCCATTCGATTTAATACCGCAGATTGAAATGGGTACTTTGTAACCCCTTGTACGATATATTTGTCAGATGCATTAGTCAGCGCTAACTATCCGTTGCTATAATGTTGAAACGGGGTATTTCTTTTCCGAGTGTCAGCCTGTTAATAGGCGATTCGTGATTGTGAATCCGGAATACGGCTCGAAGACTACTTCGGTAACCTTGTCATGCAGAGAAAATCGCTTGCTGGATTTAGTAAATAATGTTTGCCACTTGCAACACATGCAGCGAGTGCTTAATCCCTTGCCATGTGATTTATTCGTCGGATGCGTCAGTCAGCATTAGCTACACACTGCTGCAGTATTGAAACAAATAAAAAAAGTTAGAATGTTATGTCAGTTCTGTAATCAGCGACCCTTGACTATGTAAACTGTAAATGGATTTAAACTTCGGATTGAAGAGTATTACAAATTCGAGTAAGATTTATCGCATTTGATCTGCGAGTGCGTCACGAGTCATCGTTAAAGTATGGCAAGGGTTAACGCTTTACACTGAAAGCTGAGATTTGGTTTAATATAATAATTTGAAATAAGTAATTTTTATATAAATCTATAGTGTTATACGTGTGATGTATAAACATGAAATAAGCAATTGTTGCAATTAATGATGGAAAAATATTAATTTTCAGAGAACTCATATAATTTTTTAGTTAGGAAATTTTAGAATTGGAAATAGCAAAAATATTTTCAGAAAATGGTCAATATTCAAGTTTGTGGAATATGAAAGGAGAAAATGTGTAAAATTTTGTAAAAAATTATTTAAGAATGATAATAAATTAAATAGTAAATGATTGAATTTGATCAAGGTAGAAATCTTGATTTTGTGTCAAACGTAATTAGTTATTTTGATATGGCTATACGACTTTTAATTTGTTTATCAAAGTAAGACTATTCCTTTTTCTTCTTTGATAACAAAACTTCCTGTTGTGTTCGTATTTTTGTTAATTATCACTAATTGTTATTAAGGTAAAAATAAAAATTATGAAATATGTTTGGGAGCAATAATTTTACATGGTGCAAAAGATTAGAAAATGTGATGGAAGAGAAACATGTATGAATTATTCAACAATTCTTCGTATTTGTATTAGTATAATTAAACACATATATGTCATGAAAATCAATAATTTAATACATTTAATTAATTAATTAATTAAAGTCGATAAATGAATGAAAAGTGATAAATTAATTAATCAATTAATAGATGAACAAGAAGTAATAAGTTAATTAACCAGTTGTTGAATGCATGAAAAGCAACTGAAATGCATTCGTTCTTCGGCTTTATCATCTGTTATTTTTCGTTTACGTCACCCAATATTTTTTTGTACCATAATCACTGTGCTAATAATCTTTTTTTATGTTTGTTGCAGGTAAGAAGCAAACTATCACTAAACAAAGAAACAAACTATCATTCCAGTATGGGTAAGTAATATAACAAACATAACTCGCTAAAATAATACTTAATTATATTATAGCATAATATTTTTAAATATTCTACTTACAGTAAAGTGTTTCCGATTCTAAAAGTGACTCGAGTTTAGTCGATATTAAAGTCTGACTTCATATTGACTAAACTTTCACAGGGCATGTCGTTAATACAGATCAGTGAACACGAACGTTGTAACTACTAGAGGAATACTGGTATTTTTTTTTGCCTTGCCCTTTATCGCTGCTCTCCTTTCTTCATAATAATAGTACAACTTCTTTTATGGCGTATCAGTATGAAGCTTAAAATTTTATGAAAATTTCTGCATAAACCCTTCAATAAGACCCCGAATATAAAATACCTGGTCGTTAGTTACAGAATGCAGTGAATAATTTCGAAACAGAAAATGTTATACAAATTAGTGACATAATAATTTAAAATATCTATGCTACATCTACTTACATTAAATATAAATTTGATGAAAATGATTACATGATTCATTCAATAATATTTTTCATAGAAACTTTAGTAAAAAAATCTGTCTTATATTAGGTCATAACACATAGGTAAAAGATTTGAAAGCAAAATTTGATTTCATAAAAATACCACAAAATAGCACGTACATCAATTTGAAGTATAATGTTCCATCAAAATGGCTGTATAAACATTATATTAGCTCAAGTACGAAACAACATTCATATCAAGAGTCTGCAGCAATTTGATAACACTTTGTCATAAGTAGCAATATGACTCTTGATATTTCCAAACCTGTGATTTGATATGCAACAATTTAATAACTCTTGAATGTAGTAGTATACAATGCATGATCTCTGCATATTATGGCTATAATTATGAGAATATAAATGCATAATAGTAAATACAGAAAATGAATGATAATCATAAATGCCTGGAAGGTTTGGGAAGTTACGATGCGTTGTCCCGTGAAAAAAATATTTTTCTATAAATTTATGCTCGAAATGATATCCGTAAGACCCTACATGCATTTCCATTCGTGTTTCTACGTAATTGAATTCTGCCACCATCCTGGTTGTACGCGTTTGGAGCGGTTTTCTTAAATAAAGTTATTTGCTCGTTCATCTCGCATGATGCTTGGCTCGAGCGAGTTTCTTCTTCGTTTCCGCTTTCCTCCAACAGAATCTCTCGTAGCTACGTTTCCTTCGTGTTATTACGCTCGTTCCTGAATTCAAGACGATTTTTCGATATTCAGCAGGAAGGGTAATGATAACCTTCTTGCGAATATTCAAGCAGCCGCCACCCCTCCCGCCTATAAATAGCATCCAGTAGTTCCACTCGTTTTATGTATTTCGAATATTATATTCTGCCGCTTGTTCCTATTCAGAAGAGCGTCTGAAAATGATGGCAGATCGAATGCAACCTCCCTTCGAAAATTTCTACAGAATTCTTGCTGTAATTTGGTAATATGAAGTCAACTAGCGACGAGAAGAAATCATTCATTTTAATTTAAGAATGAATTTTAAATTTTCATTTAAACCTGTAAATTTAAGTTGGGAATAAATTTAAAAATTTACCTTGAAAGTGCACTTAAAAATAGAACTTGAAAGAAAACTTAAGAATTTAACTTGAAAATAAATTTTAAAAGTTTAACTTGAAAGCAAATTTAAAAATTTACCTTGTGAACGAAACTGTAACAAGAATAAAATATGACTATTCTTGTTCAACAAAACTACACTGTTGTATTCGTTGCTACAATCCTTTACGTTTTATTTGTAATTTCGTTTTTTTTTTTTTTTTTTTTTGGCCGCAATAGCTGCAACGATTTTTATAAGTACTTCATGCAGCTTTCGTGTAACCAGTGTTCACAATCAATACCTTTCATCCAGTCATCTGGTTTTATTCGTTCCATCGTAATGTACACCACACCCAACACACTCGTTTTCATTCTAACGCTTTCAACGTGGCACCTTTTCGTTTATATCCCGTTGATATATTGAAAAAATCACTGCATATGGTAATTCAACCATTGCTGTGAATAGAATTTTTGTTTAAAGTATTTTAAGCTTCTTTATTTTACTAGTGTCATTGTTTCACGGTTTTTATGGGTAAATTTGATTATTGGAAATATGCAAATTTGGGGATTTGGAGATTTAAGGATTTGTGGATGTGGAAATTTTGAGATTTTGGGATTTGGAGATTTGGAGATTTAGGGATTTGAGAATTTGGGGATTTCAGAATTGGGGCATTCAGAGTTTTGGAGATTTGGAGATTTACGGATTTGGAATTTGGAGATTTGGAGATTTGGCAATTTTAAAGATTTTGAATTTTGAAGATTTGGAGATTTAGGAATTTGAGAAATTGGAGATTTGAGAATTTGGTAATTTGGAGATCTGGAGATTTGGGAATTTGTAGATTTTTTAATTTTAAATTTGGAGATTTCATAATTTAGCAATATGGAAATTTAGAGATTTAAAAATTCATGGATTTGGACATTCGAAGATTTGGAAACGGGAGTTTGGAGAGTTGAACGTTTAGGAACTCATGCATGTCGGAATTTTTAACCTCGGAAATTTGAGAATTTAAAGATTTATGAATTCGTAGATTTGAGAATTTGGTACTTCAGCGATTTTGTAATTGTTTGCATATCGAAATTTATATATGGTAACATTATTTTCTAATACAAACTAAAAATATATTCCACAGCATGAACAAAATTGTTAAATTGCATACTTATATAACTACATTTATCACGTAATACATATTGATAGTACCTGAACGAAAATTTAAAAATTGTAAATTCATTTACTTGCAAGGAGTGTGTGAAACGTTCTTTTTAACTTCCTGCTGAAATTTTAACGAGACGGATAATGGAGTTTCCTTGAAGAGCGCGTTTACATAATTGCAAGACAAGGTTTGCCGTAAGAAGGGACAGGAGCCTTGTCGTTCCGTAATTTTTATAACTTCGAGGTCAGAACGGGAGACGACAAGTACCCTCGAAGAGTGTATACTCTACCTTACGCTGAAAATTATACTTAAATATTTGCGCTTCCACATTTTTCAGGCGAGCTGCTCCTTGCCGGAAAAGTCGAAGTCGCGTGAGGGTTGAAAACGAAATTCGTTTTGACGGGGAACGTTTGAAGCACGCAGCTAATACTATATAAATATAATAAAATAAAGTTACCGATCACTTTTGATCATAGTGAAATAATATTAATAATTTAATAAGCTGTGCAAGAATTTACAAGAATTTAGAAATATCGAAACTCCTTCATATTTTGTAATATTAATCTCAATATCAATATTTTATTTACTGTTAGTATTAATATACGTATACCATATATTGCATATTAAGATTAATATATTGCTTGATATTTAAGTATATGGGGGATGGTATATATTTTTATATTTACTGAATTGTGTAATAGCTTATATTCATATGAACAATTTATTTGTTAATACCTTCTCCATTTTATCTTTAAATTGATTCGAAGGTATCTGTAGAATTTTTTTATTTTTTTTATTTTGTTAATCACAAATTTCTTTACAACATTACGATTATATAAGTACATCGGACTTTAATATTTCTACCATTTTTACAAATCATCCTATCGGTGATAAAGCTTATAACACAATCCTGATGCTCTCGTGACTATTTATACCCAGCACGCGAAGGTATACAGAAACGATTCGAAACAAAACGACTCTACAAGTAATCCCGCAGAAGAAGCAAGAGGATTACTTGATCCAGGCTCGCAGTTTCCGGTCGAGTCTTTCCCGAAGAGAGCGAGCAAACAGTGTTAAAGAGTCGAAGCCACGTTCGCTGGAGAAAAACTCGACGAGAAAATCGGATAGGAGTGTCTGCGACAGAAAGGGGGTTGACGAATGCGCGAAGAAAAACGGGCAAACAAGGAATATCGTGAGGTATGCAGGCTACTAGGTGCTAGTGGCGATGATACAACAAAGGAACCTGAAGAAAAGTATCGCAAGGTGGCCGATCGAAGGTGGGGGACAGGTGGCGGGAAAAAAGGTAGCCGGAAAGACGCTGAAGGCGCTGAAAGTAGACGAAGAGGGTAGACAACGTTTAAATGCTTTTCGATACCAGAGCGAGACGGAGATTTCATCAAAGCGCAAATTCCTGCGAACTGGAGGGAGAGAGCCGGGAGGAAGGAGGTCCCGTTCCTCAGCCACCTGGCCGATGAGACAAGGAACATCGAAGCTGCGCTTCCCGAAGGAAGCTGCGTTCGTTGCGAAGAAAGAAAGAAAGAGAGCGAGCGAGAGAGACAAGACACGGAGAAGAACCGAGGACGAAGAAAGGAACAAAGGGGCAATGAGTAAGTGGAGAAAGCAAGATGGACGATTCGAAGGAGAAAGACACCCGCGGATGCGTCAGCGGGACGAATGCAGAAGGGGCGAGCGAGACAGAGAACGAAGTTGAAGAGGGACAACGAACGCGCGAAACAGAGAAGACGCGTTAAGGAGGGTGGTTGAATGGGGTAGCTTTGGACAAGGTAGCGAGGAGGGTCGGATAGAAGGAGACAGCGTAGAAGCTGAGGAAGAACGTGGACGGGTAGGATACACCTGGAGCAAGAGAGTCGTCGGTTGGCCGATGGCGATAGAGAGTCCTCGTGAAAGATAGCCGGCGAGAGAGAATGCGATAGAAATGGCGTGTGCCGGAAAGGGGAAGGCGGAAGAATCAGAGGACGAACGGGCAAAGGAGAAATAGAAACGGAGAAAGAGAGAAGCGGAGGGGGCCCGAAAGAAACGGCAAGAGTCATAGGGGTAGGTGCGACAGGGAGGGTGAATTTGGTTGAACAAAGAAGCGTGTAGGCGGGGGTTCGAGGGAGAGGCTGTGTCGCGGAGAACACAGCGGGGGAGAGAGACGGAACGAGTGCGGGGGTGTTCGAAGGGGTGGGAAAGGGAAAGAAGGAGCACGACACGGTTGCTAGAGAGAAAGGATAGAAGAGTGGGATATATAACGGGACAGGATGGTGGAAGGGGTGCAAGCAGGCGTGTTGGTGCTGGTACGGTTTTCAAGAGGAAAGAGAAGGAGAGGGGTGAGCAGCGAGTGGTTGGTGCATTATTGATCCCAGTGTGTGCGGACTGGGCAAAAAGAGGAGCCTCCGGCTCAGGTCGAGAAAGAGAGGGGCCGATACGTGTTCGCTGGAACGGAAGCGAGAAGGAACCACCGATCGCAGACAGATATTAGAAATGCGTTCGCCTCTTACCCGGCATGCATCGCGCACTGACGAACCTGGGGATGAGAAACGTCTATCGTAATGCGTCGAATTCACACCTGGATAGATAATCTATCCGGGAGGATTGCGTAAAAAGGGACCGGCTGGATCTTTTGTCTGCTCGGTTAAGCCACTTCGAATGACCACGTTGTGGTGGTATTTTGTCAGGAGGATCGTTGTTTCGGTTAACGGCAGTACCGTCGCGGTGGTTGTTTTTTGGGGAGAAGAGAAATTCAGGACGAGAGGCGTGCAGTTTTAATGCCGGACGCCTGCTGCCCTACTACGCTCCGGCTTGCCACCAAAATGAGAAGTTTCGATCGCGAGACTTGCTTAATACGAGAAGCGTTGTTGTTCGAAAGTTTCGTTGAAGTTAATGGTACTTGGCCATGCCGAGACGTGGAAAGAATTGGGCTGAAGGGTGTAGCAAAAGTTTAAGAGCTACGACGAAAGGTAACGAGCGTTGTTGAAGAGCTGGGAGAGGTGGCATGAAAGGGACATTTTTGTTTGGAACAAGATGGAAGCAGAAAACTACTCAACTTCCGATTAACAATAGATTTACGGACGTTTGATGATCAGTTATTTTCAGACAGAATATAAAGTTGAAAAATAAATAAACGAGGAACATAAACTGACTTATACGATTCTTAATCTCACATATATTGGTATTTTAAAAAAGTAACACAGTTGTGTTTACTTATATTATTATAGTTTATGGTTACAAAAGAATATAAAATGAAAATTAGCAATCAGTTGTTAGATACGAAAGGGACATTATTGCTTCGTACATCTTTTCATACATGTTTCATACGTTCATTATATGTTTATTTACATTTATTCTTGTTTTCTCAAACATCAGACTTTAACCCTCTACACTCGAATTTTTACTGTTGCAGATATTAACCTTAAAAATTTTTACTAAAAAAGTTTGCTGAATTCTTTTAAGATTTTCTCTATTATTAATTGCCAGTATTGTCTGTTCCACTGTTTTCACATCATACTCTAAATTTAGTTTAAAAATATTCATTTCAAATTGCTATATTAAACCGAATGGTGAATGTGAGTCACCTCTGGAGTGCATCTGGAGTAATTTTACATGGTTGATCATAACCGTAACAAGTTTCCGAGCTTTCCTTCCCGGCCAATAACCAATCGTGATCAATCATGAACATGAATTGCGAACGTATCGAAAATTTCGGTTATTCTTTCAGTTATTTATTAAATGTCAAACTTACTTGTTTCTATCTGGATTAGCAGTTCTTGACATATCTCGATAGGAGTAATCGTATCGTTATGAGTTCATGGAGTTGACAACTCATTCCTTTTCCCCGTTTTTGAAATTCATTGATTTGTACATTCATTTGGAAAGTTTGAAACGTACATTTTTTTCTAACGAACACTATGTTGTGGATACGCTAGCTGTTTTATTTTAACCCTCTCTGAAGTATACTTCTAAATCTGGTATTATGTACACGCAGCATATTTTTCATATAAACTGACTTAGATAATTTTTTGTCATCAAATTTTGCACTTTCAAATTATATTATTATTAACACTTACTGCTTTTATTATGAGTTACAATCAATGTTATAAGCAGGTATTTATACATTTGTGGCAATGCTGAAGTCATAACTTATACAGTGTGTCAGTGCTAAAACTATAAGCAAGTATTTATACAGTGTGCCAGTGCTATAGTTATAACTGAGTATTTATACGTTGTTCAGTGCTAAAACTATAAGCAAGTATTTATACGCTATGGCGGTGCGAAAGTTATAAGCAAATATTTATGTGTTGTGGCAGTGCTTATACTATAGGCAAGAATTTATACGCTGTGGCAGCGCTAAAGTCATAAGCAAGTATTTATATGGCAAACATGTTAAGACTACATTCTTTACCATAATATTATACAATACTGAAGGTACACCGAACTCACTATTCCTACTATTCAATCATTTGACAAAATTTTAATTACAAATTATTATTTTAGAAATACACTGTTTTGAATAAAGTTACACTCGAAAGCTTGAGTTTTGCAAATTTCTTAATGAAAGTTTCGGGTCTTCTAACAAATAATTTCCACCGCGACAGTTAACGTGTTAATCGCATTAGAAATGAATCGAGATTGTATCGGGGACAAATAAAATGCCTTTCATCCGAGCATGAGATTGCACTTTCATGCGCAGAATTAATATTATGACGTTTTACCGATTCTCCGTGCATGTTCGTGAGATAGGAATCCATAACCATGGAAATTTTCGTGCCGGAGGAAGTATCATGATTAATAAGAACAATTTCCCAGAAATTCCCCTGTGACTTACGAAATGCCAAGCGTCGTTGAACAAAAGTGCTGGCGCTCGAATAACTGGAAATTACGTGTGCCAATGAAAGTAATTCAGGCTATTAACGTCAGCGCGTTTTAAGCGTTTGTCAAAGAAACGGCGGGAATTCTACGGATTCCAGAAATGTCGGCGAGTCGTTCGGTTGGATATCAAGCCGACTATTTCTGAAGTATCCTCAGCGGAGCGTTGCATGAAATTCACGTTTGTTTCCTCACCCGCATTCTTCGACGCAGTCCGACAACAATTACGAAAGCCTAATTCACGCGCGAAAGGAACGTCGTCGATTGTATCAACGGTAAAAGGAGGGATCGCGTGTATGAAAGACAGAAAATTCAAAGGGGAACGATTCTTGAATGGGAAATATCGTACAACAGTATGTAATGGGTTACTGCGCGAGGGTACTGTATGTGAACGTGCAAAGTGACGAACACTTGCGGCCGTTGATGAGATTTCTTCGTAATAGAAAAGCAAAATTTGAATAATTTGAAAAGTTAAAATTTCCAAGTTCAATCATTTCAAAATTTGAAATTTTATATATTTAATTTCCTAAATATTATTATTAAAAAATTAGTAAAAAAAATTTATAAGTTTAACAACTTAAAGTTTCTATTTCTATTTGAAAATATCTAAATCTGTAAATATGCAAATTTAAATATTTATAAATTTAGGAACATGTTATCTCTTCAATGTCTTATCATTGTCCAAATTAGTCGTACTATTACCTGGCAACTCTTTGATGAGCACACTGTCATAGAAGATACTTTCAATTCATTCAATCTCTTTCTTCATTTTGTTTTTTGTTTTTTTGACCGTTCGTTTACGACCGCTGGGATTCAACGAATGTTGTGTAATCGAATGCAATCGTAATAACGTTCTGTTTGGAACGTTATCAAAAGTGCGCCGTTGCATGAATAAAATGCGTTTAATATTGAACGGCCGAACGGGAATCCGCAACTCCCTTGATATCATTGGACGATATGAAAACCATCGCGAATTCGATGAAACGGTAACATTTTTCCAAATATCGTGATTCTTGTATGAAGCTTTTTTTTAAAGGGATTGAAAAGGAACTTTTATAGAAATGTTTAAAACATCGTTCGATTGAAAAAGTTCAACACTCGTCAAGTATTGATTTATTTTACATATTTTTTTGAGAGAGATACCGTAATTATATCTAGAAATTATGCAAGCAATTTTAATTACGAGGATTTTAATAATGTAACTGCAATTACGAATATTTTCTACTTGTATATTAAAATATGATCCATAACAAAGGATATGAACAGGAAATGAATAAACAGAAAAAATATTTTTTAAACACTAACAATAGAATTATTCATGATATGTATACTTGTTTTTAAAAAAATAGCATGAAAACATAGCTTAGTATTGAAGCATCAACTGACGTGTGCATCCATTTATTATCTGAACAGCATATGACAGATATTTCGACAGAAGTACTGCAACAAAATTTTGTAATGTCAAATGTGACACTTTAAATCAGTCATTTTGACTAGTTGACTGTGGTTAATCCAAAGTGCAGACAAATCTGTGTAATAAAATTTAATTATAAATTCAATATCCTGAACTATTTGTCAGATATCTATACACTATATATTTTATATTGGTTGTTGTTAATAGGATAAAATAATATTGTCAAATAATTACTGTTAATATCATTCTTTCATCGTTTCTATGTTTATACACTTATGGAACTTTTATATATTTGTAAAAGGAATTTTTATAACCTTGTATTAAAAAATAACAAATAGGCTTTCAGCACAACATGACATACATTAACTTGTTTTGAATAAAAATAGATACAGATCGAACTTTGGCAGAGTCCCCACGATAAGGTTTAAAGCAAACATTGAACTTTTCTCAAATAATTACCTATCGTTTCTTTTTGTTTGAGTGTTTAAACATTCATCCTGTTGAATATTCGTGACTACCGTTGTGTTATCTAACAGGATCGATTGTACGTAAAACAAATGGTATATGTCAATATTTTTCACGAAGTTCAGAACTTTTCTACAGAGCCTATTTCTCGTAAAATAGTCATTGAATTCAGTATGTTATGTTCTGTCCGTTTCATACTTTTATTTTAGGCAAACTACCAAAATGTGTTCGATAGTGTTTTGTGTGTCACACGTGTCTGACATTTGGTTCGCTTTGATAAAATACGAATGTATTCAACTTGTGTGTCCCATTCTTAATTGTGTTATTGTCACTTGATCTTTTCTGATTAGTAGCAATGCCGGATTGGTATCATTTATATTATTATGAACTTTATGTAGCTTCGTCTTCCATCTCTCCATTGTTCATTCCACGTTTTCATTAACGTTTTGATATAATACTTTTGGAGGACTTGGTGGTATGCATGTTCGTAATTCATTATAGTTGTGCTAGAACTAGCTAGTTTTGCTATTGTAGCTACTGTTGCTATTGTTGCTACTTTTCTATTGCCTTCGATATCAGTACGAGAGGGAATCCATGAATACAGAACTTTTTTGTCCCGCTTGTGAGTTTCAGTCAATTCAACGATATTTTGCATTATTGTGTTATTTGTTTCCGAATTTCGTAGAGGAAGTAAGACGCGTTTATAGTCAGATGAAATAATGAATTTATTGTGTTGTTTTTTCTATGTACTTCTGAGCTTCTAAGATAACAAATACTTCGATAAGTCTCTTTAAATGTATTTTTCTTTAAAAGGAAGACGAATATCTTCGTCCATTAAAACGTTATTCTTTCTTTCTCGTATTAGCAATGTTATTCTTCCTTTTCGATGCGGGTACGTTTACAAGTGAAATTATTATCTGATCGTTTGTATCACCTTGTAGATGTTTTTTTGCAGTTGTAGCTTTATCTACCTTCATTTGTTAGGTAATAACTCTATAATTTATATACTGCTACAATGTCCATTTCTACATTTTGAAAATTTGTGTACGACTACGTTCTACATTATTTATTTGAAAATTTCGTAGAGCTTTTTCAGATAGAACAAAATATCATTTCGTTTTCGCCTGAACACTTTACGACTTTTCAACCGATTTTTTCCTTCCATTCGAATTCCTTTCTGGATCGATACGATATCAATTTTAATCTGGCAGAGAAAAGAGGAAACCTGGGTATTCGGAGGAAGGCAGTCGAAAATCAAACACCAGGTTCGAGGATCAATTCATTCGCGTTTGAAGTATTCATTGCGCCACGGCCTCTTCGCAAGCGTTCAGAATCAATAGACGGAAGGATACGCCGGCTCCGTTTCGCGCAACAATATCCATAAATTTCGAGGCCGTGGAACAAACACCGGCACGACAATCCGAAATCGAGAAGTTTCCACACGTAGGGAGAAGTATCAAGCACGTTGGGTCGCCTCCGCCTCTGAAAAATCGACCTCTCGATTCAGCCGTTCCATTTGCCCGTTCGATAGTCGTCGCGCTTACGTCTTTCGTCCGTCCAATGGCCAGATCATCGATTTCTCTTCTTCCTCCTGTAATCCGTTTCCGTCCCGTCGACCTTCAATCAAGTCGCGATAAGCTGCGTACAAATGTACTTTTTAACGTGGCTGCTATATTGGGTAAAAAATGACCGAGGCTTGAGCCGAATAAAGACGGAGATTGCTGTTTCGTTGATGCATTGCTTCCAGTCTGCTTCAATCTATACGTGGAACTTTGAGAGCTGTAGAGAAGCTTTTTTTTTTTGCTTCGATGGAGTTATATTCGGTGTCACGGGGTTTCTTTAGCCGAAATTTTTGCTTCAGGAAAATTCCAGTTTCGGATTTTTCAAGTTGGAGTTTTTGACATTTATGGAATTTTGGGACTTTGGAGCTCTAGAATTTGAAGATTTTGGAATTTTCGAAATCTTGAGTTTTAGAATCTTGGTACTTTCAAAATCTAGGACTTAGACATTTTTAAACTCTTAGAATTTTGAACTTTGGTACTTTTGGAGCTCTAGAATTTAAGGATTTTGGGATTTTTGAAATATCGAGTTTTAGGATCTTGGTACTTCGGAGATCTAGGATTTAAAGGTTTCGAAATTTTCAAATTTCGAGCTTTACAATTTTAGGACTTTGGAGTTTTAAGATTTTAAGATCTTGGCAATTTGGGATTTTCAGATTGTGAACTTTAAGACTTAGGGATTAGACGTTATATGTATACGAACATTTTTTATTTGGACGAGATAGGCTTTGAATGGTTAAAGATCACTATACAAAAGAGGATATAACTTTCTACTACTTTCCTTCAATTTTGGGAGATTCAAAACTTAACAATTTTTAAATTTTGCTAACTTTCCTGTGATCATGTTTCGTACATAAATGCTGTTACGATATACCAAAGTCATGAATACGTTTTCTTTAGTACTATATCTCTGCTGTGATTTTCACATACAGCAGGTCACCCTGTATATACACAAGTACAACTTCATTTAAAACTTAAATGAAAACTAAATTCGAGAGGAGGTCCTCCGTCCAAGGTACACCTTAAGTATCCTGATCGTATCTAGGAGCACTATAAACTTCACATACTTTGAGAGGGTTGCTGTTACGTTAATATGAAAAGTATTTTCTGTAGAACGTTTTACGATGTAACTGAAGAATTAACCTTTTCATAGTTGAAGTTTATAATGATGCATAAAATTAGAACGGTGCTTGTATAAATTTACATCTTCACAAAACAGTGATATATTACATGAATAATACACAATAAGTAATCTATTTTTTTTTAATTTTTACTTGTGTTATCTACTTGCATATAATTTATGTGACTCTTATATTGCGAAATACATATACTTTTTTATATTGAGTCTGTACAAAATACACAAAATACAACGAAATTCACGAGCTAAACCAGAATGAAGAAATTCATTTTTAATTAACTCTTCGTTACTATTGCAAATATTTCAAATGAAATAACATATGCAACTCTTGTATTTTATAAAGCGTTAACGAATTCTTTCAGTAAATTTATAACGGAAAATCAAATATTTTAAAGTAAACTTTGTAGCTGAAAAACGAATCTTTTAAAACAAATTTCGTAACAGAAAATCAAATCCGTTAGAACAAATTTTATAACAGGAAATCAAATCTGTTAAAGCAAATTTGATACCAGAAAATCAAATCTGTTACAGCAAATTCTATAATAGAAAATCAAATCCGTTAAAACAAATTTTATAATAGAAAATCAAATCTGTTAAAGCAAATTTTATAACAGAAGATCAGATCCTTTAAAAGAAATTTCATAATAAGAAATCAAATATTTTATAGAAAATTTTATAACAAAGAATCAAATCCTTTCGAAAGAAATTTTATATTTTGTATTTATTAAAAATATTTCATTATTTTTACTACCTTCTCAAAATGTTGAACAAATGGTAACAGAGAATGCTTGTCTATTTTATTACCATAATTTCTAAATCACGACCGTTCAGAAATGAATTTTTCAAGATGTTAAAATCATACAGCGAAGAATTAAGTATCTTTTTCCTATGCATACAAATTTCGTGGACGTTTAAGAACAATAAATCGGACTCGTATAGTAACGAAGCAACGGCCAATGGCTTTTCAAATTAACTTCATTAGACAATTATCAGCAGAACAAGTGGCAGTTTATAATTGACTGGCAGTATCGTAAAAGTTGAACTTGGTGCCACGTCCCTCGTTCGTGCAGGATTTTATAGGTCCTTTGAAACGAGTGTCCTGCAGTCGTCTCTGGACTATTAATGGCCCCGTAAGCCTCGACTTCCGCTACTTTATGGGTCGGTTAGTGGCTGATGCTGAGAGCATACGTAAATTATGCCCAGCCGATTGTGCCCTCGGTAATGGCCGATCCATTGTTATTTCAGAGATAACGGAACTGCTGGTGTTGCTTGTAATTAGAGAAGGTTGAATTGTACTCTTTTTGTAATAGCTGTTAGTCGCAGTCTATAAAAGGAATATTAGGATCAAGGGAATGCGCTGTGAAATGGTGTAATCTTCGAGAAATTGCATTAACACTTTGACTACGAAAAATAGAGTATTACTACGTTTCCGATGTGCAGTTACTTTTAGATTAAAAATTAAGTACAACGATAAATATAGGGTGGGGCAATAACTGTTAGCACCTTAAATATCTTCTGATCTATAAGGTCCAGAGAAAAATTAGTGTACCCAAATTTTACGGTACGAAGGGGTCTATTATATAGCGATAATAATTTTTGTCGGTATGTCTTTTTACTTACATTCTGATTGAGTATTTCAAGACGAATAATTGCACTTGGACAAAAATTATAATCTCTATATAATAGACCTCTTTGTACCGTACAATTTTGGTTACACGAATTTTTCTCTGGACCTTATAGATTCGAAGATATTTAAGGTGCTAATAGTTATTACCCCACCCTGTATATAAGGAATGAAACATAAAGTAATTTATACGATTATTCTTCATTTCGACGGAGATTAATACACGTTCGGACAAAAGCATCGTAATAATTTTTATAATTTATGAAGGGATCTGCTCTTTTACTACTGCGAGTCGTCCAGTTTTCGCCATTAGTATGCTGATGTATGGTTTTTCTTTTCATTGTCCATTGTGTTATCGCATTCGATTTGTTAATTACGAATATATATTGTTTCATTATGTACGCTGAACTTCAATTAAATCACTAAGAAATTGTCTGCGAGTTCCTTTTTCAATTTAAAATAAGAAACCTAACATGTGTCATTTTTATGGGTTTCGTAAACCTAGTAATGTCCTCACTTGTCTATCAATATACGAAGGTGTATATATATGTATGAATCTAAATTTTTCTTATTATGACACTTTTACTGTTTTATTAAACTGATTTAAAATTGAATTTATCGTTTCACGTAACATAGCAACTGTAAATTGCTGAATATCGTGTTTCACTATTTTGCAATCGGGAAAATCTCAATGAATATAATCATATGTGACGTGAGAATATCGCGACGTATATATTAATAGTTTCGAAAGTATTCTGCAGTCAAAGGGTTAACCCCATGCCCTATAATATCGTGTCATACACGTAACACACGCTATAGTTCGACTGTGAATCTAGTATTTTCACTGCACTTGAATTTGACGATCAATTTTAATTAAAATTTGTGCAATTATGGATCGCTAAATGCAGAATGTTCCTAATACATTAACCATTTTATTTGTCTTAATATTCGCAATTTTAACATTCACACTCGTGACGCACGACATACTTCGACTGTGGCAAACTCGTATGTTCACGAGTTTGAATTTTAGATTCAATTTTAATCATAACTTTCACAATCAAGGATCGCTAAATTCAAAATGTGCCTAACATTATAATTTTCGTTATTTATTTTAACATTATAACTAGCTGTGACTTACGCTGAAAATGACTGTCTAGAAAATTATAGGTTAGGAAGGTTAATAAAGTAATACAGTGTATTAGATCTTGATCTTTGTTAACACTTTGATTTACTTTTATTTTCAGTTTCAGTTACTGATAATTTTGTGAATAATTCGGCATCTTATCTGCAGAGTTGAGTATTATTCAGATTACTTTTGAATACCAATGTTAAATAACACGAAATTATTCGCACATAATGAATAATGTTTTATTCAAGTAATCTTCGACTCCGAATTTATCCGATGAATAATACATTACTCGGGAATAATAAATAATTTCATTTTACTTGCAAATTTTATTCGCGAATTTTTCAGATAAAAAATGGTTTGTTATTCGCGAATAATGTATTATTCATTGAACTAATCTTCGTTCGAAAATTATTTAATTAAAAACCGACTCATTATTCGCAGCTAATATGTTATTTATCTAACTATTTCAATAAAAAATAATTTGGTATTTCCAATTACTTAATTAATTTGTTCGCAAATTATTCGGTAAAGAAGGATTTGCTATTCGCCGAAAACATATTATTCATGGAATAAACTGCTATTTCAAAATTATTCAAATAAAAATCAACTTGTTATTCACGAATCATCAATTAAGTAATTTTTTATTCGAAAATTATTCAAATAAAAAATCAATTTATTATTTGTTATTAGTAGATATGTTTTTGTTGTTGTTAATGCCACGCAATAAAATAAAATCCGTTAAAATTTTATGAAAAGAAATAGTTTAGAAATACATTAATGATACAATCCCGTAATAAATAAAAATTAAGTAAATTTCAAATAAATTTTCATTTCTTAGTTTTATATATCTTACACCGTCAGTCACGAGTGACTGACGCAGCCTGAACAAAAAGTTCAGTGTCAGACATCGGTGACTGACGTAGCAGCTAACGTGTTAAATATATTTTTTATCCACAACAATACATATTTTGGTGAAGTTATTCCAAGAAGTAATTTTTACATAAAAAAGGCTTAAAATTCTAAAAGTCGCTGAATTTTAAGATCACATATCCATAGTAACTGCGTTATTATTTTAATCTATAATATCGATCTCGAGAAAATGCCTGTGCTTTCGTATCTTCCAACCCTTCATCATTTTAAAGAACATAAATTAAAGGCTTATCGCTAATACTGTGTATTCTGGATAAATTTTCACAAAACTGTATTTTATCAATTTTATTTTGTTTCGTGCTAAAGTATCGAATTTTGAAAGCACCTGATGTTATAATGCGACTGCTGTAATTGGTAACGTAATGCCGACTGTAAAAAGTTTATGAGCTCGTTAAAGCGTATTTTACAAGCGACATAGCTGTGAAATTCAATTAATAGCTAAATAGCTGAAGAACTCTGATTACAGGGCAGTTTATTGTCAGTACTCTGTCAAAAGAATCGTTAAATATTTCTCTCTGCAGTTTTTATTAAAACAGTGTTTATAGCTTGTAGAATAATTAAATTAAATATGTAGAATATAAAAAATAATTGTAAAATTCTTTTTGAAAGGTTGTGTCATCTTTCATTTAGTTAGTTAAAGTATTTTTGAAAAATCATTTTTTGTGCATAAAATTGCAGTAGAATTATTTGTGTCAGTGCATCTAAGATTTGACTCGTTCGCATCGTAAATGATATGTTCTACCTCTGGTTTTAATAATAGGTTACGAATTAAAGAATTTCTAAATTTTTGGACTTTGCACTTTGGGAATTTAGAAATTTAGACATTTGAGATCTTGAAAATTTAGAAATGTGGGATTTTGGAAATTTAGAAATGTAGAACTGTAGAATTTAGAAATTTAGAAGTTTGGAAATTTAGAAATTTAGAAATTTAGAAATTTAGAAATTTAGAAATTTAGAAATTTAGAAATTTAGAAATTTGAAAATTTAGAAATTTAGAAATTTGAAACTTAAGAAAATTACTACCCATCAGTTTTTTAAATAATAATATTAGTCAGTATCAAATATGAAATAACAGAACATAGCATTAATCCAATAATTGTGTGATAATATTATTTATAGTTTCTCCAGGAATTTTTAATAACGAATAGCCACCTAAATATTATTTTTGTGTCGCACTTAGTAAAATTATGTTTTTGAAGAAAAATTCACAAAACTGTATCGTATTTTACAAATTACGATTATTATTCGTGGAACGGAATGTAAAAGTTTCCACCAGTATCGATAAAATAAATTTCAGCTATTTATTTTAAATATTGTTACACAATTCGTAATTTCAAATAAAAGCAGAAAATTTATCTTTACACGAATACGTGTGCACTCTAATTGTATTTTAAATGCAGTTTAATTCACTCTGTTTTATTATCAGAACGATCTAAAATAAAATCATATCTGTGTCAGGTGTATATTGAATAGAACAATCAAATTCAGTTAAATTAAATGTAATATTGATTTCTACATTCGACACTTGTTTAATACTATCAACTAACCAAAATGTCAAATTCTTCTCATTTGTCGAATCACAATTTCATCATTCAAAATAATGGAAAAGTTAGCTTAAACTATTCTGATTCACGCGGATTTACTAATTTTATTTACAAATAATTTCAATGTAGTACAGTTATATTTTAACGTGATACAGTATGCAAAATTTAATTAGTATTTATAGTTCTACTACTGTTGATAATATTGAAATCTTATCATTATTCTAATTTGATAAGATAACTCGTCACATAGATAATATCATTAATATATTCTTAAAATGAACGAAAGTGACTAAAGTAAGATATAATTCACAGTTTTATGATTTCAATCTCTGTTCTATCTTAAAATGAAATTAGACTAAATTTGAAAAATTATATTGCAAACAATACAGTCATATTTCAAGTCAGATTAGAGTAATTTAAATTTGAAGTTTAAAAAGAACAAAAAAATTTGAAAAACAATAGTATATCGATATATAATGAGATACTAATATAGTATTTCAAATAACAATTCAAATCAGCAATGTTTCATTCTCATCTTCATAAATCTCCCTCTCTAATTTTCTCGAAAATGAATCCGAATGTTCAAAATGCTATTTTATATTTTTCCCTAGTTTCTCCATATAGAATCATTGTACTATCAATATAGACCGCGAGTCCCATAATTTGTACATTTTTAAAGATTTATGTCTGTCATGCTTGTACGGTTTTACCCATTTACGCGACAATTTGTACAGCATGAATTATAATACGTAATTACATATCATGGAGTTTAAAACCTAGAAAATATATTCATAAAATATGTATGTTATATACTCATTTCCGTGATCAATAGTAAAAGGTTAAACGTGACACAATATACTGTTCTCTACCCAGCGAGGTGAGTAAAACAATTGTGCGTGGGTTAGTAATTGCGTGTGAGAGAGGGGCGTTTCTAACGGGTATTTATCAAGCGTACATTTATGGATCCAGTATTCCTCAACGTAATCGTACAATTCAATTTTTAAGATAGTTCACAGCCGTGTTATACACGGAGCTATCATTGTATCTGTTCAGTACCGTAGACATTGAAATTTCCTCGGGCAGAAAGAAAACCGGATAAAAGCCAGAAAATTGTATCGGTTGTTTCGCGTTTCCGAGTTGCCCGTTGTTTCTGTCAATTTGCCGAACGATTTCGCGCGTAAAAAGAGCAGAAGAGCGTTGCACGGCGTTACCGCAAGCGTCGCAGCGCCGCGTGTCCAAAAGCGGAACGATGCACCGTTACGCTTCTTCCTCTTAGGTCGGTTGCGTCGCGACGCCGAGCGTCGGTTGGCATTGCGTTCACAGCCCCGAGCTAACAAAAAGCGGAACGGAGAAAGAGAAGGAGGACGCTTTGCGAGCCGAGCGACGAGAAACGACGAAGAATTAAAAAAACAAAAGAGAAAAACGGGAAACGTAGAGGAGATGAAAGTGGCGATGGCGGTGGGATAAAGAGAGAAAGAGAAGTAACCGTGGGACGGTATGAACGACGAAAAAGGAGAAATAAAAAGATCCTCGACCCATTCATTAGGCCTCTTCGCATCTCTTGACAACAAGGACCCGTCGTTGGGCTTTTACACGCCGCGTATATGCGCAGCTTCGTTTTCAAACCGGCCACGCAACGCCACGGAAAACGTTCAGACGCCGCCGTAGGGAGGCGAACGGGAAAACATGCTGGAAAATGTGGGACAAAGAAGGGAAAAAAAGAGAGGCGTCGCGTGCAATGAGCTTCACGGTGCACGCACACGACCGATTCCGTAGCGAAAATCTGGGTCGAAGATGCAAGAATGCGGGAAACGTTTGTTATCGGTTTTTTTCTCCCTGGGAAAAATGGGTCGAGACGCGAGATTCCTACGAAGCCGAGATGCTAACGCGACAAGGCTTTGTTGATTGTGAAACGTGGTGTGATCTTACCGTACTGTGTTCGCATTCAACCACATGCGTCAACGGTGAAAACGAATCATATACTGTCGACAAACCTGTTCTTGGCGCGTAGGAGACTGATCCAGGGAGGGTTACGACCCCAATTGATTAAAATAGAAAAATGGATACATAGACTCACATGTATTTTTTATGGTAGGAACTATTGACTCAATTATTCACACAGCAATTGAGGTAAAGAACGATAGTCGGCAAACGTTTTGAGTTGTCACCTCAAACGTCAGAACGTCACATTGGGATTGTTCAAGGTGGAGTAGACGGTGCGTCCTTTAACCCCTTGCTGTTCTTTAATGAGTCTCATTCGTGACGCACTCATAGCTCTAATGTAAAAAACTTTACTCAAATTTTTAATACTCTTCAATGTGAAATTTAACAACTGTAATTTGTATAGTCAAGGATCGCTGAATATAAAATACTCACATTTTAATTTTCTTTGTTGGTTTTAATATTATAGCTGTGAATAGTTAGTTTTTACTGACGCATTTAGTTACTGACGCAGTTAGTTTTGTTTTGGCAAATAAATTGTACAGCAAGAGGTTAACCCTGGGTCAGCTTCCTACACGCCAACAGAGTTGACAATAGCTTCCTACATGCTTACAGGGATGTCGAGCGTATGTATATGCGATATGTCCCACGCATGTGAGCCTGCTATACTAACTA
The DNA here is from genome assembly GCA_945859555.1 of Megachile ligniseca. Lineage (NCBI taxonomy): Eukaryota > Metazoa > Arthropoda > Insecta > Hymenoptera > Megachilidae > Megachile > Megachile ligniseca. The sequence continues at coordinate 3,804,251 of OX243777.1, forward strand.
TAAAATAGGTGAAAATGGAGCAAAATGGGAAAGAAGAAATTCAATGGTATACGATGGCTTATCTTCCTACAATCTGGATTTTTACAGATGCAACGATGCGTGTAGCAACGAGAGTACACCTTTGTTTCACCGATTTGAACGAAGTTTTGAATACTGTCATAATATTCGAATATTCTCGTTGTTATATTTAATATTTTTTAGATATATTTTCTTCATGCCTCGGTTACATTAAATACAGTTTAATTGAAAACTAAACATTATTAGCTTTGTGTTACATTAAATATAATTTAATTGAAAATCAACCCTGAATAATATTGTGGTGTGAGGTAACGTATTTGAATTTCACAATGCGACTCAGTATTCCCAACTGTATCATTCTTTTCCATAAGTTTGTCTTATTTTAACAGGTTGTAATCTACTTGTTACAAAGGTAAATACACTCATTTTTCAATCATTTATTTACTATATACTTTAGTCATAGAAAATGTAAAAGCTTGAAAAGTATAGGCAATCAAAAATGGAGTTACCTTTCATTACAATTTTATTGAACTACATCAAAATGTTTGACAATGTATTTCATAAACACGTGATATTTCATGATGTTTAATTGATTTCAAAGCTAATATGTGGATGAAGCACACATGATTAATACGCGATTAACACAGTTTAAATATATACAATTAATTATGAAACAAAATATCTCTTCAATCTATAAAAGCTCCGAAGTGCATATAAATCGGGTTTCGTATCATGAAAACTTCTCATACAGTGCGTTACGTACTTACATATTTATATATATGCATATGTAAATATGTCAAACTCTGTTTTTATTAATCTTTTAACTAAAAATTATGACCAATAGTCTCTAAACTTGTAGAGTGTAAACAAATTACATAAAAGAATTAATTAACATTAAAATATTCAGTTGATTTGCATAAGAAGTATTTTATTGATACCACTAATGTAATGAAATTTTATGGAGATCGATTGACGCCGATATGAAGAAAATATACAAGGTTAGTATATTCACGAAACACCCGAAAATCATGTTTTCAGTAACCCAACTCAATATTTACATTAACACAATTTTCTTTTATATAACTTATTCTTTACGAATTACGAATTCGTATTTAATGGGTACTGACAGTAATTTTCCACAAGAAGCACAGATCGTTGAAAATATAAGGAGTTGATATTATTACCTAATTAAATGTTATGCAATAACTCTATTACATATTTTTAGCCACCTACACGAAGTCTATTTACCCAGTAAGTTATTTGTCGCAGGAACTTTTAGGAAACGAGCAGCAAATAAAAAGACAACACTAGATTAAAACGTAATTAACAGCAGCCTAGAAAAAGAGAATAAAATACTAGGTCTAGAGTTTAATCGCGTAAGTTCGTTACGGAGGAGCCTTTTCTCGCCAGGAAAACAACGCTTTCGATTCAGCGCGTGTGCTTCATTCAGTTCGCATCTCTCCGCTCTTAAACTGTCCTTAAACAGCCCGGGCGAGCTTTTAATTTAAAAGTAACGCCCGGAGCTATGCTCGCCAAGACGCGCACGCGAATTCGTAATTCCTCAGGGCATCAGGGTAGCGTTGCCTTACCTACTAGCCAAGTAATCCTAATTTGCCCTGGTGTAAAGTCGCGATGTTTCTCACGCGAAACGTTGAACATCGCCTCGTTATTTCATTAGCCAAATGAAAATAGTAACTTGTCGGTCCAGGCCAAGGGTCAGCCGACGAAAAGTATATATCTCACGGTGGTACAAGGGCCGAACGACTCGTGGCCCGTCCGTGGACCCGCAAAAGAGCCATAAAAGTAAATACACTTGGCCCGAAGCTGGACAGGAAAACAGACGAAGTAGGGTGAAAGTTACGAGTAGCTGAGAAACAAGGGTTGCCAGGGTTGGGCAAAGGTACGGGGAGACCATGATGGGTGCGATGATGTTGCTAATGGAATACTGCATTGTTGGATAAAATTATAAGTTTAGTTTAGTTTTGAAATAAGTATTTGGAAGAACGTGGAAATGGATCGGTAGTAAGATTAAATATATTATTTATAGAGATTATGAATACAGGACATAATGAAAGAATATAGAAACAAAATGACTGAACGTAGAAAGATTCGAATGACATAGAAGTATTGGAAAAATAATATTGATTGGATAGTGACGTCTTTGTATATTGAATGTGAATTGTTGATCGAATTGTATTTTCAATTTTTTGGTATAGGTTTGTATTTTGATGAACAGTTTTGTAATATTTGTAAGGTTTCCTGAATTTGAACATTTCAGATGTAACTTTTGAAACATTGAGAACATTTGAAGCTTGGAGATTTTTGAGGTATGGAAATTTAGAAGTGTAAAGACTTAGAAATGTAGAGGTTTGAGAATTTTGAAATTTTAAAGCTTGGAAATATGGGTATCTTGGATTTAGAAATGTAGGAATTTATGAATTAGGAATTTGGGGTTTGAGAATCTGAACATTTTTAGAATTTAAGAATATGAGAAATTGAGAAATTGTAAATTTGAGAGTTTGAGAATTTTTAAATTTGGTAGTTTGAAAATTTAAGTACTTAAAAATTTTAAAACATGGAAATTGAGACAATACGGTTATCAAGCTAACTCAAATCTCCAATTGAGATTTGTTTCCAATTGTGAAAACTCCTATTTTTCAATTAATTATTCGCATTGGATTAATGTATCAAATAATAAACTAACTACTATAATAACTAATATCTAACTAAATAATTTTTTATAAATTAACTCTACACATCTGCTTACTCTACAAATCGCACTTTTTATAAAAATACTAATAATTAATTATTTATATAAAGATAACAAGATTTTTTCTCATAACATTAGTTTTGTTACAACTTTTCCATGATACTGTAAAAAGAAAATGCAATAAGTTAGCTAAAAGTGAAGTGAGGTTACAATTTCGATCAGCATTGTATTTCATTTAAAAGCATTTGTCGCGAAAGTTGCAGCGGGGCTTGAATAATTAACCGGTAATGATCAATGCAGGCGAGAATGTTTGGTACGTTGTCGAGTAGCAAATGCATCGATGTCGAATAAATTGATTCTTGATCGGTATTTGAAGGGATTGCAATGCAGGAAATCTTTGCAATTATGACGACTTGCGAATAGTTTCTGTATTATTGGATTATTGATTACTGATAGTATGTGATGGCGTCAACGGATTTGGAAGACAATTTTTAACCTGTTAGTGTCGGGTCATCCGAAAATAGTAAGATTCTTCTCAATAGTCTGGTCTAAAAATAACTGGAGACTATGTTCATATTAAATTGATACAAGAACAATTATACTATTTCTTATTTTAAATTTTGATATTATTATCAAAATACTATTTTAGATGAGAAATTCTCTATACTTTGTTATAAATTTACTTTTGTTACAACTTGCTATAATTATAGTATAACTTTTGTTTATTTTATCGAATTAAATATAAAAAGGATGGTAGTTCAAGATTTTAATGAAAATAAAATTTTTATTCAGATTTCAATTAAAATTTACACAATTATTTACAGAAGAAACAATGACATATGTGAGGGATCCTATCATATCTAAAGAAAAATAAAAAAGAACTCTACAAAATTTTACAGAAATCTTTCGCCAATTACTTCATCTTTCAGTTCATGTTGTATCGAGTCTTTCATTTATATACTATTTACGAAATAATTCGAGATTCTTGTAAAAGTTTACTAAGGAAACTAAAAGAAAAGGAAACGAGATTTTACTCTGTAAATTAATTTTTGTAACTATGTAAGGAATTTAATTGAATTTGTGTTTAAGATTATATTCTCCATGATTAAATCTTAAAAGCGCCACTGTTAACGAACATTTATTTTAGAGAATAAATTATTATATTTGCCTTTGATTTACAAAGGTGTTTCAGAGTTATAAATGCATACAATGTTCTGTCATTTGTGTTAACTGCAATATTCAGAGACCATACGCTTAGACGTAAGGTGCAGGCAGGTGACTGAGGAATTAATTATACGACATAATGGGGTCATGAAATAATAATAACGACTAACACATTGTCTTGTGTATATCCGTTTTAGGAGACTACGTGTCTGGCTTGATTATATTCAGTTACACTTCATAAAATATTTTAACATCTTTATATTTCCATAGAAACAATGTTAGGATTGAGTATCATGAAATCAATATATTTTCAGTTTAATACTTCATTCATTTCACTTCAATTCACTTTCTATGGTTAGTTAACGTGTAATATCTTCAATCAACTACAATAATTTTTAGTGAATAATTTATCAACTACAATCATTTATGAGTAGTAAAAAATTGTTTCACATATTCAGAATTAGTTCACTTAATGCTTGCATTAAATTTTAAATTTCATATTGCAAGCTTCAATTTCAATAATCTATACAGATTCCAGAAGTGTAATCAATGCTACGGGAAACACAAGCAACAAAAACAGACACGACATTCTGAACATTCAAGAAATTTACACAGACATTGTCAACAATAACAACCATGAATCCCCTTCCACCAAAGGATTACAGGTAACGAAAAAGCAGACATAGCAGCTAAAGAAGCAACATCCTCTCCACCCAACGAGGTAGAGGGATTAGTCCCACGCCAGGACCTTGTCACTTCTCTCATCCACATCGAAAAACAGAAATGGAACAGAATAAGGACTACTTCCAAAAAAACGTGGACGCACGATGTGGTGCAGAATTTTCATCAACCAATAAGAAACATGACCATGAAAAACAGAATCACCACAGTGATGGCTTAAGTTTGTCACTGAAATTAGATCGGAGAACTATTTTGAAAAACAACTATTCTTTATTTATGATCGATCACAACAGCGGTCTTCTTTTAACAAAATATTAACTATAAATAAATGGATAGAAGCTTGTCATAGATATAATATAGACTAACAGTATAATTAACTAAAATAAAATATAATAAAATAATTCATGAAGTTATTATGAAAAGTGAAAGAAAACTCAAAGGGGGCAAACAAAGATGGCGCAAGGATTTCTCCTGGAAACATTTCTGGTAACATCCAGCATTTTCTTCGTTGCCAGCGAACCGGTGGCCATTCTGCTAATTAGCTCGATTTAGGGTAACGTTGTTTTTACCCCGTTTTCTCGGTGGCGTCTGCACGGCTTGCATCGCCGCTTTAATGCAGCCGTCGTTCGTGGGCGTCGCGGCGCATCTGCCGGTGCTTTTAATTTTCGGCGTCATACCGTGGATATTGGCCGAGTAGCGTTCCGCTTCGTTTCGTTTTCGGCTTCCATTGTCTGGAGAAAGTGTCGGTCTACGCGTGCTCCTCGTTTCGCCGGGATATTACGGGAATAATGGCAATATTAATATTCCGTGCCGCGGTATTTTCGCCGCTGCGAAAAGTTTTTTCGCTGCCCGGAGATATCCTTCGTTGATAATGCAACGTATTCTATGCCGCCTTTTTTTCCATCTTCTGAATTGATTATCGACTAGCGAGCTCTCTTTTTCATTTTTATTATTCTCTTCGTTTTCGTTCGTTTGTTTTCTGTGCTCGTTTACGCTATCGCAAAATCGTGCTCGTACTTTATGATTTTCCTTCAGGCGGTTGCTATTTGCGAAGGGAGTTCGAATTTTTACCTTGGATATAACCTCCTTTTCGGATTGTACATACTTGTATACGTTTCATGTATCATTCTTGATAACGAGTAGACACTTTGAGCATTTGAATGATTGAGCGAAGAAAAGGTAGACATTGTATATTTTTTTTGCGAATGTGGAGATTGGGAGACTTGACGGTGTTGAAATTTGGTTTCTGTAGTTGGGTTTTTGAAAGGAACACAGGAATTTGGGAATTGGAAATTTGGGAATCGGAAGGTTTGAGAATCGTGAAATTTGGGGACTTGATACTTCCGAAATTTGAAAACTGAAGAATTTTAGAATTTTAGAATTTTAGAATCAGAATTTGAGAATCTGAGAATTTTTAAATTCTCAAATTTGTCTACTTCTCAAATTTACATGTTCATTCATTCTCATTTTCTCAGTTCTCCAAATTTCCAAATTGACAAGCATCTAAATTCTCCATTTTTCAAACTTCCAAATGCTCAAATATCTGAATTTCTAAATTTTCAAATACTCAAGCTTCTTAGTTTTGTAATCGTAACTTCACTACTTATTAAATTTCTAAATTTTCAAATCCTCAAACTTTTTAATTTTTAAATCCTAAATATTAAAATTTCCAACTCGTCAAATTTACAGCGTACCGAATTTTCGGATTCCTAAAACTTCAAATCTGCAAATTTACAATTTTGAAAATATGAAAATTTGAAAATTTGAAAATTTGAAAATTTAAAAATATGAAAATCTTTGAATATAAAAGTATGAAATTTTAAAATCGTAACAGTTTATTAATATTTGTCAACCAAGAATTAATAATTGATGAATCAACTTCCCAAACACCACCATTTCATCCGATCAATGGGATAAATAAAACTGCGGTTATTGGATTCATGAGAACAAAGATGCTATTGTACCTTCGTAGTACCTGCTCGTTCATCTTCGTTCTGTTTCGACGCGAAGTTTTTCGTGAAGAAAATCGCTGACGAACGCTGACGCGTTGCGCAAATAGGTGAAAAGAAGCGGAATAAGCGCAAGATTCCACGCTGCCAGGAAGTGAATACTTTACGAGGATGACCTGCCATGAATGACAATCGGTAGGGACCATACTAAAGGAAAAGGTGAGATGGGCCGAGGAAGTCGGCTATGGAAGCTCATAAAAGATGATCAGCTCGTAAAATTGATCACTTCTAGATAAGCCTGCACGAGGTTAGGCTATTCCTCGTTCGCTTTATCTCAGACCCAAAGGCGACAGTACACTCGAGAGCAACATCCTATGGATAAAAATACCTATACAAACTTGTCAATTTTTTTATTTTCATACTTCGAAATTTTTTCATTTTCGAGTTCGATTTCTAAATTTTCAATTTGTCACCTTTCTAAATTTTCAAGCTCTCAAGTTTCGAAATTTTCAAGATTTTAAATTTACAAATTTTTAAGTTTCCGAATTTCTGAATTTTTATGATTCCAAATTTCTACATTTTTATGTCTTGAATTTGCTCAATTTATAAGTAGTCAAATTTCTAAATTTTCAAGTTTCCAAATTTCTAAATTTTCAAGCTTCCAAATATCTAAATTTTCATACATTAAAATCCCCAAATTCTTAAGTTGTCACATTTCTAAATTTCAGAGTTTCCAAATGTCTAAGTATTCAAATCCCTAAATTCCTAGATTTCTAATTGCTAATTTCCGCATCTCTACACTCCCACATTCCTAAATCCCCATATCCCGATCATCAAACGCCTATGTTTCCAAATTCCATTATTACCAATTGCAAATGTTTCCAAATCTGCACCCCCCACTCTACCTTTAAAATCGAATGAAAACTTGATGTATAACCTTATGTAAATGATACGGTTCACTGCGCGATAAGGGGTTAAAAGTAGGGTACGTCAATACTTTTTTGATCCATTATGTCGAAGCATGGCTAATGAAAAACCCACTGCAAATTAAATCCCTTTAGCTACAGAATCGTAAAAAAGAACGTTGATTATACGCCAATCGTCCAAGTGTACACGTAACCCCTGTGGTACACGTTATAGCAATAAACCGGCTCGATACGGTGAACGTATCATGAAACTCGGCTCGTATTTTCGTTTAACGACCCGATATTATGTAAATAGAGATCGACTCCCCTAGAGTATCCTCCGCATCGAATTTAATTGACGTTCAAATGACCTTTCTTGCGCTAGGAATCCATTGTTGTGTCCCAACGTAATTCATATATCGATGTCTATACGAAACGGTCTTGCTCGGCCACCTACCAGCAATTCGCGATAAAACAACGGGGGTTGAAGGGGATGAAAGAGGGTTGATACACACCAGGAATCTGGCAAATCGTGCCAGTGGAGAGAAATCAAAGCTACTGGTCGCGTTTGTTTAAACTGAAAATATTTAATCCTTTTCGAGTGAAAATCGATTCGAAAGATCTGCTCGAGTACTCTTCTCCAAGCTGGAAGAATAGTGCGCGAAGTAATCGAAGCTACTTCAACGATTAGAATTTGTTCTCTCCACACAGTGCTTGCGATAAAACGTTATACTTCTTAGTGCTTCTCAAACGTTTTCAAGATGTCTTTCATTTCAGAATTTTCATGACACCTAAAGTTAGAACATATTTAATAGTTTCTTAGCGTCACTATCTTTTTGGTACAAATAATATCACCTGCATCATATACAGTTACAATAATATTGGGACACTTCAGTACTTCTGTATTTATAATACAGATTTATAATATCATGCTTATTTAAAAAATAAAAAATAGCATTTTGATGTGCAACAGCAGACTATCACATTTTCAGGTTACAATAATGTTCGAACATTTTATGAGAAATAAAGAATTTATATATATAATGTAGGGAAAATAGCAGGTTATCACATTTCCATGCAATATTAATATTCTAACATTTTATGAAAAATAAAAAACTTTTATATAAATTGGAGGGAAAACTGCAATTTTAGTATTTTGTTGCAAATGAGCTATTGTATGAGCCATGTAATATTGTTAAAATAATAAGAAAACATTAAAAAACTTTATGTAAATTCACGAAATAATTCAACGTGTGCAAGCATACACATAAAACAAATGAAAACAACAACAATTACGACACATTTAATACAACAAATTTAATATTTCCCTTTGTGTGATAATTATTAAAGCGACCACCTACGTTCATCAATCGTCACACACATGTTGTGTGAGCAGCCATTAAGGTGTTAATAAGTGATTGGAATCAGAATATTGCTAGACATTCTTTGTGTAGTTATATATTATCACTCTGTTTTCAACATGCTTCTTTCCTTTCAAAGTATAAAACTTAGTTCGCTGCGAAGAAAATTGTCGCGTCGGATCGATGAGCAGCGAAATTCTGAAATTAATTTTCGTTTCTGGAAGCGTCCCAGAATAAATTTCCGATGCGAACGGCTCGAAGAATACCGATTCAATTTCTCGTTCTCGGGAACGAAGGATGCATAGTGCGAGAGAACGAGAATGGGAGTTGAAGGGGTTGCAAGGGGGAGATTGGACGGTTAAAACAACAGGGGCACGTTTCCGCCCAAAGAATTAAATAATGCTGTGGCGCGGTTAGATCGTCGAGAAATGTGCGGCACGTTTGCAATTTTATCTTCTGATTTGTTTACTCGCGTTTATTCTCGTATTCCTGTCGGCTGGACGTGAATTTATTCAGAAAGAAGAAGACACGTCGCGTTCCGAACGGCTGGCTTGAGACCAGCCTGGATGACGTTAGTCACGAGCCAGCCTTTGTTCCATTTTTAAAATTCTTTACGACATTTTCTTCGACGCTCTGACTACCCTGTCCGGGTGAAAGTTCACGTAAACAATCTAGTCAGAAGCGAATTTCTCCTGTTCGATCCATGTCACGATTTCTGAGAACTGAAATGCACCCTCGCATTCCTTGCAATAAAGATGACTCGAGGACAGAACTGCACCGATATTGGCAATATTTAAAAAATGTCGATGCAGGCAATTATACATAACCCCATTTTCCTTTTGCATTTCTGAATGTAAAGATATAGTGAATGAAATGAGGGAAAATTTAAACACACGACGGTACAGACAGAGAGTAATTAATTATCTTAATTAATTTTATGCTCGATCGTACCGCGTTAAATTGAATTTTCACGATTATTCATTAGTTAAGGAAAATCATATTTTCCTACAACATTATTGTACCATGATTACTAGGTCACTTTACATCGCTCTAGCTCGTTAGAACTTCATCGATGATAAAAGCGTTATAAATAATACGTTACTATCCTAACGATATTTTTATCGGCTATAAATTTGTTCTATTACATGTAAAGTACCATCCTCTGTTGTAATATATTGCTCGTACATATTGCGTTCGTTTATTATACATTTCTCGTACCCAGTGTGTTCTTTTAAACATGATAAATGGGATCAGATACATTATTTATGTTTATAGCAGCATCAATCAATTTAAAACAAACTGTTATGTTCTTAGTTACTTTATGGAAGGACGCGGGTAAAAGTCTCTCATAAAAACGAAAAAACTAGGAAACATCTTTACAGATATTTAGCTTTTGTCGCGTATTTCTTTTCATGCTCTTCTCCATTTATAGGTAGATATTATCGCATTAATCTGTACTAACTTCAGAAAACTCAACGAATTGCGTAAAACTTTTAATTTGCATAAAATAATGAAAAGTTAAATCATTTAAGCTTTGTTAAATCAAATAAGCTTCTGCAAGTTTGTTCGATAAATGTTACCTTGATGGTTAAGTCTTCAGTGGTGAATATTTTAATGTCGTTTTGAATATAAATTGTAGTAATATTAATTATTTGTATGTAAATTCTTTTTTGAATTTTCGAAAAAATAAAATGTTGAAATTAACAGCATTGATGAAGATCTCTGTCAATAAAACCATGTAACAAAATAGTAACAACTAATTTATTTTTGAAATATTTCATTGAAATATCAATGGATAATTACTAAATATTTTATGTTTAGTATTTTATTAATTATTGTATACAATATCATATAATAATTACTAATAAATTTTTAATGAAGAAAGGAACGAAAATGCAATAATTATTCCTGTATTTTTTATAAATCAATCTGAATAAGATTATGTCGTTTTAATTACGGATATTGATCGTCTTCCTGACAAATCGTACTAATTTTCTGAATAAAGCAATTTGACTTTCAGCGTTTTACTTCGAGAAATAGAGTTTAAAATATCAACGTATCCGTCCCCTCAAAAGGAGCAAGCAATTTTTGTTCACGAGTTATTTCACTGGTAATTCCTTTTAATTCGGCAACGAAAGCTTTTTACGCAGCGCAATAAGTAGTCTTTAGCCTTGATATCATTTTAACGAGTGAAACCGCGATAAAGAATTTCATAAATTCCTGGTGAATATTTGCACGGCAGAAAGAAAGCCGCGCATAAAAATGAATATGCATGATGTGCTATACTCGACTACAGCGTACCGTTCGAGGGATATATATTCATTAAAATTACTCATAATTTTTCCGACTTCTATCACGATGTGCCCAGAACTTACGTAATATCGCGTGAATATCCACGAAATCTTTTCATTTATCGAGCAACCGTGTAACTTTCGCTTAACGAACATTAAACGTCGGATTTGTTAACTCCATAACAGGCAACGTCAAATGTAACTGCCAACCAGAAAGCGTAGGACATTTTTATTCATTATAACAGTTTGTAACGTACGGTATATTCCGTTTAAGTTTAATTACGAAAATTGTGAAGAAATATTTTATGTCAAGACTGGTTGATTCGGTGGGGAAAATTTAGTACTGGAATGCTTTTTGTAATAATTTATTATTTTTACTTAAATTTACAATTTTACAATAAATATATAGTTTTACAATGAAATTGATTGACAAATATTAGTACATGAAATTTAATGGAAAATTAATTAAATTAAATTGAACATTGAAAATTAATAATTTTTTCATAAAGAAACGTGCTGAAAAAAAATAAAATAATAAACCCAATGCAGAATTGTAATTGAGTACTCTGTAAGAGCTAATTGTTGCGCTTATTTGAGTACTTTCATAATCTGTTAATATTAGTCAAATATAATTAAATCAAATTGAAAGTCTTTACAATAATGTATGTTCAAACTGTAATGTTGCCAAAAATTTATAGTCAAATATTAATATCGTCAAAAGCTGTATTAATATTATATAAATAGTCACAAATTGCATGATTGCGTATATGACAGCCACGAGTTATACAGGGTGTCTCACAACTAGTGTAACTCCCGGCAAGGTTGTAGCTGAGTTGCTTCTGAACAATGTTTTCCTTTGCGAAAATGAAGTTTAGTGGCTTCGTTTTTGAATTATTAACAAAAAACACCGACTAATCAGAACGCCTCATATCGTCACTCATCGTATCACTACACATTATGGTCCATATTTGATTGAGAAATTGATTTGGTAATATCCATATTTTGTATGGTAATCTTTTGTCCTTGGTAATATAATAAGAGTCTACTATAACGATACCTCCTTTCCTAGGTTCGCCTAATTCTTTTAAGATATCCGAAAGCATATGGCGGATGAAAGCGAAATTGTGAAATATTTTTGTGGTGGTACGGCAGTTTAAAATGGATGCAAGGTATTTGATTCGATCGCATTGATGAAATGATTCTAAAGGTACAGAGGCACGTGTTTCCGGTTGCGATTCAAAGGATGAACGAAATGCACGCGGTATGCACGCACACGACCCACCGTTACACTCGATGAATTTCCTGCGGGCTAATCGATATCGTGAATAATCCTTCTATATCGATATACCGCAATTAACGTCAAGATAGAATGCTCCATTAGATGGCTATCCTGTTGAGCTCGCATTTCCTCTAGATGTTTGGCCATTCACGTGACCCAATTCTCCATGTAATACACGTGCTATAACGTGTTATGGTCGCCTCCTGTAATACCAGATACGCTTATGTCGTGTTATAACTCTCGTTAATGGCTCCCCGTTATTCTTTCGATTAATCTGCTTATATGCGCCTTAATTAGCCACTTAGAGCTTATTCACAATTTTATTCACGTTACACGATTTATTAAGCGGATAGCGTAATCGTCATCACCTGTAAATTCACATGATATTATTTCAAAAACGGTGAACACTACGTAAAAAAGTTATGAAACCGTTTTTATGCAGAATTTCCTAAGCTACAAGTTTTATAATAATTATTTTCGTTGTAGAACTGATAAATTATGAGATATTCGTAACAATCTATATTCTTGACATCTAACCTTTTAAAAAATTGTTAGCAGTGGTCAATGGGTATTTCTGATATATCGTTATAAATAATAGTCCATTAAAAAATGTAGCTTGCTGAGAGTTATTTCACAGATTGGTCATACTCTGCAGACCATGCTCTTCGTGATATTTGAACTCGTTTTCATAAAATTGTCACTTTTTAGTTGTTGCGATTATTGCGGCAAATGAGCGCATTGTAACGCTGTAATTCTCTTTCATCCACCATACATTCCCAAGTTCGTATCATTACAGTCGCAAACAGTGCAGAATATTCGATGCTAGTACCGTTTGAAGCTCGAAGAGGTAAACGCACAATGGTTACCGATCGCTCGGGTCCATTCTGGCGATGCAAATTTCGAGGAGTCCTGGATACGCGTCCAGGTATTGGTACGCCGTTAACTAAGATGAAACACGTCCCGGTATCCCATTCAAATTACACGGATGAAGTGGCAGAATAGAAGGATATACGCGGACATTCTCGAATGTTATATCCGAAAGGAATACACTGCCATTCCTGAAGCCCAATGATATGCCTGAGGCATGCACACGTTCCATTCGCTATGCTACATATCTCGGTGAATTTCGCGCATGACTGATCAACGCAATGGATAATTTATCCGCAATATCGGGGATACAAATTCGCGAACGAATGGATACCGCTGACGTAAATCTGCCAGCAGATAGACAGACTTTTCCAACTTTCAGCGATCGAACAAAATATTACGATTTATTAATTCTTTCTGTTGTCATAACAGTATTCTACATGAAAAAATTATGCTCCACGTGGAAGAATTTAATTTGCAAAGTAAGCATTTGATTATTTGTCGGTTATTTTTTTAGTCAAATTTATAATACATAAATTTAATTCTTAATATGACCGAAATCTCAGGTGCAAACCTAATAAAATTGCAATAAAAGTTCAATTCATTGTCGATCATGTTTCTTTCAGTAAATGAACCTTCAAATAATAAATTTACTTTCACAAGATTTTTAACTATTTCCAGAGATATTCAAGTATTTATTAAAACCGCTGATGATAAAAGATACATAAAACGTTAACACATTGAATATGATGTGAAATTTATTTTGCAGTGTTGTGCCGAAAGTGCATACTAGATTTCCGGCATAAAAATCGAGCAATCTTAAATTGCCTAAAATATCACTATCGAAATAATGGATGCCCGTAAGCGATCAAAGTTCGCGTTTTTGTCTTTCCCATTAAACTTCGCAACTTTTGCACTGTATCACCGTAACGGTACAAAAACCACGTACGCTGGAACGTACCGCATGAATCAATGAGGTCGTGTACTCACCCATGCCGTGCATTACCATAGAGTTACGGGTTTCATTAATTTTAGAACGACGCCGATACAACGACAGTAACAACGGCACAAAAACTTTCGAAGTTCGTGCAACAAGACTGAACGTAACAATATACGTGGAATGCAATTACGCGTTGGTTCAAATTCAATTCTCTTAATATGTTAAGCTTAGAGGAATTTTCTTTTTTTGTAAATTACTAGATGCTCATTGCGCAGATATTCTTGAAAGAATTCATTTTTCTGTACTGATAAGATCAGATTGTCGTCGAATTATCAGATCTTGCTGCAGAAGGAAATTCATTCTTTTAGTAATTCCTTGTTTGAGAAAAAGTTAATTTTTTAGTAACTCTTTATTTGGAAAGAAATTTTTATAGTTACTCTCTTGAGCCTTTTAAAAATAATGTACTCAACATTTTTATTTTACTTTATTTTACTATATTTTACTTTATTTTATTTTATCGAATTCTACTTTATTTTATTTTATTTTATTTGACCTATTTTACTGTATTTTATTTTATTTTATTTTATTATAGTGACGAATTTATCCGGCAGTGTTATTTAAACTGAAGTTTGCGACTGAAGTTTGCGACTTTTGCATGAAAAGGACCTCACGTATATAACATATAAAAAAAATAGAAAATTTATGCACGCAACCAGAATCTCGGTTGCATCCGAGATGCACTTCACGTATGTTCGATCGATGCTGTAGAATCTATGGCATGAATACTCCTCCAGGCGTGTCATAATTTCCACTCGCTTCGCGATTTACAATATCATATCGAGAAACATAACGATTTGTGAACTTACACGTTTGATATAGGGTGCTTTGATAAGACTGTGGACACTGTCAGTCTGAGGTTGTTCATTTTAAGGTCTTGTAACAATTTGCGAGTGGGATCTTTGTAAATTACATAGTGTTGTCGGTGTGGTGGTATAACTAAAAAGAGGATAAATATACATGAAAAATTAAGGCAAAAATATAGAATAAATTTTATTCATATGACGTCTCATTTTTTAAAACAATGTTACTTCAGACTTATTGAAATAGTTTTTTACAAAAATTTGTTCACACCGAAAGTGATAAATACAGCTCTATCATTAATTTGATAATAAATATTTGGTTAATAAATGTTAATGTTGTAAATGTTGTAAATGAATAATTGCAGTCCTTAATACCGCTAAAGTTTATTATCAATCGTGAGTGAACCTGAAGTTCGATACAAATTAGTATACGTAAAAGTGAAAAGTGGCAATATAACAAGAGTCTCTTATATCATCAACTGTCACTATTAGGAAGACTTTTAATATTGAAGATTAATATCATTCACTCATCTATTACAGTGATTAATGTCATCGAATATGTGTTATCTTTAGGAAGTTTAAAAGCACTATAATCCTGCAGAAATAAGAACTGTAATATTCCTTGAAAAATGCAAATTGTCGGATAGAATTTCGTTTTAAAGCTAGCCTGTGACCTCCATCGTAATTTATAGCTGTCCGTGAAGTTTTTAATTACAGAAATTAATGGGGACGATGTCTATAATTTGTGAGATAACCATCGCAGTCGTTAAGATTTTACCTTGAATTACTGAGCAGGTATTCAACGCTCATATGATAAATTGACATAGATTGATAAAACTCTTAATATGACGAGATTATGCTTTCATATTAGATGCATGTCTACAACATTATGCATACTCTAATTAACAAAAACTAAACTACAAATTACTTTTCCATTAAAACTTCTGTCAGAAGATATATGACTTTTACATTATGTTTATCTATCATTGTTTTATGTATATTTATCTATTATTAATAACTGTTAAAAGAACAGTTTGCACTGTTAAAAATAATTCGAATACTACTGATTGTAAATTATAGTCTTCAAACGACTAATTATCAAATATTTTGCTGAACACAAAATGAATCTTATTATTAAAGCTCAGTTTCAAGAAAAGTACCTTTAAATCTATAATTTCATAACCTGATTTCTTCTGTGCTACAATTTATAATAAAGCTAGATGTATTTTATACATACCGAATTTTTTTATTCTGTTTTGTATGTGAATCAGATATAAATAACAATTATTTGTAAAATTACTTTGAAGAATAATAAATTCTTGATGACAACTTATGAAAAATAGAATTGTTGAGACAATGAGAAAGAATTGTTAATGTGATGGTATAACGTGAGCCTACTATACGACAAACTAACGATTGAAAAAGGTTTTTATAATTCTGTCAATTTCGACGATACTGCTATGTAAGAGAATGTAGAAAAGATGGAAAATTTAATTAAGCACTTTATGCAAAAGAGATCTGGAGTCCCGAGACCGTTCTTCCATCCAAGCAATTACATTTACATTTCCGCAAAGTAATTTAACGAATGCTCATTTAAGAAATTATTTCATCCCTTATTTAATCTCATTTAATTTCCCCACTTTATGTTTATGTTGTATTTATGTAGAGGAAGAGGCGATATGGTCCTTCGGTTTGATTTCTCTTTACGAAATCTGATTTCTAGTTTTACTGCTACAAAGTTGAAAATTAAAGTAATTTATTTAGTTTATGTTATGCGAGACCTGCAGCCGCAAAAGTATCAATTTAATTGTATAAAACATTTATTTGTAACAGCAGTGATTCGACTGCAGACAAAGTGAGCGAGTAATTGAATTGTTTGAAATAATTTTATTGAATTTTTGTAAATTGTGTTGATTTGTTTGTTAAATTGTACATTATTAATAAAATAATATTTTGTTTCATATCTGAATATACTTTGGTTACAATAAATGTTTAATTACTTTCAAATTCATTTGTGTCAACGTCATCAACTACGACAAAGATATAGATTTTTAAAGATATTGTAGTCAGTTCATTAAAATGAAATAAAATCATCTATTGTATACTGCAATCGTTTATGTTAAAATACAGATTATTTTATTCGAATGGTACGATACGAATCAAAAATTATTTTATAACGATTAGTTCGAATTGTAAACAAATGACAGTATTTTCTCTAGAATAGAATAAAAATAATAAATTATTTAAAACTTTTATTTTTATTTTATTCGAGATAAAACGTACCCGAGTATGTATACAAGAACGATCCCATAAACGTTGGCAATCTGTACAAAATAAATAAATAAAAGATAAAATAAAATATAATATCGATATGTAGTGGAATGATGGCATGAAAGAGATATTTTCGTTCCGAACAAGATATAAAACAAACTAGAAAACTAATTAACTTGTAGTTAAAAGAATAAGTATTTGGTTGTATCTATAAATAACACCATTATTACTTCTTTGTTATATTTACATAACAATTTACATCTTCTCCTTTAATTTAAACGAAATATATATTTTCTTCTTCATAAATAATTTTGAAAGACATCGATATTTTTGAAGATGGTATTAACACGACAACATTAATGTTACTTCTTTATTTTTTTTCCAGGCACAAGTCATAATATTATCAATCTGTTTTCTCACTGACATTTGTACTATACTATTGGTAAAATATTTGTAACAAAAGCTACGATTTCTTTTATCGACCAATTTTAAATTGAGCAAAGCTTTGGCATTTTTTAAGATACTAAATATTAAGTAGTTATAAATAAAAAATGTACTTTTGTTAAAAAATGGATTGCACCACTTTTGTTAGGGTCCGGTCGAGCCCCGAATATTGCACAAAGTGCCGTCTAAATTATCTGTGCCGATGCCGGTGAAGGACCACCCAATCTTAACGTATTGGGACCGTGGAATAATATTCATTACGTTTGATTTTAGTATGACTTTTAATTATGTGATGAGTGTGAGTATGTGTGTATGTGTGTGAACTTTCTATGTGTGATTCTGTTTATAATACTCTGTTTTATTCTGACTACTCTGTATTACTATCTATCCTGTGTTACTAACTCTCTGTGCTCTATGTTACTAATGCTCTGTTTTACTAATTCTCTGTCTGTGATACTAATGCTTTCGTTTGGCGATTTTTGCCTTCTTTAAAACCTCTGATCCGCCCTTCCATTGCGCCCTTGGCGTGCTATTTTTCTGGAAGGGGAACCGAGGTGTCCTACATGGGGGGTGGGCAGTAGTGGTGGAAATTTTGGGTTTTTCCGGGACCTGGTGACGTGTTCCCCGGAAATCTGGAAACCGTTACGTCCCAGGTCCAAGTCACCCTTGAACTCTCAAGTGCTCGAAGTTTATGACATGGCCTGTGCCGCTGAAGCCTAAAGAAATCTACGAAAGAATAGAGCACTAAAGCAATTTGCAAACAACCAAAAACTGTCACGTACCATCGTAGTGCTGGCACACAGATGGTACGGATAATAAACTAAACATTTCAAAAGTGGCCACTTTCTCTCGCCATGTCGTAAACCTAAACTGTCTGAAACTCTAACATGCCGCCCCCCGTTGAACACATAGTGTGTGTTCAACCTCTTAATTCTAAATCTATTTTACAGAAAATACAATACATTCTTTGCTTCTAGAAAAAAAAGAAACTAATCCTTGAAATCACTAACTATCACTTAATGTGTATCCTATCTAACGCATTAATTTAACTTATTCTATTGTATTGTGTTATGTTACATTTCTACGCAAATTATACATCGATCTGTTATCTTCTACTCCGAATCTGAATCCTCTTGCATTGGAAGAATGCAAATTTTCGTGATGGGCCGTTTGTAAAGTCCGTTCCCTGTTTTTATGGACACAACTCGGACGGTTCCATCCTTGCCGTGGTGCAGCTCCGTTATCCTACCAAGACACCATCGTAACGGGGGTAGATTGTCCTCTTTAACAACCACTAACGTCCCCTCTGATAATTGCTGTTTATTTGAAGACGTCCATTTATTTCGTTGCTGGAGATGATGCAAATACTCCTTCTGCCAGCGCTGCCAGAAATGCTGGAACATTTGCTGGACCAACTGGAATCTGTTTAATCTGTTTGTTTTCACGTCAGTCAATTCAAGCTCCGGCAATGCAGTCAGTGCAGTGCCAACCAAAAAATGTCCTGGGGTTAAAGGTGTGAAATCGAGTGGATCGGGTGAGATGGGACTAAGCGGACGGGAATTTAGACATGCTTCTATTTGGGTTAATAGCGTGTACAATTCTTCATAAGTTAGTGTTTGTTCTCCTATCACTCGAGTCAAATGGAATTTTGCTCGCCTTACTGCACTCTCCCATAAGCCTCCGAAGTGGGGTGCTTGTGGGGGTATAAAATGCCACTGAATCTGCTCCTCGTTTAGGAACTTAGTAATCTTCAAATTATGGTCAGTATCTCTAAGTAAATTAACTATTTCATCTAATCTATTCTTTGCCCCTACGAAATTTGTTCCATTATCCGAAAACATATGCTGACAACGACCTCGGCGAGCTATAAAACGTCGAAGGCAGTTTATAAACGCGTCTGTACTAAGGTCCGTCGCTAACTCGATATGTACTGCCTTTGTGGCGAAGCACACAAAAATACAAATATAAGATTTTAATACCACCTTGCTGCGAGTGCGATCCTTTGTAACAAATGGGCCTGCATAATCTACACCACAATTCGAAAAAGGACGTGCAGGTGTCACTCTGACAGCAGGTAGCTGACCCATAGGGTATTGAACTTCTCGAGGGTTAGCTCGGAAGCACCTCACGCAACTTCTAATAATTCTTTTAACATTATGGATACAATTAATTGGCCAGAACCTTTCACGCAGTGATGCAACCACGTGTTGACAACCCGCATGCAGTAATCGATTATGCTCATCTTTGATAATTAAGTCTGTTAAAGGATGTTTCGCAGGTAACAGAATTGGATGTTTTTTACTATATGGAATAGGAGCATTGTCTAGACGTCCACCTACTCTAATAACTCCTACTTTATCGAGAAAGGGTGCCAATGATTTTAATGAACTTTGTCGCGGTACGTCTTGCCCCTTGCCTAACATATTCAACTCATTCGAGAACATTTCTTTTTGCGCCATCCGTACTAATGTGTCCTGCGCCCCTACCAATTCATCTACTGTAAGATTTTTCCCTTGAGATTTTGTACGTTGTCGCGCATTGTTTATGAATCGGAGACAATACGCGGTTACCTTAACTAGACGCCTATAATTAGAATAGTGTTTAAAAAATTCTCTGTTGTCTGAGCATGCGACCATTACTACTATTGGCTTTTTCTTTTCGTCAGGAATGTCTTTTATCTGTATTGCTAAATGCGGCCAGTCCTGTGAGTCGCTCTTTAACCACGAAGGACCTGACCACCATAAATCCTGACTTTCTAATTTCTTTGGACTGACTCCGCGGGATATGAAGTCCGCGGGATTATCGTGAGACCTGATATGTGACCAATTTTCCTTTACTGTCAATGCCTGTATCTGCGCGACTCTATTCGCGACGAAAATCTTCCATCGGCTCGGAATACTATGGATCCACGCGAGTGTGATTGTAGAGTCACACCAGTATCGTTCTAAAGAGACTTGGATCCTAAGGGCTGATTTTACTTTCTGAATCAATTGTGCGAGTAATAACGCACCGCACAGCTCTAAGCGCGGTAACGATATCGTCTTTAATGGGGCTACTCGTGACTTCGAACATAAAAGTCTGGTTTCCCATGTACCTGAGTCTCCCCTCGATCGCAGGTAGATACAAGCCCCGTACGCCCGTTCCGATGCGTCAGAAAATCCATGTAGTTCTATCTGTTCTAAAGAAACAAGTGTTCGTCGAGGAATCTTTAGGCTACTTAGGTAATCTAAACCTTTTCTATATTCCATCCATTGATGGTGTATCTCTTGGGATACTGACTCATCCCAACCGGTCCGCAGTTGCCACAATTGTTGCATTACTAATTTTGCGCAAGTGATAACCGGGCCTATTAAACCTAACGGGTCGAATATCTGAGCTATTTCCGATAAAATCAATCGTTTCGTGATCCTATTATTAGTCGTCGGTTTTATCATGAAGCGAAGCTCATCGCTCATCGTTGACCAGTGCAACCCAAGAGTTTTTGGATCTTTGTCTGCGTTTAATTCTATACTGTCAATATTTGAAACCTGCTCTAGAAATGCAGCGCAATTGGTTGCCCATTTTCTCAATTTAAACCCTGCTCTTTCAAGTACTTCTGATAATCTGTTTTTTACGTTCCTTAATTCGTTTATTGTATCCAGCCCCGTTAGCAAATCATCAACGTAAAAATCGTTGATAATTATTCTGCTAATGGCTGGAGATTCTTGTGCGCAGTCTATACCAATCTGTTTTAACGTGCGAGTGGCTAAAAACGGAGCGGACGCTGTACCGTACGTCACCGTGTTCAACTCGAACGTCTCGATAGGGGATTCGCGATTAGGACGCCACAATATTCTCTGAAAGCATCGCTGGGCTGGCTCTACTAGAATTTGTCGGTACATTTTCTCAATATCTGCGGATAGTACGAATTGATGTGTTCTGAATCTAATAAGGATTTCTATTAAATCGCTCTGAACTGTTGGGCCGACCTTTTGAGCGTCGTTCAACGAGATGCCCGTACTTGTTTTAGCCGAACCATCGAATACAACGCGAAGTTTCGTCGTTGTACTGTCACTTTTGGTAACGGCGTGGTGTGGAAGATAAAATGATAATCCGGTATCTGAATTTGGAGTTGAAACTCGCGACATATGACCCAGCGATTCATATTCATTAAGAAATTTCACGTACTCGTCACGTAACTGCGGTTGCCTAATGAATTTAACTTCTAATGATTTAAATCTATTCTCTGCTTGATGTCGGGATGTTCCTAATTTCCCGACTTCTTCATTGAAAGGAATCTGTACAACGTACCGTCCCGTCTCGTCTCTACGTGTCGTGGCTTGAAAATGTAGTTCACAGTCATCTGTATTGTCTCTATTATTTACTGTTACGTCTTCAATATTCCAAAACTGCTCTAATTGGTTGGACAGGTCATGATGAGTAACGAGATGGCACCGCTGAATCGGAGCCTTGCTCTGAATGGGCCAGCTGACTGTTCCCCCTAAAACCCAACCTAGCTGCGTTTTTTGCCACAATAACTGGGTCCCTACTCTTTGTTGGCCGACGCATAACAAATGCCAGAACAATCCGGCACCTATCAACATGTCGATCGGCCGACACTTGTCGAAATCCGGATCTGCTAGTTTAACATGAGCTGGTACCGAAATTGCTAACTTGTTTATATTGATATTTGGCATGTCCTGTGTGATTTTGTCTATTGCTAAGCACGAAATATTGGAATTGAAGTTGTTAAATCGTGAAATTATCTTGACGTCGACCCTATCTCGCACTATTTTTACCTTTCCGCCTATCCCTGACACTTGCATATCTGTTGGCTCATATTTAATCCCTAATTTATTGCATAGATCATAGGTGACGAAATTTGACTGAGAACCCGAATCCAGCAATGCTCGACATTCTAATTTTTGTCCCCCTTTATTTTGGACATATATAACTGCTGTGGACAGCACGCTGTGTTCCCACGCTCTATCATTTATGTTCGCGACACAAGATGCTATTTTATTGGGGTCTGAAGGACCCGCTTCCTCGGTTGAAACATTGACTGCTTTAGGAGCAATTTCCCGATGCAATAATACATGATGTTTTCTGGTGCAAATCTCACAGTGTTTCCGTGTACACGCTTGTACCCGATGACCTGTTTGCAAACAATTGTAACAACTGCGAGACGCCTGAACTATTTTCGTTTTCTCATCGATGGACAACGATTTAAATTTGTCGCATCGGAACAATGAGTGCCCAGCACCGCATGCTGGACAGGTACTCGGTGCGCTGGCGACGGTCGCCGTTGCGCGGAAGGGTTTACGACTATTTACTGTTCCTGCTGGTGTCTCAACTTTCATGCTCTGACTTGGGGTATAAATACTTTCTAAAAATAACGACCTTTCTTCTAAAAATGTGGCAAATTTATTAAATGTAACTCGATCTGCAGTGGTCGCACCTTTTTCCCACTCTCTTAGTGAGGCTATGTCTAATTTCCTTGATAAAATTTGTACAATCAACGTGTCCCATAACTCTACTGGTTCATTGAGTGACTTTAATGCCGCTAAATGATTCCTAGCATCATCGACTAGATTTCTAAGCGCAGATGACGATTGCTTCTGAATGCTAGGCATATCCAGTAAAGCTGAAACATGGTGTTTCCTAATGGCTGATGAGTTTTCGAACCGCGATTTCAAAGCCTCCCAAGCTAAGCGGTAGTTCGCCTCGGAAACTCCCAAAGACTTAACCGCCCGCGCGGCTGAACCCGTTAACGCGGAATTTAAATAGTGGAATTTTTGGACATCTGAAAGTTCAGTGTCATGAACCAGACTCGTGAATGTGTCCCTAAATCTAATCCAATCGCAATAACTCCCATCAAACGATGGCAGCTGAATTATTGGCAATTTTGCTGAGGCCGGTGCATTTGTGAATGTCGGAGAACTATTCTGTACTGCGATTTGGGTTACTGGTCTATTACTTCCCTGTGCGCACTCTATATATGCTTCTACTTCAGCCACTAATCTAAAGTAGGTTTCTTCAAACGCATCCCTATCGGCTGCGTGAGATGCCTCGGAGTCTGTTCCGTCGACTATTTGTTCAATTCGAGTCTGCACTGAATTATATCTATTGTATAGGTCTACGTTAGCTTCTAGACGTTTTTGCAAAGCCCTAACCGGGGTCGTTGACGCGGATTCCGAAAAATATCGGCTAAACCTAGTCAAAGCGGATTTAATTTGTCCGCGCTCAGTAGTCAATTTCTTTAATTCTTGCTCCATGTTAAAACGCTATTAATTCAAATAAGAATAGGAGGTTTAGTCTTACGTGACAGGATCGGACGTGTTGTGGCACTGTCTGATACAATTAACGCTGTGGTTGTCAATCTTGATGTCCCTGGCTGGATCCTGTCTTCTGCTGAGCTGCTGGATGTAGTCTTTTTT
The DNA here is from genome assembly GCA_945859555.1 of Megachile ligniseca. Taxonomy (NCBI): domain Eukaryota; kingdom Metazoa; phylum Arthropoda; class Insecta; order Hymenoptera; family Megachilidae; genus Megachile; species Megachile ligniseca. The sequence goes on from OX243777.1 coordinate 3,828,407, forward strand.
CGTCGGATGCAGCACGCTGTCCTCTACTGTTAGACGTGGTGCGTTATCCTCGGCTGCTGGACGTGGTGCTCGATCCTCTGCTGCTGGATGCTGCACGATGTCCTCTACTGTTCTTCGTTGACTCGAACTCAACGCTCTCGTTCAACGTCTCGTAACAATCTTCTTCTGCGAAGATTTGCTTCTTTCACACAGGTTCTGTCTTTCGATACACACTAATGTCACACTCTTGATCACTGAATTTGATCACTGCTAGAGTCCTCCGGATGGAAGCTGATTTTGAATTAATTTGCTGCTCCAATTTAATTCAACTTCACTGGTTGCTGGCTACTATCCGGCTCGAAGGACCAATGTTAGGGTCCGGTCGAGCCCCGAATATTGCACAAAGTGCCGTCTAAATTATCTGTGCCGATGCCGGTGAAGGACCACCCAATCTTAACGTATTGGGACCGTGGAATAATATTCATTACGTTTGATTTTAGTATGACTTTTAATTATGTGATGAGTGTGAGTATGTGTGTATGTGTGTGAACTTTCTATGTGTGATTCTGTTTATAATACTCTGTTTTATTCTGACTACTCTGTATTACTATCTATCCTGTGTTACTAACTCTCTGTGCTCTATGTTACTAATGCTCTGTTTTACTAATTCTCTGTCTGTGATACTAATGCTTTCGTTTGGCGATTTTTGCCTTCTTTAAAACCTCTGATCCGCCCTTCCATTGCGCCCTTGGCGTGCTATTTTTCTGGAAGGGGAACCGAGGTGTCCTACATGGGGGGTGGGCAGTAGTGGTGGAAATTTTGGGTTTTTCCGGGACCTGGTGACGTGTTCCCCGGAAATCTGGAAACCGTTACGTCCCAGGTCCAAGTCACCCTTGAACTCTCAAGTGCTCGAAGTTTATGACATGGCCTGTGCCGCTGAAGCCTAAAGAAATCTACGAAAGAATAGAGCACTAAAGCAATTTGCAAACAACCAAAAACTGTCACGTACCATCGTAGTGCTGGCACACAGATGGTACGGATAATAAACTAAACATTTCAAAAGTGGCCACTTTCTCTCGCCATGTCGTAAACCTAAACTGTCTGAAACTCTAACAACTTTCAAAATAAACGGTACAGAAATCGATAACCATGTCGAACCTTCTAATTTGGCGTCAGGCTGTTTTCGAAACGCGTTGGCCTTTTTCAAAAGCCCAAAGCACGTTAGGTTATAAATTCGCCAATTAATAAAGCCGGCGCCGGGCGAGCATGAATTTTCTGCAATTTACGCGGATTTCGTACAGATTAAATTACCAGCCCTGATCGTAATCGAACGGTTGCTTCTCTATTGACGTCACCGTTGCAATGAAAATATTTATGCATGTTTACGAAGATCGTGCTCGCCCGACGAAGAGAAATTGAATGGCGGAATTAAAAGCGAGCCACGACGTAGAGTTTGCACGTTTTCATTTGTGTTTCGCCGAACGAGCGAGCCGCTATGAAAATTTGAAAGGGATATTGTGCCGGTACGTTTGATCGATTGAAATGGGCGACCGTGGAATCGTTTTCGAATGAAGGACTCGGGTTCTGTGTCATTTAATGTGACGTGAATTCGACAAAAAAAATATTGCCATTGAAAGTCGACATGAAAATTCGTTCGACAGATTAAGAAAATAATCGTGGATTAACTGTTTTACAGATGACCGTTGTAATGTTTTTGACATCGAATTTCACCTGTTTTTCGACTTCAGGATTTATTTTATTTCCTACGTTTATCTACTTATGAAATAATCTTACACTGATATTGTGTTGTACTATAATTTCTTTTACTGCCGATACTTATTAATGATAGGCAAAGAGGTATACAGTGCATAAATATACTAACCCGTTATATTTTCAATGATCCGAGTTTCATATACAGGGTGATCAAGATAAAAGAGGCCTGGAGTCATACTGTACGTGATATTTGAATTGAGCGCTCGAGAGGGTCACGTGATGTCCAGCGGCCATCTCGTGAACCGGGCCTCTTTTATCTTGACCAGTTATCCTGAATTGTATTTTATGTAGCACGAAGCTTTAGAAATGAATGTGTAACAAATATTAAATATCAATTAGTGTTTAAAGAGTATTGGCCATGATTTTCAACCGAGAACTCGGATTAATGAAAACAAATGGGATTGCTCATGTTACACACTGTAATATTTTTACATACAAACACAGCGTTTTACAAAATGGTGTATGTTACGTACAACAAATGCATTGGTAATCGTTAAATTTGTGGGAAAATCGTCGATGAAGGAGTTGGTAGCATTTGGTAAGATTATTTGAAATAATAGTGAACATCGTTGGATGATATCACCGTGAGCAATCCACGTGGATCCATCACTCACGATCGATCTCCCCTGCATGCAGGATCGTTCGTCCATTTTGGGAAGTCAGGATGCATCTTCCGATGACGGTAGTTCATTATCGTACAGTTTCGACGAAACACTGGAGGCAGCGCATAATTTGGCCGTTGATGCTGGCCATGCAGCGTACGAACTGCAGCTGCACCGGTGCAGCTGCATCCAGGAAGACGTAGCGACAACAACGGTGATATAAACGGCAGCAATCAGGGGATTGATTACGAGCGATTAGTGAGGTGTTCCGAACGGCTAACGCGGAGAGATTACAATGTGCCAATTATTGCGAGGAGCGTTTTATAGCTCTATTATTATCTGCACCGTTTCCAGTCGGGATTACAGAGCCCTAGCTTGCTCTGTGTCCCTCTGTATTCGTCTCTCTGCCGATGGATCGATGATTGAGAGAGTCATTGTGAACGATAGGAGAACGCTAATAAAAGAACTATCGACCAGCGAGATTCGTGGTTGATATTTGACGATTTCCAATTTTTATCTCGCCCAACGGACACGGAATTGTTGCTATTCGCTCGCGTAATTGTATCGATTTACGCAAATCGCGGAATGATTGCGTGAATGGTTAGAGAGCTTTCATGAAAATTTGTTCCGCTTTTTCTTTCCTCATTTTTCGATTGCCAGTTTAGTCGGGTGTACGGCTGATGAACCGTAGTTTGGTCGTACTAATTTATCGAGGAGTCGACCATTACCGATATTTTCTTTTTGACATTTTCATTTCAATCGATCATTTATCTATATTTTATTATTGAATTATGAGTACATTCTGTTGTGTTAGTTACGTATTATGACGATATTTAATGGAACTTAGTTATTTTTATAACATCAGATGTTTCATTAAGTTATTGTATATTATACAATTATAAATTTACAAGTTCAGATATTTATAAATTGACTTATTTACTAAGTTAGGAATTTAGGCATTTTGAATTTACGAACTTACAGGTCTACAAATTTACAGATTTATAAATTTTCATATTTCCAAATTCAAAAATTTTCAAGTTTTTATGTTTAGGAGTTTATAAATTTCCGTATTTTCAAAAATTTCTGAGAAATGCGTGGTTTTTAAACTTATCAAGTTTCGAAGTTTCTAATGTTCAATTACAGAAATTTAGAAATTTAGAGAGTTAGCTTATATTTAGTTTTCTCTCTCCTGTAAGACTTATATTTGGCACTTTAATTTCTGTTACAATGGTCGTTAAAAAGCTATAATACATCGATGCAGCCACACACAACGTCGATTCACGAATGAAACAACAGACACTCTATAATGCAATACAGTACGTTCTGTAGTTAATTACACTCCACCTTCCCCAAACTTTCGTTTCAATATGACATATGGTTCAAACCGTACTGCAGATCACGTAGATGTCCAAATTGAACAAATCACGCAGGTATTTCCCTAACGATTACCGTTCATCTCCGATCTCCAAACAGTGAAGGCTAACCGCACAATTACGATGCATCAGGCCGACAGCCACTCTCGAAAACGATGATGACATCTAATCCGTTTACATCCTGCAGGGGTAAGTGTGTAATAAGGTGGACGAGCTGCTCACCCAGCCTATACCTCTTCCCTCATAAATTGCTGCTTATCTTGAGCGGTGTGACCCACGCCGCACCATTGTCATGCTAATTCACGATTACCTATCCCTCCTACCCTTCGTTGTCGCCACAGATAGCTTCGATTCGACCTTGCTTGTTCGCAGCAAGGTATGTATCCACTAAAGGGACAAACAGCGATATTTTTGTTACTGTTGTATGATTCTTCAACGGAAACACGCTTCAGGATGGTTTGTTGGGGTTATGTAGTGTACTGTAACATAAACCAGGTCGGCGATGCGATATGCTGGTTTGATCCGTTCGATCTAGGTATGGTAATATTACAGAGACAGTAATCTAGAAATCAAAATATTATTTCGCTTTGGATGTTGATTGATACAACAGTTGGACGGTGTTTGGTTTATGTGGAAACACGTTACAGGGGATTTGAAACTTTTAAATTTTTAAGGTTGCGGATTTCTGTTTTCAGTTACTGAATTTCTGAAGTTTTCTCTATGTTACATTTCAGATTTTGTTTGGAATTTATGTACTTTTGAATTCTTAAGTTTTTGAATTATGGAAAATTTATTTTCCAGATTTTTTGTATTTGGATGTTTCTGAATTCCTTAATTAAAAAACTTGATATTTACATATGTCTAAATAGCTTAATTTCGCTTTATAATTAATTTAAAAATGAATCTTATTGTTCATAATTAAACATTTTTAATTAAATTTTTTAATTTTTAAATCTGAATATTTAAAAGTTTATGTACAGTAGTATTGTATCATGTTAGTAGCTAATAATTTATATCATTTCAATTTGACCTTTTAATTTTACGCAAAACGTGAAAAATGCTGAAAATTTATAGTGGTCCTAATAGGATGGCCAGGGACTATTAGAACTTCAAACGATCAAAGTTCTCTCGTTTGATCGTCATTGAATATTGTCGCCGCTGCGACAGGCATACGATAGCTAACAGGTACAAACTTTTCTATCGAGGTGTATGTCACTGCCATGCTCTAACTTTGCTACTTGCGCCCGTTCGCAAGGAGAAAGACGCGCCATTAGGCCGACACTCTCAAATACAACGTGCAATTAAACAGCGTCGCACGTGGTGACGCGTCGCTTCTAAGCTATTAATCAGCCCAGCTGGACGCTAGCATGCGTGCCCGACGTGCAGAGAATCTTTAATAACAGGATTATTAATTGCTTTTAGCTGGAACGCTGGTGGCTGCCTGTTACCAGCTTCACGCTTCTCCTTTTTCCTAGATCACCGCGGGAAAATGGGCTTCCGCGTTGCAATTACGAGATGTCCGGAATCGTGCGTTCTTGGTATGCTTCTGCGATTTCTTGTGCTTCGGAACGTCAGCTTAGTAATTGTTAAAAATAGCATGTAAGAATTTGAATAATGCGCCTGGAAGTAGCTCGAGTAATGGTAAAATTTCCGTTTTTCTCTGTGTTCGTGTAAGCGAGAGAACACATTAAACCCCGTTCATTTTCTGTAGTAATAAATATTACTCTTTTATATAAGTGAAATATTCTTACCTTCTAGTACTGCTTTTTACCAAATACAGTAATACACTTTTATTACAGTATAGCGTCTTACATAACCCTTTTAGTGATGAACGAAAGACTTGTATTTAAACAAAGAATACTTAACCTAAAAGAATCTGAAGAATTTTGGTAAAGTTTGAGGAGAAATCTTGAAATAAGTAGTGGGAATATTTACTGAGTTTACGAAGGAATATATTACGAAATGATAGGAGAATAAACGTTAGTTGAATTTCAGTGTTGTGAACAATGATGTGTTTTGCAGCATTAAAAGGGTTTAAATTATTACAATATTAAAATTAATATTACTATACATTTTTACTATGCTCTAAATATTTTTTAAACAACGCTAAAATATTTGTTAAACATTTAAATTCCAACATTCCATCTCTAAGAACGAAAATTTGCAATTCTCGCAGTACTTCATTTTCAAACTTAAAAATGTTTACATTTATAGAATTGAAGCTACCAAATTTTTGAATTTAAAAATTTCTAGATTATCTAGATAGATAGACTATCTGGATAATTTATTTATTTATTTATTTCTAAATTTTCAAATTTAGAAATTAATTATTTATTTATTTATTTATTTATTGATATTTTCAAATTTAGAAACATAGACATTTCTAAATTTGAAAATTTAGAAATATAAGTTATTTAAAATTATAGAAACCTCCAAATTTAGGAATACTCAATTAAATTTTCTAATTTAAAAATTTAGAAATGTCTATGTTTCTAAATTTGAAAATATCAATAAATATTAGTAAAAATTTTAATTAAAAATTTCAAAGATGCTTAATCTGAAAATTTTTAAACTAACTTCGAATCTTCTGAATTTGAAAATTTGGAAATTTCTGAATGTCTAAAATGTGAATAACCAATTATATCTTAAAATCCATCTAAGTAACAAATCACTGCACAAGTCACATAATCTCATCACAAATAACGAACATTCATAAAAATGCATCAAAGATTTCCATATTGAAATCACCCATTTAATATTAGCCCTATTTCTACCAGCAGCAAACTGCATTTTTTGTTCCATCGAATACATATTTAAGAGTACGAGTACGTGCAGGTGTCTAGATCGGACGGGAAAGGGGGTCAGATAGGCCGTGCGCGATGATAAGAAAATATATTAAAGTTCTCATCTGGTTTCCGCTGACTTCTGTAGAAACTGATTTAAATTTCGCGGCCGCAGGCTTCCTCGGTCGCAATCTGACGAGTAATATCGTCGATGTAAGGGAAACGAGAGAGTATCGAGGTTACTCGGATTCTTATTACCCGGTTTCCGGAAATTTGCTTTTGCAAATTAAAGGAGGAAACTCGTTTGTCGGTCCCGGGGACGGTGCAGGATCGAAACAAATTCGCCGGTGGAAGCGGCGCCTGTAACACGGCCGGTTTCCATAAAAATCATTTCTCCGCTCTCGTTCGCGGCGCCGTGAAGGACCGTCGCGCTTTTTTATCCTCGCACTTCCAGGTTCGCTGTAATTGGATCTCGTTGGCATTCAGGCTTCGAGTGTTGCATCCACGCCGCGTTTTCATGAAAAATTATTTATGCATTTGCCCGCGTTCGCGTAGCTCCCCAGTTTTCCCTGTGTTTTGGTTTATGTTAACGTTCCCTGCCAAATTGATTCTATCAGTCGAACGTTTCGAATGTATCCAATATCAAATAGTCCAAAAACGTGCCAAACCGGTACTAACGAAGAGAATGTTCGGACTAATTTATACAAGGTGGTTCATGCAACTGTATCATGTTATAACTCTGTTACCGATCACAAAAATGTCGAGGGACAAAAATGAATTCAAAGAGTACTATGGGATCGGGTTTTCTTTCGAACTGGCGCATGTGCGATAACCAATTGCATTGTTTTTCTGAGTAGTTAGATTTCTTTCGCAATTCTGTACATGTATCTTATTATATCAATTAACATCCACCAGTAATAATAACTACCGTGTACTAATTTATATGAAATATATAAAAAATTAGCATCGATAATAACGTTCGGATAATGTGTGTTCTTATAATCAAGGTTCCATTGCTACTGATAATGAATTTTCAAGAAAGCATTAATGACAGCTTTCATAAATGATGCCGGACAAAGACAACTGGAGTAAAGCAAGCTTGGAAAAGTAATTCTACCGTAGAGTATGCAGCGGGGATAAATATAGAACGTCGTGGTGAAGGTTGCAAAAACTGCAGCCAGCGGGGCGACAAATAAAATTTCCACTGTAATCGATAATACGTTTTCAAAAAAGCGTAAACTAATGTTAGCGACGCAGAATGCGTACACCACATCTTTCGTAGATGATGTCGAACAAAGACAACTGGAGAAAAGAAAGCTTGGAGAAAGAATTCTACCGTAGAGTATGCAACGGGGTTAAAGGTCGGAGGTTGCAAAAAGTGCAACCATCGGGGCGACAAATCAAATTCCTACTGTAATCGATAATACGTTTTCAAAAAAGCGTAAACTAATGTTAGCGACGCAGAATGCGTGTACCACATCTTTCGTAGATGATGTCGGACAAAGACAACTGGAGAAAAGAGAGCCTCGAGAACGAATTCTACCGTGGAGTATGCAGCAGGGATAAAGATAGAAGGTCGTGGCGGAGGTTGCAAAAAGTGCAGCCAGCGGGGCGACAAATCAAATTTTCGCTCCGGCTGCACAGGGCCGTGGCCCATTGTTGCTTTTTATATGCAAAGCAAGGCTAAATTATGGCGGGAGAAAGGAGGCGGACGGATCCTGCGGACGAGTCGTAGCCATTGTGGTACTTGCTGACCGGAAGCATCGTTGTACCACCACGGTTCTGAAGCGGTAGCTTCTATTTAAATGTATTTCGTACGCTGTTCCAGTCTCTCGCCCTTTTTTCGCCTGGCTTGTACGTGTTCCCTCTTGCCGGACGAAGCGCAGACCGTTCGCGAAATTTTTATGGCCGCCTAATAATTCAAAGGGCTTTTCTTCAGTCCTGTTCCGATCGTGACGAAACTCCAGATTCCGTGTTTCTACGACGAAGCCGTCGTCCGCGGTTCTTCTCAATTTTTTGAAATCAACGCCACTTTGATGATGCCGGACTTAGTTATTCAATTGCTGCACGGTTGTTATGGGATATTGATATTTAGTGGAAGCTGTTTACTGCCGTGGGAATGAAAACGAATCTGCGAATCGGGTCACGATCAGGAAATATTGCTCTGTTGCTGAAGAAATTGTTACTTTTGCTACTGTAGATGTTTACGGACGAGATGTTACTAATTTAGATGTTTATTTTTTAATACATTTTTGCTTATCATAGTTTCGGGGGATGAAATTGATGGTGATACATCAGTTCATGATGAATGATAATGAATTGATAATGAATGTAATCATTACGTGATTGAACGAAATTTATATCACGTTTATTTTAAGAATAATTCAATCCAAGGAAAAAAATTTTAACTACATGAAATATAAATTCTTCCAATATTTCGCCTTAGACCACTTTCATAATCACCTACAGAATTATTTTCCCTAGGAAAGCCAACACTTTTTTTTCGTTCAATATATTTCGACACTGAAATTTGTTCATATCGATTGTAATAAAACTTGTAAATACTGGGTACACATAAAAATCTGTTATTCGTTAAATTTAATGAAAACAATTTTTCATATTTTGTTACATTCCTCCGCAAATAACGTTCCATTGTTCTGAGGTTATATTGAAACATTTGAAATATTCATGTCAAACAGAGCAGCTGTTCTAACGCTATAGAAACATGATCGCATTTAATCGCAAGTTCGCTTAATTCGCCATTGAAACGTTGACATAAACCTTCCACCGACGATCGTGATGAATGAAAATGCACAGTGTCCGATGGTCGATCGCGTTGTTCGTTGAACACCAGATTATGTTAAATTCAATCGATAACCACAGCTGCGATGAATATCGCGTCCAACAACCATGATAACGATGATAATGTCGATGACAGTGGCCGCGATTGTGCGGACAACGACAATCTGCGCGACGATCATGAGGATAGGAACGAGGACGCCGATGATCACAAGGACGATCACCACAATGAGGCACACAACCATTTACCATGAACAAGTAAGCAACGATAAGCTGTGAGCAAGTGAATGAACGAATCATCGATCGAATCGTTATTAGACGAATTATGCTCGATGGACCGGCCTGTGAATCACCTGATGCTCGTATTATTGCAGAATGCAATAGATTCCATGTAGAGAGTGAAAAAGAATTGTATTGTCAAGTGTATATGCATTATTGCATCTTAGAGAAATTTATAATTGGGAATATGAGCATTGCTCATTTTGGAGCATTCATATTTTTTTTACTTTAGAAATGTGGATTGTCATGTTTGGATCATCTTGTATATTTCGTACTATGTTGTTGCAATAGATTTGGGTAGAAGAAAATAATAATAGAATAAAAGTACGTACCAGGTGAATGTTTCTACTTATTAATCATGTATGAACATTTAGGAATTTGGAAATTTAGAAATTTAGAAATTTAGAAATTCAGTAACATAGAAATTTAAATATTTAGAAATTAAAAAAGAAAATTAAAAATTTAGGGTTTCAGAAATTTGAAAGATTAAAAATTCAGAAACATAGAAATTTAGAAATCTAGAAATCTACAAATTTACAAATCTACAAATCTACAAATCTGCAAACCTTCTAATCGACAATTCTACAAATCTACAAACATAGAAATATAAAAATATTTTTAATTTTTTAATCCGTGTAATATGAACATATACACATATTATCAACTAATATCTCTATTTTAGCGAAAAGTCGACCTCTCATACAAAAGTTCCACTGTACTTCCATCTCTGATCTTCATTAATTAAACTACAACTTTCCATTCCAAAGAAATAACAATTTTCTTATTTTTCAGCGTGCTTTAAATTAAGTAAAATCAACATAAATTACGCGCATTGTTGTACCACAAATGCAGATACTTTTTCATTTTCTTTATTTTGCGTCGCCCACGAGACAAGCGTCTGGAAGCAAACGACGCAGGACACATACGCGTATGCGAGTACATGCAGAGCATACGAAAAAAGAAGGAGAACGGTTGAAAGGAGACAAGGAAAAGGAGTAAGACACTTCCATCTAGCAGACCGAAAAGCAACCGAAGTGCCTCTTGAAACCCTGCGAGAGGACCAGAATTTTTCTCCACTCACAAGCAGTTCGCGTTTAACAAGCTTAGTGCTGCACGCCGAATTCTTTTATCGGCTTGTTTTATAGTTGCCATCGTTAACTAGAATCGAGCCTCTTGTTTGCATTCTGTGTATCGAAGCTTAACGTATTAGTCGCGCGGAGGAATTTCATGACATTCGCCCAGAACATCTGTAGAGTGTGAATGGATTGTATGTGTGCGTTTGGAAATGGATGCGACAATATGCTTGTAACATCGAGTTAGACTCGACGCACGTTACAGTTCAAATGTGACAAGCCTTAATCGTATTTGCACGAAGATCGAGTTTTGAGTTTGATACCAATTGTAAGTTGTATAATTGAAGATCGCTAAATCCAAAATATATCTAACATTTTGTAGTAACTGCACTAAGGGTCGAAGGTTTCTAACGTAACGATTTTAAAGGTTCTAAGAGAACAACGTCTGAGCGTTAAGAAGTTTATTGGAACTGATGTTTTGTTATCATTTGTTTTAACGTATCGTAACAAGGTATTGCGCCCTCACGATTAATACATATGTATCCGCATGTTACCGACTCCCAATACACTATAAATTAAAAGTTATTTGTTTGTCTTAACACTGCAGTAATAACTAGAGATGTCATCCCACGAGTTGACGCGTGAGGAGGTTGATCCAAAGTAAAAGAAGCCTATCCCTACCATGAATATTTTCAGTGTTACATTTCGGAAAATAAAAATTTTGTAACTTGGTGCTTTTGAGATTTGAAATATTGGAAATTTGAAGACTTTACTATGCAAAAATTTTGAGTTTTGGTATTTTAGAAATTTAGAAATTTGAGAATTGATACTTTACAGATTTATTTTGGGTATTTGAAAATTTGGAAATATGGAAAATTTTGGATTTGATACATTAAAGATATGAAAATTTGGAAATATGGAAATTTTGGGATTTGGTATCTAGAGATTTGGAAATCTCAGAATGAGATTTCTCAGAAATGTACTGATTTGAGAATATGAAAATTTGGAATTTGTGAATTTAGTGATATAGGGATTTGGGTACTCGAGGATTCGGTCGTTTGAAAATTTGAGAGTTTGACATTATGGAAATTTGCGAATTTAAGAAGTGGGAAAGTTAGATATTTAAGGATTTCATAATTGAATAGTTTAGCAATTTGAAAATTTGGAAATTAAGAATGTTAGGAAGTTGGGAATTTGGGAATTTGGAAATATTGGATATTATATATGTATTTGGGAGTTTTACAATTTGACAATTTAGTATTGAGCAATTTGGGAATTTAGAAATTTAGAAATTTAGAAATATGAAAACATAGGAATTTGCAAATTTGTGTATTTGAGAATTTAAAAATACAAAAATTTGATAATTCAAAAATTTAAAACTGTATATAGTAATTTCAGAAAATAATCAAAATAATGAAAATTTTCAAATCTTCAGAATTATCAATGATTTCTGAACATTTCATTCTGTGTACACAATTATAATTATTAATATCGACCGTCTGATACGATCAACCATAATTTGCGTATCGGTTAATTAATCTCTAGCGTATAATCGATCGATCTCGAGACAACTCTAAATAATAGAATATGAATTGGCAGCTGTTCTATGGACCTTGTCCATGATCTCGGATCGTTTCGCCCCAACGCAGTATCAGTTTCAATAACGAGGAACACACGCTCGTAAATTATAATTAATCACTCATAAACCGAACTGCTTATTTTAGTTAAGACGTCGCGTCGTAATTAAGTGCCAAAACGACAAAGTTTCGTAAACCTCTCTGTACTCCGGTTAATTAGTTGTTGCTGCACTTAAGGGCGCGTTTCTACCAAACGAGCAGGAATATAGAACAAGAACAAGACACTTGTTCGTAATTGTTTAATGTAAGAGAGGGGAAAGAAGAAATACTTGACGCGTACATTTTATTGTAGCGAGAGAAGAATGAATGTTCTGTCGTTTAGTGTAAACGAACTATAAAAGATTCAACCATTTTGAAGGACGTTTAGTGATAGAAACAAGTATTTGGAACTTCTTTTTGTAGGGCAACAAATTAAGAAATTTATATTGGATTTATTTATCAATTATCATGATTATTAAAGATATCCTAACACGATTTATGCTTTCGTTTTTCAGACCTCGAAGAATAAAATTCAATAATTAATGGTGTATCAGAAAGCATTCGAAAATGATTTCTCGCCTTTACAGTCTCTGGCCATCGAATTAGGTCCACGTACGAAAATTGCACATTTATGGCTATAACATTATGTGTTTTTTTTTAAACACAAATTGAAACACAAGGTGATTTTTCATTGAACGAAGCACGAAATTTTGCAATTTATATCAAATATTCTAGAAGTAAAAGAATTTAAAAGTAAAAGTAAATTAGAAAATAAAGGTTTACATGTGTCTTCAATTTATGACATATGTAGGAGACATTTAAAAAGTACGTTCATTGAAAATAAGCTACAATTTTCACATAATCAAAACAAGCAGTTTATCTTCTTTATACGTTTTATTGTATAATAAAATATCGAAATATCGTTTATTTATTGTAAAAGAAGAAATATTCCAAGAACTCTTTTGTCCTACTACACATCAACTTTGACATCTTGCAATCTTTAATAGTTCTTATATTCGAATCGTAAGAAACAGAGGTAAATAAAAAGTTTAAAATAATTCGTCGATACACGGGTATTTCTGTTGTTTATCCTCAATTAGACTGACTAAATCTGGACGATATCGCTAACGAATCTGATCGATCTGTCTGGCGGGAGGATTTGAATCGAGCGGAGGAAAAATACCAGATAGCCAATTAAGCGCTTAGCTAACCAGGCTCCATCGGTTGGTCGATTTGATCGTGTAATGGAAATAATTGGTTAATTGCCAAATTGGTTACCTAGTTCATCATACGAGACTTGATAGTGCCGTTGTACAAATTATGTATAAGACAGTAATACGTATTAACTTCTTTTATTTAAGCCGGAAATTTGAATTACATTGCTGCGTACGATTTTATTTTCATGATACAAATTGATAATTTGCTACATTTAAATAATTTCATATCATTATATTTCCAGAAATTGTTACAATAATTAAATAGAAATTAGAATTATTAATTATAATTAATTCATAGGAAAATAATGATTTAATTGAACAAAATAGTAATGGTGGCAATATCCTATAAGAAATAATTAAATTTTTCTACGATTTATCTATGATATAATATTTTTGAATGATAATTCTTTTAAAGCTAAAATTGATATGATTCTATTTATTAAAATTAAAAATGAATCATATCATTAAGATTAAAAAGGAAGTATATCATAAAATTTAGTGAGATTTGATATTAGATAAATTTTATTTGTAGAAGATAAGATGTTAATAAAAACGAATAAATTAATCATAAATTAAAAGGGAATGTTTGTAACGATTTGTTCAGTTTTCGGGTTCGAATCTTCCTACGGAATTTGTCTGACGATTTCCCAACAGTTCCATTAATTCACCAATCGACGCAGTATTTCACCCCGTGTTTGATCCCACGGCAATCGATACATCAGCGACCATCTCCGCCAGCTTTCGCATAAGCTTCAACGGCTTTAATATTTTATTAAAGAGCATCCTTCATTAAAATGTACAGACATCCGAACCGTGATTCCGTACCGGTTCAGCGGTTCCGGTCGCGTGCTCCGAAATCCTCCTTTATCTCGCGTTTCGTGCAGCTAATATCGCGTCAAAGAGCATCGTTGCATTCATAATGTTCATGAGCTCTCGGCGTGGAGCGCGTAACGAAGTCGAGGCACGTTAACGAGTCGCTAGGAGACTTTGGAGAAGTAGAAAATCGGCAGGGAAAGGATTAAGATTGAAATTTGATAAACTGTTACTGCTCTAAGTAGCTATACTAGAACTCTGCTGCATAATACGATGCAAAAATTCTGGCGGTCACACGATCTGAAAGCTTAAGGTCTTAGGAACGTACAGAAACAATGTAAATGTAGATTATAAGAAATAAAAGTATATTATATTTTTAAATATGGGGTTTCATAGACAATACTTTCATTATATTGCCGTAGATGGAACTGTAGTAGTGGCGCAGTAAATTTGCAATATATAGGGAGTTGCATCTGTGCAACGCTTGATTGTCAAACGAATTTAATCGGTGGTGTGAATCGTGATTTTTTTCCCAAAATGAGAGATAAAATAATATTTAAATTTCTAAAGATTTGCGAAATAAATTCTTCGGCTAGAAAATTTATAAATTTGAAAGTAAATCGGTAGGTTTAAAAATTTGTGTCTAAATTTATTTTTATTTTTAATTTCAAATCTTTCAAAGCTTTCAAATTTTTATATTTTCAAAATTTTTAATTGCTACATTTTTATATTGATAATTTTTTTAATCACTAAATTGTCGAATTACTGTTTCTGAATTTCTGAATTTTTAGGTTTTTATATGTCTAAACCTCTGAATTTCTAAATTACCAAAATGCTAAGTTTCTAAACTTCTAAATTTCTAAATTTCCAAGCTTCAAAATTTGTGTAGCAAATTCCTGAACTGAAAAATTTACAAATAAATTTGAATGTAAACCTGTAAATTTGAACATTTGAATATTTATCAATTTGTGACTTTGTGAATTTGAGAATTTATAAATTTGTAAATTTGAAAATTTATAACTTTCTGAAGTTCTACATTACTGAACTCCTAAACTGCTAAATTTCTAAATGTTCAACTACTAAGTTCATAAATTTCTAAATTTCCGAATGTGAAAGCTTGTAAATTTTTTAGTCTAAAATGACAAAATAAATGAATCTGAAGTTTCTAACTTTGCAAATATCTAGATTTCTAAGATTTAAAATGTGAAAACCTTCAAGTATACAAATTTGCTCAACTAGCAACACAACTCTACTATAGTCTACTATTTTCTCTATTATCATGATTCATATTTGTAATGATCATAAATATTCGCGTCACGTACAAGTAGCAATAAACCTGACATCCATACTATATCGAAAACTCAAAGTCAGCATATACTAAATAAACTTCTAAAGAAGAAAAATTCGAATAGGTACCCAATGTATCTCTTCAAATTTCTACCAAAACCATGAAATGATAATTGCATCAAAATATCAGTTCCACACTGCGAAATTTTAGAATATTAATCGTTTCGAAGTATCCGAAACCGCCGTGTTTCTCGATTGTTGCCTGAGACCGCAGTACTTCAGGTTTATACACAATATCGAGCCTTGTCGAACCAATTGCAAGTGTGGTAACTGCTCTACTAAATTCGTTAAATGAGTTACGACATTACATTTGAAAGCACAGCCGCTGAGGTTACATACGTTAAGTGAGTTTCAACACATTGAACAACAATTGTTCAATTAACATCCCGGCGCAATTGGACTGGAAGTTCTTGTAGAAGTTTATGCAAAACATTAAGCTGTTGTTGATGTTGATAGACTCATAAACCACAGGTATATACCGATATACTGCGCGCTCTGTGACAGGGGTTGGATTGAACTAAATTACTTTTTATCAGTTTTATTTATTTGTTAATTGTACTAATTATAATTTCGATTGGAGGAACTTTTTCAACTTTATTAGAGAATCGGTAGGATATGTTCAATTTCGTAAAGATTTAAATAAATTGAGATTTAAGGAAATACAATCTTCTGGAGATGCAAATAAAGAATTCTTTTACATAATATTAATATATTGTACTGTTTTATCAGTTCAGTATTAACATTAATTATTACGTTAATATACTGAATTTTATATTTATTTTGAATAAGCTTGTTTGAGATAAATTATGGATTTATGTAAATGTGTGCTGCAATTTCTGCGAACGTGAAAGCAGTGTTTACGCGTTTAATAATTTACGTTCCGTTACTATATTTTGTTCAAATATATTCTGTGTATAATACAGAACGTGTAACGCTTCGTCCCTACCAAAATCTAATATTTTGCCAAACAAATTATACCGATAAATTTGTCAAGATTCCATTTTATTTGATACCGTGATTTTTAATATCGTGAGTTATATTCTTATTGCGGCAAATGATTGTGTTGTGTGCTAGCGGCTCAATTTAATGAAAACGTGAGCTAGTTTAATGTATGGATCAGTGACACCACTCACGCAAAAATGAACTGTTTCAGGATAAGTTCGTTCAAGTTATTTCTAACTGAATGCTTGTTGCATTTTAAAAGAACACTTCGTAGATACAGACTCTAAAATTTTGTACCTGACTCATTGAGAGCTGACGAGAGAATCTGAACAGTCTAAGAAGAATATTTTCGCCAAAAATTGAAATGTGAAGTGGGGTTGATATGCTGCTGGGGGTGGACAAGCAACTTGGTTAAAATGAACTATTGGATTGGTTAAAAAAATATTAAGAGAAGGGACAAGGAACCGCCCTTACAAAATGTTCGTACCACCTAATGGTTCCACAGTAATAAAACCATAAGGTTTGCTGTATCTTGACAAAATATGTTAAATAGAAAAATTTGGAAATACAAATTGTCCCTAATAAACAGCTGCAAAATTCGTTCAAAAATATTCCAAAAAATAAAGAGCTTGGTGTTACGATTTTAAGAGTGCGCCACAACAGATTATATAAAAATAATCTTATTGACAATGCAAAGGCACTTCACGAAGGAGAATCGTTACGGAGAATCTTGTAGTCATTCTCGAGATAATTTAGATGTGAAAAGTTGTATTTATCGGATGAATCCCGGTGTGTTCTAATCATAGTTTGTTCGTTTAACGACCAAACGTCGAGTATCACTCGACGTGAGATTTCATAGCCGGAGGTCCGGTCAAGTATCACTCGGAGCTTATCGTGCTTCATTATCAGTTAACAGTAGATGTAAGTAGATCTTCGAGTAGCTTCAACTATTAATGGAGCATCGAGAATAATTCCTGCGAAGGACAATGATTAAAAGTGATACGCTTTGAATGTGAAATAATGATCCGTCTTTGAATACAGTTAAAGAACCAGCTTTCGATAATTCTAGAGGACTTCTTACTTTAATGTCGATTTTTAACGTAATGAAGCTCCAGATCGTAAAGCTTTTCGAACAAAAATTTATATCGAAACTTTGAAGAAAAATGTGAAATATTGAAAATTAGAAGTTTAATTATTCATAATCTGGGTAATAATAAAGATAACTAAGTACTAGTTTTTTTATCGTCTAAAATATGTAGAAAGTAATTTTTGGTTTGATAAGAAACTAAATTTCAGCTTCAATTGTTCAAAATATACGAGAACTAATTTTCAAGTAGTTAATATTTTATGCCACTTTTTGTCGAACGTTACTTATATGAATTTTTTCAAAGAGTAATATTTGATATAAAATTTAAAAAATGTTAAGGATTTATTCAATGTTAAATTAATATTAAAATAAATAAAAGTATGAAAATGCTTTAATTTTTTGCTTTAGTTTAAATTTTTCTTCAGTTTAATTGACAGTGAATTCTTTCAAAAAAGTCAATATTCTTTAAAGTATTTTGTAATGTCAGTATAAAAAGTAAATAAAAAAAAATATTTGTCTTTCAAGGGTTAAAGTTAAGTAATCCTAAAAAATGGAAACTCTTTATTACCAGTTTCGTATAAGAAATACTACTAGAAATAAAAATTACGACGTTTGAATCGCGTTAGTTTAAATTTAATTAAAATTTCATACATTATACTTATTTTATTTTGGGAAAGAAGTTAGTTTCTACTATAAAGCTAGAGAAAGAAAATGTGAAAGAACGTCGCTGGTTTTCTCCTCTAATGGAGGAAAACCGTGTAGTACCGACCACTTTAAGTTTTTTTTACTTCTACTTGAGCTAATTACGGCAAAAATACAAATTTCGTGTTATGCACAGAGTGTCCCAGAATTTATGATAAAAAAAGGCACGTTCTATAGGCTAAAACAGAGTACAACTTTTAATAACAAAAATGTGTGGAAAAATGTACCATTTTTGAGCTGAAACCTTCATAAAATTTTGCGAAAAAACTCGAATTTTTTGTGGGTACATTGTTAAAACTTGAACTGTCCAATCTCATGAAACTTGGTACCATGTGCATTGTAACTTTTGCTTTTCAAAATTGTATTGCAAAATTTTTTAGCAACGTGGATTTTCGATTACGTTTACTGAAGTGTTATCCTAAATTCATGTAAGTTCCGAGAAACGTATACAACTCGTGCATCATAACACGTTTCCTTCCATATAATCATCTGTTTTCTGCACCCATCTGTTTACGTGGCCATCTATTTCAGGCTCTAATATCTTCTTCTATCTATCCGCCTGTTTCTCTCTCTATTCAGTCGTTCGTTTACCTGTCCATTTAGCTGCAGGTTTACCTCTAGCGTGGTCTATCTAACGGCAATGGAGTTGTTCGTGACTGGTCTGTCAGTCACTCGAACGACGCGCAAGTGATCACAGTCGATATTGGTCAGACGTTCCACTACCGAATTCGAAACAGGCATGGTCGCACGAATTCATCTTGATTTCAACGATTTTTCTTACTAGTCTTTTATTTTTCTCGGGGATACAGCCGAATAAAGTGGTCAAATGAGTTTATTTTGAAAGTGGTCTAAATCTATTTGATAGTTGTTTGTTAACTGTAGTGACATGTACCACTTGATGTTAACTGTCATATAAAACTTTTTGAGGTTAAGTATACTCAGAGTATAATTAATTTCTGCAATTTACTGTTATGTAAGAATTTACAACAGTATCTTTAATGAAACAGTGTTCTTAACAATGATGAGAATTAATTTCTTCTATTATACTGCTAATTGAATTTTTCTTATTATTCAATTATTACATAGTTTCATGCTGGTTTTATAGAATTTCAATATTTGACAACTTGACAGTTCTTAAATTTGCAATTCCTAGATCTTCAGATTCACAAATTCGAAAATGTAGGTCACTTCATTCAAATTTTAATAAGAGTTTGCATAATAGTAATCTGCGTACAGAATTTCGTGAAATGTGAATAGGAAATTTTTGAATACAAATTGGACGTCGGACAGTGTAATACAAGTTTCAAATATTTATTCTGCATCTTTCCACCTTTATTCACTAAGGGTTTCATAAGATATTCTGCATCCCTCAATCTTCATTAAATAAAGGGTTTAACAAAATATTTATTCTGCATCTTTCAACCTTTATTCACTAAGGGTTTCATAAGATATTCTGCATCCCTCATTCTTCATTAAATAAAGGGTTTAACAAAATATTTATTCTGTATTTCTCGAACATTATTTAATAAAATTCGTAATAGCAACATCGAGTCACGATTATTTGCAAGTGGTCTGAAGAACGTGTTCGAATTTGAAGAATAAAAGAAGGCCTGATGGGAGAAACGGAGCATACAGCGTGCCAACCCGTTATCGTTTCCAATTATTACATTGTAAATTGCACGATGAAACCTCGACAGCCTCGTTTTGCTGAAACTGTCGCCGAGGGAACGCGCGTGCACGCTTCCATTTTGCCAGCTTCAGGCGGAATATCGTTCGCCGCCGATAAGCTTGTGTCACGCACCCACACTCTATTTCTTCGCTCCCAGAAATGTTATTCGTGACCACAAAACACTGCTAATACACTGGGTGTACTATCCAGTTACGCTATAAAGACATCCCGGTACAGTTTCACCAAAGTTACCACTACGTGAAATGTTTCAAAAACTTTCTTTTATGAAATATGTAACTAGCTTCTGAATTTTGAATATCTCTGGAATTATTTATGTTCGATGCTCAGTTTAATGCGATGGTTAACAGTTAATATTTAGAAATTAGACATTTTTAGGTTTGGATGTTTAAAATTTGTGAGTTTACGAGTTTGTGGGTTTGTGAGGTTGTGGATTTGTGAATTTGTGAATTTGTGAATTTGTGAATTCGTGAGTTCGTCAGATCCTGAGTCCGTGAGTTTGTGAATTGGTAAATTGATAAATTTGAGCATTTAGGGACTTGGCACATAATTGAAGAGAACTTTGGGTATTTGAAAATGACCTTTCTCCCCTCCAGACTCCCCTTTGCCGCCTTTCGACACTCTTGACCATTTTTCTGGTTTTTTCGTCCCATTTTAAGAAAATTTAATTCTCTAACAAAATGTCGTATCACGGTTTGGTCTTGTATACATGAGTGAGAGTTGTCGGGATGGGGTTTTACAATATTTTGGTTCTGACACAACCGCAACTGCACAGTTACTAGACCCTGGTTGTCACGTTCACGCCGTTCAATTGTCATTCAAAATTAAGAAGACAAATGTGGCGTACAATCCTCACCGACATCCACCGTAGGTGGTTTTGATAATTTGACCAACCACTGTAAATGGAACGTCCAGTATAGGCTGGCACGCTACCGGGGTTGCATTATATCGCCGCAATTTCATATTTGCATTGCCGGCTGTTGCGCTGATGTTATCCTCTCGCGTAGGCCAAAATGCCGTAGCGTTCACCCTTCGCGTTTGTTTCCCCTCGGTCGGCCCTGTTCCCGATATTTATACGCGTTTCTGTTCGTCCCACCTGTATAATAAATGTGGCCCAGTTCGTACGCGGTCAGGCTGGAATACGCGCCGGCATCGTGCTGGAAAGTACGCCGGATTTCGCCAAAAATGTTGCGTCGCGGTCTGCGAACTGGTCCGTGGCCGTTCAGAGGTTATAAACTGCACACGGGACCATTGCGTGCGCGTGTGCACGTGTGTTTACGATAGTTATCGCGTACAGGGATTTCGTAGTTTGTTGGTCGCTATTACTGTCGCGCTCGTGCGCTGGAATTATCGAGCTTATTGTGTTGCCCGCCGTGCTCGTGTTGCGGCCGTCGCGCCCGTGCGCGCCCGCTACGACACGCGAGCATCCTGGGGGCTTATTCTCGAAATCTGACGGAAATTTTCCTATACCGTAATTTTTGCACGGTCAATAGGAGAGAACGGTGACTAAATTTACAGCGTGATGAAAGAAATTTGTTCTCCTCTTAAATAAACTTTTTTGAATGATTTCTTTTTCAGTATTGCATGTGCATTATATCTGATTTGTTTCGTTGATGGACACTGAGCCGTAACATGAATCGCATGCGGTGGTTAACATTAGCTTTACGGAACCCGTCATAATGATGGATCTTTTAATCTTTGATCATTACATCTTAGCATTAAAAGTTACATTTTTTTCCTTAATTAAAAGAAATTTCAATTCACGAGCCACTAAGTTCAAAGGCTTTCAAATAAGATTACATCTCAGTCTTTAATATGACAACTTCTAATTAAAAAGTTGAATATAATTTTCCTTTAGGCAATCATTAAATTAACTATTACAATTTTTGTCTTTATTAAAGGGAACCTAATCATGAGTCAAACGATAATTAAATTAAAATTAAATTAGATATTTGGAACATGATGGCCGATAAAGTAAATAATTGCCATTACATGTTTTAACACTAGACTTACCGAACCTGTCAAAATGGATCTTAAACTTCTTATTCTCAATTAGGAAAACTATGAAGAAATTTCGTCAATATGTACATTAACCTTGATCGAGATAAGGAATCATAAGCTGGTTTATACACTATTATTTAGTATTATTATAAGTATTATTATACTATTATTTTTATAGTTTAGTTTCAATTTAAAAAAAGAATTTTTACTTAATTTTTTACAAAATGACTAATGTTACTTTCGTAACATATATTTTCCTTCTGCTACTAAAATTGTTTTAGTTCAGTTTTGTGTACTTATAGCGCGGCTGAGAATCACTGACACGGTGAAAAAGAATAGAATGAGGTAGAAATGGAATATAGAATGAGGAAAAGGTAGTGAATAGAGTGTAGGTATGGAATGAAAGATTTGGCAAGGTATGTGACGCAAGTATGTGTGTAAGGTACATACTTAAATATCAATGTACCTAACTGGAGCCATAGGGTATGGAATCATATGTGTACATAGCAAATTGAAATATATGAAAAGATCCGTATGTGAATGTGCCTGCTTAGACCCACTGTTAAGAATATAATACCATAGCGAGGAATTAGACTTTCGGTTAAGTTCTTTATCTATAGCAGCAATAACACACGCGTTGTTACATTCTATCGAGTATTTTTAGTTTACTATTCACATCTGGTTGTTACAACTCGTAATCTTAACAGTGGAGTTCTTTATTTGTAGTTTTCTATTCATGCCGCGGTACTGCTTGATTTTGTTACTTGCTACGATTTTTGTGGTAAATCCAGATCCATCGCACACGACACTCAGGCCTCCATTCATACACAAATTTATATATCCAATAGAAATTATGAATTGTTTGTCTCAGGCTTGTTCTTAAAAATTGTACGACTATATTGAATCTTTATTCTTGTAAAAATGAGCATTCAAATTTGAATAATTATAAAAATAAGTCATCACATAGCATCTAATTTAGATGGTCCTTCGAGTAAGGGAGGGTCCATTATGCCAGTAACTGGTGCCTGTAGTCTTGCTAGTAGGTAGTTCAATTTGTGTGCTTTTTGCTTTGTTTGTATTACGTCTATCTTTGGAAAAAAGAGGTAAAAAGAGAAAGAAACCATTTTCTATCCAAAATCCCCAAAACCCTACATCCCCAAGTCTCTATATCCCCAAATTCCTACATCCCCAAATTCCTACATCGTCAAATCCCTACATCCCCAAATCTCTTCATCTTCATACTCTACATCCCCAGATCTCTATATCTCCAAATTCCTACATCCTCAAATCCCTTCATCCCCAACTCTCTATATCCCCAAATTCTTGCATCCCCAAATCCCTAAATGGTCAAACCTCTACATCTCCAGATTTCTACATCCCCAAATCCTCACATCCCTAAATCTCCACATCCTCAAATCATTACATATCCAGATATCTACATCCCCAAATCTCTACATGCCCGAATCCCTACATTTCCAAATCGCTAGATCCCCAAATTGCTACATCCCCAAATCTCTAAATTCCCAAATTCCTAAATTTCCACACTTCCAAATTTTGTAATCAAAACTCTCCAAAGGAAAATGGTTTCTTTTAATAAGTAATAACAAAAAAAAACTATATAAGAAATATAATCCTCGATAAACTGTCTATTAACTTCAGTAAACTATCTATCAGTTATCGTCATAGTTAACTATCAATGAGATACCAATAATTCAGTATTTAACCAATAGCAATATTTCTCGAACGTATCATACCTTCCCTCTACATTCCTATACTTATTTCTGCATTTAAAATGTCTAGCAAATACATTTATTTAACCTTAACCAACGAATACTCGGCGAATCTTAGCGCTCGTACGATTATTTTCACAATTAGATTCGCTTCGATCACCGGAAATAGAGGCGCCATCAATATCCGACTGGCAACGCGAAAACACAAACCGTGGAAAAAAGAAAATAAGCAAAGAAAGAGACACGCGAAGCATATACTCGTAGGATTTATTTTAAGGTCGCGTCTGTTTTATTTCGGTCACCTGTTTCTAGGTCAATTCTTTTCTAATCGATTCGCCAGTGATTCGCGTTCGAGATAGCATGCATGCAGGTGATCCAACCACGCTGTTGGCTAGGTTTGCCGTTGCGATCTTCTATGGTGTTACGTAACTCGTCGGATCTGTCGTTATTTATATCATAATCGTACGTTTATACCGTTTTATACACCCTATCCTCCGTACCGTTCGACCACTCGAATTTATAACAGCGATATACAAGCAGCGTGTTGCGGTCCCGAAGAATTTCCTTCGTTATGTCCGGCGCTGATTTAAGCACACATCCTGGAAATACATAGCGTCGATAAATTGAGACTTTAAATTTTCACTCAGTCATATCGGCGATTCACGGGACCGATTCCCCCTGCGTTTCGCTTTAAAACGACCGAAATTTTCGTTCAAATGAATCTCCCGTTGGATACGTATCGATCTAGTGCTACACTTTGCGAAAGCTTTTTTTTTTTTCTTTCTCGTTTCTACTCCGTTTCCGTGCACTGAGAAAGTTCCTCGGTTGGGAACAGAGAACGGCGATAAAAATTTTTCATGATTTTCTCAAGATGTTTTATCTTCGGGGACTTTTAAATTTGATCGTTTAATGGCCGCTGGTAGGTTTTATTACTATAACTTTGACCGTCCCCGAAGTCAAATTTGGTCAAAGTAATTTGTAGTATAATTGATATTTAATAAAAGGAAACAAATTGTTTTTGTTTGATGTCAACATGTTGACCGCTACAGAGAAAACTGACGTTTGTGGTCGGACACTATAATACGGATTATTAACACATTGACCGCTACAGTGGTCACGTGTAACCAGTTAAATTAATTATTTACATGAAAAGCAGACGAATGGAACTTTTGATTACTCTAACTCTAGATTTACGGGCCTTTAATGGCCACTCATATTTAAATTGAAACTAAACTGTAAAAATAAATGAAGGATAAAACGTAAACTAACTTATACACCGATTTTTGATATCCATGAAGGATTATGCACATCTTGATAAAAATATTTTAATAATTTTCCTAATTTAAAATTAAAAAATCTAAGATCTTTTCATCTTGAAAAGATTTCATGTTTTATTCAGTGGATACATATAAATACTTAATCTCAACACAACATTAATAATAATAGAAGAAATGATTTGAAAAAATATGAAAATTAAAAAATATAAGTAATTTATAGAATAATCTATAAATTGATACAGAATATAATTTTTGTTTTAACAGAAAGAAATATTTTTGATATTGAAATATTCTTTAAATAATATCTAATTTCGTGATAGCAATAATACTTAAATCTGTAATAAAATCGTTGTGTTTATAATTGTCTTTACTGAAGTGTACCGTACTACACAAGACCATTTCCTTTATGACAGCCAGCGTGTTAATTAAACTCTGAAACGTCGGATATAAACAGCTATAATATTGCAGCAGTCACTTCGGAATACTATGTTATAATAATAACTGAGTCACAAAAGTTCAGTCTGAATATTGCAGATACATATTCGTTAATTGGATAGCTTTGCTATTAAAATATAAAATAGAAAAATGTTATGATTTTGTTGTATAAAAGTTATTAATATTAAACATTAACTCCTGTAAAGTTTGTACTATCATATAATTCATTGATCTTTCAAAATTTATTAGATGATAAATTAAAAATTAATTTGTACTTTATTAAATAATAGATTAAAAATTAATTTGTAGATATGACAACATAATTAAAAAATATTAACTTTTACGTAATTTTTTTTACGAAAAATGATTAATTAGATATGATGCTAATATTGAGTAAAAATACTTTATATGTTACTTGTTGAGTTTGCATAAATAGATGATAAAACGATAAAGCGAAAATATTGAATTTAGTTCGCAGCCGAATATTTAAGTTTTGTATCTACAATTTCAGTTCACAAAATGTTATTATTTGATATAAATCTAAAACTCAGTTTCAAATGTTGCTCTTCCTTTCGCAAATGGAGAATATTGAATCAACACTAGAAAGTTTTTGGATGGTTTCCTGATTGCACAATGTAAAATGTCCTGAAGTGAGTTCTGCAGGGCGCTGCACAAAGGTCCTTTGTTTCAAGAAACCGGGCTATAAATTCCAGGTTCTGACCCTTGCTATTGTACATATAAGCTCTAAATCAAATATACGTTGGCTGAAGAAATAGTAGAAAACTGTATTATATGTGTAAAAAAAGAAACGGCATATATGCTTTGAAAATGATGTACATTTAGCTTTGCTAGCTCCAACTGAGTTTTAAAAAATTAAAATATGATTGAAGTACAAAATTATACATTTCTAAAATCACGAAGTTAAGGAATTCTGAGGTTCCAGAATTCAAAAATATCCTTTTTGTTTTTGAAAATATTTCTTTTGTTAATTATTTTCGAATAAATGATTTGTGTTTCAATGTTGTATTAACTATTCTACATTTAAAATGCATGGTTTACTAAATAAATACTTTTAATATCTAAACAATATTACTTCATCTTTTCACTGAAACAGTTAAGGGATTTGATCAAATCACTTACTTTCTTCAGGGAAATCATACCACAAAATTATTTTAACATCTTCCGTGAATTGATCATATATCTTAGGGATTTTATTAAATCCCTATTTTCATCATTTACCTGCGACAAATATACAATCACGTATACCACGATGTTTGGGAAACCGTATTCTACATTCCTATCAATGTTCCACAAAAGTATACGTATCTTTTCGCTAATCATTTGAGAGCTGTCATAAAAATCTGGAATGCTACGTGATGGTAAGATTTTTCGATAGGAGAATCTCGGAAGGTACATAAAAAACACAATAGACAATGAATATATCATAATCTCGCGAAAGATTCATCGTGTAATCTCGGCAGCAATCAAACGTGAAGCGAACACAACCGATGACAAAAGCTTGAACGCTGTGACAATTCTAAACCATCCTAGTTTCGGTCAATCCATATTTGTTCGGGAAATCCGCACCTGGCTCGTGTTCAGCGGCCATAGAATCGCGTAGCAGCTATATGGAATACAGCGGCCATGGCCGGTGTGCCACCATACTCTAGCCATGAGATCTGTCGGATTAACGTTAGCGTTATTTATGAAGGTAGTAGACCGTTTTGAATAATATTTTGCGGCTCCGCTTGACCCTGCCCACGCACCGGGGATTTTTGCTGCAACTGCAATCGATGCAATATAACAGAAACCATTAAGAGAGAAGGGATACGGTTTATCTTGTTGAAAGACACGTTTATTTGAACGGTCCAGCATGGGATTTTGTTTGTTTTGATTTGTTTTGGGACAGTTTTGTTGAACTATCACTGGGAACGTATGAAAATTTATATTGATACTGATGGAATTTCGTGGATTTATTACGTTTGTATAGGTGGAATAGATATTTTCATTTTTTGCAATTGCTGAGATGGGAAGTTGACAATTTGAGAATTTGACGATTTTTAAATTTTGGAATTTGAAAGGTTATGGATTTGAGGATTTGGGGATTTGAGGATTCGAGGATTTGAATGTTTGGGGTTTTGGGATATCAAGATTTCAAGATTTGGGGATTTTAACATTTGGAGAGTTAGAGATTTGTGTATTTTAGTATTTGGAGATTTGGTGATTTGAGGATTCGGGGTTTTGGGGATTTTGGGGATTTTGGGATTTCAAGATCTCACAATTTGAGAATTTTACGATTTGGAGATTTAGGGATTTGAGGATTTCATCATTTGGAAATCCCCAAATCCCCAAGTTCTCAAATTCTCAAACATACGATGCAAATCGTACACATCCCTCTTCTTTTCTCGTATAGTAAAATAGGATAGCATTATCATGTTCAACGTTATCATGTTTGATTGTAGATTCAACATGGACAATGGTCCATATCTTCAAATCTTCATATTTGAAGATTAAACAACAATGTTCAAACTGTTGAAGATGATACAGTAGTTGAACATTCAAATTGATGAAGATTATACCATATATGTAGTATTCAAGAAATTAACTTCTTGTGGAAGATGTCTTCACATTTAAATATTATACAGTATTCAAGAAATGAACTACTCCTGAAAGGTATCTCGATAAACACAAGGAGGATTAATGTTTCCAACAAATGCGGTTATAAAGAGTCATCGATACAAATGCTAAATGTCACGTGCTCTAACGATAAGCGTCTAATTCCGCATCGTATCGATTGCTGTGACATTTAATACGATAAACAGTATCATAAAACCGTTTCTATTTGCTACTAAACAAGAAGGTCGATTAAAACCGTTTCACGGATCCAATTCGAGCGTATCTCGATCACTGGCTAAGGGAATAGCTGTGGAGACTGATCGTAATACGGACAGCAGTCTCGATCCGATCAATCTACCAAGCATCCCTCGAAACGCAGTCGGTTAAATCCCAGCCTGATCGTCTTACACAGTTCACAGGACATCGTTCGCAGTGATATGTACACCCGACAAAGTGAGTACGCACTCACGTACCTATTGGGTTATATACGGTGGCGTACTACGAGAAATTCCAGGATGTTCGCAAATATTGACTCGGGGCGCTGGATATCTGGCAGCGTTCGAGCTAAGTTCGTGCCGGCAGATTATGTATTTTGCCGTTGTGTCAATACCTTACTACGAATTGCGTAATGATACGTATACATGTAGCGTGGTTTATGTATATACATACGTCCGCGGCAGGTGTTAGATCTGATACATCGGATGTCACACCGACAGCCACACCCCTTCTCATTGTTTTGGTACCGATATCTATTGGGCCTCTAAAACGATGGAATTATCAAGAGAATGCTTAGAGTTAGTATCCCAATCGGATTTACGCGATGATACAGTGCGACCATTTGCACAGATTGAAATATTTTTGAGAGCGGATGAATTGCTCTGAAGCTTTGAAGGGTGAATAGGCAAGATTCCTTTGGATGTTTGGATGGTTCAAATTTTACATTTTTACATTTCTAGATTTTTAGATTTTCGAACCTTCAAATTTTCAAGTCTTTTTAATTGTAGATTTACAAGTTTTCAGATTTGCAATTTTCACATTTTCAATTTTTCGAATATGAAAATTTTAAGAATGAAAATTGATATATTATAAAATTCCCAAATTTTCAAATCTGTAGGTCCCCTAACTTTTCAAATTTCTCAAACATCCCAAATTTTCAAAGATCCAAATCCTCACACTCCCAACATCCTAAATTTCGATACCACATATTCTACATTCCCGAAATCTCCATATCTCAAAATCTTCAAATTTCGAAATTTACAAATTCTTAAATTTCCATCTTTCCAAATTCCCATATTACCACATCTTCATATCCCTAAACTCCCAAATTCTCAGGGATCCTCTTTCTCAAATTAATATCCACTGCAGTGCAAACTATGTTTAAATTAGATTCCTGGTAACGAATAAACGCAAACTTGAAGATGGTTTCATAAAATTAAAAACTACTAAGCAAAGCGTAATTTGCACAATTTTCGCACAGAACTTTTCTTCCTGTAATCGCATAAACCTTCATCTGCAGCTGCTTAATTCGTCCCTGACCTTGCTGACCGTAGAGGCAAACGAGTACTCAAGTGACCCGCTGAGGCCGTGCATTCATCGATCGTATGCAAAATATTCGAGCTTGTATAGTGACTCGATGTCACTTGCAAGAAATTTTCTCTCGATTGCTCTGAATAAACGTTGCACAATTCTATGACTATAAATCGTACGATACTCTTTTAGTTTTAGTTATCATTATCCTTTATTAATTCATTTAGATCCGATGCACATGAGCGATTTTTTCCGTGTGATTTCGTTGCGATCATATGACCATTCTGCGTTTTTTCAACGAAAAGACAGATATATGATCATAGAGAAAAAAAGTGGGTTGGTGCATCGGGTTTCTTCTTTTCTTTCATAATAAAAAGTTTTGGTAAATTTTGTTGAACTTATCTCTCTATTATTAATTGCTACTATTGACTGTTTCATTATGTTTATACATTACAAGTGTACATCTATAGACCTAACCAAAAAATACAAATTCCAAATTGTTATATTAAATGGTGAGTGACACCGTTGGAGTGCAAATCTCCTTGTCATGCAGTTCGACATGTGTCTACAATTATGGACAAAATCTGGTCCAAAAGGGTTAAAAGTGTCCTCAACAGTGGCTCCGCATAAGAAAACCCTCGAAGGACGAAATTAGCAGTCTCCGACGAAACGACGCAAATATGGCTGTAAAATATAATAACAGAGACGTTTGAAACACGCGGGCAAAAAGGATACGGTTTTTGCTCGGCAATATTCCTCTAAAAAGAGCCGTTACATGGGTATCGCGTTACAACGTTGACACAACAACGCCATGATGTTGGCTCAGAAGAACCGTGGAAGAACCGATGTAAATTGCGTCAAGTCATTGCGGTTTTCCCTTTTTTCTGCGTATCCACCAAGAACAACGAGGCTAGTGGATGCACTTGCGATCGAAAAGAGAAGGAAAAAAGAAAGCTGGAGGCCCTTAAGTAAAGAGAAACATTAATCTAAGCGAGGGGTTGGAAGTTGGTTCGAGGGCGAGAGCAGTGGGTGTCAGCTGTGAGTGACGCACCTTCAGCTATCCCCTTTCGTAGCCATTTCTGTCAACCCCCTTCAACACTTTTCACCCCTGTACCAGCGATGTACGATCTCGAAATACAGTTCCACCCCATTTTTCGCGACTTCTTTCCCGTCGGGAATGTGCCGCCCCTTTAAAAAACGCCGGGGAGACACGGTAGGAGAGTGTTTTTTCTTTTTGCCGGTGACACATTCCTTCGAATTTTCTGCCGAGATGTAAATCCCCTCTCCTTTTCTATCATCGACTTTCTGCTTAACTCGAATGCTTGCACTTTTATTTCTGACTTGAATAATTGTGTCGCTGACGTGGAAATATACCGATTCCTTTCGGTTTTAGGGAAACCGTAGATTTACAGCAAGAAGTAAAAGGTTTTATTGATAATTCTTATTTAACGATTTAACGTAAAATGACAGAAAGGTAAAACGATTTTTAATGATTATTTCTGTTTAGGGAGATTTATACTTTCGTTTTATTATCTTTTGGTTAATAATTAGTGTCTTACTTTTTAATCAAGTTTTAATGCAAACTATCATGATTACCAGTGTCTGTTTTTAATAATAATAAATTTATTAAAATAATTTTATAATTTTAGTAAAGTTATTTCATTGAAATAATTAAAATTATCGTAAATTGAAATTATTATAATAATTTTATTAAAGTAATAATTTCATTTATGAAAATAGTTCCTCTCTGTAAATTATTTGTGAAAATTAAATAGTAATTCATTATGCAGCAGTTTATTTATGGGGAAGAAATGGGGTTAACTGTATAATTAACGTATGAAGCAAATGTCAAATAAATAATTGATGAGTGAGATACTCTGATCATATATTATATTATTTTGAAATAATAATTTTGTATACTTATATACAAAATAGTCCAATGAGAGATTAAAGTAACTCCATGAGAGATCATTAATAAAAAATAACCCCGTAATAATTACTAGTAAATGTATTATACATATATTCTACTTAAATTTAATAATACATAAATGACTCATGCAAAAGTTTAGCAATTTCGGAGAGAAAATTTATTATTAAATTCTACAGATTTATTACAGTAGACTTCATAGTAACTGAAATGACATCCTGAAAACATGCAATTAAGCGTTTACGAATTTCGAAAATTAAACTAGAGTACTGTAACATATTTTTGTTGCTACAGAAGAGGAATTAAATTCAGATCATAAAACGCATAGCAAATACGACTTCACCTTCCGTAATTGCATTTCGAAAACCATTATTCTCTGCTTCATACTCACAATGAAATCCGTAATAAAAGCGTGTCTTTCGTTTTACCTTTTATTTTAATTAAACGAAACAATTGTTCGACCGTTGTAGGGCCATTATAAAAAAATTCACCGATCGCAAATAACAAAAGAGCAACAGAAATATATGAATCTATAATCGAATCCATTGTAGATATACTTGCATTATAATTTCACATACTGCACGTTACTACTACCAATATAGTGATTTGTCGCTAGCAAAAGTTCTCTCGTGCGTTTGTCATCGGAATAAAACCGTGGTTCCAGATTTGACGCGATATTGAAATGCGTGCTGAACACACGAAGGTGTGATTCTGGGAAAACTATTTTCAATGTCACAATTGTGTATACATCAAAAATATCATAAAATTCCTCTGCCTTTATTAAATGAAATCAATTTCTCAAATGTATAACTTGCGATTGAAAATTTTCATACCCCGACATTTCGAATTTTATAACTTTCATTTCAAAATTACGAAATTTCAAATTTTCCATTTTTAGATTATAACATTTTGAATCTTCAAATTTCAATCTTTATAATTTTTAAGTTAAGAAATTTCGCATTTTAGACATATAGACATTGGAATATTTTAATATTTAGAAATTTTCAAGTTAACAGATTTACAAGTTTTCTAATTTGAAATTTATACGTTCGCAAATTTTCAAATTTCAGATTTTTACATTTACCGCCGTACAAATTTTCAAATATTTAGATTTCAGATTTTTACATTTACCGCCGTACAAATTTTCAAATATTTAGATTTCAGATTTTTACATTTACCGCCGTACAAATTTTCAAATATTTAGATTTCAGATTTCTAAATTTCTAAATTTACAAATTAACTAATTTACTAGTTTTCAGATTTCAGATTTTAGACTTACATATTTACAAACTTACAAAATTGCAATTTTTTTTAACATCAGTTTTATACATTTATTTTACTAGTTTACAGATTTACAAATTTACAAAATTGCAAATTTTTAGATTTCACATTTATAAATTTACAAAACCAATTAACTAATTTACTAATTTACAAAGCGACAAATTTACAATATTTCAATGTTTTACTATTTCAGTTTTTCAAATTCGGCTAGGTATCACTGTTTGAATACTAATTTGGGTGTCATAAAAATTTTGATTGATATTCAATAAATAGCAATTTCTAATCGATACAAGCATCATTCGAGTTAACAGTGTTCTTTCATATTTATGATAATTTTTCGATTTTTCTATTATAGAAATAGAGCGATTTTAGATAACCCGTGCGAGAAGATGCGAATTTAGATGGTAAACTAAAAAGTGAATCGATGCATAGATAACTCTGATACGATATTCAACATAAAATTGATTTTCGCTAACGCGTATCACATTCACGTTTCTGTATTAAAAATTTCATCTTTTCTGAATGTTGAACATTTAAAAAATCTGGGTTATTTCAACTTTTAATATATGCCATTCTATTCAATTGTAGTTCCGTAGCACTCGTATTAATTGGAGATATTTTTGATTCGTTTATTTCGTGTGAATCTGCGAACTGAAATAGCTCTAACAAAGGACCTTTTTTGAAAGCACCATCTTTGTCCACGGATTAACGTTTAAACAGATAATTGACAAGCTGTTTAAAAATATACTTTGCATACTTTTATAAGCAGCTTCATACATGGTTAACATTTAAACTGTTAATTGGGGATAACGAGTTAATTCGTCACTCGAGTAAAAGGCACACAGTGATGTAGCTTCGTTCGAAATTCAAACAGAAATTTAATCGATGTTGGGTCAGGTGAGATTAGGTTTGATGTTCAAACAAGAATGAACAAGCTTAAATTATAATATAGATCACCTGCTGTCGTATGCAGGTAAATAATTAATAAAATTTAAAAATTTAGTGTTGTGTTTGTCCTTCAGCCACAAATTAATATGTTAAAGAACATAATGTGTAACAACTTCATAATTGCTCCGCAAAATTTTGAATGGTTAACAACTCATATTCACATTCATGGTCATTTAACAGATATTTCATTAATATTTAAATTGTGTAATAATTTATATAATAATTAAATAAGTATAATTTATATTGTATAATTTAAATTTTGTTTGTTTCTGAAGTTATATCTGATGTTAGCATTAACGTGTAAGGATACTCTTTTATACATACACCTACGTCCATAAGTACGACACATTAGAATTATTTTATGCAAAATGACTACTTACTTGTAGAATTCAGTTCAGGAATTAAACTGATATTTTGTTCTTTGATATGGCTAAAATTTGTCAAGTTATGAGTATTAAAAATTTAAAACCAGCTTTTGGTTAAAAGGGTCAGAAATAGGATTATCCGCGTGAATTAATCGGCATTTTATACGTAAAATTTCAGAGTTTTATTTAAAAAATACAACTCGTGTCTACAAGATGGACAAATTTATGAAATTTTATTGCAGCGAAGATGACTTTCTCTGATTGTGCATTAATAAAAGAATATAAAGTCTTATACATAAAATTTGTAATATACTCGAGTATTTGAAAATTGCGTCTAGATATAAATTATTATCAAATCTAATTTTAAGGGTATATGATATACTTAAGCAAACATAAAATTGGAACTAGTAAGTGTCCTAATACTTATGGACGGGAGTGTATATTGCTATTATAGTAACTTCACAAATATCACCATATGATGATATGATATGCATTTGTGATATTAAGTTTGTACTCAGATTACTCCATTTAAAAAAAAAATGATTTGATATATTTTTCTCTTGCATGAAACGTGGAGCTGATCAAAACATAGTTACCCCAGGTTCACTACAAATGGTTTGCAACTCACGTAACCCCATTTTAAGGAAAATTTCATTTGCCACATTTTTAAGTTACATAAAACATAGAATTGTTAAAAATATGCCTCATGTTCACTACAAACGGTTCGCTCATTCTCGTTTACGTTATAGAATTAGAAATAAGAATATTCAGTATCAACAAGAAATTGTTATAATCCTTTTAGTGTCAGTCAAGTATATATTGTTACTAACACTTGCAAAATACAAATGGCACAAAACATTGGCATTCATTTATTCTTCTTTTTCTTCATAATATGTTTCATTTCAAATTTTGTCATTCTTACTATTGTTTTATATTTTTTCTCCGACCTTACTAAATCTTTTTTCGCTTAGATCAAATGCTGCAAACGATAAATCGCTAAATGGGTCAAAATATCGATAATTTATCAATAATACCTTTATGTTAGACACAAAATTCCTAGTTTAATTATTCTTCTTTTTTATGTTTCCAGGTGAGTAACGTGACCACACTCGTTGGTATCGAACTTAATAGCACTGTCACGGTGAGTAAATAGATGCGTTCGTAGAATCGAAAGGAAGATTCGTTAGAGAATTTGATCACGTTCTGATGAGGTGCGACGAGTATTCGTTTACATGGCAAGGTAACAGTTGGAACGGCACTGGGTGCCATTTGCTTTGGCGAAAATAACGACAAAGCCGTTTCATCCAGGTGATAATCAGAATGCCCTCGTTCCGAAGCCGTTGGTAAACGCTGCTCGTCTTTCCACGCGCGAACTTTCAGCCTTGTTCATCTTAATTCGTCGCGTAGTCATTCGCGAAGCGAATGAGCGCGCTCCGTTGTACCACGCCGACGAGATTTCGTCTGCTGATGATAATGTGGAAGCGACACGTTACCTGTCGTTGCTGCCAGCAACAACGATTCGTAGATACCGCCGTGTTGTAACGAACAAGAGAAAGATAGAAGACAGCGTCAATTTATAATTAATCCTTCGTGTTTTATCTTATACTTGCAACTCTGCAATTTGCTTCTCTATTAACACTGTTGTGCCATCTGCGACATTTAAATGTACATACGAATCTCTATTATTAAAAATTTGTTCTAGTTGGAAATACTGATAAATACTTGGAACTACGAATAAATAGAATAAAATATTGTAAACATATTAAGCTTAAAAAATACCTAATCAAGCTGCTTCGGTTAACGTGTTAACAAACACAATATTTTCCAAATTTGTTCTATTATCTGTAAATTATTCGAAGTTTGATTCGAAACCACATTTTTCTGCGAGAAAAGTGTTCTTAGAATTGTGGAAATAATTATGCGGAACACCGCGTAGATTTACTTCGTTGCGAACGCAACGTTCTACATTATTGCACACGTTGCGGGTATCTATTTCTTGCAGGCAAGAAAAGCAAGCAGAAAATTAACAATGAATGAATAATGCAATTCGAAAGTAAAGACTGGCTGGCAGGTTGCATAACGCAGTGTGCTGTGCGTTAACACGTGATGTATGCCCGTGGTAACACACGATCCATAGTTCATCGCTAATTAACAAAACACGCGGTACTACGTGATCTATAGTTCGTTGCTGGTCGACAGAGAACCTTGTACTATGTGGTCCACGATTAATTACTGATCCATGGTGATGTAGAACCGAGCGATCCATTGTTCACTGTTGATTAACAAAACATATGCCATTTCATGATTCATAATTTACTCAGAACTAAATGCATGGCTCACAATTACTGCGAGGTATCAAATTATGATACCTTGATGGATCACGTATTGAATATCATTTCGTAGAATCACTGAGTAAATGTCATGTTATGGTATTTGAACCGTAGAAATATGCACGTAACATTAGGTTAACGCGATTCTATTTGAGAATAATCGAAAAAGCAAGCTTTTTCGAGTTTGTAATTGAAAGAATTGAAGAATTGTAATACACAATTTGATGTTCGAATAACGATATTGGCTTTTAAATTTTCAAATTTGAAGGTGTAAAAATATGGAATTTCTAAATTTATAGATTTTTAAATATAAATTTTAGGAATTTAGAATTTTTCAAATTTTCAAGTCTGAAGATTTAAACTTTCTTGTTAGAATATAGTAAACTTAAGGTGACTTTATAATATAAACTCAAGGTATAAATACATAAACTTATAAAATTCAAAGTTTGACAATTTTTTGATTCTTAAATTTATCAGGTTGAAAATTTGAAAATATTTAATTCTTAAATTTATTAGGTTAAAAGTTTGAAAATTTTTAATTCTTAAATTTGTCAGATTGAAAATGTGAACATTTTTAATTCTTAAATTTATCAGGTTGAAAATTGAAAACTTCTAAACTTCTATGTCCAACAATTGAAAATTTCTAAATTTCTATATTCAATAATTTAAAATTTATAAATTCATAAATATGAATATGTGGAATTGCTCAACTTGTACATTAACGATTTTACCCAACAATGTTCAGTTATTCTCAAATCTCTAGTGTGTAACTGACGTGTCTCTTCCACTATACACGGTGTCCCATCATTTCGAACTTCAAAGAAACATAACTAAAATATTAAATAACACTTTATAATTACTTTTTCGTATTTCTCGATAAACAACAATTTCCTTTATTCCATTAATCCTGATAAATGTATAAACTTCTATTTAATACAGTTTTTCAGTGAAATTTTTAAAAAACCTTGATATCTCTTGGCAATATTTAAATGGGACACCTTGTTTATTTAAGCTAATCTTAGATTAATTACTAATTAAGATTTAACTAATTTTTTCAAAGTATATCTTACGCAGCAACAAATTTAACGGTTAGTAGTATTTACGTGTTTTACTTTGATTTATTTATAAAATAATTAATATTCTTACTGGTAATATCATAGGTTACATCATTATGATATTATTTATTATCAAGTCTCCATATACATTAGCATTAATTTAAAGCAATTTTAACTACAAATTTTATTTATAAAAAATTTCACAGGTTTCATCATTGCAACATGTTTACTATTCTTCGGATTGACGAAGTTGCCATTTTTCCACAACTTAATATTAAACCAAATTCTTTTTACAGAAATTATATTTCTCAAATGTGTTCAAAAGGGGAAAAGGTTCATTTTGAAATCTTAATTTTGCAATATGTTATGTTTCCAAAAATCGTGTTGCAAAAATATAACACTCTTAAAAAATGACACATAAATAAATAAATAACATCGTGAAGTTTTATCAAAAATAGCGTTGATTTAATAAAACTCCAACGCTTCAAACCCATACATACATGTCTATTTACTTCTCTTAACAAGTGTCTGAAAACTGAGAAAGGCAGAGAAAAAATAAACAGTCCGTCGAGAGTTAAGGTTCTCTCTTCTTATTGTGCCGTTTCTTCAACTTTTTCTTGAGCTTGTAATTCAACATCGTTCCATCGCATCGGTGTGGACAATCGAGCAACGAGTTACAATATCGTATATTTTACCATATCGTGCTTTGATGTACTGTGTTCGTACGATTTAGCTTTTGGCGGGGAACAAAACTTTTTTCCATACGCGCGGAACAGCCAGCGAAAGAGAACGAGGCGATAACGGGTTGTGTAACACGACGAAAAGCGAGCCGAAGCGGGACGGTTGCACGCTCCGGGAGGGTGGAGATGAGAAAAGTTTTGTTGACTCGTCAAAAATTTAATTTCAACTGAAATTTACTTGAGTCGTCAAAATCTTTCGCTAATTCGCCGGAGATTTAATTATATACCGGGCTGAAATTGAATTGGATCGTTGGCTGATTTAATTGGGCCGCTTAACTTTTTGCTAAAACGACCGAAACTTTTCTCGAAATTCCCAACGAATTATCTCATCGCGCGTCAAGCAACTTTCCCCCCTCTTTTTCTTGTCCTCTTCTCGACCAACCTTGCCGCTGATTAAATTATTAATTGGATTTGAATTACCTTAATCCGGAAACTGCACGTCTGTTTTTGCACCTCATTAAAAATTTCGCTTAGCTGCGAACTTTATCGAATTCGATTGTTGAATGCTGCATCGTCATTGTTGCAACATAACATTGTTAAATAATGCTCGACGATACATTCTTTTAGCTATATGTCCAATGGTAACATCGTACAAGTTCATTTTTTTCACTTGCATAAATCGAAAATTGTGTAAAATCTGTTCAACTTTATATCGACATATTCAGAAACATAGATTTGTTCGAAAACAATGCGATTTTTGTAACCGTATTTTTTATTTTATTGGATGATGAAGTCGGAAGTTTAGTAAAATTCAATTAATTTATCAATTATCAAGAAATATTTGATGAAATTTCATTAATGAAATAATTGGTCAGCAAACATTTGACGAAATTTAACTAATGTAATATTTAGTCAACATTTCATGAAATTTAATTAATTTAATAATAGACCAACAAACATTTGTCGACATTCAGTTAATTTAACGAGTAATTGAACATGTCGACACTGCAACTTGCAATCATGTAAATCATTACAAGTGTTACAATTTTAAAGAGCATACTTTTTTGTTACGAACACAATTGATATTAATGTAGTAAATATCTTGAATTACATATACTTGTTTCTTTTTATGACGATTCATGTTAACAGCTGATAACAAATGTAGACTCTGGAATAGAAACTCAATATTGATTCAATGGCCTCTAGCCTATAGATTAAAAACAAGCTCATAATAAAAATGAAAATAGAAGAAAATGATTGTTGCAATTAGCAAATAATTTGAGAACGAAGAGATTAACATTCGATAGCCTCCACTTAATTTGATTTAAGATTAACCCTTTGCCCTACAACATCGTGCCACACTCGTGACACACACATCAGTTCATACTTAATAAACCAGACTCGCATTTTCATCACAATTGAATTTTGTGTTCACTACAATACGTCCCTAACTTTTTATCTTTCTCTCTACCTCTTCACATTGTAACAATAATTAGTAATTTGTGCATAACGCAACTGCCTACAAAATTGTAGGTCAAGGGGTTAGAAACAAGCTCATAATAAAAATGAAAATAGAAGAAAATGATTGTTGCAATTAACAAATAATTTTAGAATAAAGAGGTTAAAAATTACGGTGCTGGTTCCTGATTTACGATTGTTCACCCACTTCCACGTGTTTGATCGTGATTCGAATCCTTAAAGCTCACAACCGTGCAACTGACGTTTGATAAGAATCGCTGATGCCGTGAAAGGAATGGCACATTGATTGAGTTAACACGATATCGTGCCGGACCACCTGGGTTTCTTGACGTTTTAAGGGTGACCACCCCCCAGGGTCATTGCGGAGAACCAATGGCGTCCAGAAGCTACGAGGGTTGACTATCTCATGGCATACAACCCGACGTTCTCTGTAATTCCGTTTCACTGGGTTCGATCGCTTGTAAACTGCAACGGCTCGCGTGTCGCTTTAAAAGGATCATATCATCGATTGACCGACTCCTTAATTGCGGTCTGTTATTTCTGTTCGATTGATCAGAAAGCTTCAAACCTGACGTTAATCAAAATAAGCGCGATTAACACTGGACTAGTATAATTCATTACAAGCATTATACACTCAGTCAATGCACACTTTATTTAAAATTAAAAAATAAATGATAAAATACGAATCATACTTGTCATACTTTGACGAGTCTGTCACGTGACACACTCGTCAAAGTATGACTAGTATAATTCATTACAAGCATTATACACTCAGTCAATGCACACTTTATTTAAAATTGAAAAATAAATGATAAAATACGAACCCCTTGTCATACTTTGACGAGTCTGTCACGTGACGCACTCGCACTTCAACCGTAATAAACCTTACTCGAATTTTTAATACATTTCAATTTGGAGTTGAAGCTCAATCAAGGATTACTGAATACAAAACTGACATAATATTTCAACTTTATCTGTTTTAATATTACAGCTGCGATTAGTTATGACTGATGCATCTGATAAATATATCGTGACGCAAGGAGTTAATGTACTCATTAATTCAAGAAACCATAACAAGCGTTTGTAATTTTTAATAAGCAACTTGTAGAACGATCATTCTGATAACTCCGGTAGATTTAGTGCTGAGATTCATATTTCTCTCTGTTGCAGTTTCTTGCATGAAATAATATGCTTCTCAGCTCTAATTAAACCTGAATGAAGATCTGAAGAGAAATGTGCAAATTGTTAAAATATTATTTAGTTTATATAATCCTTTTGTTGCAACATGTATGATCTTTTTCTTACATCATAGCTTTACAGCGTTTTTTTATCATCAAATCGTGTCACAACATTTCATGTTGCAAAATCCTGCATTTGATATGCAACAGTCTAATAATAATTCACCTTTCCTGGGCACTTTCGTGTAATAACGTAACGACTGGAACCTTTTCCCCTCAAACATGAACACAACTTTGAGAAAACGAAGTACCATGAGCAACGCGATACAGAAATTCCTACATCACCTTATCAAACCAACTTTTCTTGCCGTGTTAATCTATCTAGGGCGAGTTACTTTACGCTCGCGTTGCAACCGAACTCGTTCTTCGTAATCAACCGTACTTTGTCAACAGTTTTTAAAGACACGTTGCCTCGATGTACGCGAGACCGTGGTAATTGCATTTTTTTTCCTGATAAAAGCAATTGCCGGATCACGATTTCGATCGCGATTTCTCGTCGATCCGATACGGTTACAACCGCCCGTGACAACACGGTGTGCGCCACTGCGTATCATCGCCCCATCCGTTCGGCTCAGCTGGCGATTAATCGATTACACCGCAAATTATGTCATTCCGGGTTTTTTATTGCCGACGAGAAGTGATTACTCGTGTTGAGTGTGTGATAAAATGGTTTCGGGATTTTCCAGTTTTCTCGTAAGTAGAAATACCACATCTACGATCGTTTTCAATGTTGTCTCGCTTCTTCGATGTGATGTAGTAGAGTTTTCATTTTTCTTTTGTTTACTCTATAATTTTTGGTTGCTCGTCTGTTATAGAGATTTAAGCTTTATTTCTGTTTCGGATTAGCCGCGCGACGACTGTCGTAGAGGTACAAAAATCCGTGTTGAATATGGCACAATTTCTGTACACGCATGTGAATATATGGTATATGTGGGTAGCAATGTTTACATTATAGAAAACTATCGAATTTCTGCGATCTTTTAAATTATCAAATTTCTTAATGTCTTGGATTAATGATTGGAAAAAGGGGATTTGAAAATTTCAAATTTATTAATTTGTAGTTTTATAGGCTTATAAATGTGTAGATTTGTAGGTTTGCAAATTTATAGATTTGTATATTTGTGGACTTATAAATCTGTAAATTTATAGTTTTCTAGATTTCTAGATTTACAGATGTATAGATTTATAGATTTATAGATTTATAGATTTATAGATTTATAGATCTATAGATCTATAGAACTGTAGAACTGTAGAACTGTAGATTGCAGCTCTTTTACATTGCAGCTCGTCGTATTTTCTTTTATCGTTCTTATTTTAAATTTTAATTCATGCAGTGTTCAATTACTTTTATTTACCGTAACAGTCATGTAATGCTAAATTCTTTATGTTGAAGCGGTTGTATACCTTTGAAGATCTACAGTAAAAGGTACATTTAAATTTTTACTTCTCTGACCTTAATCTACACGCTCGACGTAGCATGAAGTAGTTAATTTATTGTCTCGTAAAAATCTACCTCTTGAATTGTACCAACTTAATTTTTCATATATTGATGCACTTTTTTTATTTCTTAAAGTTTGTATCGATTAAGAAATCAATTAATTCATCATATTGATTTATTTCTTAAGAATAATTAATAATGAAGAATCAAAAATAAATTATTTCAGCTTTATTTCATTCATTACATTCATATTTATTTTTATTATCATAATGATTTATAATGAATTTTATGTAATACATATGTTCAATTATAATTTAATTATGCATAAAAAGATTAATATAAAATCTATATACATCCATCAATTACTTAACAATATTCATTATAATTGTATTAATAATTTGTTCATATTTGTTTGCATATGTGTATCTATATTATATTATATGTAATTATATAATATTTTATTGTATAGTATTATATAATTACATAATCTTGTAAAATAATTTTTCATCTCCAGCAAATATTAAAACTTGTTCATACAGAATTGCTGGCAAGGATGTCATAATAATCGCAGAGTGGTAAGGATTAAATTTCACAAAGAGCAGAAAGCACAAGTTTTTCGTTTCCTTTGTTGTACAATAACAGGGAAAGAGGAGTGCATCGTTTCAGTTCAGTTTCTCTTTTCCTTTGCATAACTGCCAATGAATTCCCGAAACAGCCTCCATTTCGAATGCAGGTCTGACCCCCATTCTGTTCTATTCCATCCTATCGGTTTGGATTGCCATCCAAACTATTTGGAAAGCATCAGTCGCAGTGAAGTCCATAAAAGAGTTCCCGGGAGACCAGGTTGCGTTTCCATCTGCAGAGAAGGGAAACATGGCTCGGTTTGATTTGGCAAATAGAAGACACGCGGTTGATACGTGTTTTCATTCCCATATGTATAGAAGTAGACGTAACTTGTTCCTAGACGATGCTTTAACGAGTAAAAGGAACGTGTATGTACGTATGTTTCAATACAAATGATATTTGTGTGCTTATGTTGTTTATTCTGCTTGATATGCCGAGTATGTTTGCGGTTAAACACATTGACTTTGATAGATTTAGCGTTTACTTATTACATCCACGGAGTTTGTATTATTAATCATATTGGTACTCTACCATTTATTCTATCAGTGTAAACTACCTATGCTAAAGTAATTTATTGTAGTATGTTTCAGTAAGTGTGATTTAGAAATTGTAGAGTGCGATTTGGGAACTTAGAAATTTGGAGATTCGAGAATCTGGGAACTTTAGGGATTTATAGATCTGAGAATTCGAGACTATGAGAGTCTGGGTATTTGAGAATTTGGGGATTGCACAACTTGAGAATTATGAGTTTTGAGAAGTTGGAGATTCGAGAAATTGAGCGTTTAAGAA
Organism: Megachile ligniseca; assembly: GCA_945859555.1. Classification (NCBI taxonomy): domain Eukaryota; kingdom Metazoa; phylum Arthropoda; class Insecta; order Hymenoptera; family Megachilidae; genus Megachile; species Megachile ligniseca. Next base: position 3,872,219 of record OX243777.1, read on the forward strand.
TTTAGAGATTTGAGGATTTGTAAATTTGATAATTTAGGAATGTTGAGGATTTAGGGATTTGAGAATTTGGAGGTTGTGAGAATTTAGGTATTTGATGGTTTGGGAAATGTGAGAATTTGAAAAATGTAAAAATTCAAGACTTGAGAATTTGGTGATTTTAAACTTTGGGAAATGAGAAAATTTAGCATTTGAAAATTTAGAAATCCAAGAATTGAAGATTTTGAGAATTGTGAGATTGTATTTAGGAATTTGAGAGTTTCAGGATTTAATAATTTAAATGTTTGAAAATTTGAGAATTTAGGAATTTAGAAATTTTAGAATTGAGCAATTGTGAGAATGAAGAAATTTGAGAATTCATGAATTTAAAAATTTAATAATTTAGAAAGCTAGACTTTCAGAAGATTAAGAGTTTCCAGAAGCAGAAATTTTGTCTTTAACACAGTATACTCTTGAGCAAAAGAAATTTATCTTGCACCCAAGTGTACCTGCCAAGTAATTCACCGCTTTCGGGGCTCTAGAGGTGGTCCTTTCCACCAAACAAAAAATGATATACCAAAAACAGTGATACACGTGCTCATTTCAGCATGAACAGGTTTCTATGCGTCAATCATGTAACAGTGAATTATCACACAGTTACTACAATTCTGTATTAATATCAATTCCACCTACAGTCTTTCAGCAACCAAACTACACAACATCAACATATTCGTAGCAATTCGTTTCATGTAAACCCTGAAGCACCAAAAACAGATTATCCTGCAACTAGCATAGTTTGTGTATTCTGTTTCTGCAAACCTCGGTACTCTACCAGTTATTTCTATTATTTCAGAAATATGATACATATGACTTTTCAAGCTCTATCATTTATTCTCCAATGTAAACAGGGTCTTATAGATGACATTCTATTTCAAGGTTCTTCCCCGGGATTTCAATCGGTACGTAGTCACGTAAAGATATCAGTGGTGCTCAGATCAGGGTAAGATATCAGTGGTGCTCGGATCACGTTCTATCCGGAGTGCGGAGGTCTCCTGGCCTGGGTTAGGTAGCTAGGTCCGTGGAATAGGCGGATAGGTAGAAGTCGTAAATGCCGATGTATTTAGGGAACCGATTCAGCGCTCAAGGCTGGGGCTAGGCTGGCAAGGCAGGCGAGCAAGCTCGCGTGTCTAGACCGGAAGTGGTTCTCGTGTTAGGCGTGGCTCCTTGATATACAACCCCTTGTATCTCACGCAGCTACCGAGTATCCCGCCTTGGTATGCACTCGCACATATACGGGGTGTCCAACAACCTCTGCCTAGCCCGGAACGAACTCGATCGATCCTGTCCTGGCTCTAAACTTACTTCTAGGCCACTGATTTCTGCTCATTCGACCATTCGCCAAATTTTCGTTTTGCAAATTGAGAGTCCCTTGCGAATTTGTGAACTTGAGGATCTCGATCGTTTATTACTGAAACGTTTCTTAACTCGGACTGAGTCCACAACTGGATCAAATTGTGAAGGCATGTGTCTGACAGTAAAATGCTTTTTAGATATATTTTATTTTTGTTTATCTCAAAATATGGATTTCATTAAGGAGAGAATGATGACCCTGAAAATATATCAGGTCTAACGAAAAATTCTTTTCAATAAATCCTTGATTTTTTCACCTACAAAGATTCTATGGAAATCCAAAAATTACCATCACACTAAAAAGTAATATTGGAAATTGTTCAGTAAACATTATTAAATGTATTTATTTCTTTTTAATCGGAGCAAACTTGTAGACGTAATATTTCAAGCTAATTAAAATCAGCATGGTGCACATTTTTATACAATTACCAAACCATACTGGTTCAGTAGAACCAGTATTACCAAAAAGTATTACCATAGTATCAAAAGATTGGCGAATAGGTACCTTTTCCAGCAGAGGACTATAAGGTATATTAAAGTTCTTCAGGGTTTCTCGAGAGTCCATCGAGGCACATGTAAGCTTCCTTATGAGATGATACTCCTCGTGAAAGAGGGGCAGTATAGGTTGCAGTTGCCTTTAAGTTTCGATATCCTTAGACACCATTTGGATGGTCTTAGTTGCTCTCAGCCGGGTATACGTCCGTTCATTATTGGCCGATTCAAGGAGGCTTTGCCTTAGTGCTACGTTTTGAAACCGGCCGGTTAGATAGGAGAGCATCTGGACGACCCGAAATACCTACTCGAGATTCGCAAATTGGCTGACCACTTGCAACTTCGACCACCTGTCTACCTATACGTCCACTGTCGTGAGGGTTGGTCGTAACTGCTGCTCGAAAACAGCCGTGTAATTTGGCAGAATCGAGCTTCGAAACTCCTCGGCACGCTATTGCCTTTCTCCACGAATCGATACTGGGACTCCAAATCACCGAATGAATTAGCTTTGAAAATTTGTCAGCAATTGAATACTTCATGTCTTGTTCATATTCATGTCTTGCTCATATTCTGACTGAAAAGACATAGTGATCGTCGTATGCACGGAGTTTGGTTTTAAGGTCTCCGGATAACGAACCACTATTGTGTGCATTTGAACAATCCTTGTAGGCTCCCTGTGGATAAAGTCATAAATGTATGTAAACTTGAAAATTTATTAGTCTTAAACCTTTATTTTATCAGATTTTTAGTTTACAAGTGATTGAATCTCACAGATTCTCAGTTTTCAAGTATTCGCACTTTAATATTGTGAAAGTTTAAAATTTTCAAGTTCTTGAATATTGGAAATTTCAAATTTCTAAATTTTTAAATCTTTGGTACTTACAGACTTATTTATTTCCATAAAAATTATTTATTTATTCGGTCGTATTTAATATCAAAACTATGTTATGTAAATTAAAAATGCGTTCTTGTTTCTTGGTTGGGAAAGGATCTGTTTTATCAATTTGATTGCATGTCTATCGTAAATTGCAGAAAGACTGTCTTTCATGTTATTCAATTAAAATGAAATTGAAAGCAAAGACAGGATCGAGTACGTTTATATCGTGTGTAATCACTAGCTTCGTGCAAGAGAATTTTGGTCGCCGTTATGTAGAACAGTTTACATTTCTGAGTATTGGGCGTGACTTTGAAACTTCAATTAAACAGTCGACAGTGCGGAAATGGAGCGGCACGCAAATTACGTCGTGTTTCGAGAAAATCAGAATATGTCAGTCAAAACTGTCCTTAATTTCAGCAACCTCGAGAAAATGGTCGAGCGGTGAACGATTACTAAACCTTGGTAAATTGAGATATTATTAAAAACGTGATTGCTGTACTTAAATATTATGTTTCTACAATTTACGTCAATCAAAATTTTAACTTTCTAACGGTTATTTGATTCTGATAAATTGAAATATTGCCAACAACATCATTGCTAATTTAAATATTATTTTTGTAGGATTTAGATTTGTCAAAATTTTAATTTCTAAACAATCATTACACCTTAGTAAATTGAAATATTGCTGAAAAACATTATTACTATTTTCAAATATTATTTTTATAGGATCCACATTTATCAAAATTTTAATTTTTGATCGATGACAAAACTTTTATAGATTTTTTTTAAATCACACATTCTTCAGAATCTTTGGGTCAAACAATTTGAAAATATAGGAGTTTCAATGTGAAAAATAGCAAAATATTTTCCATACTTCTAAATATACAAAACCACACATAGAAGATCTCAGACACATAATACCCCATACATTCTCCAGAATCTTTCAGTTAGTAAATTAGAAAATATATGAATTTCCATATGAAAGATAGCAAAATACTTTCCAAACTTTTAATTATACAAACCCATGTAGAAAAATTTCAGATACATAATACACTACACAATGTCCAGAATCCTTGAATTAAAAAATTTGAAACTATAGGAATTTCGGTGTGAAGGATAGTAAAAAAATGTGAAATACATAACACCCCACATTCTCCATAGTCCGTGCTGGCCGCGTTTTCGTTGGTCCAATTAGCAAGCTTCATCGAACAGCAACACAACGATCATTATCCCAGAAGCGAGGTTAAGCGTCCGTCAAAGATGCACGAGCATCGCGTCACGGTTGCGCTTTCAGGGGTCTCATTACCTCTTTGAAGTGGCATAAATTTCCATGCAAATTCGTCGGAACATTAGTGTAAACTCTCGGTAGCACCGAAACCGGCGCAAAAGTATTCAACTTCCCGGTGATGACTCCCGCGGGAGGTCGATGATGGCGTTCGTACCTGCCCTCCCTCCACCTATGGAACCACACCCGGCCGTTATCACTTCGTGAACAAAGTTTCGACTGGAAAGCAGCGAATGCACGCGTTAACCCGGGTTATTTCACGATAATACGCGAGCCAGCGTCGATGCACGGAGGTGGCACGGTCCCGGTAACTCCTGGCATCCCTAATTCCCGAGGCCACAGGAAAACTGGGACAACCCAGCACGGTAGCACCTATGTCACCGCATCCGGCGACGGCAACTTTAGTCTCACACCGCCAGCAACGACGACATCACCGCGAACGAGATTACATTACTTAGGGGCCCTGCTATTTTGCGGTCCCGCGAAATGCACTCAAACTAATTTGCGCTAGCACACAGAGAGCCCGCCTCGTCTGCAAGTTTTCCTTTTTCTTTTCCTCACGTATGCTTTCCGAGCATTATTTTGCCCCGCGGACAACACAGTCAAAGAGTAGGTGTAAAAACAGCCGACACTCCGGGCGGTATCTTTGATGTTCGCCAAAGCCTGTCTCTTTAAATTGTGACGAGCGGGAAATTTAAATAGAATGACTTTCATTTCGTGTCTTTTGATTTAATTTAAATCTGTCGTGAATTTTCTGTGGGTTACTAATATTTACATCAGTTTTACAACATTGACATAATATTGACATAATAATTTTTGTAATTTAACTCTTAACAGTCAAACTGAAATATAAAACGGCTAATTTAGCTTCAATTTTAGCCACTTTACATCCTGAAAATCTGAATAAATACCTTTTTTGAAATCCCTGTATTTTTACTACTTTTTTCTTCATACTGTTATGTCTCAAGAGTGTTCAGCTAAAATTTTAGTTCTTTATATTAAAAAAAAAAGAAAAAAATTAGAATTTTACCGTGAAAGCCGTAATTTTTCGAATTTTTACACATCTCTGAATTTTTTTCATATTCAACGTTTAAATTTACTGAAATCAGCTGCGAAATATGTGAAACCAACTTTCAAAGATTATTTATAATTTTTTTCAAGTCAAAATAATGAGGAGCTTTTTTGTCAGAAACATGGCTGATATCTTAAACATCTCAGTTGTATGTTATTCATGTACGTTAAACATGTATATTATTCTGGTGAAGTGTGACCGTTAAGGTTTAAAATAAGAAATTTAAAATATATCATTTTGACGGGTTCCATAAATCTGTTGTTAAAATAAGAATAATATGAATAGTGTCACGTGCGAATCGGCCATTCAACCAGTTTGGTACAGTTAGTATTAATGACACTGAAATCCTATTTGTGTTTAACAGTACCATTGTCCGTAGGAACGTATTAAAGAAAAATTTAGTTAATCCAGTCGGACGTTACGACTTCGTACCGCGTGCTGTAATAATCCCTTATAATCGTTACTAATAAATAATTGACGGTATACGCGAGCAAACTCGTACCATCTTTCAGTTTTATCTGATATTGTAGGTAATCTCCAATAATGGCCCGTGTGCCCAATGAACAAACGGCACGCTCGAAAATATCGTCAGTGCTCATGAAACATCGCCATCGTTAACTATCGATGCAATCTGCACGCTCCGTTTAATTGGACTTTACTTTGCGTGCCGAATGATTCACCTGATATTGCTTCTAGCGCACCTTTTTTCCCTTTATGTCGATAATACATCGACCTGTATCAGCAGCTTGAACACGGTGAACGTTCAAAACCGATGGCGTCGGTATCGTTTAGCTTCGTACAGTGGATGTAGACAGCTCTGTCCGAGGAATTTGCGAGACCCAAATGTCGATGTTATTGAAAATATTTCATTGGAAACTTATACTATATCTTAGCTTTTAGAGAACGCTCGGGTTTTTTGTGATATCTGATATTTTCAAGTTAGGGACAGTATAATATATAATAATTTAATATAATATGTATATTGTATATAGATATACATTAACAGTCAAGGGGTTGGAGTATTCTTGTCTTGTTAGATACAGCAAACAGTATATTTTATATGTATTACATATATTAATATATTTTATGTGTTTATATGTATTATACATTATTGATCAGTTAATAGCCAAACTTTTCTTTCATAATTTAACTAACAATGCTTGTATGTAGCAGTGAGATGTAGAACAGGGAGAACAATATCGAATAAAAGTTTTGAATTTATGGATTTGTGAGACTGATCTAATGGAAATTGAATAATTTAGAGATGTTGGAGTTTCATGTTATTAACTTTTCAACGTTTCGAATTTTTTAACTGAGAAATTTTTAGCTTACAAATCTTTTATGTTGCGAAATTACATATTTTTTAATTTAGGAATTTTGATGTTAGAAATCTTTTAAGTTCTTAAATGTAAAAATTGAGAAATTTCCACATTAAGAAATTTGTTAAGAATTCAAAAATTGGATATTTAAAAGTCTGGTAATTTTGTATGTTGAATATTCAAGAAGTTGAGAATTTGTGAATGAGCAAATTTTGAAATGTGGGAATTTGGAACTGCTTAAATTTACATACTAACAAATTATTTATAAATTTACGAGTTATTTACAAATTTACGAATTATTGACAAATTTACAAATCGACAAATTTACAAATCTTGAAATCGAGAAACTGATGCATCACTTATTCACTCTACTTCATTCGTTGTCATGTTTTCTTAAGTATCCAATGTCATGATGCCAAAATGCGAGAAATCGAGAGCATAAAGATGTCACGATATCACCACAACAAAAGCCGTAATTTTCAACATCGCGTTAAAATAACCTGACATTTTGTCATAACAATAAAACTGTCACGTGCAAACGAATCGTAAACTGCAGTTGTTTTGTGTTGTCTCCCGAAGAAATTTTCATGTAGACATATCAAACTGTTGCTCTCTGATTAATTAATATTACGGAGTAGGCTACAAACAATGTAAAGTCGTGGATTAGATGCATCTACTCGGTTTTTCTCTCGTTTTTTAATTTACCCGCCAGGGGCGAATGTGTGCCCATATTAATAATTAACCGTTATTAGTCCATCGCAGTAATGAAATGTAGCTGGATGAAATTTAATTAAAAGGAATATTTAGGTCGAGCCAGCAGCCGGCTGATGTCCCTGTCGACGGATTACAATATCGGGCCTTACTTGCCACCCTCTCTTCAGGGTGTCTTCAGGGGGTGCACTCGTGTCCTGTAATTACTATGTCGTGTGCACGAGCGGTAGCTGAGAAATTGGAGAAGAGCAAAATCGAATATGAGATAGAAATTTCACGTTCAAAGATGAAACGCGAAAAAACCTAGCATTCGATCTGCCTTATTGTTTAAAAGATAATCGAGCTTTGAAATGGAAATCTCATGAAGAGAGTGGTGAAATTGGTTTTCAATTTTTTTTATTATTCCGTACGAAGTTAAATCCTATTTTTAATTTAGAATTTCATGAACAGTCAAAAAATAGAAGGGAAAAACGAGATTCATTGTTTTCTGTTATTTAAACGATAATCGAATTTCGCTGAAAAATAGAAACTTTTCGATTTTTCATTGTCTTTTGTAAAAACGGGAAACAATATTTGCGACGATTATCGATTGAGTTCGGTTCAGTTATTCGATAAGAAGGACTGTCATCGTTTCTTCCCAAAAATAGATCAAGCTGTTAAATATGGTTTATTTTGAAATGAACTTAATGTAAGCGTCGATAAAAGAAGCCTGATAAAATAAACAAAATTTTCATGACACGAACATAAACTCCATGTGCACATTTTCCTCGATAGTAGGGTAACTTCGAGGAAATATGCAGTACCACGTATACAATTACTTCGATTGCTCAATTTGTCATAGCAACAGCATTCACGATGAAGTAAAATTCCCTCGAAAATTGAACGATAAAAATTCGTATTCGCAAAACACGTCGCCAGTTTCGCATTTAATTATGTAATCGATACACAGAGAGCGTTCCTCCATATTCGAACACGCCCACTATCAATTTTATTACACGCCTTCCCTTAAATATAAATCACAGTTCCAATTAACACCAGCCGTGTTTACCCACTCCTGTGCCGCATACATGAATGTATTGCGGCTAAAATTAGAAACCGAGACTAATTACGTACCGCGGTTCCATTACCTCGAAAACATTGATCTACTTAAAAAAAAAGGGGGCCAGGAAAAATTTAAAAGGTTCCATTAAAATCTGAGGTACCTCTACGGAGAGACAATTGTTTAAACTCGAGTTGAATCGACGAGGACGTCACGGTCGTTTTTCTGTCGCTGCAAATTTATACAATTAAGTGTAACAACCGTTTGAGTAATTAGGTTCGTTTAATCGTTGTCCCATCGAATACTCTAGAAATAATTGCGCTCGTTTTCCGTGACGCTTCGTTCACCAAAAACGTCCCGTTTTAATCTTTTCGCTGTCGCGATTGCTCGCGAGCTTCTCGTCAGGCTGACTTCCAGAGCTACTAACTGGATCTGGTTCGGTGTAATTTGCCTCAAAGCCGGTTCTCAACGTACGACTGGTGGTTGAATTCGAAAAGGGGAACACTACCGCTGTAAAAGAGGATCATTCGTTACTTCCGTTCTCACTTTGTTCACTGTACACCATTGTAACTTATACGTATCGTGTTGCGTCGCCCAACGTCCACTTTAACCTCTTCTCGAATATCTTTAGCTAAGCCACGTTACGTCGCACCGCGTCCACTTTAACTCATTGTCTGAGTTCCTTAGTTAAGGGAAGTTTACCCTATGTCGACCATGATAATTACGAACGGCTCTCGGAATACTCCATCCCTAACTGTAGTCTAAAGTTAACGTAGATACCGTTATTTTAGTGTCTACTATTTGTTCGATCAATAACAATGGCTGAAAATTAGGGTATCTGCACTTTATACGGAACAATTAATTTTAAACGAAAATTGTATAATTTTTTATCAAAATTTGACGTTGGTATAAAAAGTTAGATGAACTAATTTGAAACAGATTCTTGGATATATTTGTTTGGGAATTTGTATATTAAGAAGTTTGGAAATTTAGGAATATTCACATTTATGAATATCTAATTGGGTAAATTTATTGAACAGAAAATCTCATTAAAAATGATATTTTTTAGTATAAAATAAAATAAGCTTGGAATATTGTTACAAATAAAATAATGTTCTGTGTATAAGAGTAAAAAAAAAGATTCTTTAAGTTTCGGTTTCCGACAATTTTGAATAATTAGTTTTTAAAACTGTTCGAATAGCAAATATCATTATCAATTCTCCAGTTCAGTAATTTACTCGCGATAACTAATATAAATCATGGTACACCATCGAGTGCAGCAGTTATACAGCTGTACGTAATATCACATCTCATGCAATATCCCTCAATTTAGTTTGTTTTAAAATACCCATATAATTATTATATAATTGTATAATAGAGTATATACTTGTTGAATCAATAGATATTCCCACTTCCTGGAATATTAAATCAGTTCTCTCGGAGTTAATTTATCGAGGATATTGATATCCGTATTTTATTAACTTTGAATGGTATCTAAATTCAAATAATACTTCACATCTTACAATAAATAATTTCCCTTAATTTCAAGCAAACTAATAATTATTTTTATTAATTAACAATTAATCAATAATTCATTTCCAAAATCATAGAATAATTCATTTATCTTATTTATTAAAAATAATAATTCTTCTACTTTTAAACAAAAAATAACTTCATTTTCTTATACATTTTAATACATAAACATGTACAGTTTGCAAGATATTTCAAAGTACATAAAACATCTTCATTTTGAGTTAAAAATATTTTACAAGTTATTAATTTTAACATTGCATTTTAATATTAAAATGTGCAAAATATTCTGAAAAATCAATCTCTATAAAAGATATGCAGTTCCATTATAAAAAATACTGCAATGTATCTTTTTGTACTTACAAAACATAATCATCAAAAAATAAATTAATATATTATTATACGATGACAGTTTATGTATAAGCAAAATTATTTTTATGGGATAATATTTAGTTCTTGAAAATAGTAAAGTTGCTTTTATAGTGTGTGATTTAAGCAACGAACAAAGTTTATCTATTTTTATTTCGATTAAAGTTGATGTATTAATTTTTTTTTTTTAAATAACGAGAAACCTAAGGTATCTTCACCCAGTTATCTTATTTTTGCGTGTGACTGTACGTGTCACGAAAGGTATACGATCCTTTATCCTAATACGCAAGGAGTTAATTTTTGCAACGAGGGTAGTCGTCGCTAGAATGTCCTGTGGGGGTAGTTTCGCTCGTCTCGAATTGAATTCAATGAACGCGACGAAGACGTCGCTCGCATGAAAACCAGCTGTGAAACGGTCGATTCGCGATCGTAGAATTAATTGAGCCGCAGGTCTGGGTTAGAATGGTGAGCAGTTGAAATCGTGATGGTGCTTTGATGTCTTCACTCGGAGTTTATTCGAACGCCATTTCTGTGCCTTCAAATAATTTCACCTTCGCGCTTTAGGAGAATTTTCCATCGTTGCCCACATAATGACATTTTAATTACGACTGTTGAACGTATTAACCCTCGAAAAATGGTGGCTGGGTTAATTGTGACCCAGTCCTGTGAAAATACGTCTATAATTTAGCACTCGAGTTTGAGAATGAAGGAGTCATGCAGTGAAAAGATATTGTCTGAGAAAGTAATATAAAATTAAGAACAAAATTAATAACTGATAAATAGCTTTAATCGGTTTTAATGATCTCTAGAAATTCCTTTTGAAAATTTATGTTTAACCACATAATCTTGAATATGTTATCCATAATTATAAATTATAAAATTCAGAGTGAAATTCAAAGTAAAACGTTATAAAACGTTTTTAATATTAAAGATATTAAAATACATTGATTTTTATAATTACAGAATTATTCATTTCAAGGCTGCAGTAGTTTCAATCGGTTTTGCTAATTTCAAGAGATTTTCTTTGAAAATTTGTGTCCTACTATATTAAGAAACTTCACGAACTTTTTCTCGGTGCAATTTTTGTAGAATAGGCGAAAGTTTGATGTAACACGGGTGGAAAACTAATACGTGTCAAGTGTTTGTGATAATGAAGTTAGGAGAAGTAGTCGAGTGTCAAGTACGTGAACATGTTAAAGGAAGGGTTGATTTCATTCACAGTCGCTCATGAAAGTATTCGAACGCCTGTGTGCTAAATTGCTAACAAGTAACATGCATACGTTGGTTTCACATTTCCAAATTAATACTGCAATAAAAATATCTTCGGAATATATAGTTAAAATTAGAATATATCGTATACAAGAAATAGGTAAAACATTGAACGAGAATATTTTTTTATGAAAACATCGGTTTAGATTTTTAATTCATTTTTGATTTTATTGATGTTGGAACAAACATGGAAATAACCCTAACCCCGTTCTATCCTTTCATAGATTTAAAAAAGGTTTTCATGCTAATAATTAATATTATCTGTCTCCCTGTTTGTGATTTTGATGAACTCAATTAACCAAATGGTTTTTCTTTAAATTAGAGGAGTTTAATATTAGAACTATTGGCATTTAATGCGCAGATACTTCAAAGCAGAAAATGAAATCGAAAACTTGATGAATAAGGGATGAAGTATAAACCAGTAGAGGAGGCGTGGCATAAGAGCCACATTTTTCTTTGGAACAAGATATTAGACAAACCAGAAAATTATTTATTTTTTAATTAATATTATTCGAAAGATCAGCTATCTTACAGTTATAGACTTCAGATATTACATAGTATCTGTATTCATAACATTACAGATATTACATACGTTAACATAATATGTAGATATACCTTTTTCGATATGTAGATGTCATTCTTCGTTTAAAAAAAAAGTATAATTTGTTACTTTCGTGAATGAGTTGTATCGAAATATTGATCGATATTTATGAAGGGGATTGCATAATAAAACACGATAAGAAGGTAAATGTAACCTTTAGGGACCATGGTCCAATTAGAGACCAACAGGTTATTTCATTTTATTAGAAATAATAACATGATCTATTGTTGTAAACTTTAAATAAGAATGAGTGATTTTTATGAGAAACGTTACTACCATAAATGCATATGCATTTCTACGATCAATTTCGCAAATAAAGTTTTATGAGGTTTTATGATAATTTGTTCAGATAGAGAAACATGCAATTAACTAGTATTATTTTTATTTTAAATTTTCATTTATGTAATTGCAAAACGTCTTGGTAGTCAATAAAGAGGACATTAGACTAAATGTAATTTTCATTAATATTTTTTTATAAATATTCAATGTTGTGACTGAAAACTGATTTATTCAGAAACTTAAAGAAATTAGTATTTTACACAAAAATGATCACTATCTTACACAGAGATTCTGTATATTAGTACAAAATTACTGTTTTGAAAAAATTAAATTTCGATATGTTTGATAATAAATTTACCTTATTAATATTGCTTTTTTGATTAATATTTCTTCTGGTACAAAATCACAATATTATGTTTATGTCTTTATTGTTATAAATACTGTGCTATTGCCAAAGTATTTGTAACAGAATCGACATTAAAAGCAGATATAATTTTCAAACTAATAAACAATTCTCTAATTTAATTACAAAAAACGTCATTTTTTATTTAAACAAAATCACGAATATATGTAATATTAATTTATAAAATTAAAATTACTGAAATACCAGCGGCGAAGTTTATTAATATATGCAATCTTAATTAATGGAAATAATTTTTTAACGACGTGATGTACAAAAGCAGATGAATGTAGACTACAGGTGTAAGAGGCGTCTCATTTATAAATTTTTACCAAAAATATTAAATATTAAATATGAAATAAAAATATTAAATGTTAAATATTAAGTATTATATAAAAATGTTAAATATTTCAACATCACTAAAAATTAAATCATCAATTAACGAAAGGTACAGTAAATTTTACGTCATTTATTTTTTAAAAATATTTATTCAGATATGGCAACGAAAAAATTAATTGGCACTAACAATTCTTTGCAAAAATTATAATTCTGAAATCGAAGAAATTCAGTCATATGTTACTGTTACTGTTAAAATGATAATGGCTATTGTATATGTACAAATATTACAACGAATAAATGATCGCTAACATCAAATATTAATCAATAATGTTTGAAATGTTTCGAAATTTTGTGAACTGCTTCAAACGGAATATTCAATTTATACTTGAATTATTTTACAATTTCAGTTGCTGTTTGTTAATATTTCATTTACATTTTCAAATTTTATCAATCAAATTTCATCTTCTGTTGTCGTGAACCTTTATTAGTTTATGAAAATAAGCTCTGAGGCGATGAATTGGTACCACAGAGAAACAATTCCAAAACAAAACAGATACAAATCCTATTATTTTTCAATATTAATAGAACAAATGATTCTCTTCGAAATGTTTAAAGATTTCACTTCATAGTAGATCTTATATTATTATTAATTTAATTACGTATTCTTTCGTGAATTTTTTTAACATATAAAAGTCTTTCGTTTCAAAACCGACTCGTTAAAATTTATTGAAGTAGTGTTACATAAATTTCGTAGATTCATGTCACAATTAAACAGAAAAATAAATATCATAAATATTTATTAGATAATAAATACAAGCAGTCTAATAAAACAGTAACCACTTGATATTATTAACCAATTTTATTATTTTTATTAAATATTAATTTTGGCAATAATTAAGTTGTTTAGAATATCATTGAATTTAATGGCGTTAAATAAGTTTTACATATTCCTTGTAGAAAATGGCCTGACCTGATTTTAATCCGATAGGTTAATACAAAAATAGTTATATCTCATATTGATATTTAAATTATTAATCCAGATAGAAAGCATTAGAGTCTGCTTATTTAGGTTGAACGTAGTGATAATGCCACACCATAGTGATTTCTTACTAAATTAACCATATCCTATTGAAAAAAATTACGTAATATAAAATAAAAAGTTTCTAACTTTAAGTAATTAAAACAATTAAAATCTAATTTCTTAAAATAAATCATGAGTTGAGTGTTGTCTATTGACACATTTTCATTTTCAACGTCATATTTTGAGCTCATATAATAAAATTATTCGAATTTTTAATTTAACGAATGAAATAGTATAATAGTTAATAATAACTAATAATAGCTAAGAATAAATAATAAAAGTAAAATGATTAATACAAATTAGTAGAATAACATTTGAAATGATGTACATCAGCGTAACCATATGCAACTAAAAAATTTTTCAAAAATACGAAATATAGAATGCTAGAGTTATTTTTGCATTAATTTCCTAAAACAGTCTAATATATCTAAGATCCTGTCCCAATAAACATGTCATTATCCAAAATATTATGAATATTTAGCATAGTACTTCAGAAACAAAATCTGCCTTTAAGAATTGAGGTCACCAGCAACAAAGGAGGTCACAGGAAATACCAAAAACGGTTGCTTTGATAAAATTAAAAAACAAAGATTGAGCTTCCATTGATTCTTACTCCTAAATTCCTGCTCCTAAAATTTACATTTGTACAACACACTAATACAGAGATGGATCACACAGAGGCTTTATGGTATCGTATTTCAAAACATCAATTACTATATTGGCAATTAAATTCATGACCCACATATTCTTTCCCATCAAAGTATTTATTAAAATAATAAATTAATATTTTCATTTAAGATAAGCACTATCTGAACCAATAATCATTCGAGAAGGTCCCAAATTTAATTGCCAACTAAATACACATCTAACGATTAAACTCAGCATCAACTTCATTACGAACATTTAATTTTTATTTTCCTCCGAAACGTTAATTAAGGGCACAGACTGGAATACAGCGGACCAATTTAAAATTAGAATCGCACTGAAATTCCCATGGGACATCTACGGTTGCATAGGACACAAACGTTTATACACCGATGTTACACACATACACACAGAGAGGAAAAAACAATCAGTATAGAAGAGGGACATTCTTTTTGCTTCGTTACGACGTATCATCGATAGTTTACCAACAAGAACACTAGCATGCACGAAATACTATAGAGTAACGCGAACGTTGTTCTCGTGTGGATCAGTATGCGCCATTAACCTCAATTTTGAGGCTCGAACGAAGGAACAACCTGCATTCTACGACCGTTTTACTACGTACCCAACGAGTCGAGTCGTTAAAACCGTAAATGGATTCGCTTTGTTCCCGGCGTTAGGTGAATCTCTTTTCAACACTGCGGCCATTTGTAACGTTCACGTGAGCGTAGCTTACGGGAAATCGTCTGTAACGGCGTTAAATGTGACACTACTGTTTCGTTATTACGAATCTCATTCTTAAATATCGGTTAACACTGTTCGTACTTCGATCACCGTTCACTTCACGTTATCACACTTGGTCTCTAAGCACAAACATCCTCCATCCCCTGATGATGTTGAAGTCTAATGTCAACTACAGCTGGTTGAAGGGGACCAAATGCGTCAATCGTGCGTTATATTTGACCCGTGTTCAACCAGCTAAGCTTAACATTACGTGTGTCACCAGTACTCTTTTCAACCCCGTCCACTGTTCCGGCTCCTCTTCGTTTCCGTCGCGTCTTGGACGTCCCATCGAGGAAAGGCAGAAAATAGAAGTCGAGGTAAAATGCTGGTGCCGCCTGTTATCATCCTGATCTTCGCCCCCGACGATGTCCCAGCCGCAAAATGTCGATTCCAGAAACGTTGCCTCTGCCGATGACATTTCATGCTCCCCGATCCGTAATAGCCGATACCCGGCGTGTTCCTCGTTGTGCCATTGCTAATTACTGTCCTTTACATTGGGACACTCGCTGCTCCTCTTCCTAGTTTCACGCTGAAATACACTGTGAAATTAGCAAAGAGACAGAGAGATAGACCAGGGAGAATTGGGTCGATATCACGGGGCTGCATGTCAACCGTTTCCGATCAGCGTTTGATGCAAGACCGACGGGTCAGATAGCACGAATCAACCAGCGTATGTTAGCCGAAGGACAAGTCTTGTTTCCATGATCAAAAGCAAAGGGTGAATTTCGGTTCTTTCTTACTCGCTGGCGGAACAGTTTGACACACTTTGAAAAGCAGAAGCTTCGACTAACGAGTAATGCACGGACCTGTTAGGTTGACAACCAAATTTACATTCCTCGTAAAATTACTTGTTTGGCTTTGGACAGTTGCAATTTAAATTTGAAAGCTATATTTGCAAGAAATTGGATAGATTTTTTGGTAACAAACGATGTGTTCGAAGGAAAATTTCATCTATAATTTTCCTCTTTTGCTTTCATTTTTCTAATTTTAACGACGGAACATTGAGATGTATAACAGTTTGCAGTTATTTTTAGACTTCCCTATTTTTCTTCTTTAAACTTTGTTAAATGTTTAGACGGTTGGAGTTATAGCAGTAGAAGATTCTTAAATTTAAAAATATACCGGGTTGTTTAAATAGTCACTAGTATGTATGGAAGTTTGTATAAAACCTGTAATATAACGGAAATCTGTTATATGTCTTTTGGTATAATTTGCTTTCCAGATATAATTTATACATGTTTTACGTTTAAAAAGTAAAATGTCTAATTTTAATTAAAGTATCCTTGTATATGTATATTTCGTAGGTCTGGGTCGCGATTGACCTAGTATCCGTCGTTCGACTAGTAACATACAAAATTAGTCAAAATCATCATGAATTTAATATAATCGAAAATATAAAACTTTATCCTCCCTTCTTCCCTTTGTTCCGAATTCGATCAATCAGTTAATAGAAAATTTCCTAACATTTAAATTTTCATAACTTACAAAAAATATCTCAGTATTTAAATTTCAATAGAATTCTACAAACGGAAGTTTAAGCAACTATTATTTTACATAATTGCAATTATAACGTACTACTGTTCCGTTCGTATTTGATAAAACTCGGACAATTTTAAAACGAAGTATGCGGAAAGGTCGTGAATTTGGTTGCCAACCTAGTTCACCGTAATATCTAGAATCTGGGACAAGAAGAGTAGCAGATTTGCTGTCCGTACTATTGACAGAAAGGATGGCATTATCTACTTCAAGTGCCATACTAAAATCATAGAAGATTCTTTTCAGTTAGTGTAATTTCTGTGTATTTCTTATCAGTTATCTTCAACAAGTCTAGCATATTATTCTGATATTTAAAGTATTTCATATATTTTTGAAGTATTTAACAAAATTATTTGTAATTGACTGAATCGTTTCGATTAAAATATGAAAATTCATATGTCATCCAGATGTAGGTGACATGGCTCTCAAAGCGTTAAGACGGTAACAATGGACCCGTCTCGAACTTCCTAGCAAGCCTGCCACCCTCTCTAGGATCTCTCTAGAATCTTTCACCCTTATGCTCTATTCTCTCGCCATGAACGAGAAAATTCAGAAAGTAGATCACGGATAGGTGTGTCACTGAAGAAACCGAACTCTAATTTTTTCATGTCAAATTAATAACGCTGTTTCACGTCCGAACATCATTTCACGTATTCAAACATACATACTGCTACTGTTTTCTACTAGAATTTAATCGAAGTAAAACTACAGTAAACCTATGGAGCCACAGTTTCTAAATTTTAAAAAAAGACAAAAGATTGAAGAACCTTTGCACAAGATATTAACAGTTAAGTTTAATGGAACAATTATTATCATAAAAAGGAGTGCAAAATTTCTTATAAGTAATAAAACTTTTAAAAAGATACACTCTGTCTTTGAGGTCCAGATAGCGGGACTCTGTATATACAGCTTCTGAAATATGTGGTCCAAGGTAGCAGTGCTATCTACCGCATCACCCGTCACAAAATTTTCACAAAATAACTTGTGAAATTATTTTGCTATCGTTTTCAAGAATGAAAATATCTATGCGATGTCATATGACTCGTGAGGTGTCCACACACTTGTGACAAGCGTAATG
This sequence comes from Megachile ligniseca, assembly GCA_945859555.1. Taxonomy (NCBI): domain Eukaryota; kingdom Metazoa; phylum Arthropoda; class Insecta; order Hymenoptera; family Megachilidae; genus Megachile; species Megachile ligniseca. The sequence goes on from OX243777.1 coordinate 3,890,310, forward strand.
AAATGCATCGTGAAAATGGACTTAGAAGAATCTACTTATGTACCGATTACTTAGCCTGACACAAAACAATTCGAAAGGGGAATTTTGATTTTTGACAAAATATTTCTTTGTATTCAAAGGGTTCGGTTTCTTTCGCGACAGGTGTATATTTAAATGGCCGAAAGCCGCGTCCCCGATCTTGGAAATGTCGGTCATCGTCCAGGGACTCCTACGCCTGTAACTGGAACGGAAGATCTTTCGTTCGCCGCGTATGCAAATGGCTGCGACGATTTTTCAATGAACGGCCGTTAAAGTATCGCGTTGAAAAGAGACTCGGAATGACGTGCCCGCGGTCGCGCGCACACGCGAGTACCTATTCTCGGCTCGGCATGATGCGCGAGTAACACGAGACGCGCGCGTTTAAATATATCCCACGGTCTGAACGCGGAGTCCGTGTAGTTGGCTCGATCCGCGTACATTCTCTGCCCAATAGCCGGTACGATTATGGTTCTACAGAGGAGCGGAAAGGCCTTGTCAAAGTTCGTGACAGGGGATCGAGGAGTCGAGGAACCTTTTAGCGGAGACACCTCTTCGCGAACGTCGAACACGATGACGGCCCCCAGACCTCGAAGAGGTGTCTCCTCTGAAACATCGTGAACGATTAATGAAGCATACCTTGATCGTTGGCTGGCGAAACGATCGGCGATCCACTCGAGACAGACATCACTCACTGAACGAATTCTGGCACCATACTCGAATCGTCCCGAACAGTCGAAAATCCACTGCGTCGCGCCGGAAGACGTCCGTCGTTCGATCACACGCGCAGCGGACAATCTTGTCCGCGGTCGGTCGCTCGGCTCGGCACTTCACTGTCCCGTTCTTCATGGATTTACATTCGCGGCGCCACGTTCATCGACTATCGTCGGCTCGCGAATATTTCGGACGCTCGCGCAATCGCGGACCCACGGTCGCCCGTTTTCGCGTATTTTTAGGAAAATTATGCAACGGCCATTCGGTTGACGCCGGGATACACTTATGGTGTTCGATGCCTCCGCGAGTCCTCTTCTTCCGAGGCGTTCCCTTCGATCTCGGAATTTGTCGAGCGATTCTTCTCGCCGGTACTCGTCACTGTTGTTACTGTCTCGAATGAACGAGCTTCCAACCAAGTTCCCAGTTCCGCGGTACTCTGCCTTCGTTCCTTCGTTCGGTCGACGATATTTTCGTCGTACACGAGAACGGGGAGCGCGTGTTCGCGGGAGCAAAGGAGAGGGAACAAGTTAGAGGGAATATCCATCGGTCGGCCTATATCCGGAGCGACTCTTCTCGCGATGTTGCTTCGTTCTCTGTGAAGCACGCGGTCTTCATCTGTCATTCTACTTGAACCTATCGAGAGAATCGTTCGGTCACCCGAATCGAATAATTAAGGAGACCTGAAACCTTTCGACTGTTTGAATCTCGTCGATGAGGGGATGAGTCTGCGAAAAGGTGCGGAAACGAGTGTAATATCGTAAATATCGATAGACGAAGAAGGTTCGAAGCGGAAGAAAGAAAGGAGAGTTTCGTTCGAAAAGTTTGCAATATTCCATCCGGCTAGGTTCGATATCGAGTTCTGTATTCTTTGTTGTCCATTCAGTTCGTTTCACTTTTATCTGCTTCGATTTTCTCGCCTGACCGAAGAATGTCGGCTAATCGAGCATAAAATGGTCAACTGATCCCTGACAAATCCCGAACTGGTCACCCTAGTCTGTCCTTCTTCTCTCTGCGACAGTTACGACATATCTGTCCACCGATGGGAATTGTCCTCGACATGAGCGACCAGCGGTTAAAAGCGCCGTCAGGAACAAACGAAAATAAGCGACTTAAAATTAGACGAACTCTCGGCGCGCTGTGCTAATTCTGACAGTCGTCCGTCACCTTCAACTTTCGGTGTATGTAATCGTCGCCTGGTCTGACGAAAAATCTGTCGGAGCAATCGAATAACGCGAGAATGTCGTTTGAATTGCGCAAAATCTGGAAATCGATAATTTTGCAGCGAAATTCTGAGAAAACTTTCGGTTCAGCGACGATAAAGTGGAAGCCGTTCAATTATTTCGCTCCAGAACTCGTAAAAAAACTGAAGACAAGTTTGAACGAATCTTTCTTTAATTTTTGATTTAACGAGAAAAGTTTCGCTCCGTCGAAACGAAGTTTCGTTTAAATTAACGTCGCGGCAGGGCAAACCAGTTTGAATGAAAAATTCAGGCTCTGGAGCGGCGAGACCGAGAGCTAGATGGGGTGGAAAAGTAGCCTGGGTGAGCAGTTTCGTTTACGAACGAAATTGACCAGAAGGGATGTACTTTCATAGCGAATTCCGTTTTCAACCGAAACGAAGTGCGAGAAGAAGAAACGCTGTGCGCGTCGAACAAAAGTGTCTGCGAGAAAATTGTCGGACGTTGAAAAATCGTGGTCGAGGCACGAAGGAGCTGCGCCCTTCGAAGAATACGGAGCCGAGAGAACAGGGGGAGTACGAGGATTTTTGTTTCAGGAAAATGGTACGCGACGAGGAACGCTCGCGGGCAACAGAACGCTTCTGCCAAAGAAAATATTTCCCGAGTGGAAGCGGCAATTTCCCTGACGGAGACGAGGTCGAGTTCCTCTCGTTCCTCTGATAAAAATTCTCGCAGGTGGAATTTTTCACGATGCTCCGGAGACGCACGAAATAATAAATGAGCTCTTTCGACGTTCCAAATTATGCACAACTTCAGCGACTAGACGAGTGGTCGAGAACCACGAAATTTCAAGAACACTTTCATCCCCGAGCTCGGACTAACTCGCGTGAAATTGCTTTGGCGTCGTGTTAAAGTTGCCCGCGGATAAAACGAGCAGCGTACGTTTCCTCGTTCCACTATACAGATCCTATTTCCGCTAGCACAATTTAGCCGGTAGTGGCCGTGAAAAAAATCGTGCTAACAATTTAGCCCCGAGGAAAGAATGGCGCGAGGGAGGATGCACGAGCGTTTCGCGTCTTTTAAAGCCGCTGCACACTCGACAGCGTAGGCTAACGCTTCTTGAACACGCTGCTATTGTTGGAACGACAATGGCCGAGGCCGATACTCATCCTCGAGTAGCCACAAAGCCTTCACACTTGCTGTCAATCCAGCGTCGACCGCGTTCCCGTGTCGACGTGCTCGCGGGTCTCAACGATCCTCGGCTTCGAGCAAGAACCGACTAAACGCGAGTCGCGGCTCTGCGCTCGGAACGATCGCGCCCCTTTAAGACGCTTTGAAAACCCGTCCACCCCCGATCCCTCGATCCGCGACACGATTTTTCCCAAAATCGACACTTTTTTTCCTTCCCTCTCGTTCTCCGAACGTCCGATTCACGTCGTCCGTTTCTACTTAGCAACATCCCGGCAGGGGTTAACGTCGCGAGTCTGCTAGGGACGAGACAGACCAAGGCTTAATCGCAACGATGCTTCACACGCTGCACCCTAGTCTCACCCGAGCATCTTCGCTTCCAACGATCGAGTTTCACGACCTCGAGACACGACGTTTAAGCCGCGCACTGTCGTCAGCTTAGCCCTGAAGAATCAGGGGATACGCGACGAGGATACGTATCGTACGCGGATGGTTTCACCTCCTGTCTGGCCACGCGCTACACCGTGACTACTGGGGCCACGGGGCGTCCGCTCCTATAGCGAGTCCATCGCGGACAGTTCACGCTGCTACGTCCCTCTGCAGCTGCACTCTGCTGCAGCGCTCCGAGAGATATAGACGTATGTACGTATAGGTATGCGGGAGGAAAAGAGAGACTGTGTGAAAGAAAGACGAAGAGGGAGCGAGGGTGGGTGAGGGAGAGGGTGGATGAAAGAAAGAGGCAAGGGTAGGGTAGCGAGAGGGGTAGGGGTCGAGGGAGCAAAAGGGAGAGAGAAGGAAAGAGAGTGTAGCACCGCTGAAGTCGGACAGTCCGACCAGAACGTGAACGTACTACTTGGTGGGCGTCCGGGCCCGCACTGTGCAGCCGACGGCAGGCGTCGCGACGCTTCCCCGCCCGAACACGAGCTGTGCATAAAGGGTAGGGGTCGTAGCAAGGGTGGGGGTGGCGCCGGCGCCCCACACGCTTGCGCCAGCGTACCACGACCCTTCGGAAGGAACGCACCAACCCTGTCCTATCCCCCGAATACCCACCCATTCCACGCGCGCACACACTACCCGACGCGCGTACACGCGCGCACCTACACACCCGCGGATCCCTGTTCCCTCGCGCCACCCCCTCGAATACGCTACCCACCCCGCGTGCTCAGGCAAACCGACCACCCACCCCCGAACGGCCTGCCTGTCAGCCAGCCAGCCTGCCTGCTTGCCTAACTGTCTGCCTGCCTCCTCTACCTGCCCGCTTGCCTGCCTGTCCCTTCCCTCGACGTCCCACCGCCCGTCACTATGGAAAATATGAATTTGGGTCAGATACCAGCCGCTGTGCCCTAATGAACCTTTAATGTGACCTATTTCTTTTTTCCCTCCCCTTTTCTCGTCCTTTCCTCTTCTCCCTTTTCTTTTACTCTCTTCTTTGTTCTTCCCTTGTTCGTTCACCCCTTTCACGCTCTCTGTCCTCTTTTCTCTCGCCTCCCTGCGACCTTCTTCTTTACACCTGTTCCGTAAACGTGCACACACGCGCGTCATGGAAACTCTTTTATCGTCCGGTGTCTTCGGCGCTCTTCGTTCTTCTTTTTTCTTCGCGCCACTTGACCGGTCTCCCTGGTCCGTCGAGTAGTCGGTCATGGATGAGTTTGTTGGCACCCCGGTTGGAACGTGCATGGCCGATTACGATGTTCCGCGTCATCTATCGCGTTCCTAGTCCGACGATCCTAGTTCACGATGAATAGAATCGCAGTTACTACAGTCCATCTACGCGACTCGTTCTGGCCTGTTTCCTGGCTGGCCAACGATCAAACGATCCCGTTTCGTTTAATGGTCGACGAACGAAGGTCTCGTCGTTGTCGCATCCCGAGTCTTTTGTCCGCGATATTTTTCAACGAAAATCGATCCTAACCGTGGATAATTGTCCGCTCCCTCGGGCTATGTCTGGCCACGAATGATCGTCGTCGCGTTGTGTCGTTCGTTACCACATTTGCTGTGGATCGAACCTTGATATAGCTTCTTTAACCACGCACGAGGCTGCTACGTTTTACGGCCGTTCTCGCTTTAAAGTTCCGCGCTGACTTTCGAAGTTTATACCCTCGCCCTTTACCCTCGCTTTTGATGCTGCTCCCTGACGAGGGTTGCTTTTCAGAGTATGCCGTACACGTGAGTCTGGAAATTGCAACGTAATATCAAAAATTAATGGTAAAATTTATTACATTAGCAACCATAGTTCGTTCAGAATGAACGCGCACATCAGTATTTTAAGAATTTTTTGCCAAAATTGGGCGTACTTATAATACTTAAATATAAGTATTATATCACAATTTTTCCTTAGATTTTAATTTTAAGATTTGATTTTAAATCTAACTTATGTTATGTCGAACAACCCCATTGGGTTCTATCTTAAAGAAATTGTTCTTAAACTTTGAAGATAAAATTGTAAGTTGAATATTCCAAGTTTTGAAGACGCATAATCTTGAGTTACGTTGATGACCCCTTTTCTTAGATAGAAATGGACCAGAAATTCGTGCACATTAATGTCTCTTTTTGTGTGTATATCTTTACGGGACAGCACAAATTATTACTTTTATCAAATTAAAATCAGTTAGCGTTTAAATTGTTAATTAATATTTTTCATGATAAATATTACCTATATTTTCAAGTAGAGATAACAAAAAAAAAAACAAAATATTATTTCAAACAGTAGTTTCTAATCAAATTTACCCAGGTCTTATGATATAAACATTGTTTAAAATAATATTCGTGGTGTTCTTTTTATTTTAAGCTTGTATCAGTGGCAACTTTGTGTACATAGTCTTATCGCATGGCAGGTTAGCTAATACTTTAGAAACTTCAACACGAACATTCTGCACAAATATTATTCTAGTATATATACGTCGTATTAATTTCGCTATCGAACTCTGACTTATGCCATTGAAACGCTCCTAATTCCTTTGAGTGATGTACATTGCCTTTTGTTATTATAATTTACTTTCCAGCTATTTTCGCTGACCTGCATCGCAATCTCGTGCAGCGCTGCAATAAGCATTGTAGTCGGCCAATCTTTACGATTGCTCTTTTAGCAATGACCTCATTAGACCTGTGTAATGGAATCCTACTTAAAGAAGTAACTGACAGATTCAAAGTCCCGTAATGATCAAGATCTACCCGACATTCTGTTTCATTCGCTTTGATTCCTTATCTTTCCTACTTTACTTTTTCTTTGATGCATCGGATGTCCTTTCTAGGATCGATTCTTTACTACATTTTCTTAACACTAAGATAATGAATTTTCGACAAGTTATTTTTACCCTATCAGTACTTACTTCTGATCACTCTTCCCTTTCATTTTATTACTCGCAATTAGGATTTTATAATTGCAATTTGAATTTATTTATAATTAATTTAGGTATATTATATATCTTAAATAGTAGATTTATTCAAATATTGTTTATACAGGATACTTATTTATTGTATAAATTATAAATTTTATTTTTCGTTATTTATTTGTATGTCTTATTATTTATTAGTATTTGTATATTTTATTATGTACTAATATTTATATATTTTATTACTTATTAGTATTTATATATTTTATTATTTATTAAGTATTTGTATATTTTGTTGCTTATTAGAATTTATATGTTTCATTATTATTTTTATTTATCCTTGTTATTTATTGTACATATTTTATCATTGTTCTTGTTGCCTTAATGCTTGTGATATTTCATTGTTTCAAAGTAAGATAATGATAGTGATCATGGAGGTTAGTTATTATAGCAAACGTGGATTAATTATTATGGGTTAGAATTTATCGTAGCAATCTGTTTCCAGAACCTGTGTATACTGTAGAGCGTCCTAGGCTTCTCTAGGGAAAAGGACGATGTAGGAAAAGGAAGCCCTTGCTTCGATACACAAGAGTTATTACGCATTGTGCTTGAGTCAGATCTGGGTTAAAGATTCAAAGATTTAAGGATTCTCGGCTGAAAATGTACAATGCTTCTCTTACCACAATTCAAACAGTTAATTAATAACGTGGTGCAAAACAACGAGAGAGTGAATGTACATAGCACAATATTCACATATTTTTAAATATGTGAAATTCTGCATTTTCAAATTCCTTAATTTGTAAATTTGCGAGCTGCAGATTTACAGATTTTATAAATTTGTATGTTCATTTGGAAGTCCATAAGTCTGGAAATGTGAAAACTTGGAAGGTTATAAATCTGGAAATTTAAATACTTTCCATTTTGTAAATTTGTCGGTTTGTTTGGAAGTTTGGTAATGTAAAAGTTTACAAGATTGTAAATTTGAAATTTTATGTATTCATAAAATCAAAGAATTCGAAAGTTTAATTTAGCAAAATACCTCACCACTTAACTATCGTAAATCGCATACGTTTAATACAGTTCGAACAGTTAAATTAAATTAAATTGAAATAAATTAATTTGAATTAAAATTAGTTCAATTAAATTAAATTAATTATTGAATTGATTGAATTAAATTAAATTGAATCAATTTGAATTAAATTAAATTCCGTTTATCTTTTTCTGCAAAAAGGACGTTATGATTTCTCAAAATCATTACTATTGGGCAACCTTGATGCCCTCTATATACTTACAGACATTTGTCGATCAAATTGATCTCCGGAATAGAAGTTTCAGTTGTAGCTGACATAAAACAACGTGTACTAAAATTAGCCACGTTTCATCGGAATAATTCCAAGGAACGCGCGATGCAGTAAAAGAATTTAAAGTTCATTATCGAATGGCTGACGACGACGGTCGAGCATAAAAGCGATCTAAAAATCTTAAACGAACCTATTGCCCGCGGACGATCGTATATTTCGCAATTTAGAGACGCATTATGTGGCCGAATAGAGGGACGTCACGTCACGTGACGACGCATTCACAGTGATTTTCAGATTTCCAGGGGTTTCTTAAGTCCGTAATTACCCTGCGAAAATATTAGGGCGACGTTATCGATGCTGTCGCCGTAGCTTGATTAGAATCGCACTTTCAACGCGTTCCCGGCACTGGCTTGTATCAAATTAAAATCTGATGTAAATTGCATGTAATTACGTTGCCGCGCATGTATTACATGGCATAAGCATTTCTCGGCACGCCATCGTTGTGTTAAGAGAGGGCCACGTGTCATAGTCGATTAGGTGATAACGGTCTAACAATCAGAACAACAGAAACAATTAATTATCGTGTATCGAAGCTGGATGATTAATGCTCATAATCATCCCGCTTGCGAGATTTTAATCGCTTAAATGGCCCGTGCTTCGTACAAATTGCTAACTTCGTTGCTACCACGTAATTTTAACATTTGTAATATATACAAGTGCTTATATTAGGTAAACAACAATGACGTAACTATATTTTTTCTCTACCGTGGCCAGTCCAGGAATGTGGCAAGAATTTGAGTTCAGGATCTAAGGATATGGAAATCTAGAGATTTACAGAGGAATCTTAGAAATTTAGGGACCTAAGAATTTATGGATCTAGGGATTTTGGAATCTAGGAGTTTCTGGATATAGGTATTTGAGGAATTTGGAAATTGGCAACTCTGGAATTTCGGAGTACACGCATGTCAGAATCTAAGGATTAGCCGGTTGAGAAATGTGGGATTCTAGAAATGTGGGGACTAAAGAATTGGTGGATCTGGGGATTTCGAGGTTTTGGAGTATGTGGACATTGGTATTTGGTCATTGTAGAATTTGGGAACTCTGCAATTTGGAAATACACGCATATGGGAATCTAGGGATGTGACGATTGTATAACGTGAGATCCTAGAAATTTGGTGACATAAGAATTTGGGGATCTAGAAATTTGGTGACATAAGAATTTGGGGATCTAGAAATTTCAAAGCTTAGAAGTTTGTGGATGTTAGTATTAGGGGAATTTAAGAATTTTTAAAATATAAGAAATTCAGATAATTGAAAATTTGAGAAATTGGGAATTTGAAGAATTGAGTATTTGAGAATTTGGGAGTTTGGAAGTTTTAGAATTTTAGAATTTTAGAATTTTAGCATTTCAGAAATCGAGAAATTAAAAAACTAACACAAAAGAATATAAAAAATATTTAACACATTGCACTTATTAGGACAACGCTAATCTCTTTATCTTGTTCTTCCATATTTTATAGGTACAATTTGTAATAAATTATCCCCTTTAACTCGATAAGCCGTTGTGGAAATTACAAGATTGGTAAAATGTACGCGACAGTATTTTGGATAAAAGTCACGATATAAAGTGTGCTAAGAAATGTGACAATCGTGATATTATCCTCTGGGTTATCGTCACGCGTGACTTTCCGCCGGAAACACCGGTAGCAGTGAAAACTTTGATCGTTGCCCCGTAGCGCTCATAACTCAAATTATACGTACTTCGAATTCTCCTTGTACGTGGAAGCTCAAGTACGTATCTGAAGTACGTAGCCCGCAGATATTGAAACACAGAACTCCCATAACTTTTCATTATACCGTCGCGTTATCTTCTTGCTATCTTTTATTTCTTGTCGGCCTCGCTGCTCTTTGCGGTTGTTTCATTTTTACTAACGAAAAATCAATTTCTTCCCGGGGCTGATACTCGACTGAACAGTGTTTCATCAATAATGATTTCAATTTTCTATTTGATTCCTTTGTTAAGTCTTACTTAGTCTTAACCATCGAAACTCGAAAATTCTGAAATCAGCTTAATTCATAAAATTATTTTAATTTCTTAAAGAATATGAAGTATCATCTTAGAATATTTGAAATATATGGAACTATAAATATGCTTGTTGTAATACAGGTTAGATGTTTGAGTATTTACAATAAAAAAGTTACTTATAAATACTGAATTTATTGGTTTAATGATTTAAAACACGCGGCAATTTATGTAGCATGCGCAGAACACTTCTACTTCTGACGCCATATTACTTGCCCCGACAAGCTGAAGATGTACCTTGACGATTGTTTTATAAAATACCATACAAAGCAGAAGTACGGTGCTTAATATTTAACAAATTTTCTTCTTTCTCACATAAGGATACAAAAGATATTAAAATATAACAACTTTATATGTTAAATTGAAGGTGAAATTTGAAGTTAGTATGCGAAGAGAAAGAGATCTCAAGTGCAAAGGGGTAAAAATCATAAAAACTGATGATGTCGTTTGTTCTCTAAATAATCACCGAACGTTTCGTTTGCAGGGTATTAAAATAGCCATCTTTTATCGTCCTCCTTTCAAATATTCAGCTGTTTGCAAACACCTCGTCGCTAATGCAGCATAAAACCAAGGTGAACGAGTCCCAATTAAGGGAACCCAATTACCCAGTGGCGCATCTGTCGACAGATCGGAGAAGAGGAACGAAACACGGAATCCTTTCATCGTTCATCGCGAGAATGGTTTGTGGAACGATCCCGCCAACAAACGGAACCGTGGCGAGGGAATCGCACGCAAAGAGCGAGGAAATATTACCCATAAATTCCGGGCGTTTCGCGCAGAAAACAAACCGGAGCCGCCTTCGTGCTCCGGTAACGAGAATTCACGCGGAGCGTAGAAATTGCCGGGGTTTGTTCGTCGTCTGATATCGGTGGACAGAAAATCGAGGAATCAAAACCGGTCTAATTGGGTGGCGTTAAAAATTAATTTAAATGCTCGCGGAACAAATTAGATGGAAGACAAGATTACGTTTGGAGATCCGCGGATGAACAGGGTAGCGGAAGATGGGTTGCTCCAGGGGCAGGGGACCGATCGAGCAACCCTTTCTTTCAACCGTGTTTTCTTTGACGGTCGCGAATCGATAACAGAGCCATTAACGGCGAACGAGAGCGTCGAATGGAACAATTTCGAGTGTTAAAACGAAAGCGAAAAGAGAGGTTTAATATTTATCGCCGGGATAATGGATTTTATAAACCGCTTTGAGAAACGGAGTCGTGGGATGGAAGAGGTCGATGGTGTCCTATCAGCCGACACGCTGCTTTTGTTGGCAAGTTTTTGAATCAATTATTTAGAGACGTGTTAACGGACATCGCTTCCCATACAAGTGATTCTCTTTACTTTTTGTTACTTGTCTGCTGCGGTGGAGGATGGACGCTTAACAACGAACATTTTTTCGTCACAGTGAAAATTGACAAATATTGTTAATGCTAGATTTTGCGGATGTTTTGACTTGTTTCGTAAATCTAATGTTAATTGCAAACAGTAAAAAATAATTTTTTTGGCAAAAATTAAGCTGCTTCTTTCTCATCCTTGTTTCAAATTGTAACGACTTTTGGGTGATTAAAGAACAATTATGCAGTTTTATAAAAATCGGCGTGTATCAGTCACTAGGATACCCTTGTTAGTATTTCTGTCAAATATGTTCTTAAATAATATGAAAACCGTTAGATGTAGTTCGCTTTACTTTTGTGAGGAGGTAATTCATACTTGTTATGCGTTATGCTTAATCATACAAATCGGTTAGAAACTCATGTTATGTTTTTCCGTATGTTTTCGTCTTATGTTACGTGTTTTGTAGCGAGTAATCCCCCAAATGTTATATTATTTCAAATGTGTGCTCGTTAATAGCATTTTTGTTAATTCCATTCACCAACTAGCTGTTTCATCAATTGTCATTTCATGACAAGTATCAATAACTGGTTAATCTTTGCTTAAACATGAGTACACAAAACATCAATCATAAAGTAGAAAACCGCATCGTAATTAACCCGGCAATTTCTGCTCTAAATTCATCGGAAATGATTTTCACAAAATGATATCTTGTTAAAACGTAGTACTTGAAAATACTAGGAGAATAAACACGCTAGATGGAAATGCGAGAGCAACTGATAAAATATAAAAAGAATGAAGGTAAAAGATAAAGCAAGGATCGTCAATGAGCTGGCTTTTATTTCTAATAAGAGAGAAAGCGGGGAGAGAGGAAACGAGCGCGAAGAGCGACGCGTTATCGGGCCGCATAATTATCAATGTGACTGATGCATATTTCATGCCGCGGCATCGCGAGCTTTTACATCGCAGGACGGCGAACGAAATGAATGGACGTATACTGCAGACAGTGATAGCGACCTCTCATAATTACTCACCGTGGCAAGAGGAGTGTGCGCAAACCGGTCGACCGGCAAAATATAATAAATGTACGCGGGAGTCCAATAAACGTCAAACGCCGATAACAAATCGTCAAACAATATCCGTGCGATCGGCCACGTCCGGCGATTTGTTCGTGATTAAGAACAGCACGACGATTAACCCTGTCGAACGGATTTCCACGGTATTCAACGCTTACTGCTTCCTGTTCTGTTCGTTGCGTATAGCAACTTCGATACCAGATTTACGTAACGCGTCGAAATAAAGGATCTTAGATTTTTTATTTTAAATTACAGAAATTATTAATGCGACCGCTCAACTACGCGTCAGTGGATACTTACGTTTCTGGTCAGACACGATAAAATTCGCATTATCAACACGTTGACTACCAGGGTTTGTGATCAGTTAAATTATTTACTGAAAAAGGAAACGAATTTTTGAGTACTCTTAACCCTAGATTTATGGACCTTTAACAATCAGTTACATCTAAAGTAAAACTAAATTATAAAAATCAATAAATGATGGATAAAACGTAGACTAGCTTTATGTACATCTATATGTGACACATGATCTGCATATTTGCTCAGACCACCATTGTGTCAGTATTAACATAGTAGATATACCTATTGTTATTACTGTATCAGTATTAACATAGTATATACTGTATCAGTATTAACCCTACGGATTTTATAACATCAATTCAGACTTGTGACGTACATTACAGTTGAAACGTGATAAAGCTAACTCATGTTTACAGAGATTTAATTTAATTTTAATTTCAATTTAATTTTACCCAATATTTCAACTTTCCTTATTTATCTAAACTTTGCAACCCCCAATTTTGTTTTATCTACCAACAACTCCTCAATTTACAAAGTAGATCAGACAAGAGGTCCCCCCGCATACTTGATTTTCCGCATATCTAATGAATTTCTTACAGCTAACTTAAAATGATTTCACCTACAAATTAACATATGAAACTATTATATTATATCATGTATCCATACATTAGAGAGAGAGAAAAATTTGTTAAATATAAAAGTCTATGTTTTTTCGTTATATTTTATAGAACAATCGCCAAAATGCATCCTCGGCTTGTCGGGGCAAGTATCGCAGTAATATATACGATGTCTTTCGCCGGGATTTTTCGTTGAGAGCAAACCTTGCAATCCTTCCTAACTCCGTTAGAATAACATGTAGCTTTCCATTCGTTCGAATTTCATCGAAACTAGAGGTCGAAGTAAAAGCTCTATCACAAGTCTAGCGAAAATCTCTCAACGGAAGAACCGAAGTTATTATATACTATTAAAAGCAAACTTTTACGAAAATTTTGAAAGTAATATTCCTATAGCCACGACTGTCAAGTTGGGACTAATGTCGAAGGCGGAGTGCGATTCGCTATCGTGGACTAATTCGAGATATGAAATTTTAGCATAGTGAGATGTAAGGTCGTAGGTTAATTGCTAAATAGGATAATTTATAATAGAGTCGCGGTGTTTGCTGGTCTGACGGTGCAAGGAAAGTAATGCTCTTCCTCCCTCACGTAGCGTGGTATTTTTATATTTACAAAAAAAAAAAAAAAAATTACGGAGAACCGAGAGAAAGTAGGAGCGAGTGTTCGTGAAGTATCACGTCGTTGCGTTGCACCTCTTACTGTCGTCTGGAGTAAAATCATTTACATCGTATAGCGTTGTTGATGTTATTTTTGTTCAAAGTTAATATACATACCTAGTTTTAACCGGGAGCGAATTTTTATTTATCACCACCCAACCAGTCTGTTAAGGAGTGCAGTCTAATCACTCCTTTGAAATATTTGCACAGTAGTGCCGTCTAAAGCTCGAAGGACCACCCAATATCTGAACTGGGAACAATTAAATCTAAAGTGATTTAGATATAGCTATTTATTGTCTTTAGTGTGTGGTGTCGTATGTAATATGTGTAAATGTGTGTGTGTGAAAAAATTATTAATTACAATCTGTACTGTGGGTGACTATCTTTTCTGATCTAAGTGATTGTACCAACTAATCTGGTAGACTGTTTTTACTGAACTAACTGATTGTACCAACTAATCTGGTAGATGATTTCTGCTGAACTGAATGATTGTACCAACTAATCTGGTACACGATTTTTGATGAACTGAATGATTGTACCAACTAATCTGGTACACGATTTTTGATGAACTGAATGATTGTACCAACTAATCTGGTACACGATTTTTGATGAACTGAATGACTGGAAAATATTCGCTTTCCTCGTAACCTTCCCTTCCCGTGCGCCCTTAGCGCGCTTCCCTGGGGAAGGGGAAGACGAGAGCCAGAGTGGGCGAAAGTTGGACCCAAGGCGAAACTAAGAGTCCCAAGAAAACTGCTTTTCGTCACCTCTCGAGACCCTTAGTTCCTGCCATAAATTAGGTTGGACTCCAACACAGTCCTACAAAATGATAACTCTGTCGCCCTTGGAGTTGCCGCTTTGAACCAAGTGACCGAGAGTCACCTCTCGAGTGCAACGGGTTAACCTGTTCTTCACAAACATAACCTTACGACACATGCAGTATGACGTAACGCGTTAGCCATTCCGTCAGTCAGTTTTCATCGAGCAGAAACAACCGGACATCTCTTCCGTTGTTTCGCTCTTTTTAATGCGTTCACACGGCGCAGCCGTGAATCGTTTTATCGTCGTGCAACGGAACGCCGGTGGCGGCGTCGTAACTTCAATTCAATCGGCGTGCTCACGGCCGTGGAATGATATACGCAATGCATTCCACATTCGCGTGTACATGCATGCAGCTGGCACGAAAAGAGCGCCGCTTGTACCTCGGCTTTATCTCGGCTTTGTCCCCGACACGTTCGTTAGCTTAACGGTTTTGTTCGCCCCACTTTGCTCTTTCTCCTTTCTCGTTTTTCCTTACAGGATCGCGCGCGAGGGTACGATTTACCCCGTTGAAAATAGGAAGACGAATTACGCTGTTTTTGCAAAGCTATGCTCGCGCCGCGAAAAATATGGACACGGCCGTGTGTTCTTTTCCTTTCTTCTTAATCTGTTTTTCCCGCGTTGTTCTTAGCGTGCTTTTTCCCGCCGCGTTCTGCCGCGAAGAACACGCGCAAGACCGGTGAAAGATAGCGAAACTACTCCTCGTTTTTGGCTTATAACGAGTCAGAAGGATTCTTTTTCTTGGTTTTCTACCTTGTCCACCAACGATTCTCTCTGGGTTCTTTTTTGTTATTCGTACGAATCGAACTGTGTCGATTTTCTTCTTTCTTCTGGTGTGATTGCTGATGTTGGACTAGAAACAGTGTAATTATTGATTTAACCCTGAACCTTGGGTATGATTTGATCCCATTAGATCTACCGGGTGTTGAAATAAAACTATTTATGCGGTATCTGTGCCTGATTAACAAAAACATTTCTTTCTGATTATAATTTAAAGGCAAGCGTATGAATAAAAATTTTTATTAGCTGTCGTGTTTTAATTGCACAAAGGTAGAATAATCCATTATCCTTTTATTAAAAGTTGGAATGAATATGCATTCATGAAATATGAACTGCCTTTGTTATATTTAATAAATTTAAATTTTATATTGGTACTTAAAATTGATTTAGGGATAATAAAATAATACAGAATTTTATATATAAATTATTTATTTAGCAATGACAATGATTAATAAATTTATTAAATTTTATTGTAATCGTTGGTAATTAATTAACGGAAATAAATTAATCTAGTTTGAATAAATTACCGTAGGTCAACGTAATATTTTTGGATAAATCATGGTGATTATACTGTTTCTAAGATATAAACAATTTTATATGTTAAAATGACTTTAAAATAATTGTTAACGTTTTGACAGCATTTCCGCGGAAATTACGCAATTTTCGTGCAATTATCGTCTCAGAATTGCAACGTACCCGCAATTACTGCTACGTTTCTTCAACTTCATCTAATTAATCTATTGCTTATTCAGCGCGATTTAAACCGCGAGCGCTCGATTAACGCGCTCGCGGAAAGTAATTAGCGGCTGTCGAGAACAAATAGTTAATTATCATCGATTGAGCGAGCATTTCGCGCGAGCGTGTTTTCCCGATTTTTATACGCCCAAAACAACTATGTCGAATTTAAGCTTCGAAATGTGTTATACCGATTTGACACAGTATTATTCGAAATCTGAAATTTGATATATTGCTTTGATATACGTATTGTTATTTATGATTTGAAATTTGATATATAGCTTTAATATAGGTACTGTTATTTATGATTTAAAATTTTATATATCACTTTGACATATGACACGATTTTGAACTTAGTAACTGTTTAGAAAATTAGGAAAATGAGACAGTCATACAACACGTGGTAAGTAAAAAATGTAATGTAGATTTAAAAGAAAAATTTTTAATTTTCTAATTTCTTCAAATTTTCATATTTTCAAATACCGAAATTTCTAAATTACTAGAGTTTTCAGTATTCAAACTTTCTGATTATTTTCGTATATCTTCATAATCCGAGATCTTCACATCCCTAGATCCTCATTTCCCTAGATACTTAGATTCCCTAGATCTTGTATATTCCTATATTCCATCGTCTCTAGTTTCCCACATCCCTATATTCCTATGTCCCTAGATCCGAATATCCCTAGACCCCTAGTATCTACGAATTCCTGTATTTTTTTATACCTTCATCCCAATATTTCTAAATCTCAAATCAGTCTACATTGCACCTGACAATGTCTACAATTTTCAGATAGTCATAAATAGTTCCTTACAACGAAGTAGAAGAAACGTTATTATCTAATTAACAAGTATTTTGCAAAACAACGTGTCCTCATACAAATAATGTTCGTTTACCCAAATAAAATGATAATTGATGATCACGTACACAAAGGCCAGTGGTGGTGACTAGCCATTAGGTCGAGTTAACGACGTCGGTACACACCCTGAGGAATCAGGCGGGGACCTTGTTCCGGCACGTCTGATAAACGGAAGAACAACGGCTTGTCTGGTTGACTGGATGAGTGGCTGGCTGACTAGCGTGATTAGCTAAGTGATTGGAAACCCCACCCTGTTCGGTTCAGTCTGCCCATATACCCATAACCCATTACGCCGTGAATCGACGAGGCCGGCGATTCAACTTCTTCAGAGGTCGCATGAATCAAGGAATCGCGCCACGTCGCCTCGCTGAATAATCTTATTGACGGCCCTCGCTCTTTCACCAACTTCTGAATCGTTAGATTCGAGCTGCCTGCACCGCAATCAAAGAAAAACACCCTATTGTCCTGGATCGGAGCTCCGTTATACCGATTTCAATACATATTTTGCGTTCCATGTGATGGACGGACGACTTCTTGTTACTCAGAAGGGATTCAACTTCCCGCGTTATTGATTGCAATCATCGGGACAATTTGTTTCCTGGATTCTTCTGGGACACTCGATTGCTATGCTGTAAGAGTTGTATTGTGCATAAAGTGAGTACGAAAATTGCTTTGTTCGTTGGGGTATAACGTCTTCTGTTGGATGAGGATACAGATGTAAAGACAGTATTTGAATTCTCAAATTTTTATATGGTCAGATTTCTAAATTTAAAAAATTTGTTTAATTCATTTCTTCTGGGATACTCGATTGCTGTGCTGTAAGACTTGTACTGTGCATAATGTGAGTACCAGAATTGCTTTGTTCGTTGGGGTATAACGTTGTCCTCTGTTGGATGAGGATACACATGTAAAGACAGTATGTGAATTCTCAAATTTTTATATGGTCAGGTTCCTAAATTTTTTTAATTCATTAATTTCGAAATTTATGCAAATACTTTGAAATTTCTAGATCCTTCTATTTATAGTATTTTAATTCCTTAGATTACCAAATTCCTTAAATTCGTAAATTCGAATTCGTATTTCATATTCCACAAATCCACAAATTCACATACTCCTCCTTCGAAAACCAGACTCTTCAAATTTTTACCTAATTCCATTTTTTGAAATTCTTTAAGTTTACAAATAAAAATGACTGAACTTTGATACACAAAGTGTCGAATAAAACCTGAAATGACTAAGATTCCTATTTACCTCGCACTGTATATACAATTTTCCGTAAGAACTCATTTTCACACTCCTCGAAAAGACACCAACAAACAATAATCGCAACAACAATTGAAAATCGTAATCCCGGTATAAACGATAACAATTAAAAAAAGTGCGGGGGAAGAAGAAGAATCGTGAAGAATGGGAAAAAAGAGAATTGCCAGTGATGTGAATGAAATTTTTTTTTCGCTCGATATTAACGATCGCGAGTAGCCGAGCCAGCGTTAAATCAGCCTCGATACGGCTATTTAGCAGAGCGGTAAATAACGGGGAGAACGTGGAAGGAAATAAAGTGGACAGCGGAAAAATCGCGGGGCTCAAGTTCTTTCGGGCGATTCGTTCGTCCCTGTACATCCCCTTTAGAGTATCGCGTTACGACCTGGTCACTTTGTAACCGAATAGCAGCCGACACTTTCTGTTGGCTGATAATGTCACGAATAAACTGGCTCGATGGCTACATTGAACAAATTGAATCGCGGTGAACGCCGCTCTAAACGGCGACTGTTCGAATTCTCGATGGAAATCGCGAATCGCGTATCACGACGGAAGTTCGTTCGCAATTCGAGAATGGAACTTTCGCGTGAATCGTTCACGCGTCTGTGTGCTTTTAAGCGAAACGCCTCCAATTAGAGGACTTTAGAGGAGCCGGGCTTCAATTATCGGACTCATAACGGTATCGACTGTGGCGTAATAGATGTTATCGTCTTTTGCTTCTGGCATTTAATAAAATGCAATCTGGCGCGAGAAGAATTCTCCATCCAACGGAAATCTATTTTCGATTAGCTGTCTTTAGAATCTACGTTGGAAACTGGCGGCAGATACGTTTTTAATTGCTATTTATTGACGTGTTCTTATTGTGCCGATGGTATTGTGGGGAAGTTCGTTGTTTTAGCGATATTTTTTCGGATTTTGTAATAACAGTTTTAATTGATATTTGGATTTAGTAGAGGTTTACGAATTATCGTAGTTCAGAGTTGATGCTATTCTGTTTTTAACTGCCATGCTGCAGAACGTCTTTTGTGTTGTATAAGTACTCTAGAATTGCCATTTACATATCGTTGTCTGAATTAATGAGGGGTTATAATTAAAATTGTATGTGTTATAATTGAAGTTTTTTACAAGACAATTCTTTGTTTATTAAAATGTTATTGACAAAATATATTGGAACTTTATTCGTATAAAAGCTATGCTTGAGAAATGTTTGATTATTTGAAAATTTAGAGCCTAAATTAAAAAGAAATAGGTGAATTATAAAATTTGTGAATAAATTTAACATTTTACAATTTTACAAATTTTCTAAATCGAAACTTCGAGTTTCTACAGTTGAAAATTTGAATATTTGATATCATGAAAGTTATTCAATATCTGAAGTTAATACTTTAAATAGGATGTGATTTGAAAATTTTGTAATTGTAAATATTTGGAAGCATTATAATTAAAAAATTTGGATACTTAGAAGTTTGCAAATTTCATATTAAATTTCAATTTTTCCGAATTTCTAATCGGCTTACATTGAAGTTAAAAAATTTTTAATTCCTCCATGTCTAAATTGCAAATTTTAAAATTTAAAAATGCATAAATTTTTAAGTTTGAAAGCTTAAAAATATGTAATCTCGAAAATGTCTGAGTTTCTAAATATAATTACAGGAAGGTGTGGAAATGTACAAATTCATGTTTGTTATTTTCAAACTTTGGAGATTTATTAAATTGCGATGCGTGTGAACCATAACACTAGTAGAACACTGCTGTTCTACCTGAAATTTCATATGAAAGGAAACTTGTTCAAACGGCAGTATAAATGGTGGCATTATACCGAAACTACTCAGAGCTTTCAAAAACAGCTACCCGCCCTCCTGTATTACTTCTATCACACGAACATTGAACTGAGCAACTCTTATTATCATTACTAAGCCAGATACAACAACTGTGTTACACGTATACAATCCTGAACACATGTACAAAAATTCCATTCTAAATATCCTCCCATTCACAATTATTTCTCAAAACTGTAACAAACTCTGAACATACAACCATTTCTTTTACAATTTTAATACCATAAATTCATGAAAAGTTCCAATCAGTTACAACTTTACAAACCAGAAATTCATGAAAAATTCTTCTGTACCACGCAGAAAAACGTCTAAATTTTTGTGCAAATTCTTCAGAAGAATCCTAGTTTCAAAATTTCTTTCTTCGCCCGAAAGAATGCTTCGTTCGATCCCAGTGCTGTGAAGCGTTTTCTCGAAAGAAGCAGCGAGTACACACGCTTCAATTTTCCAAGACATCATCCAGCCACGTAGAAAAGTCTGAAAAAGAACTTCAAAGACCATGCCACGTAATCCCAGAAAGTAGAACCCGGGAGCACTTCGCGTAGGGATGTTGAACGTGGCCCTAATTCGGGTCATTAGCACATCGTCGCTTTCTGGCGCGTGTGCCCACGAAACTTTGAGCGCGAGTACTTTTTTTCGAAGATTACTCGTGCAAGGATGAACGACTACGTGAAAATTAAAGCTGGCTCGGAGTCTTCAAAATTTCGCGTCGTTAGCTTTCAATACACGGCGTACTCGGTCCACTTGGACCGAATAAGTTTACTGTTACGGGTGTGGGGTCAGGGGTGTCCGAGGAACGTTGCTCCGAGCCAACGCCGGTGGTTTTGAAAGATACGGTTAATAAAGCCAGCTAGCACTCTCGGTGCGGCGCACTCGTGGTCTAATATCAACGCAAATGCGACTGTTTTGTATGCTAATTGACTCATATACATACGTATGCTACTCGTTCTACATTGCTAGCCGCTAAATAGATAGACTCGATGCGTGGGCGGACTGTGCACAGTTGTAGTTGGAATACGACATGCGACGGGAATGAAGCCCATTTACGTCCGCGCGGTTCTAACTTCGAGTTAGCCTCTTTCGCTGCTCGTTGACAGCTTCCGGCTGTGCCGGATATAACGATTCGAAGTTCGTTCGGTTTTTGGGAAACCAATAATCACGATTTTGATGAATGTCTAATCTTTATGTGGGAATAAAATCAAAGATTTATTTAACGCACAAAATATTTAATCAATTCAAACAAAATTTAACACGAATAAACACAACACTGAAATTAACTATGTTTAACAATATTTATACACAAACGCCTTTTCAAAATCGTCTTTGACATTCTCTCTGTTTGTTGTTTTGCGTGAATTTAAAGAAAAATTCTTTTTTTTTATTTTAAATGACACTGATCGTAACAGGTTTTCGAATTTAGCTGACAATTAGTTTTTTGGCGGTTTGGCTAGAGGATGGAAAAATGATGGAGAGGGACAGTTTACACTATGCCTGTCAGTCGTGCTAGTAACACGGACCAGTAGGTAGTCGAATTTTTGCATTTTTTACTTCGCCTGTACCAGGCGTGTTTTTGCCTGAATCTCCACATTTGTGTTAAAAGAGGACAGGTCAAATGACGACGCCTGGTGGAAGGAAGGCATGAAAAGAAAAAAACCATTTTCCTTTTCCAAAAACAGACCTGGTACAGGCAAAGAAACGTAAAAATTCGACTACCTACTGGCTCGTGATACTAGCACGGCTTATTGGCATAGTGTAAACGGTCCTTTAAGCCGTCATGCTAGATAAGGGTAGTATTCGAGCGAAGTCGGAAAAGGCCCGAGCGTATTTACAAACATTGCTTAGGCGAGGCTCGATTCAGTATTAACGCGACGGTTATCGAAACAAGTCGCAACTGGTCGTATCTCGCTCGCTCCTTCAACGAGTCGTCTTGGAACCAGTTCGTTTTCCATCGTTCGTATTATCACTCGATAACAAGGTAATATATTTGTGTTTCTCTTTATATTATTGTAAAAATTCTATCCAGTGTAATTTAGATAATTTGTGCTATAAATAAATTTCCTTGTCAAATATAAGTCTTATAGTATTTTATTAGGGACATTGTTATACAAGATTTTGTATAAATTTCGGAAATAGTTTAGTACTCGAAAAGATGGTTGCCTCTACGTAATATAGAGCACTGCAGTATCGAGCGAGGAGATATCACGGTCGTTGAGTCATCGATTTTGATAAAACTTTGTTTGATAAGTCTGGAGCACAAATAGACTGACCCATATTTGGTCGTTTCTTTTAATGTTTATTATTTGGGAATATATTTAACATTTTCATTCTATTAATTATTAATAGAAATTATTAAATTTTTAATTATGAAAGTGGTAGAATTTTAGGTTCTTGAACTACTCTGATACGAAGTGCATCATGATTAATATTTTTTCTATTTTCATATATTCTTTTGTTTTTTATTTGTTCTTCTTCTGAATGTTATGTCTTCTTATTTAGTAATATTATTGTTTATCATTTCTATTTAATTTCTTTAGATTCATCTACTTATATTATATTACAATATATGTTACAGTATATTTTATACAGTGTTTTTAATTGATTTTATAGACTGAAATTAATTTGTTTGAAGTTGATAGTGATTATTATCAACTAAAATAAAATACCAAGTTGTTGGTAATACAATGCAATTTCGGTCATTTATACTGGTCAGTTACAACGAAATTTCAGTTTCTGTCGTCGATAACGATTTTTTATAACTGAAATTAATTTCTGTTATTAACAATGGTTACTAGTATTTAAGATTAATTTCAGTCATCGATACCACTTACTGGTGTTAAAAAAATTTGAATCATTCATAATCATTATTGCAAACGACGAAGAAAAATGATGTCACGTGAAATAAATTTGAAAAAAGTGGGCGTCATTTGTTCAGTTCTTCTGTTTATTTGAATAAATATTCATTCTTTATAATAAAAATGTAGTTTTCTCGGCTTTCTTTAGTTTCCTACGTGTTTCATATTAATTACCATTTTTTCAACTCATTGATTTTGAATCTTTTTACATTTCTTGTCATAATTCCAAGACACTTTTGCATAATTAATCATCAATTACGTCATCATATTTTACAATTAATTTTGTTGAAAAAAATTAGGTACGTAAATCACGAACGAGTTTGAAGTTTTCATAATTTACGTATTTTTTAGGTTTTACTTTATCCCTATTTTTATTGATAGATTGTGCTTTATGATAACAGTTTTATCTCCCATAAAGAAAATGACGATATAGAAGGAAAAGGTTTAATCAGAATTTATTGTCGAATACACAAATGTCTTATAACATTGTAGTGTACAAACAATGTACATTACATTTCCGTAAGAATAATCTATATTTACCATTTTCCAAAAATTATGAAACTTATATATCAAATAAAATTATACTAAAATTATATAAAACTATACCAAAATTATATCAGGCCTGTAATTGCCATTTTATAATTTCACAAAGTCAAGTTCGTTCTAACTCTAAATTGTTCATAATATTTCAAACATAATTCTATAATAATAACTTGTCATAAAATTGTGCAAACATCTTTTTATCAATATCGAAACTTGTAAGTAATAAGAAAAACGAATTGAGAATTAAGTTTAAAGAAGATATTGATTTTTTAAAACCGTCTATGACTTTTGTGCCAGACTATATGATAGAATTCATTAAAACTGGTTAAAAAGTAATTTATTTCTGCAGCAGAGTGTATTTTATTGAAGTACTTGTAATTGGTTGGCCTGTCTCTACGTTAATTTATCATTGTCATAAATTAATTACAGTATAATATAAATTCAAATTAATTATAATAATTAAATTTCAAGAATCGTTAATTAAATTTCGTTGATTAATTATACTGATTAAATTCCACGATTTTTTAATGAAATTTCTCTTTCAATATTTAAAAATTGAACACTTCCATTCATGGTAATAACATCGTATAATTACGAGCGCTAATAATTGTCTTCTCTTAATTAACCATTACCGACTTTCAAATAATTTTAATATGATGCAGAATTCAATAAAATAATTTAATGCAATACAGGGTGAAATACGAACGGTATGTTAAGAATGTTTATTTAATTTTATTAATATTAAAAGGGGAAATGTATGTTGCATTACTTTTAAAAAACCGAATAAACACGCTATATCAAATTAAGATAAAATTAAAAAGTATGTTAAATATATTTCAGTGTAAACATAGTCGTATTAAATTGTAGTTCATTTTATTTTGCATTATGATTCAAAGTAAACTGTTAGTTATAATAAGTTACTTTTTATTTACTGAAAGAGTTCTTTGAATTTGTTTAACGTTTATATAAGATGTACACGTACTGTGTATAAAGTTTATAGCAAACAACGTGGAATATAAAATTAACGAATTTACGGAAACATTGTAAGTCAATCAGTGGCACTATCTGGTGAATAGAAGCGAAACTAGCCGAGAAACTTGGTACCACCACTGTCGGATTAATACGACGCTTTACTACTTAAATCGCGAAATAATTCAGGATCGCCGGAATAGAGAGTTTTCCAATAAATTGCAGTGCTGTTTCAATTTCCGTTAAATTGTAATCCTAAGTTTCTCGAAGCTAGATCTTTTATCAGGAAACGAGTAACAAAACAAATATACACAATACAATTGCTCCTGCTTTACATGAATAACAATTTGCATTGTGCGATATTAAAATTCATGTATTATTACTCTAGAATGGTACAATATATTCCTTAATGGTGTTTTTAATTCAATTTCGAAATGTTTTAATTTATTTTTCATAATTTCTAATAGTTAATTATAACTTCAAATTTAGAATTCAATATTTTTTTTTCAAATATTTATTTAACTGTATAAATGTTAAATGTTGATAAATGAAGTTTTTTATCAACATTCACAAATATGTTAAATAAGATAAACATTACACAAACAATTTTATGTCTAATTATTAACAAATAGATTTGTATTTTTAACGATCATTGTTTTTGTTTGTTGCAGGTAAGTGAAATGTTTCTACTAACTGTTCCGGAGATAATCAACGAAAAGGTATTTACATGTATTAAAATTTCATTAATTATCCGGGAACATGTCTTCCGTAAAAGACCTCAGAATTGATTTCAAGAGGTGAACCACTAATGTACCATAAATCTAGAACAAGCAATCGTATAATATAGCAGGAAATATAAATTTACATACCTTTAGATTTAGGAATTTTTTAAGCTAAAAATTAAAAAATTTAGGTTCTTACAAAATAGGAAATCTGGAGATTTGAAACCTTAGAAGTTTGACAATTTGGGAATTTGGAAATTTTGGGTTTTACATATTTGGAAATTAAAAAATTTTTAAACTTGAAAATTTTGGGATTTAAGTATCTGTAAATTTTGAAATTTGGGAATGGAAACATTTGTTAATTTAGTTACTTGAGGATTTGAGAATTTGGAAATTTGGAAATTTTGGGATTCAGATATTTCGAAATTTCGAAATTCGAAAATTTGGGAATTTAAATATCTGTAAATATTTTAATTTGGGAATTTAAATATCTGTAAATATTTTAATTTGGGAATAGAAACATTTGTTAATTTAGTTATTTGGGGATTTGAAAATTTGGAATCTACGACACTTGTGAACCCGAGGATTTATAAAATTCCGAAATATAAAACTTTTCTATTATAAAAATTTGGATATATAGATTTTGGTGCATAGAAATTTAGAAATACGAAGTTCTAAAAATATTAGAGATTTAGGAATACATAAACTATAAAATAGAAAAAGTTGAGGATTTAGAAACTTCAGAATACTGACATTTGAAAATACAGAAATTTGAGAGTACATAAAAAATATTTTCATTAAATACATGAATAATCCCAATGTTGGTTTTATTTTGTTCATTTTACGCAGTGTTTTTGAAATTTCTATGGGATATTTACATAAGAGATTTAACAATTGAACATCCGTTTATTCAGTAAACACCGATTCTGTCGGTCGTTTTTCGTAATTATTGAAATCCACCAATCAAAATTATGCTGATAAATTGTTGCACCCGCTTATTCGCCAGCTCTGCATACGTTTAACGCATTTGTGTTACGAAAACAAAAGGTACGTTTCGTTTTGTAGCCGAATAAACGTGTTATTGGTCTACGTGTATATTGTTAAACGTAATATTGCCGCAAACAATAATTAAGAGCGTAGCTTCGGTATAATCCGTTACTGAATTTCGTAGGCATTTAAATTTTGATTTTTACGTGATTGTTTAATCAAACAATCAGGAACTTCGTGGTATATATAATTTGATAAATTGGTTGTGCAGATTACTGTAGCAATTTGAATGGAAATTCTGCAATTAATGATCGATATTTATGATAATTAGCAAAGGTAGCTTATTTATTCGTTTCCTCTTACATACATAACTCTGTGCATTTTCAAAGTTTCAATAAAGTCAAATAATCTTTTTCATATTACTTAATCCAGCCTTTTAATTTTCACTTTTGCTTTGCTACGTGTAATATGTATTAAATTTACAAAATAGACTTATAAAATTAATCCTTAACGATCATACTGGGATATGAAACGACCACAGCCAATTTAGCTTCAGTTTTAGCCACTTTATATTTTCAAAATCGGTATGAATACCTTTTTTGAAACACCGGTATTTTTACCATTTCTTTCTTTAAACTGTTATACTTTAAGAGTGTTCCGCTGAAGTTTTAGTTTTTTATATTAAAATAGAAAAGAGTTTTGAATTTTTCTGTGAAAATTGTCATTTTCTCAACTTTCTCACGTGTCATCAGCCGTAAAAAATGTTGAAAAAAATTATAAATAATCTATGAAAGTTGTCTTAACATATTTTATGAAATATAACTTATTTGATGAAATATTTTTAATGACTGGGGTCTTAAACGTTCTTGTGTGTCAGGTACGTTATTTTAATGAAGTGTGACTGTCAAGGATTAATATTCGAACACTGCAGATGATTAATGATTAACAATTTTATATTAAATACATTAACGAAAGATTTTCTTTCTTGATCAATTTCGTCAATTAAGGCGTTGGTAGGTGAAAGAAATTAAGGAGTGCAAAGTTTAAAATTGACATGCCACGAGTGGTATTTTACTTCGTTACCAAATTTTCTATTTTCTAAATCATTTCATAGCAATAACCAAATAATTAGCCGCCAGTATGCGTGACACACTTTATGACTTTGCTTGTTAATTTTTGTTAAATATACTGCAAGCTCGTTTCGCTCAATTGAACGAGGAATCAGCTCACAACAGTTTTAAGCATAATAACGCGGTTAACGATCGACAATGGTTTATTCCTTTATTCATAACAGACGCCAAAGGCGCGTTTCCATTATACGTCGGACGGTGTGGCGGTGAACTCGAGCAGGAGGAAACCAAGCATGTCAGCACGGACCTGCCTCATTTTACATCCCAATAAACCGGTATTAGCCGCCGCAATAAATACTCCTCGCGCATTGTTTGCGCCAATAGAAGCCTCATCCGTCTGCCGATTAAAGCTGACGTTGCAAGAGCTGATCTGATCCGTATCTGCAACTAATGTTGTTTTCGTGATTGTATCCTTGTTTGAAGCAATCAATCCTTTGCCTTGTAGCAGTCAGCCATATTCGCGGTACAAATAATTCGCTACGTGCTACTTGTGCGTTGAAGCCGCATAAATTATTCCTTTAGAAGTAGAATAATAGTTAATAATGGTTTTCCATGGGAAAAAATCGAAAGTTTAGTCCACATGTGGTATTCGAAATGTTTATTCTACAAAATGTAATCAACTGTGATAGGACCCTGTGAGATATGTTTTAGGTACTGTATTTCATTCTCGAGTGTCTGTTGTTTTTGTCGTGAATTATAATAACCATCGTAAGAAATATAAATTATCAATTATAAGTCTCAGAATAAAAGTTCAAGTCGGATAATGTATACAGTATCCAACGAAATAAAGTGTGTATGAATAATATAGTCGTATAAGTGTACATGACTATAATTAAACTAAATCATGTGCATACATATTATACAGTAAATTGATAAAGGACGAAAATGGAAATGTGAGCAAATCCAGCTGTAAGTACAGGAAGCAATTTCGTGCGGTAGCTGGCTCTGTTACTTTTAAATAGAAGCAGAGTATTATTAAATTCCAGTAGAAATTATTCCATTGCGAATGTAAATCTTTTACACTGATCAGTATTATGGTTCATAATTACTGCAGAACCCATAAATATTAATATAAAATTTAAATGGTTGTATAAGCTAGAAACAGGTCAGCTGTATTATCGAATTACAACCCAATAACGTAGGCAATAATACATATTAAATTGTGTAAGTACTAATGGAAGTTCGTACATCTTCATAAATATGAAACATTCATAATTTAGCAATTTGAGATAGTTTGATATTATTTCTAAAATAAGAATAGGAATAAAAATAAAATTAAAAATCATATAAGGGTTAATTATATATTAACTGTATATTAGAAACTGTTAATATATTTTATGTACATATAAAAGGATTAATAAGGGTCAGTATTAATATATATAAACTCTTATTAATATACATGTATAGGAACATAAATTAGAATCTTAATATTTAGAATCAGTTCATTTGCCATGTACAAGGTGTTACCTTTAACGCCACACGTGATTTTTCACTCATTTGCACCTCTCTAATAAAAAATAGTTTCAAACAAGAATTGCAGAGTATAAAGTGTACAATTGATACCAGTAAAAAAAGTATTCGAAAATAGTTTGTTTTCACGGAGAAATCGATTTCGCCTCGGGTTTTACAAATAGGAATACACATGTTTTTTTACCATATTCAACAGAATATCGAGATGAATTGAAAATATATACTACATGATATTTTAAATAACATATTAGTGGACATGCAGTAGCGGACATGTGAAATATTTAGCTTTTAACATAAGTTAAATGCATTTAAGAACATAAGTAAAATACATTTTATTTTATTCCACGTTCGAAACATATTCCACCTTCCAAACATTAATATATTATTATGTTACTAGAAATATCATTTAATGTGTTTTGCATTTGTCTCGATGTCCTCTACAATATGGTAAAAAATGTATTCCTATTTCTGAAATCTTTAGTGATCTCGATTTCCAAGAAAGCAAACTGTTTCCGAAATTTATTTTACTTTTCAACAGTACACTCCATAGTCTGAAACTCTTGTTCTGAACTCCTTTTGTCAAAAGAGGGTAAAAAACCGTGCGTTGCGTTAGAACGCCCTGTATCCTGTCTGACTCTCAAATTTATTTTTCACGGTATAATCCTAAAACGACTGATCGATTCGTCAGATTTGTTTGATCTCTTTTTGAGAGATAGAAATGAAAACTTGAAATTTAGGTTCGTTTGTTATCGGTAGATTCCGTTTGTTTTCCGACAGATCTGGTCGGCTGGTATGACCGATTTAATCCTAAAGATCGCAGTCCGGTAACTGCGTTAATTTTAACGAGCCGTCGTAAATGACGATCTGAATTTATAGAATGGACGGTAATGGCCGTCCACTTCCCAACTGCAATCTGGCCGCGGATCAGAATTCACTCGATTCATCTGAATTTTCAGAGACCGTGCTGAATAGAGTCCATGCTTTTGAATGGAATATTAATAACTGCAACCGACATACACGGATATATAATCGTTCATATTCACGTAGGTGCTTCTCCCTTCCGCTCTTCATCTTTCTGCTTCGTATCTACAATGGTGACGAATCCAGATATTAATTTTTCTTGTGTTTCGGTTACTGTTAATCGATTGTATTTGTTACGGATCTGTTCTCTACATATCATGTGGTAGATAATTAGGTTCGTTTATATGTAATATCTCGATAAATTATTGCTAAAGAACGAGTGAAATAAGAAACAAATTCATTATCGATTGGTGATCAATCATTGATAATTGATATAGCGATAATTGTATGGTAAGATAAATGGTACTAATTATTAACTCTTAATTATGCAGTAAAAAACCTTGATCGGTAAGGATGATAATTTTTTAGAAGGATAGTTTTGTATACTTTTTAGCACGATCTGATATTTGTTTATAGTTTGTTTATTAATCCTGCTGGCGGCGTTTCTTGTTTTAAATTTCTGATTTTGACAATTTTAAAGATAGTTAATTTCCAAGTTTCCGTGTTAATAAATTTTTTAATTTCAAAAGTTTTAATCTTACAAATTTCAATGGTGACATGTTTGTAAAATTTCTAAGTTTTCGTTTGGATATTTATGAATTAGAAATTTTAAGTTTCCAAATTTCTAAATTTGTAATTTTGTGTGTTTGTGAATTTGTTAACTTCAGGAGTTATGAATTTGTGAATTTACGAATTTGAGAATTTGAGAATTTGGGAATGTGGGAGTTTGGGAATTTCAAACTTTGAGAACTTTGAGAACTTTGAGAATTCGAGTATTTGAGGATTTGAGAATTTAGGAATTTTGGAACTTTGGAATTTTGGAATTTTGGAATTTTGGAAATTTGGAAATTTGGAAATTTGGAAGTTTGGGAGTTTAAGAATTTAGGAATTTTAAAAGTTTGGTATTTTGGAATTTTAGAATTTTGGAATGTGTAAATTTGCGTATTTGTGAATTTTTGAATTTTGGAACTTGTAAATTTGTGTATTTGTGAATTTGTGAATTTGTAGATTCACAAATGTATAAATTTAACATTTTTGTATTTCCAAATTAATAAATTTCAATCAAAAGTTTGTTTTTGTCACATCCTTCTCGATGTTTAATGCCATATTAAACCATGCCATACGAGATGTTAATTTACGAAATTAATTTCCTACATCAAAAATGTACGTAATAAGATTTAATTAAAAAGAAAAAATGTTTATGATATTTAATCCTCGTTCTTTCAGACATGTTATAACTTTGTAGCCTCGTTGTGTTGTTTTTCGAAAAAGGAATAATAAAATGAATTAGGTCACTGTCGGTGGAAACCTATCTCTGGAAGCATTGTTACAATATTGCGTTATAACATGAAATGAAAAGATTTAAAAAGGAAATTGAATTCCATGAAAGCAACCGGATATGAAGTAAGTGGGATAAAAAATGGAAAACAGCAGGAAAATATTAAAATCATCATATACGATTAACTTGTCTCATTGTATTAAATTTTTATAAAATTTTCTCGAAACAGAAAGTGAAATCAATTGTAGAAATGAAATTTCTGCTTAATTTGTTACGAAGAAATGTGCAATTCTAATACAATGTAACTAATTAGTTTAATAATTAAATAATAATTTGATTGGATAATTGGAAGCGAGGAAAGAAAGATTTTTAACTTTGAACATAGAGTTAGGGATATTCTTCTTTCTTTTTAAATTTCCAAATCTGTAAACCCTATTATTGTAATATAATATTTCAGGAGTTTGAGGATATGAAAGTTTTACGATGTGGAGATTCGAGAATTTCGTAATTAGATCATTTCAGAACGTAATAATTTGCTAATTGGATAATTTAGGAATCTAATAACGTGGTAATTTGCTAATTTCGAGTTGTAATAATTCGCTAATTGGGTAATTTAGAAATGCAATAAGTTGGTTAAAAATATAATAATTTGCTAATAGTATAATTTAAGAATAATTTGATAACTAAGTAATTTAGGAATGTAATAATTTATCAGTTATGTAATTTAATCTCTTGCAGTACTTTAACGAGTCAGACTCGTTACGCACTCACAGTTCAAATCTTACTTAAATATTTAATACGTTTCAATTTGAAGTTCGATTATAATTAATTATAAGTACAATTATAATTTGTATAGTCAAAGACCGCTTAATATAAAACAGTCACATTTTGACTTTCTTCATTGATTTTCATATTATAGCAGTTAATAGGTACGTCTGAAGGACGCACCTGACAATTTAATTATACGGCACGGTGTTAAATATCCGATAATCCGAAATCTCGATAAATTAAAAATTTATAATTTTGGTAACTTAATTTGATATCCCTCGACTACGTATAGATCCTGATCCCATCGGTAGTCGTTATAGCTGTCGCAGTTCTTCCGTTCGTTCGGTTCTAGTCTCGCTAAAAAGTACTCTATAAAATGTCCCTATAACGGTCGTAACTGTGTCGATTCGACGGACTACAGGCAGGATATCGTCGTCTATTCGTCTGTCCTGTTTAGAGTTATTGCTGCTATACAAACTGCTCGTTGTGCATCCTCTACCTTGCCGTGATATTGGGTCACTCCGATAAACGTTTCCATCTTACAAACGCCACCTTTATTTACATTGTGACCTATCCGCTGTCTCGTTGTGAGAACGACGTCGAATTCAATCGAAAGATCGTCTTCACTATTCCAATTAGACGATTAACAATTTAGTTCGCTGTCTCTCGAACGACCAAGTTATCAAATATGGTACCAATGATTCGTGAATTGAATCTAGCGATTAAATCGATCGGTCGAATGGCACGAGATCAGTGCTATAACTCGGGAACATTTTATCCGATCATATTATTACTCATTTTTATCGACATACGGTAATATTGCTTTTTCGAATGTTGTACGATCAGAGAGTTATACAATATTGATTGCTCGTTGAGATGATTGAATTCAATTTTATGACACTTCTGAAAAACGGACACGGTGTTCGTATTGTTTATTTGGTTGCATTAAATTCAGACTACTAACTGAGGTGTTTTCGGTTCATTTTATTAGAATTAATTTTGCTGTTTCGCTAGTGAATTTTATTTGTTATTTCATTCGAACTCATTTTGGTAAAGACAGTTAAAGGAGTATAATCTGTTTTGTTAGATTTTATTTTATGTGTTTATTTTATGATATGTACATTTATATTTATAGAAGGAATCTAGGGATACAATGATTTTGCGATTTGCGAAAAATTATATAGTGATTTAGGGTTAAGAAAGTGTAGAAATCTAGGGAAATATAGATCGAGGAATATAGGGGCTTTGAAGATAAAATTGTATTGAAATTTAGGATATAGGAATATGAGGATATAGTAATATAGGGATATAGAGATAAAACGATATGAGAATATAGGAATACAAGAATACAAGGATGTAGGGATGTAGAGATATGTGTTTATAGGGATATAGGAATATTGGGATGTACATATACATATATATTAGGATATAGGAATATAGGAATATAGGAATATATTATAGAATCGTAGGAATAACGGTATATGGAAGTATCGAAATATCGAAACATCAAAATATCGAAATATCGAAATATAGAAAAAACGAAAAATGATCGAAGATCTAGTGAATTCGAATAATTCAACTAGAAATTGTATTTCATGAGTTTTGATAAATAATTTTGTATTAGCAAACTGCAGTGATCGCCCAATATGTGTCTTTAATTTAGAAAAGAAGGTAAAACTAACAAAACGGGGCAAAATTGTACAGAAAATATGTTTCTCGACATTATCGAAATACCCGAGGAAATTGACTATAAAAATAATAAAAATAAAATTACATATAATTTTCCATGATTTCGTCCTCCGATCATTGTACACAAACAGACTAATTTGAATTCTATAATTATTTTCGTCGCAAGAACAAAATTCATTTCAGTAATAATTAACGATGTCTAAAACTGGCAGTCTTTCGCTTCAATAAAACTTCAATTCTATTGTCAAGGAATCGTTTGCTAGACTTCAGAAGATCATTTCATTTGTGTCGAAGGATAATGTCGCTTCGTAATTCCCTGTCACATCACGATCATAATTGCGAAATATACCGTTCGCAGAAACTTCGTTTAAAAGTTCTCGTCCCTCGAGTTGTAACCACAGAACTTGATAATCATTTAAATTATTACTGAATCACACCCGACGGCACTGAAACTTTTCCCTCTTACAACTTACAATTTACAGTTCTGACCAACGAAACACAAATAGAATCAACGATACAAACAATCTTTGTTTGAAAATAGCATTCGAAAATTTCATTCTTGAATCTTGTTTCATGTTAAAACTTTAATTTATCGAGTCATTTACAAGCATCTCAAAAATTGTGACAGATATTTAGGTAAAATTATAAAGATTGAATTAAGAAATTCTATTAAAAATATTGATACATAGAGTCGTTTCATATGATTATTAATATAAGTTATTGTTAATACAAATTATTATGTTAGTGAACTGTTTAAACGTTTTATTATTTATGCATTAAGTTGGTAACTATATTTGCGATTTTTGCATTTATTCTGTGAAATTTATTGGGTTTCAAATAACAAATAATTCTTGATCGAAATAAACATATAGATTTTTAAATTTTCAGATTGTTAGATTTTTAGACTTTTACGTTTTTGGCTTTTTAGATTTTTAGAATTTTATATTTTCAGACTTTTAGACTTTTAGATTTTTAGATTTTTAGACTTTTAAATGTTGTTAGACTTTTACATTTTTAGACTTTTAAATATTGTTAGACTTTTAGATTTTTAGACTTACAATAACTTTTTAGACTTTTAGATTTTTAGATTTATAGATTTTTAGATTTTTAGATTTTTAGATTTTTAGATTTTTAGATTTTTAGATTTTTAGATTTTTAGATTTTTAAACTTTTAGATTTTTAGATTTTTAGATTTTTTAAATTTTTTAAATTTTCAAGTTCTTATGCTTTCAATATTCAAGTTTCACAATTTTTCAACAGCTAAGTTTATATTTTTTAATTTTTTTAATTTTGGAATTTCTACATTTCCACAGTTCTTTCCAAATTGTTAAAGTCACAAATATCCAAATATCTAAATTAAAAAATTTCCAAGTTTCTTTCCAAATCGTTACATTCTTAAATTCCTAAATTTCCAAATTTCCATATTACCAAGTTCCTAAAGTACTAAACATCTAATTTTCTAAATTTCTATAATACCAAATTCCTAAGATAGTAAGCATCTAAATTCCCACATTACTAAACCGCTAAGATACTGTAATACTCAATTTCAAACTTTCCATAGTTACAAATTTATAAATACAGAAGTTAAAAAATGTGCAATTTGGATCTCCGACACCTCACCACTGCGCGCACCGTGCACACTCGTGCCCGTGGTTCCATCAAGGGGCACTTGATCTGCCTATCACTGAACTGAAGCTTTTAGCTGCTCAAAAGAATTCATATTTTTCTGTTCAATTTCAAAAACTCATTATACTTCAAATGGTATCCAAATATCAATCTCGTCCACTGCATATCTACACTTCGTTACTCATCCCTCAAAACAAAGATAAATTCAAACTACAAATAATTCAACCAAACCTGTAGCAACGATCACCATATTATTAGTACTCGATATTGTTACTAATATTATCAATGTTCGATCAAATCTCCTATAACACGTTACTCTGAGACCACGATTTCGACATAACACGGCGCAAAAATCGCAACAACATTCCTATAACACGCTACTGGTCCGAACAAATATCACGACATTTATCTGTTTCATAAACACGACCATGTCCACATAATACGACTCAATAAACTCGGACAACGCTCGTACAGCACGAGTTTCGTTTAACACGTTCGTTACGGCTCGTTCCATGCGTCTCACGCCCCTAACGCGTGAGGCGTAATGACACTCGCTGCGGTATCTCAGCAGGGACTCTTTCCCATAACGAACGTGTTAACGCGTTTTCGAGTGAACCGTGTCATATGAAGTCCACCAAGTGAACAGCAGCTCTAATGATGTTATCATTCGAATCCCGTCACATCCGTCGAATTCCAACGAACTCGTTCGACGTTGAAAGAACGACCGTTCGAGGTTGCAGTCTCGTTACGAATCGGGTCTGGTTTTGCCTGCCACGCAATTTATGCGTCGCCAGCGACGGATGGCGTGGCACTGTTATCAAGCCAAGGGTTCGACGGTTCGAACCCCCAGCCGACGCCTAGACGTAACGGCGCAGACTCGCGGGACGTCCCAGAAAGCCTGAAACAGGAACGGCCGTGTGTCTGAATCGTCGACGTCGACCGCAAGCGTAAAACCGTCGTCCTACGGCCCTCGAGTCCCACCATCGTCGAGCATCGCCACCGTCGGCAGCACCCTCCACACACGCTACCACCTCCAGCAACGCCACCGTCGGTAACCACCCTCCGTCCTTCTGTTCCGGCAGCCTCCACCTTGTGTGTCAAAGCACGCACACACCCTGCTAAAACCGGCCTGGACTCGTTTCCCTTCTAGCGGCGTGCAGTAACGACCAGGTTACGCTGCTAGTTTTATTGAGGCCTGTAGGCCGTTTAGGATGTTCAGTGGAGTGAGCCAGCCCGCACACGGCCGTCAGCTGATCTTTGCTTCGTGTCCGAGGATTATTGATCCGATGCCTCGCGGCGATTCAGTAAGCATAACATCTAGTATTTATTGTCTGACGTTTTCGGCGAGTTTCGCGATACCTGGCGAGAACGAAGCGGACTTTGCCATTTTCAGATTCGTCCGCTTGCTTGCCGCTGCGGACGCTTTCGATCCGCTACCCGTCCGCCGGTCGTCCACTCGACTACCCTGGCGTTCGGTATGAAACCGTCCCGTTTAGGTTTCTGGCTTTACCCTATGCATTCGAAGGTACTTTCACTGTTCATGGATAGCAACTTAACCCCTTCCCGTGATTTGATAAGTCACTCGTGACGCACTTACAGCTCAAATGTGACAAACCTTACTGAAATTTTATTCAACTTGAAATTTAGGACAACTATAAGTTGCATTATCAAGGATCCTTGAATATAAAATACAACATTTCTTTAATGTTATAGCCCTGGATAGTTAGTCTTGACTGACGCATCTGATAAATAAATGGCAAGGGAAGGGGTTAAGAAGTTTGAATTCTTTCGAAGTTATTTTTTACTATTAATTGACACTTGCCTGTTTCATCGTGTTTACACATCGCATTAGATTGAAAAAATACTTATTTGAAATTGTGTTGAACCGAATGGTGAGTGTCACCTTACGAGCGCAAAGGGTTGCTACTGTTCATTGTTAACCCTTGCCGTACTGTGACGAGTTTCACTCTTGACACAGTTCAAATGTGATCAATCTTACTGGAAGTTTTAATACTCCAGTAATTAATTGGAAACCTAGTTAAACACTAATTGAAAACTTATTGAAACTGATCAATTAATATAAGTTTAAGTGTAATTATAATTTCCATAGTCAAAGGTAGTTATACATATACAAGGTTGACATGATGATATGATATGACACGAAATAAATTTTCTTTACGTTGTTTTAATATTGTACCAATGGACAGTTAATATTAATCGATGCATTTAACAAATAAATCGTATGGCAAGGGGTTAAAATGTCCTAACAGTCTTTATATATTTTGGATTATGAGGAGTTTGATGTGTTTCGTTGCATCTTAAGCAAAGGTAGAAGATTCTTGTTGCTTCGTAAAAACTTAAAAACACTTCAACCCTTTGCACTCGAAAGATAACTCACATTCATCATTTAGTTTAGAACAGCGTTCTTTTAAATCAACTTATAAAACATTAATTCAAAAACAAAGAAATCACATTTATGATCAATGATAGCAATGGAAAATAATGTGCTTGAACAGGTGCATTGATACGTTACGAATATGGGTAAATGAACCTTTAAAATATATTTACAATATTACAAATTAAGCGCTGAAACGTTGCGGTATAAGTAATAGTGATCAATAAAAACCAAGTAATTATTTCTGGTAGCTTCAATTTTCCAACAGAAAAGATTCAAAGTTGTCTTTTTGCTGCAAAAGTATTCCATTGAATGCAAAGGGTTAAGCCTTTCCACGTTGCATATTCTTAAACGCAGCAATATTTCTACTATATTATTTTCAACTCACTTTCAAATTAATAGTTCTATTTTTCTAACAAGGAAACGTCATGACTTGAATTTTGCTGCATTTTGCGGTTGAAATTTGCTGCATTTGTAAAATGAAGAGTATTTTACAAAACCACAGTATGTAATAATTTTGCAAAAACGTCCTGTGTAATAATTTTGCAGAACCATAATTTGAGGCTGAGTAGGGAATAATATGAACAAAGTGTTATTGCATTTACAAGTGTCACAGGCTTTAGGCAACATGGTACTTACATGCTTTAATTTACAAATACTAAACGTTACATGTAGTTAGTCGAATTAAGAGACCTATGCGCACTCTAATAATGTTGTTTATTAACTATTAATATATTATACATATGCATGCCACTATTTAGTGTTTGCTGCCATTGCATTGGTTATCTTTCTGTCATATTGCATATCACGAATGGCCAATTGTTTGTAACAATTTATAATAAATAGATAGACAAGTTTATAATAAATATATAGACGATCATGTATACGTAGCATTTGATTTATGACTATCATATGATATCTTATTATTTATTACTATCGATTTAATACCACGAACACGATACAATAACCATAGCCAAATAATTTGACCAACTAGAATGGTATTAATAATGCCTGGAATTTCAAATCGCAGTTGTAGATATTTGACAAGGCAATAAAAATGTAAAAATTACGATATGGAGTATGTACTAAAGAGGTTTTATAATCAGAACATTTTATTCGTAATAAGATAAATAGGCATTTAAAATAATTATTTTCTTATAGAAATAACTCTAATCCTACCTTGTGTTTCGTTCGAATAAATTATTTTCAAAAAACATTACATTTCAAATACTTCATTTAAGTAAAATAATAAATAATTTAATATTTAAGATTATATAATCTCACATAAGCAATTCAAACATTTAAACAAATGTTACCAGTAAGTGTAATAGTCCGTGTCAAATGGTAATATAACGAAAGTTGTATACAAATTAGGTTCGTGAATTCATTAGTCTCGCTGTCACCAAATGAGTGTAAAAATTGATCACTTTTGGCTTGAATCGATTTAACTATCTAATATTTATTTATTTAACAAACTAATATTTATTTTTAGCACAGTAGCTAATTAAAAAAACTTGGTTCAATGAATTGAGATAAGAGCATTTCAAGTGAAAATTAAAATGATTAATTTGTCAAATAATGAATATTTAATATTAAAATGTTTTTAATTCATGTTCAGCTTACATCGAAGTTTACGGAATTTAATTCACGAAGTTATTTCTGTGACTAAACTCGCTTTCAATGCACTAAATTGGTCCAATTTGAAAAAAATTCCCTCTGTTTCAGTGGGCGCCCGGTTTTCTCTCGGTGTTGTATAAATTTTTTATTTTTTCCGGTGCATTTCTCTTTCTTTTTGCCCCTGTTGTGTTGCCTAGTGAAATATTTGCCGGCTGGACGCGTTACTGTAAATAATAATATTAACAGTGTCTCTACAGGTTATTAAAGCACCGTAAAAATATTTTCTGAACAGTAGCTACAAGAATTTTATTTCTTTATGGCACTCGAATTGTTAACGTTGATTTACAACTTTAATAATCTAATAACTGTAATCATTTTATCATACTATTATTAAACAGGGTTATGCAATTTAATATTCTTTAATATCTTTTTGGAACTAACATTTAATACCGTCCTTATTCGTTTAGTAATTAGGTACTCTATATGTTAATCTTTACATATTGTCAGATATTGTGAAATATAAAATTATCAAGTATACTATTGAAAATTTTGTATTTCTTGCTAGATGTTCAAATCCATTTAAATTAAATTAAATCAGATATTTGTCGTTAACCCTTTAAATGCAGGTGTGGTTTATAAACAATTAAAAATAAAATAAATACAAGAAAATCTTTTGAAATAGAATATCAATTCAGTAATAAGATTACACTAAAATTAGTTGAGATTGAATTAAAATTTATTAGAAAAAAGTACCTGCAATTAAGGAGTTAATATACTGTAGCATGCTTTCTTAAAATTTTAACTTTTATAAATTCTTGCGCATATGCATGAAATCGTCTAATTTTATTTCTATGGACTTGGCACTTTTGCATTGAAAATGATTACTTACTCCTTGCTATAATGACATTTTAAATAATTTAAACAAGTCTTATTTGTAGGAAATGATTTCATTTTACAATAAAAAGTTCCCTGAATTATTGTAATGAAGTTAAAACTACTTCACTATTATCAGTACTACTTACTTCATTCAGTTTTTGCAGAAGAATGTTGCAATTATAATTTAGATATATTTTAACCGGTAAAAGATAAAATAATAAATTGAAAACTTCGTACGCAATCATTCAAACAGTTAGGTCAGATAGCGTATTTTCTTGGACAGCGCTGCTTAAAATTCTCCTTGATGTTTTCTTCCACGTTTCTTCGTTCTTCTCTTCCGTTCTTACAAAAAGCGGGCATCCACGTTTCTCTGCAGTTAGGAAGACTGATCTCGTTGGCTGGTAGTTTTATTAAGGTTCCCTTCTTGTTTGGGATGTTCAGCAAAGTGACCAGACCGATGCTCGTATCTGATGTTCCATTTACGTCGGAGAAATATTGATTCGGCTCGTTCCGATTTGAGTGAAACATAACATTATTAATTTATTGCCTCTTCACGGGTCACCGAGCGTTCAATCTCGTAACCGTCGACTACCTTCGACCTCTGTCCATGATGATTTCATTTGATTCGATTGCCTTTGCCTCGCGTAAACAGAGAATCCCTTTTTATTCCATTGCACCTTTGTTTCGATTGTGTTTGCGCGAATAGAACAACTCACGTGCTTACATCAACCAAAATTCCGATCCTCGAATAATTTGATAGCTTCGAAATTTTTTGCTTTTAGAACAACACATTTTCTCGCGGTTGTTGCAGCTGAAGTATATTGAATATTTAAACTTAGCCATTATTTTAAACGACAGCTCTAAAAATTGGCTTCTGGGTTTTTATAAACGTGACATTTTTGTACAATTGGTATTTTAACTGCTTTTTTCGTTATTTAGTATTATTTATTTACTATTTATTTATTATTTAAATAACGTTGCATGGTATAAATCGTACAAAACGATTCAATGTAATAATATTATTCATAAATTTATTGAATTATTTAAATTAATATATAAATGTATTAATTATTTGAATTGATGTATTAATTGATAATTAAATTAAATTAGTGTAATAAAATCATAGATGAAAATTAGGTAATATAAATTGATAGATTTTAATTAATTAAATTAATTTATAAATTTATAAACAATTTATATCATACAACGTAATTTCAAATAAGATTTCCACACTTTAAATGAGCAGCGCATATATTATAATAGGTTCATTTACGTTATTGGCAATTTTACTGATGCAATTTAATAGCTGGAAATACATCAAAAACCCGTTTCCTCGATTAAACGGTAAGCAACGAACCATCGGAAAAAGAAGTACCAATTCTAGATGGTCCCTCTTATCACTCTTCGATCACCGTTCGAATCTGTTCTGGAGTTACCTTCATCCCATTCCATCTATCCCGTAGAAAAAGGATCGACCAATGCAGGGATAAAGTCCTTGGTTTTCTTCATTTTATCCTGGCTTTGGACTGTCGAAAATATCCAGTAAACTGGCCAGAACCAGGCGTAGTCGGTTGCTTTTTAGCTGAACTAGCTCAAATAGAATCAGTCCTTTCTGAAAAACGAAACCGTAAATATTTACTGACCTCCTTTACCAAGACATTGCGACAGAGAACGAGAAAAGGGAAGCGAGATAGGAAGATAAAAGCGTGCCGGAAAAGTGGGAATTGTTGCTTTTTTGGCACGCGATAACATGAAGACATAAATGTTACAGAATATGAATTGATTTTTACTCGTAGCTCTGTATACAGTTTTTAATTCTGATATTGATATAATTTTAAGCTATTTGACGTTTGTGAAGAGGTTTGATAAAGGTAGA
The DNA here is from genome assembly GCA_945859555.1 of Megachile ligniseca. Taxonomy (NCBI): domain Eukaryota; kingdom Metazoa; phylum Arthropoda; class Insecta; order Hymenoptera; family Megachilidae; genus Megachile; species Megachile ligniseca. Next base: position 3,932,198 of record OX243777.1, read on the forward strand.
AGAGTTGGAAAAGAAATTCTTTGAGGAGATAGTTTCATGGTATATCTGCACTTCTGAATGTTTAATTGACAAAATTTCTAGATTTAAAAGTATGACAATTTTGGAATATTGAGATTTCATATAACTTCTAAATTTCTAGATTCTCAGATTTCCAAATTTTCAAATTATCAATTTGCTCAATTTTTTAGGAAAATATGTGATTCTTGTATTCATGTCTTTCTAATTTCCAAAATTTTCAAACTTCATATACTTCTAAATTATTCTCTCAGTTCATAAAAATCTTTTATTATATGAATATTGATACATACATTTAAAAAATTGTGACAATAACAAAATCTTAAGCACAGTTATTTATTCTTATATCATATTTGCATTAGAAGCTCATAAAAAACAGCAAAACTTGTAAAAATTATAAAAATATTACAAAATCGAGTTAAAATAAATCGACCATAATATTCGAATCTACATAAACGTCCCACCATTCTCTAAACAAATAAAACACGAAACACCGAAGCAAAACAAGCTTAAAATCCGCAATATCGCCGCACATCAATTTATCCAAAAAGCAAATAATGACAAAGAATAATCACTAACGTACACATCTCGTCCACATAAAACTTCGTGTCAATTCGTCCATCAGTTCGATATCAATTTTCCCACAGGCAGTGTGAAACGTTCGTGGTATTCGTCGATAAAAGGAAAAAGAAAAGAAAAGAAGAAAAAAAAAAATAGACGAATTGGAGGAGGAAAAAGGAAATAAGAAAGAAATGACAAAAACGTAAGGGGGACCATTCGATGGAGGGATGGGCAGGCGGAATAACATAAAAATGTTGGCGGCACTCCAAAGAGCTTGCCAACTCTCAAACGACTACTAAATCAAAATACCTACGCGGGACGGCGCACCAGCCGAGTTAAATTTTATTCCAAATCCTTTTATCGCAAAACCTATTTTCCCGGAAAAATGTAAATCTTGGTTACCCGACCGCGCCCCTCGTATGTCTTCCTTCAAATCGACCATTCCTTCTTCCGTAACAGCACCCAGGACGAAACTGTCGTGTTACAGTGCTGTTTCTCTTTCTTGGGTCTTTTCTCGACTATGTCGTCGCGACTCATGTCGCTTACCAACTTCTATCGCCACGCCATAATTTACCGCAAGTGTTTCGAAACAATATTTTCAAGACAAATTTACAGAGATTTATTTAAAACTAATTGCTTCGGATTCAGAAATGAATCATGTTGAGAAACACTGTTAAGTAATAGAATGGAGTAATGATCGAAACATCATTGTGCTGATGGTCCTCTTGAATATTTAGAGCTATTGGACAATTTTGCAAACTCGTTGCAGACCCAGGCCACTGCTTTTAGGGAGCCTTTACATTGTACCAGTTACTGGTAGATGGTCATAGGTTGATGGTCAAATTTCTGTGTTTCTTGTCTTGCTGTATTAGGTCTATCGTTGGAGAAAGAAGACAAGAAGGAAAAGAAACCCTTATCTTTTGGGGAGTTTTTAGAATTTCTGAATTTGGAGGAGTGGAAATTTAGGGATTTGGGGATTTAGGGATTTAGGAATTTGGCCATCCAGCGATTTGGGAATTTAGCGATTTGAAGGTCTAGGGATTTGAGGATTTGGAGATTTGGGAATTTCAGGATTTAGTAATTTGGGGATGTAGGGATTTCAGAACTTAGGAATTTAGGAACCTTTGAGAATTTGGGAATTTAGCGATATAGGGGTTTAGAGATTTGTGAATGTAAAGATTTGGGGATGTAGGGATTTCAGAACTTATGAATTTAGGAACCTTTGAGAATTTGGGAATTTAGCGATATAGGGGTTTAGAAATTTGTAAATGTAAAGATTTGGGGATGTAGGGATATGGGGAATTTGGAAGGAAACCATTTGTAAGTTCTCACTCTTGCAACTTTCCAAATCTGCAACGGGTTGCATGTTAAAGTCTCAAATTACCAAATTTTCACATTTCCAAATTTTTTAACATTATGTATCCAAACATCTGATACTCCGAATTGCCAAATTCTCAAATGTGTTTATACCAAAATTTCTTAAATTAAGAATTGCCAAATTCTCAAATTTGATATACCTAAATTTCTCAAATTCAGATTTATCAGATTCTTATATTAAAAAATTTCTTAATATCTCCTACCTTCCAAATCTTCAAGTTCCAAAATTACTCATTTTTCAATTTCGAAAATTTTCAAATCCCGAGTTCATCAAACGAATTGTTATTAACAATAAATACGTATAAGAATTTACAAACGAAGTTTTATCTAATAGAAAAATATCAAGGTTCTACTATACTTATTTTTAACATATTTTCACGAATATTTTCCGATCGTTAAATTTATTACGTAGAACTTCTTTATCGCGCGAAGCAGTAAAGTGTAAAGATGCACTGCAAACTTTAAACAATGCAGAAAGTAAGAAAACAAAAGAATTCCCAGCGTTAAGTTCGCAGGATCTTCAACCTGAGTTCCTGGTAAAAAACGTGTTAAATATCTTTGAATTGAATGTTGAAATTCAATTGAACAAAATCATAGATTGTAAAATGGCTTTTAACCCTTAACGATCACATTTCACCAGAATAACCTGGCACACTCTGACGTTCAAGACCCTAAGAGCCACTAAAACTGTTTCTTACAAAGAATTCATTATTTTAACTTGAAAAAAATTATATGTAATCTTTGAAAATTGTTTTAACATATTTCACAGCTGATTTCAGTCAATTTGAACGTTGAATATGAAAAGAAATTCAGAAACGTGAAAAAAGTGAAAGGGTGACGGTTTTCACAAAAAATGCAAAATTTTTTTCGATTTCAATATAAAGAGCTAAAATTTTAGCTGAACACTCTTGAGATATAATAATTTAAGGAAAAAAATGGTAAAAATACCAGGCTTTCAGTGTTCATTCACATTTTCAGGAAATAAAGTAGCTAAAATTGAAGCTAAATTGGTTGGGGTCGTTTCATACCCCATATGACCGTTAATAAAGAGACTTCTCTCGATATGAACAATTTGTAACAGTTTTCGCAGCGTATGAATTTTTTCTAGCTTCCTTTATACGTATCCGTGTGTTTCCGTCTTTGTACACTTCTATTTGATATAAAGCATAATGTTGAAACGTGTATTGAGAAAGGTATCGCATTGAAGCTGCTTTGCTTTCATTCAGTGGCATTCACGGAACGGTCTTTATTCATAGGTAAATTTTCCTTTCCTTTTTCCGACGCGAAAGTCGGTCGTTGGGAAATTTTTGAAGTTTAATATAAGCAGTTCAAACCGAGGCTGCCCTTATGAAAGAAAGAAACGTTCTCGTGCAGCGTAAACGCTCGCGAAGAATTCGACTTTGTTTTTTCTGTATTTTTGATTTCCGCAAAAAGCGGACGCCAGTCTTCTCTTTATGAATTACGTATTCGAGGGAGAATATTCCGTTTAAACGTTTCCTGCGCGAACGATTTTTCCGGAACGTTTGCTTCCTTGCGGGAAAATTTTGAATTTCATTTTTCATCGTTATGAAATGAAATTTTATTAAAGATCGGATCAAACGTCGCATGAAACGATTAGTTTCGATTTGAACGTTTAACGCAATTTGATGACATAAAGGTACTGCGGAATAATTGTGTCATAGGGTGAGTGAAAGCTAAAGTAACGCCATGATGAAAGTAGTGATGGCAACCCACGAGTTAGCGCGTGAAGAGACTGACTTGTTCAAGAAGCATAAAAAAGAAGTAATAGTTACGAAAGATGAGAAACAAATAATTTCGTTATTTATTTATGTTTGACAATATACATGAACTTCGTAGTACGTTGTTCTGTGTAGCATATTTGCAACAGAATGTAAACGGTTGAATTCTAAAGCAATGTAATAAAATATGTTTATAGAACCACCTTAATCCTTCGCACTCCTATATAGTGTGGCTCGACATTTCTCTTGCATCTAATAATTCAGATAAATAGATTGGTTGTATATATTTTCATTTACTTACTGTTCATAATAAATGAAAAATATATTTGTCACATACTTATATATATTTCTATATTTTACTTGGAAGTGCCTACACAATCAACACTCCATTTGTAATGCATAGCTTGATCCGGAGAAAGTTATTTATTTAACACGGAATGACCTACAAACAAACTTAACGCGTCCGTGGAAAATTATCTTCAGCAATAAATACAGCGAGACTGTACTCGCAATTAATGTTAGATACACAACTCGGTATGTTTTATACGGTAATTCAAAGCAAATGTTAGTCGCGTTTACTAGTATTAAAGCTTACATCCGACGTAATATAGCTAATGAAAACTGACGCAACAATTAATCTCGCTTATTTGTAAACTGCTAAACTAGAAACTGGTGAAGTTGTAACGCATATTGCCTGCTTAAAAAGTTTCGCGTTTCATCGTAAATCAATTATAGCACAAATTTGATCGCTTTGAAGTAACTTATAGCAATATTGAGCAAAATATCGTGAGCGAGCTAGTTGCAATAGCTTCGTAACTGCATCGTTGAATTATCGAAAATTAACTTTTGTAATTTCTAGTTAGTTTGTTTGTTAAAATCAAGTACCTTCTCTATTATTAGAAAAATTGCAGAAGTTATTTAATAATCTGTAATTGTTATCGATCATGGGAATTTTCGTCTTGTTTTATTTTACCTTTATTTTATTTATTTTTTCGAATAATCATTAATGACCAAAATTTAACTTTGGTCATCAATAATCAATGTTTATTATTATACAATATAATAATTATTTAGAATCCTTGCTTAAAATATCCTTTAGTAGGATTTCGAAATTTTCTTTCAATTGTATTTTTCTGCATTATTCAGTCGCTATATATTCATTAAAGAGACAACAAACGAAGAGAAAGTATTTAGGAACCTGATTGTTCAGCTAGAAATTCAAATTTCAGAGGTATTTAACATTTTTCAAACTGAATCACGTGTGCTCGTTAGCGAGTTCGTAGCCTTTTGAATTCTGTGCTTTAACGAGAATTTCACTCGACATTCAGGAGAGATTCATCTGTACCCCATTTCGACGACCTATTTCCTACGTGGTTGAGTTCTAATGACAAAATGTGATAATTGAAGAACCTTCGTATTGATAATAAGCATCATCGACGAGGATGAAGTATACGGAATGACCCATTTTATCCCTTTCGTGGTCAGAAGCACGCTGTAGCAAAAATGACATTAAATGTGCCGTTTATTTTAAAAGTGGAGCGAATCCATTTTCTGTTATTACGAGATATTTAAGGGTTTGCATTCCAATAAATTTAAAAATAGCATTAATGGACAAATTTTTTATATCTTGTGGTGTTAGATAATCTGTTTATTATCCAATAGTGTTTAAAGTGCTGGCTAAAGAAGATAACATTATTTACCTAAATGGTCTTGTCTCATTTTCAAAATTAATGAATTATTGTAATCGTTAATTAAACGGATAAATTTCAGTTGTTCATTTTGCTTCTTAATTTCTTTCAATTATTCGAGTCCGAATTGTATTCGTATTCTGACTCCAAGATTCTTTTTATTACCAATTTTCATGGGTCATATTTCTATAAACATAATGAAAATAATAAAATTCCTCGGAAACGAGGAATTTAATTGGAGTGGCGTTATTATTCTTAAGTATTCTTATTTTCTTATTATTATCTGCAACTTCGCTTTCGGATGCACTGCAGTTATAATTTTCCACGAAATCATTCTGAGCCATTTTGTTAAATGAAATAAACCATAATTCGTAGTTAATTTTCGAATAACAATGAAATTGCTAAGAGCTTTTATGCATCGATACTAAAACGAGAACCCTGTTTGTTGAGTATTATATACTGAACTAGAACTTGCAAGCTGATGATACAAATTAGCAATGATACCCAGGCACATCTGCAGCATATGCTAGCTCATATCGAGGTTACCTACATCATCAATATTATACAGTTTGTAGTTTTTCACAAAATTGTCACTATTACTAAAATTTACCGGAGCTCAATTGTACCGTAAAAATAGTTTCTATCTAATTGTAAGATGGATTCGCACCATTTTTAGAATAAATATCTTTCCAATACCATTAAATACACAGACTTCCATCACTCACATATTAGAGAATTCCAATCATTCTAACTGCAGAGTGCTTACAGGTAAAAATAACATATTAATATTTATCTGTTGTCATCATTATCTTCATTTCTTTTTAAAATGAACTAACCCATTTTCAAAATAAACGGCTCAAATATTCGCCACTTCCAAACAAGTGACTTCTCTAAATTTGTATCAGAGATACTCAGAAATATTTAACAAGAAAAATTTTATAATTAAAATGAATGCACGGTATTAAGAAAATTTTCCTAGATCATTTTATTCCTAGAATTATGAAAATTAAAATAACAATGTTTATTTGTATAACATTCAAAACAATAATTTCAGTTTTAATCAGAATCGTTGAACGACAGTTATCGCATTGCTTAAATCGCTATGAATTAATTGCACTTGAACGTTTGTTGCATAGCCGGTCCTCATTTCATACACGACATCAAAGGGTACCGCGTCATGAACCCTATCTAGTTGTTGTGTGTCTTCTTGACGTGAATACAAGTAAACAGAACAGCAAATGCATTGCAATTCGACAATGCATAAAAGGCACTCGAGTATGTAACAAAAGACGACTTGGCAAGGCTTGAGGCAATGTTGACACCTGTTAATGAGAGGTTTGGTCTGCTTCTAATGAACGTCGGTTACAGTTGCGTGCATTTCGATTGGAAATAAACGACTATGATAGAATTACTGTTATCTTTAACTAGGAACATAAGCAATTTGAGGATCTGTGAATATAGGAATACAGATATGGAGGAATTTACAAATTTATGGATATATAAGAATTTGCAAATCTAGAACTCTAGAAATATAGAAATTTACAAATCTAGGAATATATGTAGAAATCTAAAAGTGTGTAATAAAAGGATATAGAAATACAGAAAAATAGGAATGTAGGAACACAATTCTATAGAGATATAAAAATATAGGAATATAGGAATGTGAGGACAATAGAGACACAGGTATTTAGGGACATATTGATCACAATGGGAATTTAGGAACATAGGAATCTAATAAAATAGGGATTTGGGGATACAAGAATCTGGGAACGTAGTAATCTAAGGTCGTAAGGATATAGGAACATATGTGCGTGTACATAGGAATCTCAATTGGGATCTATCTGAATTTAGAGGACTAGGAATATGCGAGCGTAGAAATCTAATGATATAGAAATTTGAAAACGTAGAAATCTAGGGATGTAGGGATCTAGAGACGTAGGAATTTAAACACGTAGGAATCTGGGGACGTAGGGATCTGTGAATGTAGAAATTTAGGGACGTAGAAATGGGGTAACATAAATCTAGGAAAATAAGAATTTAGTGACGTAGTAATCCAGGAACATAGAAATCTATGAACGTAGGAATCTAGGAATGTAGGAATCATGAGACATTGAATCTAGGGACGTAGGAACCTAAGGAAATAGGAATCTATGTACGTTGAAATCTAGAGAAATAGGAATCTATGAACATAGGAATGTAAGAACACATGGTTTTAGAGACGCATCAAACATAAGGAACTAGAAACAGAATTTTTGAAGTATAGGGAACTCGGAACGTAAAGATCTAGGAAGAGATCCAACAACAACGAGATCAAAGTATGTAGGATCCTAAAATTATAGAGCTCTATGAATATGTGAATACAGAAATCTAGGAATTCAGAAGTTATATGTTTTAATATATTACGCGCAAATCTGTCAAATTTTATTATATAGTTATTGAAATTTTATGAATTTATGATAACTGCATGCCTGCGTATTTCTATATTTTAAATCGTTGCAAGTACCCAATTCAAAATGTAATGTATGAAAGTCTTTTTCAGCCCGCATTACAAACTCGTACATGTCAAACATGTTTAATCGAAACTCTTAAACATATACACACTTTGATTTATACGGGCTTGCACTCGATCAAATATTCTCGAGTTGCTTATTTAAACTAGACGTTAGATAAACTTGCACCTAGCTATTTCAATTTTATTTGCTCATTTCAGTATTTGATTGAGTGTCGCCGGCACGTTCTTCCAGTTTATTGGAAACTTGCTTTCGGCGAAAGTATGTTCCTACTTACGCTTCCGTTTTCAACTTTATTTATTCACGTCATATCATAATTTGTACCGTTTCAGAGTTTACTGATAACATTTCAATCATTCGTTTTTAATGGGATTGCTGTCAAATTGCATTTATCTCATTATTATTAATTGAAGTATTGGTAAGAGTTATTATAGTTTAACGGTAAGTCGAAAATGTTGTAGAAGATAATTATTTACATCATTATATAAATTGTTCGAAATACACAAACGACTGCTGTTAAAACTCAATTTATTGCACGTATTGAAAATCTGAGGGTAACCAAAAATAGAAATATTTATTTTTCAGATATTAATAAAATAATTGCTTCTATTTCCGACGATTTCAAAAGATCTAGTAACGGTATATCAAATTGGTGCAAATTACTATGTTTTTATAGTACAAATTTTAGTCCCTTTCATGCCCTATGCACATTATAAAACACATGAAATTCATTTTACTTTTAAATCAAAAATATATAAATAGAAGAATTATTTTTCTAACATAATAGTACTCGTATAATAAAGAAATGAAACCTATTCATTCCAAAATTAAAATTTGTTCATCAATTTGTTTATCAGATTTGTTATTTAGATTGCTGAAAAAGATCAAGTCTGAAAGAGTTAAAACTAGAAAGCGGAATATAGTCAACACACTATAATATTAATATTAACACACATAATAATGTTAATAACTCCTGCAATAAATTATCCTATAAAATCATATTAAATATTATATAAGCAGTCAGAGCAACGTTTAAATTTGCTTTGAAAGCTAAAGAATACAGCTAGCGTTACACTCTGCACGATAATCTCTCTGTATCGACAATGATTAATTAATCGTGTCCCAATGAATTAATTAATCGGACCCAGCGTCGACGACTTAATCCGCGAATTTGTTTCTCGGAACTGGTTCCTCGATTGTGCCGCTCGTTGGTTCGCTTCGAAATTACGCGGGATTGGACATCGTCGAGAGGATTATCGGCGCAAGCTGAATGGTCCTTCGTTTAATCCGTTTTGAAGGAAGACGTCGATCGTTCCCTATCGTATATCTCTTTTCCTGCTTACTCTGCTGGCTTCGTCCTTCGATTCGTAATTTTTCCGACAATCTTATTGGCTGGATATAGATTGGGATAATACAGAGTGCGGATATAAACCGAGTTAATAAATAACGATAGAGAACGATTCTTTATCGGTTTGGTTTTCTGGTACTGCGTAGTGGCGAATCAGAATAAAATGGCCGTTTTAAAGTAACCCTAGTAACTAATTTTTATGAAACTTTGCAGTTGTTCATTAGACCTATTTAAAAATATAATTTTCTGTTTTATACTCTAAATAAAGATCAACTCTTTTATTCGAGTCTGTGTTTATAAATCGTAAACTATGGAAGATATTAAAAAATGGTTGCAATAAGAGTTATACTCTTGCTTTAGATCTACAAATCTCGGTCTCCTTCAAAATCAACAGATCTTGAAAAAAGTATTTTATCAAGTTTGGTACGATCAGTCAAATATGTTTTAGAGGATTTCTTAATGATCAAAGTCACCGAGAGACATACTTTTAAATAGCAAAAATAATCATAGCAAAATAACTACATTTCCGATGAAATTTTTTTTCAAAGTTATTCATACAATTCCATGTTTTTAGACAGAAACGTATCGTGTTTTATTTTATTATATTTAAAGAGATACTTAATTTAGCGTGAACCCTTATTGTCCTACTTATTCTTCTTGTAAATGTAGTCTTCGAAACTATGAATATAATAACCCTTATGAGTATAGTAACGATCACCCTTTGTTTCATTAGTTGTCTGTCATTCATTTAACGAAATCGCAGTATCAGAGAAGGAAGTAGATTCGTACACGATTAACCAGCTTTGAAAAAGAGGAATCGGAGTTACGATGATCAAACAAAGAACGTTGACACGATTACACGATGCTGTCTGATAAATGGAGACTGAAAGAGGATAAAACGAATGAAACAGAGAGAAGCGGGAAAAGCGTTTTGGAGCGTACGAGCCGCGGAAAAGAAAGAAACGGTTAAAGCTGCAGAGATTAGGTAGAAAAGGAATAGATCGAGGCCACGAAACGAATAAGGAAAGATAAGATTGATGTCGGCGAGTAAATTGAACGTTACGAGTGACGACAGTACGACAAAGCCCGCCAATGTTTCTACCTAGAATCGTTATTTATTTCATAGAGGTAGAACCGCGTACTACCATGTGCAAACGGCCAAAAGTCTATGAATTTTTAGGTAGCTGCTGGAGAGTTTTAACTTTTTAGTTGTTTCTGAAAAAAAAAGAATTTTTAGGTATAATTAAGGGTATACGAGGTTGTATATCGAGGCTGTTGTATACTTTTTGTGTTTCAAATTGTTTGAAATTAAAGAATTGGTACAGTAATAAATTTATGAAATTTCTAATTTTGGATTTTCAAGTTTTGTGATAATTAAATTTTCAAGATTACATATTTTTGGATTTATAATATTTCTATTTTCTGGATCTTCAAGTTCTGTAATTGTTAAATTTTCAAGTAGATTTATAGTATTCCTAAAATCTTCGAATTTACAAACTTTTAGATTAATAAAATTCCTAGAATCTCAAATATTTCGAATCCTCAAAGTTCACAGATTAAATTTTTCAGTTTGAAAATATAAAAATGTTTAAATTTCAAAACCACATTTAGTTTAAGCGATGAAAATAAGATGCCCCAAAATTGCACTCTTCCATAACAAAGACAGTAATCGACGCTGAAAGAATATCCAGTCAAATGTTGGTAGCAAACGTGTTAATCAAAAGCAGACAGAAGGCAAAGAAAATAGTGTTCTGAACAGATTTAAAAACGCAGGTCTTTAAAAGCACGCCTACTTCACCGATGTCGGTGATGGCCCGGTTTGTCCATGTTTTTCCGCGATTATTCTTCGTGGAATTGCGAATGGAAGAAGTTTATGGATGACGGTGGATAGGATATCAAAGGGAGACGAGAAAAGTGAGGAAAGAGAAAGGAAGACGAGCGAACTCCTTTAAGAGGAGAAATAAGAGCGAGTCGGCTGCTTATCTAGATAGGCCACCATTCCGTTTTGAAGTAAAGAACGAAGAAACGCCAACGACAAAAAGTCACCGGCACAAGACAGCCGGGTATGGAAGATGAGAGGAAAAAGGGAGGAAGCAAAGAGGAACAAGAAGAGGATTGGAGATAACTGCTGTATTAAGATTCCTAATCTAAATGAACGCTCGTTCCGGTCCAGTGGCAATGGCGGTTTATCCGGGCGTGCCTCCGCTTCAGCTACATTGCACTGCGTTTAAACGACTTAACGACGATTTTCGGAACGATCGCAGCTCAAGTTGCTCGAATTGAATCGAGCATCGGAGCTCGAAACGACATCTAAACAAGTACTTGTTGGTGGACTCTTTCTTACATCCATTTGCGTTCGATCAGTTCTTCAGAATGTAACGGTGAAACATGTTGAAGGGTTTATGTATTGGTATTCTATCGGTTATTTAAATAGCATACAAATGTTTGACATGTGAACTATCGTGAATATATGCTTACTTTTAAATTGAAATAAAAATTAAATATTGGGTAATATATTATAGTACTCTTTTTCTTGTTTAAGTGCTTAAGGTCACATTTTTCGACTGTGCTACTGTACTCTTACTCTATTACTCCACTATTCTACTATTCCATTTCTCTACTACATTGGTATACTACTATTGAGCTATTTTATAATTTTACTATTTCATTCTTCTACAAAGCCCACAATTTCTAAATCCTCAAATCTCCAAATCTCATAATCCCTAAATCCCCACATTCTATAGTCCTCGAATCCCAAATCCCACAATCTTTAAATTTCTAAATGCAATAATTCTTAGATATCCAAATCCAACAATCCATAAATCAAATCGGACAAATCTCGATATCTCCAGATCCCATAATTTTTAAATCCCTAAATCTCATAACCCCTAAATTCCCAAATTCTACAACCCTTAAATCTCCAAATCCAACAGTACCTAAATCCCAAAATCCCACATTCCCTAAATCCCTAGGTCTCCAAATATCTGTTTCCACATTTCTATATTCCCAAATTTTCATATCCCCAAATTCTCACAAAATCACATAAATATTGAAATCCTAAAAAATCGACAAAAATCAATGAGTTTATTGTCCTCTGTCCCTTTGATTATCATATTTTTCCTGGGGAAAGAATATTTGCCGTCGACTGTACTGTCTGTGTCGGTGAACAGAGGGCAGGAACAGTTTTCGGCGGAAGGGAACTCGCGACGTCCGGTTCCGGCTGGTCGTGTATAGGTGGACGTAGTCTCGATAAAAGTATCCTCCGATCGGCGGAAGTTGCTTTTATTGCGGCGATGTTATTTTTCTATTGCTATTGAAATAGGTACTCAAGAAAAGATGCTGATGTCGCTGCTGTTACGTGGCAGGGGACGATAAAAATCTCTGTAGTCGCTTTAACCGGCATATAACGGCGAACGTGCGCCTTTTTATGCGGCGCACAGGGGAAACGAACGATTATGTGCAACAGCAGTTCGTTCGGAAGTTTTTCGTTGCTTTCCCGATAACTATTTGCCAGTCTAATATGTCCAGTTTGCTATTACATCGTCAAATCGTTTCGTATATGACACTTTACTCGGAACGATAAACGTGGACTCGTATGCTTCTAACTCTACGTTTACGGAAATTTAATCGCTTATATTCTTTCATATCTCATTTAATCACTCTATAATAAGCTTTTTACTATCGATGATAATGAATAATAATAGTAATAATAGTTCCAAGTTTCACATTAAATAAATAAATATATTTCGTTTGTTTTAGAAAAATCATGCGTTTAAAGATTGACTACATTAAACGACTAATGTAACGTAAATTAAATTATCAGATTGTAGAATCAATTCAAGGTGAATTAAATTCCGATGTAGATTAAGGTATCAGTTTAATCCAAATTAAATTCCTAATTATTTCTTCTTACATTCGAAATGAACTTGTTATTTATTATTAAATTACGTAAATTGAAGTTACGAGGTTAAATAAATAATTCATCATGAACTAAATTACTGTAGATGTAGATTAAAGTATTAATTTAACCTAAATTAAATTCTAGTTATTCATTTCTTCGCTCGAAATCAATTTATAAACGATTAAATTCTTACGATATAATTGGCAACCAGTGCAATCAAAGAAAATATATATATTGTTAAAAAGTCAGAGCAAAAAATTTTGTTGGAAAGCGTTTAAAATAAAATATGTGGCTCATACATCATGCAATTAGCGCAATTCGATTTTCAATGTTTCAACGGCATCCCACGTCCTATAAAGTAATCCAGAAAATCCGAAATATTGCGATAATGAACGCAAAGCCAGTCCCCTGGGAGCCGTTTTAAAACCACGTAATAACCCCTTTCGATACTGTCCACTAACAATCACGCCGGGCATCAAATTTCATTTGTCATTAAAAATTGTTTTAGATTATGTTCGTAAACGAACCTGTCAATCTTTCGACAAGGATGGTTTTTTTAAAATTGAATTCAATAAAACAATCAATCACGAAAATATAATAGATATTTTGTAACTTTGAAAATTGACTATATTTTTTCAATTTGGATTTCTATAACTGTACTCACCTGTTATGTATTTTTTTAGAGTAATATGTTTATAACATGTGACATTGCAATTATTTAGTACGTGTTTTTATTGTATATGTGTATGTACGCAGTGCGACAAAATGTCGAAAATTTTATTATGATTAGAATAAAACAGATTTTTAAAAAATTGAAAATTTCTGAATTTCTAAATTTGAATTTTTCGGAATATTAAAAGTTATAATATTATTTAGCAATTTAGAAATAGGAAAGTACACAAAATTAGAAACATGAAAATTTGACATCCTTCACGCGCAGTGAAGCTTCCTTTCCTTATATAGCAATTTTCTCCGAGTAATCCCAACGTTATCAACTGCAAAATATCAAGAGTTTAATTGGATATGCGATCACTTTCATGCATTTTGAGCATCGACTTGTTTCCGAACGAGACATCGCATCGGCCAGTAATCGGTAATTGAAACGCCTACGATGAACAATCTGTTCGCTATTAAATCCGCCTCGAGTCTGTTTTCAATTTCGCCGCGAGCGATTTCCGCACGCCGTACACGCGACAGCGGATTCTTTCACCTCTGCCATTCGAATAATTTTGTGGACGCACCATGAGGAATGTGGAGAAGCGACGTCGAGCAAATAGAATTGACGTGACGAAATTAATTACTTTTTTCCACCGCTCTCCCCTCCTCGCTTTTTCTGCCATTCTTTTTTTTTTTGCTGCACTTTTCTATACTTCTTCGGCGCTCTTCGTCAATGTTTGCTCTCGATCACAATCTCATCTCTGACTGAACCTTTTCCTTGCTTTTGTAAGTCGATTCGCATATCGATTCGATCGGCGAACGATGATATCGATTAATTTACGCCCGATACCGTATAACTATCGTGCTACAAGTCGAGTTAGCTGGCAAGATTGATTATCGATTTCCAACGTGCTGAGTTTCTCCCTTTTTCATCTTATTTTCCTGGCAGAATCGAACTCATTTCTTCGTTGCTTTTTGTAGAAATTGTGCTGTGCTTCGCGTTCCTTTTTTGACGACGATTTACCTTGGTGAAATATAGAATGAACGGAACGGAATTTGTGGTCGTGATTGAAATATTGTGCACTTCCGGGGCTTTCGTTGAATATTTAAAGAAAAATGACCGCGCTGGTAATTTTATTTACGGATATTTTCCGTTTATTTGTATTAGATATACCTCAAAATTAGGTGGTGTTATAATAAAGTTTTATGAGGGGATAATACAACGATAAGCGATATAACGAGTGACAATATAACGCATTCCTTTTTTGCCGACGGTCCATCTTGGTGAAATATGGAATGAACGAAATGGAATTTGTGGTCGTGATTGAAATATTGTGCACTTCCGAGGCTTTCGTTGAATATTTAACCCATAAAGTCCTGAAACGGCATAAATTTGACCTTTTTCAGCCTATCAATAAAGATAAAATCCGTTGAAAGATCTTGGTAAGAATACATTCTCTTTTATCACGAAATTTCTACGCTTTTCGTCTTTTTATTTTACTGACGCAAATTCACACGTGATATTCTTTTTAGTTTCATACACGAAACATAAAATAGTTACAGTAATATGACTTGGTGAACACATAACCTCTCAATCCGGCCTAAATACATTTTTTTTACATTTTCGCTATATTTTTCTCGTGCAGATCGTTACGAATATAAATTGCGATGTTCCTCCATATTGAATTTTTCAAAAAAACTTAATCATAGGATAAATAATCATAAGATAAATGAAGATGTATTTTAATAACTAATATCAGTAATCAAAAGAAAAATACAAAAATAACAATTAATATGAAACGGAGAACGTACAACACATAAAAGGAAGAAGTGTTTCAATCATTTTCAGTTTCCTTTGCAATTTACTTACACGAACTTTAGTAAATGTGCGAAGCATTTTGAACAGCATTGTAGAATTTCGTAACCTCGGAGGATTAAGTATAATTTATCGTGCTACATACATATAAATCGCTGTGATCAGCGAGTCGTTGAAATTCGTAACGATCCTTCCTTTTCCCTTCTCTTCCTGCTTCGTCCTTGTTTCCGTTCTATTTCACCCTTTGCTCTCGAAAGTGTATTCCTGTCACGGAGGTAGAATGAAATAGAATTGTTGGAACAGCGATAAGACGAATGGGTACGAAAAAGGGGAAGCAGAAATAAGAATGGCCATTTTTTGTCGGTCAGAGTTAACTGTTAACTGAATTAAATTAGCAAGAATTTAATTCAGTTCCGATGTAGTTTTATCGGGATACCTGAAAGAATGTTTCTGTTTTCTGTAGGTTATTTCTACGTAGCGAATTTCAAACGGATATTGGTCGAACGCAATGAAATGCTTTACTTTGGAATTTATTGTTTCCTTTGTGTAACATACTGGTTGCCTTTTGCAACACAAATTTTCTGTGTTTGCGAATGGAAATGATATCAAATTTTCAAAGATGTTTGTTACTGGCAATAACGAGATTTTTATGCATTATACTGCTTTTGTTGGTATATAGGTTACGTAGAGTGGTGGGTACTGTTGATAAATGTTGAATTATTTGAGTGAAATTTACAGAGATTTTTAAATTTCTAAATTTCTAGATTTCTAGATTTCTAGATTTCTAGATTTCTAGATTTCTAGATTTCTAGATTTCTAAATTTCTAAATTTCTAAATTTCTAAATTTTTGAATTTCTAAATTTCTAAATTTTTGAATTTCTAAATTTCTAAATTTCTAAATTTTTAAATTTCTAAATTTAAACATCTTTTAACTTCTAATATCTAAAGTTGATGTTTTGTAGTCTTTAAAGTCATATCAGTCGCTTAGCAAATTTTTCTACATTTTATTTTCTACATTTGTCCCTATATGTATACGTCCTTATTTGTCCTTATAATTTAGTCTCTAGTCTGCATTGGAATATACTTTCTTCTCTACATTTACCAAGCTTTCCAAATATGTATATTTCATTTCGAATAAAAATTAATTACACTCGAGTATCTTCCATTCATTCGAAATTTTAATTAACAAATTTTTTGTAGAAATCTATTGTTTCATTTTCTAATTTAGTCATACTAAATTTTCGAATTCTCATCGATGATTCCTACTGTATTTAACTGGTTAACAGTTTAGTGGAAAAACGTATGGGTTATAAAAATGTTCAGGTTACTCTTCTGTTTGTAGCTCGTTTCCGTTTCGCTTTTTTCGAACAACGAACGAGTTTACCGATAATTGCACCCGTCGTTTAAACAACAAAACTCGCTTATCTTGCTGTTGAAACGAAGAGACAGGTCGTGAGACGAGCCTTATAACATTCATTCGTTCGACCGAGTAATTTAACCGACCCTGTTTAAACGCGTTTAATTTCCACGTGATAATTACTTTGCCGTTTGTCCGTAGCGCATGTTCGAGTTAAACGGCCCTTAAACGCGCGTCCATTATAAACTCGCAGTTTTACGATTATTCAGGAGAAAATTTACAATCGCGTTATTTTTCTTCGGTTTCATTTTCACCGTGAACACCGCTGCTTCCGTTCCTCGCGGATAATAAAGCCCCGGTTAAAACAGTTCGGACGTTCGGAGAGAGGTTGAAAAATAGAACAGAACAAAATGTACGAAAAACGTGGGCAGAAAGAATGGCGGACAGCAGAATGTAGAAACTAGAACAAAAACACGAAATAGATAGGATAAGGAAGTAAAAAAGATTACAGTGAGATAGAACAAGGTTCAAAGGAGAGTGTTTTAGTGCGTAGTTGTGTTTCATTCGAGAGATGTAAGAGTAAATATTAGATTTGCAATTACCAGACTGTGGATGTCTATGCAAGTTAAATATGCAAATATCACGTATGCATGAGGAATATGTATACATGTGTTCACAAATGAGTTACGTGCTATTCGGTATGTTAAAGGTGGTTGTATCGCAAACGACCTTTGTTACGAAATTTGTTTAAAATCGTAATGCATGTACATAATTATAATGTGTAAACACTGATGATGTTTTAGGAAGCAACTGTATGGAAATAAAGATAATAGCAATTTTAATCTGCATTTAAAACTGTTCTTAACTGGGTTAGAATAGTATTTAACATGTATAGTACAAAAAATAAATTTATTGGAGGTAGTGTGTGTTTCATAAGTTGGCAGTTGCTAGAAATTTACAAATTTATAAATTTATAATGTATAATTTCATAACGTTAAAATTTACAAATTTACAGTTTCACTAAAAATATCGAAAATGTGAAAATTTATAAATTTCCAATCATACTAATCTCAAATTCTGAAAATTAAAAAATGGCAATGCTCACGAGTGCATGCTACTAGCACGACCAATTGGTAAACCCTATAGGTACCATTGCCCACCTGGATCTAGATGAACTGTCTTTATTGCTATTACTACTGCTGACTGCATTACTATTGCCGATCCAGCAATATCGCAATCCCAAAATCAATCTCATCTAATACCAAAAAAAACAACCCATCCCTGCATACCTTTTTACCTTATCAACCGGTCGAGTTAGGCGAAAGCTTGGCTGTTTCACGCTCCACTAATTACAAAGGGAGAGGGTCTCTCAGAGAAAAAGAAGTCAGAAGGCGGATTCGCGAAAATCACACGTTAAAGATTCAACGAGGGGACACGCGTCCGTTCTCATTAGTCGTCGCTGGGCAACGGAGTCATTGCCGAAACAGTTTCTTTTCCCCTGTAATTAGAGTCTGGCCCCTGTTCTAACGGCACGAGTCCTCGAAGTGAACGTACAGAGCTCTGTTCCGATTTTTCTCGAAACACACAGCTGTGTGAGTCGAGCAAAAACCGAGGCGCAAGAAACGACGTGGCCAGCAACAACTGTCGACCATTGTATCCGCATTAGGTGCGTCCCGACGCTCTGCTTCCAAGAACGACGACGCCAAGCGTCGGCTATTGCTTGAGCTGTATTTCATGGCTGCGGATCTTTCATCCTTTGCTTCCTTATCTTTGCCTACCGCTTCTATTTTAATTTTGCCTCCCTGCTGTTTTGCTTCTGTTGCCACGATACAGGTGTCACGAAATGAAAGATAACAATCTACTTTTGATGGCATGAAAAGCTCTCGAGCACCGAAATTCGGCTATTCAACAGCGAGAAATGATCATGCAGAATTTTATCATGTATCAGGTGTGTTTCGGAATTAGGTTTCTTTATTAAGATTGTTTGTTGTTTGAACACGCAAGGTAACGTTTAATATGGGACTCTAGCCTAACTCCGTTGGAGAGCTTCTCAATGTGGATGCTGTCTTTGTGACTGACCATATGTAAACAAATTACATAAATATGTAAACAGTCACTAATGGAGACATGGTCGCGGGTGCATTTCCTTAAACTTCGATATTTTAATAACATATATATCTGTAGTAAATGCAGATAGCTAACGAAAAAATTGTCTACATCAAAACATAGGGGTAGTGCTACTACAAGTTATGAAAAAGATCATCTCAAAATTTAGTGTCGCAATTTTATCTTCATACACTTGAACAATTTTCGAAATACTACAAAATGTGTACAACAAAATCCTTAAAAGACAATGTTCACTTATCTCAATAAATTATTTGAAACATCTTAAATGACCATACATTATAATAATTTCGTATATTATCCTATAATGCACATAATTAAGTTCAAGATGCATAGTTTTCCAGATGATGAACCATATTTTTATGCGGATTTTTGTATCCTCATTTTACATTCATTCATAGCCTGAGCCCGCAGTGCGCAGGATTCATAGGGATGGTGGCTGATCCAGGAGAGTTTAGCTCGAAGAGATAAAATGTCCCTTGGAAAATTCCGTATCCTAGAAACACGAGGAAGGAACCGACTCTTGCTCGGATGTTTTTAAATCAGCAGAAGCTCGGGTATAAGTGAAATGTATAAAACCATTATCCCCGGGTGCGGCCAGGAAAGCCGAGTACGTCATTAGGATCTGGCGAATGGTCCACGTATTGTTGCTCGTCCCGATCCAGTCCACGTTCCATTTTCACCCAACGTGATAACATTTTCCTACGTATGCTCGTTACGGTACATCGTCGTATCGTGGATTTTAGCTCTTACGTGCCTGCGAATTGCCTGGTTTCCACGGTTCCCTTGGAAATCATTCACGAACTTGCTTATCGCGCACTATGCGCCCCGTCTCCCGTATGGGAGTGCTCAGACACGCGTAAATGCAGTTATTTACGGGTTATGTGATAATTATGTTTGCTGGTAAAACATCGCGAGCGATCTGTTAGAAGGGTATCCCGAGAGACTCGCGACGGGTTCATTCGTTACGAACAGATAAGAAATTCGAAATCACGTTGGATCGTAATGCGTTGCTGTTTGGATAGGTAATAATTTGTGATTTTATGTGCGACCGTATTTATGGTTGTTGAGGTTTATGCGATGTTTCTGATTGTATGTTGATTTATGAGGACTGTTTGAGAATATGCTTCGTGTTATGTTTGGAAATGTGATAAGTGATCTGTATAATTTTCGTAGTTGGAGAATATAGAGTTCTATATGTGTTTCAGTATGTGCAATTATCATTGATTTTAATTATTTCAAGAATATTGTTTGGTATTAACAAATTCTTAAATTGACGAATTTTAAGATACCTATTGATATTGGGTCTGGGAAAAAGTTCGTGGCGTTTTGCCCGATACATGGCGTTAATTGCAAATAACTCAGGAACCACAAATCGTAGCGAAATATCTGAGGACTCATTGTAAAGACGACACATCGGTCGTTATTTTGAGTGCTTAAACATTGTAGGTGATGCACAGGTCAAAAAGTTGTGGGCGTTTGAAGATGGGGAGAAATAACGAAAAATTGCGCTGTATTTTACAATACTATTACAATAAAGGGAAGAACGCTCCGCAGGTTTGCGAAAAAATTTGTGCTGTGTATGGTGATGGTACATTATCAAAATCTACGGCGCGGAAATGGTCCACTCGTTTTAGTGCAGGTAATTTTGATCTGAAAGATGAGCCACGCTCTGGTCATCCAGTCACAGGAAAAGCCGATGAAATTCTCCGAAAAGTCCAGCAAGATAAACATTTCAGAAGTGTAGATATTGGTATGGAGCTAGGCATTGCCCATAAAACAGTTCTGAATCATTTGCACAAAGCTGGGTACAGAAAGATGCTAGACGTATGTGGGTGCCTCGTGTGTTGAGCGCGAAAAACATGATCGACCGAATCAACATCAGCGACGCACTGCTGAAACGCAATGAAATATAGCCATTTCTTAAACATCTCATAACTGGAGATGAAAAATGGATCACGTACGACAATCGGAAGAGTAAAAGATCATGGATAGAGGATGGTGAGCCACCACAAGCGTTCGCGAAGCCAGGATTGACGCCGAAAAAGGTGATGCCGTGTGTATGGTGGGACAGGTAAGGAATCGTCCACCATGAGCTACTTCCAGTTGGTCAGACAGTTGATTCTAAACTCTATTGTGAACAACTAGAGAGATTACGCCAGGCAATTGAAAAAAAAAACGGCCCGAATTAATTAATAGGAAAGGTGTTGCTTTCCATCATGACAACGCCCGCCCACACACTTCTTTGATGACCCATAAAAAATTTCGAGAGCTTGTATGGGAAATTCTAATTCATCCACCTTATAGTACAGACATAGCACCCTCTGAGTATCACTTGTTTCGATCTCTGCAGAACTTCCACAATGGAATGAACCTGGTTTCAAAAGAAGCCTGTGAAAACCACTTGATTCACTTCTTCAACCAAAAACCACAGAAGTTCTTTACCGATGGCATCATGGCTCTACCCAAAAAATGGCGAAACATTGTTAATAATAATGGAACATATTTGGTTTAAATCAAATCATTTTCACATAATAAGATAAATAGTTGAATTTTACTAAAAAAACGCCACGAACTTTTTCCCAGACCCAATATTAGGGATTAAGTAGTACATTTTTATGTCGTTATATATTACGATGTTCATATACTATGTTTATATATACTATGTTCTACCAAATATTCAAATTCTCAAATTTACAAACTTTTTATATTTTCCAAATTCTCAGGTTTTCAAGTTTTTAAATTATTAAATTTTCAAATTTTCGAATTTACAAATTTCTTAATTCTCAATTGTTCAAATTCTAAAATTCACAAAATCCCAAATATTCAAATCCTCAAAGATCAAATTGTGGAATTGCCAAATTCTTGACCCTCAATTCCTTAAATTCCCAAAATCAATGATTAATTATATATGTGACATTAATTGTATATTAAACTTCTGGAGTTTTACATGTGACATGATATGTGACATTACATGTCACATATGTGACATTATAACTTCTCAAACTCGAATTACGAATTTGGGATCCCAGGCCGCTAGTAAATGTAATGATATGGAAATTGCAGAGTCTATATATTCCGAAATTTAGATTACAAACTTGGAAATTTATTTTAAATTTATGAGTTTAATTATGAATTTCAAGTTTACGAAAATTCAAAATCCAACTTGGAAAATTAAAAAATTTGTTCACTGGAATTTTTAAAGTTTGAAACAAACGAATAAATATCCTTTACGACTGTCAATTTCAACAGCGTAGGTAAACCTATGATTTTATCCTAGTATCAATCGTCCTCTGATTTTGAAAGTTCAACGAAACCCAATAATTAAACAATTTTGGCGATTTTCGAAGAACCCTGTATTCTTTTACCGAGATACGAGGGGAGTGAAATTTTCAAATGGTGACAGGTACAGGATAAACCGCAAATTGTCGCGCGGAAAAAAAAGATCGGTGACAGGCGTATACGAGAAGCAGGCCGAGCAACCAGCATAAACCAGCTGGATGTATGCAAAACGTTTGCAAAAACGCGTTTCCGTTCCTCGCCTGGACAAATAAATGCAACGTTGGCATGGTTTTCATACACGCCCGTTTAATATGCGCCGTGTCTTGCACGAATAACTTTTTTTTTTCACCGCGAATAAACGACACCGCTAACGGAATATCCAACCAAATCGAGTTTTACGAGCTTCATTTTCGCGGATTTATTATGGCCTTTCGCTAACGTTTCTTCCACGAAGGTTACGCTTTTTAACGGAACGACGTCTTTTTTTTGTCCGTTTCAGAATATTGCCGTTTTCTTTTTCCCCGTTTACTTTATTTTCATTCTTTGTCGCTTTATATAGTTTCTCTCGCTACACTTTTTATTTAAAAAGTAGGTTTAATTGACAACTTGTTAGGGTAACTGAGGTTTCATTTTTTGGAATGTAGTTACACGTTTTTGGATATTTGAATAGTTAGGTTGTTACTTTATGGGGGAAATTATTTGAATAGTATACTGTTCTTTTTTTTCGTGAATAGTGGTGGTGAAAATTGTTGCATTTTTGTGGAATAAAATGTAGAATACATTGAGAGTTTGATATTTTGAGAATTTGATAGTTTAGGAATCTGAGAATTTAAGAATTTGAACATTTGAAGATTTCAGGCTCTGAATATTTAAGAATGTGAACATTTTAGAATTGTGGAATTTGAAATCTTGAGAATTTGAAAATTTGGGAATTTGAGAATTTTTGGAGTTGCGAATGTGGAAATTTGGGAATTCGAGAATCTGCGAATTTTTGAGAATTTGAGAATTTAAGAATTTAAGAATTTGAGAATTTGAGAATTTGAGAATTTGAGAATTTGAGAATTTGAGAATTTGAGAATTTGAGAATTTGAGAATTTGAGAATTTGAGAATTTGAGAATTTGAGAATTTGAGAATTTGAGAATTTGAGAATTTGAGAATTTGAGAATTTGAGAATTTGAGAATTTGAGAATTTGAGAATTTGAGAATTTGAGAATTTGAGAATTTGAGAATTTGAGAATTTGAGAATTTGAGAATTTGAGAATTTGAGAATTTGAGAATTTGAGAATTTGAGAATTTGAGAATTTGAGAATTTGGAAATTTGAGGATTTCAGAATTTTTATGTTAAATAAACATTTTACCATTTAAATATTAAAAGTGAATTAAACAAGTATTTAATCGAATACAATCACGAAACATTCCCTTAACAATTATATATTATAGAAACTTCTTAGATGAATTGTTTGCATTAATAATGCTCATATTATTCACAAACAATAATAGTATAAAACAAACCTTCAGAAGCGAACATTAACGCAATTATATTCTTTGAATGTTTTTATTAATTATTTTATCAACAGCTACTGAAATTTCAATATTTATCAAAAATTTTGTCGCTTCTTGTTTTTAAATTAATCTACTCTCTGCGTACCATGATGCAAACACTCCAGGCTACTCATTTGGAATTCAATTTTTAAACTTTTTTTATACCTTTTCTTAAAAATTCATAGAATATCATAAATTTTTATGAAAGTAAAGTTTTTTCTTGGCATTTTACACTGAAAATGCATCAGGTGCAACTACACCACGATTTACGTTAAAATATTTGTACACAAAGAGAACGTTAACGCTTTTAACGCAGTATCCTAATACACTGTATAATCTATTTCATTGAATTAGTATTTATGAACTTTATTCCTTAATCTATAATTTCGTTACAAAAAGTTGCTTCATTCACTAGCTAATTATTTGTAACTAATTACTGATACTATTGATACATTTAATAACTATCTAATTACTGGTGCAATATCAAGACAGACATAGAAAATAAATATTAAGCACATTTTGCGTTTAGCGACCCTTGATTGTGAAGATTATAATCAAAATATCACTCAAAATACAATTTGTGTGAAAACACAAGTCTAGTTTTTTACATTTGAACTATACTGTGCGTCACCAGTATGACACAATATTATAGTGCACGTTTAAAACACCTAAAATTATGTCGGATAATATTTCAACGCCTAATATAAACAACTAACTGGTTTCTGTTTACGTGAAAGTTATAACATTTGTATCAGATATCGATTTATCTTGAAATACTTAATTTGGAAATCGGATGGTTTTGCAAAATCCAATTTCTTTCGTAAAACTTCAGTTCAGTAACAATTGGTACTAACCACTGCAAATTGTACACCTGTTTACGAGGAGGGTTGAAAGGCGCAGTCATAAAATGTCTTGTATACGCACAAAAATCCATAGTCAGAACTTTTTGGAATTGTTCACTATGTTTATGTGATTGTGCAACATTTTTCAGGCAAGAATTGTGCGAATGTGCAACATTTTTAAGAAAGAAATTGTTATTGTAGCTTTTCATTGCTTATTATGTACTGTTATTAATCGGACAAGTGATCCTTCCATTATTTTTTTCATTACTGTTGACATGAAATGAATTAACTAGTTTAGCTACTATTAACCTAGTTATTTAACTAGGGTAGGATTATAATAAGATTGTCTTAACAAGTTCAACAAATCATGTTTTAATTAAGTAAACTAATATTTTGATACACGGAGCGGTAGCAGTATTACCTTAACTCTGTTGTACTTCGATCTTCTTGACTCATGACGCACTCATAGTTCAAATGTTACAAATTTCACTCGAATTTTTAATGAATTTCAACTTGAAAATGAAGTTAACCTATAATTTACATAGTCAATGATCGCTAAATCCAAGGTAAATATAACATTTCAATTTGATATTGTAGTAGTGAATAGTTAATTTTGACTGACGCACTTGACATATAAATCATAAAGTAAGGGTATTTCTGGAGTATAATAATTAGGCCAACCCCTTAAACATAAAATCATCAGAGATGACTATAGCACATAATTACCAACAAAATTATTATTCCATACTTGGCTACTTTTCTCTATCTTCCCATTTTTTAATCTTTGTCATACGATTTATTTGTCAGATGCATCAGCCAGCAACCACTGCTACAATATTAAAACAAATAAAGAAATTTGATAAATAAATCAAGGCAAGGGATTAATATTACTTGAAAATTAAAAAACTATCAAACAAATGAACGTCGATATAATTTAATGAAATAGCATAACAAAGTCACTTAATATTTTCTGGGTCATCCTTCGAAATCAATAATTGCTTTCATTCTTTTAGACATATGCTCTAAAAGCTTCCATTCTGTGGAAGAGATACTCTATCATTTCTGACAGAGTATTTCAAACGTGTCAGTAGTTTGATGCTTTCGGTTGTTGTACTCTATTTTTAAATAATTTCAAAGGTTTTCTATCTAACATATATAGCATATACTGTTGCTATTATTAATTATTGTTGTAATTGTTCTATTATTGTTTTATATCGATAACGTGCATTATTTGCACATACAGTACACTGAATATACTAACCGCACCCTGAAATTGTATTTTATTATTTTACAACCAGAGAAGTGATATAATGTAATAAACAAAGTGATCTATAATACAACAACAAACATACTAAACTTTTTCACCATACGAATTTTACCAAAATAAAAATCTGCGTAGTCAAGAAGTATCGATAGTGCATTACTTTTTGGCTCTAACGCTTTATCCTGTACCTCGGATTGAAAAGTTGAAAAACTCTTAGACTTTCACCGCAGCAAGGCGGCAAATGCGCGGCAACAAAGAGGCAAAAAGCATCTTACGTCGCTTTGAGATACTAAAATGACTCGATAGCTTCTAGTGACACGGTCTCCTACATACATAACGCGTTTTATACATGGCATTCGCCACTCGACGTAAAAAAAGGGTCACGATCGCCAGTGGTTAGTGCCTGAATGTTGCCACCGAACGTCCCTGCACTTTATTCTTTACCTTCTATCCCGGCCTTCTACCTCTTGGATTTTATACGACCACCATTCAACAGCGTCCACAAGCTCGTATAAGGCTTTTCTGCTTTTTACTACCGAACGATACGTAATTCCGGTCAACTTCTATGCAACCCTATTTGTTTCGCGAATACCCTTTTGATCGTGCGAGTAATAAAATCAGAACACTGACCGACATCGTTGATTTTCATTTCCTTTGGATTATCCGATGCAAGCACTGCATTTGATGTGGTAGAAAGAAAGAATGTGTTCGAATGCGTGGTAAATTCTGTAATGACAATGATGGGTTGTCACTGCATGATGTACCAGGTTACAGCATGGAGATAGTTGATTTCGAAAATAGAAAATGAAGATTTGTGACATAAAGATCTCGAAGATTGCGAAATAATATTTAGAGTATGTACAATCGTAGTATCCGGACGAAAGGGATTGCATAAACTTACCAATAATATTGTTAATGTAAAATTGGTGGTTGCTAGATAAGCACGTTATTTTTGATTACACAGAGTAATCGATGAGACGATTTTATGATCGATTAGATTGAATTAAAAAAATTTATGAAAAGTTTTGAATTTTACTGTTAAGCTAATAGCATTAACCTATCTGCATGTTCTCCTCAATTTTAAAAGAGTAGATGTTATTCATGTACGAAGATTTTAATAATTTATTATTGTATTGTCTTACAATTTTACTGTTCTAGCATTTTATTATCCTACTGTTTTACTATACGATTATTTCATCATTTTGCGATTTTACACATTTACTGTTTTATAGTTTTGTTATTCTACTATTTCACTATTTCAGTATACCACCAGACTACTGTACTGATATTTTATATTTTTATATTTTTTAATTTATTATTTTTCTGCTTTACTGTTCTACTATTTTGACATTTTACTATTTTGCTATTTTGCTATTTTATTATTTTACTGCTCCACTATTCTGCTATGCTAGTATACTACTACACTGTTGTACACTTTTATAATATTTATAGTACTATTACAATACTGTATTGCATTTCCAATATAACACTCCTGTGTTATACTACTATTTTACTATTCTACAATTTAAATTATATTTTCAACAGCAAACTTGAAACAAATCACAAGATTTTAATCCCGTAAAAAATCTATGTACTCACAGAAGTATTGCATGGTATGAAAAATGGATGGAATATTTCAAAGCACAGAGCTGTTATTTTAAGTGTCCCCCAAATAAAATGTTGCTTCTAAAAATTTGTCACAACATTTAAGAATATAAACTTTATACAATTTATTGTACTTTCTTACGATTGCAATAATATGTTATTCCGTTTGAAATAATATGTTATGTAAATTCTGCTGCACACAGTTCGTTTAAAACAGTTGTACACTCTGTAATTTTAACATCATCTGTTAAACTTGTGCATAATTGCAATGAAATTATTCAAGAAATTATAATTACAAAGCTAATTTAATTGCATCGTATTCAATCACGGTATAATTCGTAACACAGACATCTCATTTCGTTAAATTATAATGCAAATTTGCAATTACAACTGAAGTACAATTACAAAGTACAATGTAATTGAATAAAAATTTCAGAGTTAAGAGTAATAAGGGTTGCAAATACAGAAGTAAATGTTTTGAATGGATAAAGATTATTATTATTGTCGAACATATTATTTATAAATTCATGGTATGTGAAATGAAATGAGTCTAATTCAATTACATCATTACACTACAATGATTACAGTAATTAGTAATTGAATTAATTGGGAAGTTTGCATTGTGCAGTTTGAATCGCAACGTAATCGAATCATTGAGTAATTAAAACACGATGTAATTCAATTACATAATTAAACTACAAGGTAACTACGATTACTGTATTCAAAACATAGTGCAAATTAATTGCATATTTTAATTATATTAACAAAGTACATACGATAAAATACGATTAATTACAATATTACATAATTAAATTACATTGTAGTTACAATTACAATAGAGAATAATAGTACTTTTTAATTAAATTATAATACAATAATACATATAATATAATATAACTAATTATATTAAATAATTAAATTGCACTATAATTGTATTACGGTATAATATATTTAAATGACGTCTAAATTATAATACAATTTATTTATAGTTAAATGACAGTAAAGTTTATTTATATTTAATTTACAATACAATTTAGTTACATTTAAATTGCAATACAATTTAGTTAGCGCACCTATACTCTAATCTTAAATGAACAGCAAAAATGTGTCTATTTTCAGAGCAGCAGAATTTGAAAAATTTCATAGTATCTGCTATAGGTGTTTCATATGACACTATTTTATTAAATTTTCGTCCATTTCCAATCACTCGATAAATTCAATGTTTGCAAAGGTAGAGCGAAAAGAGGAAAAGAGTGATTTTTAATTTCCTATAAAACGGAGAATGGTGGCAAAACGAAACGGTTCAAATTGCGTTTTCAACGACCCCCATTTTTTTTTTATACGATCACCTTTAGCGCCAGCGTTTTTATACGATCGCATTTATGGTCGTTCGTCACGATATTAATTTTTACTCGCGTAGGTAACGTGGATTCGGTGTTTTGTAAACCCGTTACCAGGGTGAGTTCGCGCGAAACAAGTTTTTGAAATGGTGGACCAAAAAAGAAAGATACAGGTGCGTTTCCTGTTAGTATTGCTGTAATCCTCTTTTCTTTTCGTCAGAAACATATGTTCATGCATAGACCATCGACCATGAATTTCAAGCTCGAGAACATCCGCAACTGTTCCGCTTTTTACCGCTGAACAATGCACAATTTCGCCGTTCCGTAATTTCGCTGTTCCTATGGGACAGGGACACGTCCTTGCTGTCCACGCAAATTACACACTAACGAATAACTTCATTTATATTCGTATACGCGATTCACTGTCGCGCGATGCGCGTTTCTAATGGCAATAAATGTAGCTTCGTTGAAACGTTCCTCTGACAGAGACACGCGGCTGAAAAACGAACTTGCTTTTCGCATCCCCGGGGAAAAATGGCGTTCCTCGTTCGAACACCGTAAAAGAAACAGAAATTTCAATCCATGATACATGGCACTTTGAGTGCCCCGCTGAAATAACAAAACCTTCCTGGTTTTTATTTTCCCGAATATTATGTGCTTGCTGAGTAGCAAAAAATAGGTTTTCTCCGTCTTGTGAGATTTCATTTTTCTATTGCATACTACATTACTTTTAATTTAATTTCATTTCATTTATTTATTTAATGTCGCATCTACTTTGTAGCCATTAGTGACCACACTTGACTCCATTCTTATATTCTTACATTTTGTGTTTAACTACAATGTATTATACATTTGTCATTTAATTTATATCTGCATAACAGCCTCTTACTTACTAAACTATATCTTCAATTATTTTAATTTTCTTAAGATACATTATTATACCTTTTTATATTATTTTTAAGTGTTACTATATTTCGTCAAAATTATTTGTAAAGGAAGTTGATAAATATATAAAGTGAATCAAAATTGCTGAAAGTATTTTCTGCATTATTTTAAATGATAGAATTTTAGTTCGAGAAATAAGATTGCAATTTGATATTTTGTTTAGTTGGTGATATTAAATATTGTTCGAATGCAAAAATCAATATTGGACTTAATTTAACAGAATTATTTAATAATTATACTTAATTATTTAATAATTTAATTGTTCCGTTTAAAATATAACACAGATATTATTTTGTATTTTTCTGACAGTAGCAGAACGGATTAAACTGTATTCGAAATACAGTTGTGCACACGTGTTCGTATAAAAATAAATTTGATAATTTTATTTGAAATCACGAATTGTGTTACAATATTTCAAATAAATATCTGGAATTTATTTTATCGATGCTGGTGGATTATGAAATTTTCACGTTCTGCTCTATGAATAATAAATAATCGTTATTTATAAAACACGTTATCTTTTTCAAGATTATATTTTACTAGGAATAATGCAAAAATATTATGCAGAGGGTTATTCATTATTAAAAATTGCTGAAGAAACTACAAGTAATATTAGCAACACATAATTATTGTATTAATCCATCGTTTAGTTATTTTATATTTGACAATGATTAATATTATAGTTTAAAATTGGTAGACAGTCAGTTTTTCAATTTGAAAATTTCTGAATTAATGATATTCTAAATTCTTTAATTAAGAACGTTGAGCACTTAGATATGTTTAATTTCGAGAACTTTAAAATTTATTGAGAAACTTCGATATTTCTCAATTTTTGAACTCCTGAATTTCTGAATTGAGTTCCAAAATTTATTCCTGAATTTTTACATTTATGATTTTCCTAATTTCTTAATTCTTTCAATCTACAGATTTGAAAATATGGAAGTTTCTGAATTTAAATGTTTCAAAATTTGGTAATTTTAGGACTCAAATTTTGAGAATACGATAATTTAAGGGTTTGCAATGTTAAACACCCTAACTCCTAAATTTGCAAGTTTCAAAATCTTCAAATTTAATATTTTCATATTTCTACATTTCGGAATGTTTATATCCCCCAATTTCTATATTTCCAAATTCTTAAGCACCCTATTTTGGAAATTTCTATTCTCCCACTCCCAAAATTAAAAAATTCCCGAATTTCCAAATTCTCCTATTCTCAAATTCGTAAATTTCTAAGTGTTCGATTTTCCCCATTCACAAATTATGAAGTTGTCGAAGTTTTTACAGTTTTAAATCTGCAGATTACCAAATTTGGAATTTTGAAATTCTAGAATTTTGTAAATTTGTATTGTTAGAAATTGAGGGATTTTGGAATTTTGGGAATATGGTAGTTTGGAAACTTGGAATCTTGAATTCATGAAAACTTGGAAATGTGGGAAATTTGAAAATTTATCAAGCAATAACTAATGTGGCCCTTTTTCTCCATATTGTCTATAATCACCAATGTGGCTGCATAGCTTTGCTAATTACTTCAAGCAAAAATAAGCAACTATAAAGCGTTGCTAATAACCCGTAACCTTAAACCATCATTAAAAATTAATTAGAAGAAGACCGTCATCTCGCACAAACCGTGTAAAATGAGAATAGTACGACGAATCAATGCCTGTTTGCGAATCACAAAGCAAGTGGCTGGCTTTAATTGCACTTGCAGCACCGTTCGAAACACTCGAACGCTTCCTAACGTTGAATCGCATATTCACGATTCTCAAGGAGGTCATCAACGAAATGGTGAATCGCACATTCGCATTTAAACAGACTTTTTCAACGATCGTTCGCCAAGCACGTGCTACGTACGAATATTCACCGAGGGGATTCGAGGAAGAAAAACTAAAATCAAAAGGAAATGCTGTGCGAAAGTACTCTGTTTGCGACTTCAATATTCCTTTTTTTCGTTATTTTCGCACTATAAGTCGAGGAACTTATGAAATGGTCTCTACTCCCGTTTCTACGAGAGTGCCTCCTTTATCGTCACTGTCCTTCGTAACCTTTTAAAGGAATTTCCTCCAGAAGACCTCCCGTGAGGATGATTCGAGTAATTTCGAGCACAAATGCAATTAACAAATTGTACCGTCTATTTGGAGTAGAGGAGATTCCTATTAGACATCTTTCACAGAGATGCAATTAGGTTTACAGTTATGAAGTTTGTTGCACGTAGTTTAGGGTGCAACGTAGGCTTCTTCTGGATAATTACAGATATATTCCAATTTCTAAGTTGGAAAATTCGGATATTTGAAAAATTAATTTGAAAATTTCTAGATTTTTCAATTTGAGTACTTGAGAATTCCAGAATTCGGTATCTTCGAACTTTTAAATTTTAATTTTACTGTTTCAGATTGTAAAATAGCGAAGTTGAGAATTTGGAAATTTGAAACTAAATATATTTATGAATTTTAGGAGCTGTAAATTTGAAAGTTCATAAATTTAGGTATTTGAAAATTTAGGATTTTAATATTGTCAATTTTAAATATATACAGGGTGTTACAGTTATAATTCCAATATTTCCAAAGACAGTGTGTCAATAAATACAAATTGGATGACAATTTGTAAGTTTATAATTTTTAAGTTATGAGCCTCATATAAGTATATAAGTATATGAGGTTTATAATCATATAATTAAATTTAATAATTATTATTATATACAATTATTACACGATATTATATCATCATATAAAGAGTTACCAATAGATATTAATACATAAAAAATTGAATAATAATTATTAAGTTAATTATTAAATAAAATTGTACAGGTATAATTTTCATAGTTGTACGAGTACATAAAAGGATAGTAGATATAATGTTTCATTTTATGGACGCCATTTTTTCCTTGAAACACTTAGACTGCCAACTCTCGACTAAAGGGTCAACTGTCAACCGAGAAGAAATAGCCACTTATTCGTCGACCATTCGAAATAACCCTTAAACATACTTCACTGAACGTTGAAGTGTAGATTCGAATGTAAACCGGAGAACCACTTGCCGAAGGGTAATTCACGAGGAACATAAGAGTGGTGTATTGTTTCGCAATAAAAAGCAGTAGAACTATAAGCCGTACAAAAATCGCTACGGCTGAATGGGGCTATGTTGATAGGCACTTTGAAAGAGAACTTTTTTCATTAAACAAAACAGTCTTCCCGGATTATTTTCTATGAATAACGAAGATTTTGTAGTCCTGGGAAGAAAATTATTCTTTTAATATAAAAATGCAAACATTTTTACGGTCGTGTATCTCGCGAAATGTGACTCTTGCAACTTTATGAGTATTGCTATACGTAATTTCGACGTTAACCCAATATTTGAAGTTTTGAATTATTGGATTTAAAATTTTCCGAGTTTTCAGGGTTTCAATTTGATAAATTTTTTGATTTTTAAATTACCAAATTATTACATTTTTTGTTTTTATGATTTGGGGATGTAGGGATTTGGGGGTATAGAGAATTGGGGAAGTAGGGAATTGGGGATGTAGGGATTTGGGGATGTAGGCATTTGATGACGTAAGGATTTGGGGATGTAGGGATTTGGAGGTCCAAAGATTTGAAGATTTTGGAAATTTGGGGATTTGCAGATTTAAGGATCTAGAAATTTGGGATCGTGAGGATTTGGGGATGTAGGGATTTGTGGGTATAGAGATTTGGGAATATAGGGAATTGGGGATGTAGAGATTTGGGGATGTAAGCATTTGATGACGTAAGGATTTGGGGATGTAGGGATTTGGGAATATAGGGAATTGGGGATGTAGAGATTTGGGGATGTAAGCATTTGATGACGTAAGGATTTGGGGATGTAGGGATTTGGAGGTCCAAAGATTTGAAGATTTGGAAATTTGGTGATTTGCAGATTTAAGGATCTAGGAATTTGGGATCTTGAGAATTCAGGGATGTAGGGATTTGGGGGTATAGAGATTTGGGAATATAGGGAATTGGGGATGTAGGGATTTGGGGATGTAGGCATTTGATGACGTAAGGATTTGGGGATGTAGGGATTTGGAGATCCAAAGATTTGAAGATCACCAAATTAAGAGTCTACCAATCAAGGAATTCATCCTCTTCACTACTCCCTCAAGAAAAAGTTTCAAAACGAATGTTTCTTTCATCGAAAATCACATTTCAAGGTCGTAGACAGAGACTTCTTTGAGCAAACATCTGTAACATTAAATTTGAACGAGTATTTTTAACTTTGTATTTTTGTTTCAATTTCTACATTAAAGTTATATGTAACTTTTCTGTGCAATGCACTGCTCAGTATTTATTAAATATTTCCCGGTGTATACACACTAACCGATATAAGTTATGACTGATAATTATTATTTGAAGTCTGGGAACAAAAGAGGGTCGTGCCAAAGGGGGATTAGGAAAGAGAAGCATGTAAGCCGCGTAAATGATAACGACGAACACCGTGCACAGCAGACGATAAGACTTAATTGCCATCTCGTTGTCTTTCTCCTTCTTCGAGTTGCTTGTTTCAAGGAGCATCCGGCTTTTCGAATTGCTCCGATTTCCTGATTGCGCATCAACCCTAAACTCGTTTCTTCGTTACCGCCATCTGCTGAGATGAGTGGTGTATTTCTTATTCTATCTTTCCTTTCGAAAATATCAGCTTGTTGCATTTCTTCGTAAAATAATTTTTTATTATCCACTGACTGTTGTGTTCACATAATCGCATATTGACGTTTATTATTTGAAGAGGCCACGGTTGGTCGATTTTAAGTTGTTCGGAAAAGGGAAGATCAACGGTTCTTTATTTATCAGTCAATTAATAATAATCGATGATGGTTTGTAGCAATCATACAAAATTTTAAGCGTTTATAATAGTAATCGTAGTAATGTTTTGTAAAGTAAATTTATGATAACTTGAAAATAATTATTTATTTATATTAATTTTAATGATTGATTGCCAATTTATATATAATATATTTAATTATATTCATTAAATTGTATCAAATTTTTTGATCAACTTCAGTCAAATTTGCTTTACTTATTTTCTTTTAGTTACATTATCTTTTCACTTAAATTTTTTTACTTTCCTTGATATTTAAATATAAATGTCTTCTATTAAAATAAAAGTTGATATTACCTTTAATATACCTTTCTCAATAATTTAAAATTAAGAAATTTAATAATTTTTATCTTTAATGAATTAGAAAAAATATTGAAAGTAGGTAACTGTTATTTTAGACACCTTTTTGAAATATTAATTTACGGCACGTTTTAAATTGTAATGCACCGAAATACCTATAAGCTATTGGTTATAATGTAATACTAATGCATTTTACATGTCACAGCAATAAGTGTATTAAAATTTGCCTTCTTTCGACGTTTGCGTGTACCCTAGATTGTTATGAATTTGTAAATACAGTAGGAACGAGAAACACGTTTTATGAATGCATGAATAACTTTGCATGTATGAGCTGGATTGAATATTATTTTAAGTATGCACACGTATAGCGTGTGATGAACATGTTTCAGTAATAGATAAATAGTTTTGCATTTATCAACAGGATTGAAAATTAATTTGAATATGCAAGCAGTTTATGAGCAGTAAATACGTTGTTTTAATACTTAAGCGATTTCATTTTACTTACGCTTCGTATAAATAATAATCAGTACAGATAGCAGATATTGTTTAATTAAAATCTTATTTATTTTCAGGACAAGTATTATCGGTTTTAATACATTTCACGTTATAGTGGTAGCATAATTTAGGAATTTGAAAATTCAGTAATTTTGAAATTAGAGAATTTTACAATTTTTGAGAGTTGACAATTTGGATATTTATTTGATTAAGGATATAGGGATATAGAAATTTAGACGTTCAAAGATGTAGGGATAGATTGTAAATTTGTAAATTTTAGATCATGAAAATTTAGGGATTTTTGAATTTTGGACATTTAGAATTTTAGAAATTTTGAATTTTTGAATTTTGGGAATGTTGAATCTTGGTAATTTGGAAATTCGAAGTAGAGGAAATTTTTTAAATTTGGGAATTGTGAAATTTGAAAATTTCTAACTAATCTGAAAATACTAATTCTAAAATACTGAAATACTAATCACCTCTGAAAAGTAAATATTCAGTACATAATTTGTCATTTGATAATTGATACAATAAAGAACTGAAATTGAATCATTTCGACTATCGATTCATTTGATTGTCTTTTTTTCACCATTTTTATACGTTCATATTTTTTTATCGGTTTTTTCAATCGCTAGCAGTTCCAATTCCCAACCACTATTCGCTGCATTCAACGATTTTCACCCTCTCCGACTAGACCAATCTTTAGTGACATTCCAGTGTCAAACACGTGCGCCTAATTATGGAAAATTCCAGTCCAGTGAGGTCGTATACACGTGATATTTCGCAGGTTGAAAATTTTCAATTCGTATCCACGCGTTCCTGTGACAGGGAGAGATTTTTCATCGGTAAATATTAATTAGCGAGCGTGGCTTATCGATGGTGCCGTCTGTCGATGAATTTGGGTGGAATTGAGGGACATTTCCGCGTTGCACATGTTAAAACGATGGTTTTCTTTGTTTTATCTATACAAATGTGTGCTATGTAATTCTGGCGACGATTTTTAATTTTCTACCAATTAGGTCGTTGCAAATAATTATCATAATGCGTGTTAAAGTACGTTAAATTTGGTACTTTGGAAAATAATGTGGGTGACGCGATTTGTGTGGAATATGTGAGGCATTGAATATCTAGGCTTGAATATCGATGAAATTCTACACTTACAAATTCGGAGAGCACTTTAATTTCTAATTAAAATTTTATTTAAATAACTTCTGTATTTCTAAATTTAAAATTTCGGAGTTATGGAATCAGCAATTTTCGTAATTCTGAAATTTTAGATATGAATTACCAAATTATTAAATTCTCGAGTTTTTATATTTTCAAAATATCAAATTACCTCACGCTAGTGAATACCTTTAATTTCGCCAGTCCTCCCTAATTTATTTCATACACATTTCCTTCATCCTTTCGCTTACAATATATCGAAAATTTCAAATTATATTTGAACACATTTACCGCCAATAAATCCGCTTAAAAATTATAAAAATGAGAGACTGCAGAACGTGTCAAGGTTTCCCGTCTCGCTCGCATTGCGTATACGTAATTTCCTTTACTCAGAAATTATTTAACAACAGGTATTAATTTTTCGAGTCACGTGACAGTATATTAAAATTAATACACGATTGTGCACAGGCTTAAAGCCTCCGTAATTGGGACACACAGCCAGTATATAGAAATTAACTCGTACAGACAGGAGACGTAGCAAGCGTCAAATTTTACGAGCACGTCCGGCTGCCAAGGAGGATAATTAAATCCAGAAAAACGTGCTTTCGCGAGTGGAGTTTGGCAACCGGACAATTTATACGTCTAATAAACCCAATTGCACCTTACGTAACGTACACACGGTCGGCGCGGCGGAAACGAGTAAAAATTGTCGATATTCCTGAGCGACGATCGCCCCCGGGGAACACGGACTTTTCCAAGCGAATCTTGGCACCGGAGACCATCCCGTTTCGGTTTCGTTAATCGTGTCTGCCTACTGGCTGGCATCGATCGTAAAAGGATTTCCTGCGGAACAGTCGAGAACAGTCTCGCGAACCAACTGTCGAGGGCCTTCGGCCAGGAACAGCCGGGATTACAGAAAATAAGAGACCGGAAATGCTTGGTTGGCTCGTGTCGCGTTGTTCTCTCGTCGCTCATAATCTCTACGGCAATGAACTCGTCGTTACACGCTTGACTTCCTTACTTTGTTTGCACAGCGGTGTCTATTAGAGAGCCAACGATCCGTGCATACGTGATAATTAGCGTGGCCTCGGGCAGGGGCAACGTTGTTTTGCTGCTGTCCTGTGTACTTGCCCGCGACACGATCGAGCGTGAACAACGGAGAAATTTAACAACCGGAGCCACGCAAACGAGATTAAGGACGGATTGATAGTCGTGTATCGGATGGGTAATGCATTTGTTAGAATATTTCTCTGGTGGGTAGAATATCCGCAGAGTTCTGGGAAACGGAGAGCAGGAAGTATGGAGTGAGAAGTAGGACGATACTCGAACAAGTTTTTAATTCCTCATGGGTTTCAGATTTTCAATTTTTTCAGGTTAAAATTAATGAATATGTAAAGTTACAGGGTTACAAAGTTACAAAGTTACAAAGTTACAAAGTTAGAGTTACAAAGTTACAAAGTTACAAAGTTACAAAGTTACAAAGTTACAAAGTTACAAAGTTACAAAGTTACAAAGTTACAAAGTTACAAAGTTACAAAGTTACAAAGTTACAAAGTTACAAAGTTACAAAGTTACAGAGTTAGAGTTACAAAGTTACACAGTTACAAGATTACAAAGTTGCAAAGTTGCAACTGTACAAAGTTATAAAGTTACAAAGTTACAAATCTACAAAGTTGCAAAATTGCAAACTTACAAAATTTCAAAGCTAAAAATTTTTAAAACTGCGAAATTACAAAGTTTCAAATTTGGAAAAATGGGAAATTTAGAATTTGCAATATAGCAATTTTACATTTTTAATTTATCAATTTGTAATTTTCCTTATTTAGAAAAGTCTATTTTACAAATCTTTATATTTTCATGTGTACAACTTTTCCAGATCTTCCAATTTTCAAATTTCATAACTTGAGAATATGGGTATTTAAAAATTATTAAAACTTGGTAATTTGGAAATTTAGAAACTCAAAAAAATGTAAAACTGAAAATCAGGAAATTTGGAAATTGAAAATTTGGAAATTTCCAAACTTGAAAATGTAGGAATTTAGGAATCTATAAATTTAGGGATTTAGGAATTTAGGAATCTATGAATCTAGGAGTCTAGAAATCTAGAAATCTAGGAATCTAGGAATCTAGGAATTTAGGTCTTAGCAAATTTATACATTTGAGGATTTGGAAGTGTCTATATCACAAATATTTTTGAACTTGAACCTTTAGAAATTATTAAATTGCTCATCAGTATTTATAAGTAAACGTCATTTACATGTTCACGAATACATGACAACTCTGCACTTTGGGACTTCGAAGGAAAGAAACATTAAATTAAACAAAAATTTCCAATTAGGAGGACTAAACTACAGAAGCATCAAACCTGGTTCTCAGAGAGTAGTTAGACATGTATTTGTCCATTAATAAACACACAAATAAATAAGTTGTCACAGTAGTTTGAATCTAAACCTTGAACAAAATTCAAATTTCTTCAATTAATTTTCTTGATTATCCTATCACTTCCGGCTCGATTCATCGCTGCCCCCGCATTTAATCTAACAAGATAGGTATGTCGAACTTACGGCTTTGCGGATCGAATAGTCTGCTATTAGATTGTATGCGGTTTCTGTTTAACATGTTCGAATTAATACATCAGTAGGTTTCCCTATTAATTAGCTTCTGTGGAGGTACGTTCGTGGTGAACCGGAACGTAGAATATACGATATCGAGCCGCTATAGCGTTATACCAACATTTAATACCTCAAAGACATTGAAGCAATACCACGCAATTGTACGTTCAATTAATAACAATTAATAAGCAAAATCTTCAAAATTATTTTTCGTTCTTAAGTTATACTGCCAACCAAGAGTATCCTGTTTCCTTAATTCTACCAGCCAGAAATTTCAAATACGTCAATTTCGTACAAACGCAACGACAGCTCTGTTCAAATGCGTCAGAAATTTAAATGCATCTCTGTGAAGAATTTCCTGTAACTGAAATGAGTTTCAGATTTAAGGATTTGGAAATTTGGAGATTTCAGAATTTAGAAATTTGGGAACTTGGGGGTTTAGCGATTTAGGGTTGTAGAGGTTTGGAGATGTAGGGATTTGGGGATGTAGGGATTTGGGGGTCTAAAGATTTGAAGATTTGGAAACTTCGGGATTTCCAGATTTAAGGATTTAGGAATTTGGGAACCTGAGGATTTGGGAATTTAACGATTTGGGGGGTTAGAGATTTGGAAATGTAGCGATTTGGGGATGTTGAGATTTGGGGATGTAGGGATTTGGGTATGTAGGGATTTAGGGATGTAGGGATTTGGAAATGTAAAGATTTGAGGATGTAGGGATTTGGGGGTCCAAAGATTTAAAAATTTGGAAATTTGAGAATTTCACGATTTAAGAATTTGGAAACTTGAGGATTTACTAAGTTGTAGATGTACGGATTTCATTATTTACGAATTTGGGAATTTAGCGATTTGGGGATCTAAAGATTGTCTAGAGAAGGTTTCTTTATAAATATATAAAGAATAAATATATAATGGAAAGAAGAATGAATTTCAACAATCTCAAAATCATCTACATGGACGAATTAACGCACGATCAGTACGTGAGCAGAATCAGAGGTTGAAAATTATTTTTATTCATAAGGTAACCATACGTTTCTATCAGGATCACAGTGCACGCGATTCTTCATAGTTCGAAGTAAAAATTTCTGACGACGAGAGCTATTCTGTTCCCGGTGACTTATGCATGTGGCTCACGTCTTATCCAGCTAGCACCCTTTCATTCTTGCAATTCTTCTGTCTGGCTGTTTTAGTTCGCCGGATGTCAGGCTGACAGTAACGCTAGTTGGTTCGCATGACTCGTTCATCTTGAAACTCGCTTGGAAAAGGGGGTCACGCCGATCTTCTTTCGCTTCTTTTCCAACGTCGATTCCTACATAGCCGTCGTTATCCCTTTAGCCGCTCCAAGTTTGAAAAGCCACGAGAAGCCGGAGCCTTAGTTTCCCGAGTTTGGATCGCGTCGCACGAATTTGCTGATTTCGTTGATTCGTTCGTCGAAGTCTCTAAGCCGATCAATTGCTAGGGGATCTGCTAAAGTTGCGTTTCACTTTGATGATACAGCCTGACAACTTTAGTCGATTCAAGTTTCGTGAATGCGAAAGTGTCATTCGGAAACTGTAAAGAAATAAGCAATCGGGGAAAATTAAAGAAAAAAGTTTTTAATTAGAAATAAACTTGTTCGATCAATTCGCTTTCCTATACTTTAATCCATTTTAAAGAATTCGTATGTTAATTTTATTATAATTGCATTTTCAATTTTTTTTTTTTTTTATTATATTAAAGATTTATGACCCCATTTGTTTTTTGTTAGTCAGGATGATTTTATTAACATTGTTATTAATATTTAAAGTGTATAGAACATTTTGAACCAAGATTTTATTATACTTTATATTTTACTTTTTCTTTTACCTTTATTATTACCTTGTATTTTACTTTTTCCTAAATTATTAGCTGCTTTATATATTCATGTACTCTGTACACTGAATAGGAATCTGCTTTAAAATCTATATTTCTAACTCTCCACGTTTTTCAATTTTTTTTTCTCAAATATCTGTACAAATGTTTATAGTCGTATATGCTTATATTTACCAGTTTGTGATATATGCTGTTTTACTAATGAAAAGTTTTAGTATTAATAATTATGCATATGACTTTTTGAATTGTGGAGCATGGCCTCAATTTTAGTTTAGTACTACCAACACTCCGCAAAAATAATACTGTCAGTATTTCAAGTAATTATCGTAGTTTCGGTGCTTTCGTTTTATGTGAGTGTAATAAACCAAAGTTTTATTGCTATAATAATTTTTATACGAACGAAGCATATAAGTTTCTCCTTCCTGACGTACTTTTTCGCATACCATAAAAAAAAGTTAAATCAGAAATGTAGGTTTTTCTTTAAAAAGTATGAAAATGTTATAGAAAATTAAAAAATATATCCATCTGTTATTTATGGTCGCAAAATTGTCATACAAGTAAAAAGAATAATTATATAATTATTTCTTTTTATACATTTCTCTACGTTTGCAATCACTAAATAATTTTCTTACTTGTTACACATATTAATTTTCTTTTTTAATTTTATTACCTAGACATTTAATGTAATAACGTTTAATCCATAATTTCATTCATTTCAGAAGTCAGCGTCTATGAATAATCGTCTTTCATTCTTGATTAATTGCTCTCCATTGTATTTGTGAACGTAATTAATTGCAAACATTGTGGCCTTGATGAATTAAGAGTTCCTCTACTTATCAATACATATTCTTAAAAAATTTATCTTTGAGCTCGCATTGACGCTATCGCGATGGAATAATATGGAATTTTTACTCTGTTCAAATAATTAATTTTCGAATAGCGTATTACTAGTCTTTGCTTTGTGTGGCGGCATCCAATTTTGCTGAGCTCGCCAGGGTTGTTCGAGCTGATCATTTAGATAGAGATTCGCTAAGTTGCATCACGACTTTGACGAGAATAACACGATGCAGCCTGTCACTTTGAAATTTCGTGGCCGATAGCGCTGAATACTCGTGTACCGTTTGCATATAACGCAGTTTAGCGTGCCAGGATTAGATTAGATCTTCAAGGCTTTCATATAGTAATTAATTCCGTACGGTGTTGGGTCGCATTCGTAAAACAGTATTTTCTCTTATGAATTCAATGTAATCTCCGTACTAACATCTTGTTTCATTTCACTGAATGAATTCAATTTTCAACAAAAATCCCACATTACTATTGGACATTCCAAACTTCATTTCTATCAA
This sequence comes from Megachile ligniseca, assembly GCA_945859555.1. NCBI lineage: Eukaryota > Metazoa > Arthropoda > Insecta > Hymenoptera > Megachilidae > Megachile > Megachile ligniseca. The sequence continues at coordinate 3,974,708 of OX243777.1, forward strand.
TTTTATCACGAGTATTTAATAACAATCTTACCGAAATTTTTGTTTCAATCAACCACATATAAAATACTGTCAAAACTGAAATATTTTATAAATTTCAATATGATTGAAATTATATTGAAATACTCAAGTATTGCTTTTATATCAAAATGTGTTCCGTAGCAAATCTTGAAAGATACACAAGATCGTGAATAATTTTATTAAAATACATAAACTGATTTATTCATCATTTCGCATTTAAAATCTGGTATAAAAATAAAATTTGCCTATCAAAATCAGTTCATCACCTTCATACGTACAAGTACTGAAATAAAGATTGTACATCCTTTTATAGGAGTGGTACATTTTTAAGGGCGTCATATGTTTCCTGCCTTTCGTCGCCGTTTTCCCCAATGCAAGCTTTATTCCGCGGTGTACAAAATGTGGAATTGAATATTCTCAAATGAGGGCTGAAATGAGCCAGGGAGGAACTTTGTTGTGCGCGTTCTCTCAGAAAAATGAAGGTTTTAGTTTTCGTTGAAAACCATGAACGTAACGTCTGCTCGTTCGTAGCACGTCGACTCGACGAATCGTAAAAAAGACAAGGAGAAACGAGAAACGCTATGAAAGTACGACATACTGTATTGAAGTGGTAGAGAGAAGGAACGAAAGAGAGGGAAAGCAACTCCGATACATGCATAAACGCGTTTATCGCCGTTGTAACACGAGCCACGTGTACGTACAGAGTGTCCCACTGGAATCATTAATATTCAAGAGGTACACTGGATCAGATTTTATTCACACCAGCCGTCATAAAGCAGCGAATTGATGTTCCCGCGGATACAGATGTTCTGTAGCAGCCCATGTGAAATGTGGAACACCGACCGCGACTGATGCGTTGTGCTTAGAGCGGCTGATAGCGCAGTTAAAAATTTTATTGCCGATGAAACGCGACAGGCTAACGACTGTCTCTGCCGAATATTCATATTCGTATAATGGAATGATATTTTTAAAGTCGCCGAAAAAATTTTTCTGTTTTCTCGTTATCGTAGACTCTGGTTATATTGCCGCGGACCGAGTGACAACACTGAGCGATTGTGAAATTGATATAGAAAAATTAACAGCAAGCACTGCTACTAGTAGTGTTAGGGATTGTTCCATGATTTACGTTTCATTTTATTTTATTTTATATTGAAATATCTTCATTTTATTTTATATAAAAAACTTGTGTCATTTTATTTTACTTTATAAAAAAGAAATTTGTATGAATTAAATAATAAAAATGTTTAGTAGTTTCACAAGAACATAAAGATATTAATAAAAATTTTATTGCATTTTTTTAATAACGGCAGAATTTGTTGAATGTATAAAACCTCAATCGTTCGACAACGATCCGAAAAATTGTAGCCAGGTTAAAAATGTTGGTCCAGCAAACGTTTCGTTATGCCAAATAAATGAAATGTTACAGGTTTAAATGCAATTATTTTCATGTGGGTACGTATAACATTGCTGAAATTTCACCAATGTTTATACACCATTATCCATTCCGTTCAGTTGAATTTCAAAGAAATTTCATAATAAAGTTCGTTTGTTATACAGCCAGCTTAATAAGCAATAAGTCTTTCATTATTCTGCATCGTTCGAGTTTTCCCTGTTTCAAGTAAATTTAATCCGTCGATCTCTCTTGTTTCAGAACGTTAACGTTACCCACGTTACGACACTTAACGTGGCCATATCTCGTGACATAAATCCACTTTACTTCCCTACAGTGTAATCTCGCAAGTCGAATTCCTGTTTCAACGAGAGACAACCGTGTTCCATCCCCGCATTGATTAAAGTTTTAACCCCACGTGATTCCTGGCCAATTTCTCCGTACTTCCCTTCGAACGAGCCTTTAAGATCACATCTCTCGTCCATGGTGACCCTCATTGGCCCTTATCTACCTTCCCGAGAGCGAATCTCGTTTATTTAACTGGATCTACAATTGCAGTTGAAAAGATTCACGTTGGTCACAATTTTGTTGCATTAATTACACTGTTCTTAACTGATTACGTAAATCAAATAAAGTTTGAATTCAGATAAGAGGGATGGTGAACTTTCGACGAGAATTCTTACGAGTACATTATACCTAATATTAATTTGAAAATGGTAGTAAACGTGATAGTTATTTTTCCTTAAACAAATTTCTCAAAAATATAAAAGTATAACAACAGAATTTTCAATAATGCAACTTACGATTTCTTAATTTGATCCGTTTATTTTGAAAGTGGAACACGCTCATTTTTTAAGGATTTGAACTTGAATAAATTTTACAATATTGGTAAGCACTAATAGACAAATTTTTTAATGTATGTTTATTATCGCATAGTGTCTAATATGCTGAAAATAAATGAATTTTAATTCTTAATGTAACGGATAATATTTCAATTGTTATGTTATTCTTTTTCATAATCTTTATGTCATTTTGGACCGCATTGTTTTCGTATTCAGATTCCTACTCCAACATTCTTCTTTTATTACCAATTCTTATGTGTCTCATTTCTGTAAACATAATAAGCATAATAAAATTTCTTGAAAATGAGGATTTTACTGGAGTGGCGTTATTACCCAGAAAAGTATTTTTATTTTCTTATTATTACCTACCAGCTTCATGTTCAGGTACATCACAGTTCTAATTTTCGTTGAAATCATTCTGAACCATATTGTTTTTTAATGAAATAAACCACTATTCTTAATTTTCAAATAACAGTATAATAAAATTTAATTTGAATAAAAGCATTAACTGTCAATGAGAAAAATATTCTGTTTTTTGAAATCATATGTTGCAAGCTTTTAAGGGTGATTTAACGTATCATCACAGTTTTCCTCCATTGAAAATGCAAGTTAGAAAGAAGGAAAAAAAACGTGTTTCAGTAACAAAATTGAATGAAAATTTCTGGCGAAATTAAGTATTTTGCGAGCGCAAAAAACATTTCTGGTTTTCCCCGCATTCATTCTCTTTTTTTTCACCCTTGCTTGAATCGTTTTAGTGTTTTCTGCTTGCTTTATGGGCAATAATTTTTAAGCGTTGAACTTTTATCTCTGCGCTCGTTTAAATTTCCGATGCAAAACACGGACGAGTCCAGTTCAGCAACGCGATAACTTATCTTGACGTATTCCCGACGAAGTTCAAACTGTGGCGGAAAGTTTTTGCGATAGGAAAATTAGTTTACCTTTGGCAAAGCTATTGAAATTCGCCGACTACGTAAAGGCTGATGAATCCCGAAATGTTTACTTGAACGTTTTCCTACTTGATTTAAAGCGTGAACGAAACAGCGTAAAACACGATACTTTGAACTGTTGATTTTAATTAAATTACTCAAAATTGTTCAATACGAAATTATCGAATATGATGTAATTAAAAAATTTAAGCATTTGATACTATGAACATAAAAACTCAAAATTTTCTACTTTACAAACATTAATTTAATTGATAAGTTTTTATTTTATCATTATGAATTTTCTAGATAATTTTCTATTTTACAATTATTAGTTTACTAGATAATTTTCTATTTTATAGTTATTAATTTACTTATCAGACAATAATAATTATTAATTTACCAGATAAACTTGATAGGTTTTTGCCATACCAAAGAACAAAACACCAGTATTCTCAAAATGCTAGTAAAAACCTATACCTTGAACCGAGTTACACAATATGAAGTTCCTAAAAATATAATTCAAAAAATGTGACCGTACAAAAAATAATTCTGATGTGATACTGACATGACAGCATATCCTGATCCAAATAGAGTCTACATTGCGCTCATGGTACAATTTAACCCCTTATGATTTTTTCAGCAAACGCCAGACAGAATAATTTAATTATTCTTGTAATGGTAACACAGACAAAAAATGTTTAAATATTAGGAATATACTGGATATGATATTATTGATGGACGAGTTACAATTGAAATGAAACACGAAACTCAATCCTTGAGAAAATATGAGTCAGATCTATCGCATTTCAACAGTTATGTGGGTCACGTATGGGGCACGATATAAGGGAGAGGTTAACTCTCCGAAAATGAGAGAAATTTATGGAGGCCCCGATAAATCTTGGTGTCATGCCGATTACGAGGATCGACTGTTCGAGTAGATATTCCGTTATTTTATCGAACATGGATACCTCGGGGGAAAGAAACGTGCCTGTTAAACCGTTAATCGATCTGCAACGATGTTCGCGTGTCCATTAGAAATTATGAGGTTGCCGGAAATATCGTCAGAGTGGTTAACGCCGCGGAGCATAATTCAGCGGGTGTTCCGGCCCCATGGGTGTATAGGGTGTCACGTCGGTATAGCAAACTTCTATGAACTCTAATATAGAGCGGTGTATTCAGAGAGACCGGGAGAGTTCACGGCTATCTTAAATTGAATCTGCCGCCAATGCCAATGCGGCTCGTGTCGGGACTCTTGGGGTTCGCTCTCCTTATTTCGTGCCGCTGTTATCATTTTCTCTCCGCGGGCATTATCCCCTTAAGAAGAGCCGTGTATGCTGCTGATGCTTTGCTTAATCGATTTCACTCGCACCGCTGTAATTACGTCCTGCTAACGAAGTCTCGTTAATTATCATTCGGGGTTCGTCCGTTTCGTCCACCTCGTCCCTGTTTTCGCGTAATTTCTCAGATACTGTATCGATATAAACGAAAAAGCTACATGGTACAAGTGAAAAATATCCAACACTAGGAGAATAACTCGAAACACCAAAAAGCTCATATGGAGATGTAATGTGATGTGAGTTTGGGTGATGTGAGACAATATGAAATTTTTTGATAACAAACTTGTACCAACAGATTTTTTTACATTTTTATGATTAAAAGACCAAACACGATATAATTTGTACTACATTTATTGGTTTAATTGATACGAACACAGAGAGTAATTGGTAAGAAACGATAGCCTATTGTATTATTTACAATGCTTTTTATATTTCATCCTTTTTTTACACAACTTTTACCAACAAATTGATGACATTTTCTTGATTTAAATGAGACTAAACACGACGTAATTCGAAGCATATTTACTTGTAATCACGGTGAAGCCCTCAATATAAGCGGAACTCTTGGAATTGTAATTAAATATTTTTTTAATTACGTCGTTTTTGGTCTCATTTTAATCAGGAAACTGTTACAAATTTTGTTGAAAACTTTGTAAGGTTCTGTCCTTGCGTTAGGATCGTTCCTTCGATGTTACTGTGTTTTTTACGTTCAGTTATTTGCCTACGTACGCTGTCTTTGTCGGCAAACTTCAATGTACACGTTATAAGCAAGCTCAGATTCGAATGATTTGCTTATATCAAGACTTTACTCTGTAGCATCGTGATTCGTTGATTTCGCTTATCGGACCCGCGTCTTGACGGTTTTGATGGATCACTTTGACCGAGCTTCGCGTGTCGATCGAGGTTATCGATCAACCGATATCGGTGCAACGAGTGAATTTGCTAGTCGGGGCGAATAGTTACGTTCCTTTGATTTGCAAGCTGTTGCCCAGAGATCGGTAAGATAGTCCTCAGTGAAATGTAGACCTTATATTACCTGCGCGATTGATATAAAATAACTCAGAAAGTATATTCTAAGAAATTGTTTTTAATTGTGAATGAGATTTAAGATTGGAAATATGGAAGAACAGTGACTAGACATAGATTGACAAGCGAATTGTACACGAAAACGAATTGAATTAAACTCTAAAATTATTAAAACTTAACAAATTTTAAAACTTAACTCTTTAAGTGCGGGTGTGGTTTATAAACCTCATGCTAAAATTATAGCCAGATGCGGGCGTGGTATATAAACAACAAACTAATTTTTGCCAATATCAAATAGCGACCTTATATACCACTAAAAATAAAATAAGTACAAAAAAATATTTTAAACTAGAATATTAATAAGTAATAAAATTAGATTAAAAATAGTTAAGATTAAATTAAAACTTATTAAAAATAAGTACAAAAAGTACTCGCAGTTAAAGAGTTAAAACTTAAAGGACTTTAAAGTTTGAAAACATAGGAAGTAGAAACCTGAAAAACTCAAAAATCTAAAATTAAAAAATTTTTAAATAGTATAAAAACTTATAAATTGATAACAGTTATATTTTATGAATACATCTCACGGTTGTATGAAGCTTAAAGACAAACCCGGTCGAATCGATGAAGCTCATTGAACCTCAGAGAATTCCGTTCGCTGCTCCTCGGGCGAATCTCGAAGCAGAATGGAGCGGGTTTGCATAGGATTCTTGCTGATCCAAAGTTCGAAAAGGGCTGGGCAGACGATGACAGATCAATACGCACACTATCGCTTCGATTGGCTCCTCTTCTGGCCCAGAATCATTCACCCTTGCAGGGATTCCTTTCGTACGCTTTGCTCCCCTATAATGGCCCGCTATATAAGCGGCCGTCTTCTTCCCCAGACTGATCCTTTTATATGATAATTGCAACGTATTTGCCCGAGATCGTGTATAAACTGGCGGGCTTTATTGGAACGAAGCACCGCATTGTGGCTCGGCACAAGGTCGACAGATTCGAGCTGGTTTCTTCGTCTTTCTCCATCTTCCATTGCTCTCTGCTCTTTACTATCCACACCCTCGTTCATAAGTCATGCGATACTTACTACCTTCAATTTTACGGTAATGAGACACGTTCATGTGGTTTAGGTTCAATTCGTAATGGAAGAAATTTTTTATACGAGAATTCAATGGTTGTGATTTGGAGAGGGAGCTTTACGGATGGTCCTCGGATAGGTTTGTAATGGACAGTGCAAGTAAATTTCCAAATCCTTAAATTTTGTATTTTCTCAGATTTATCAAGTGTCACAAATTTTTCAAATTTCTCAAATTTCTCAAATCTGTCAAATCTCTCAAATTTCTAAAAATTCTTAAATTTCCCAAGTTCTGAAATTCTCAAATTCCAAATTTTAAATCTCCCAAGTTTCTACGTCCACAAATTCTTAGATTCTTAAATTTATAAATCTCAAAATCCTAAATTCCCAAATTACCTAGGTTCTCATATTTCTAAATTCCCACGACCCTACATCCTCAAATCCCTGCATTCCCAAATCTCTCACTCCCCAATCCCAATATCCCCAAATTCTTACACTCCCAAATTTCTAGACCCCCAAATCGCTAAACTTCGAAATCCCCAAGTTTCCAAATTCCTACATCTTGAAATCTCCAAATTTCCAAATCCTTAAATCCCTAAATCCCTATGTTCTCGTATGTTCTCAAATTATTACCATCCCCAAATTTTAAATTTTCTCAAGTTTCCTTAAAAATCACCGAATGGCTTCGTTCGCTTGGTTACTGTATTTCCCCTAGGGAAGTCAGATTTTCTGTTGGCTGCACACCAAGTGACACGATATATGTGATCAAATTCTTTCAAGCGGTGGTCTATTTCAAGGATCACTATAACCAAGGAAGATTCACGTGGCTCCTGGAGGAACAATAGCGTTTATAATTTATTCCCTGACCTATTCAAAAGCTCTCTTACGAGGCTACTAAATATTCACGTAAAGTCATGCTAGAAAAGCAACGGTAGTTGAATGCCCGAAGGGTTTTAAGCAATTTCAAAGAAAAGATTATGTTCTCGTAGACAGAGGCGAATGAGAATGGTGTAAGAACTATGTAGCTAGCAGGATCGTCTAGGAACCAACGAAGAAAGAACGTAAGGGTTTGGAGGGTGGAAAAGGGTGGGAAAAAGTGAAACTAATTTTCGTTCGAGCCTGAACTCTCGTTGGTCTCTTCTTTCTCCGTTTTCTTCCCAATTCGGAAAGTTTCCTCTGCTTACCTAGCAGGAAGTTGGTATCCGTGGTACGTTAATCCCGCAAATAGATGACTTTACGAAATGGTACGAGGCTGTCTGAGAAAACGGTGAATCCCACGGTAAAAAGGATAAGCTCTTGCAGCCTCCGGCATGTTGCTCGTTCACTTTTCGAGCTGCTTGGAAACGTGTACGCGTTTTGTAGGCTGCCGCTCGCGAGGATACACCGGTCTCCAGCCATCTTTTCAAAGACCCGACAAACGTTCCTTCGCAATTTCAACTCCTGCTGTAACTTTTCGAGCTCTGCCTTCTTCTGGAAGGATATATGGTTATACAGGGTGGACCTCGCAACTGGAACTTTGATTACTGCGCGAGTATAAAAATTGTATACTGGATGATTCGCGCAGTTGTTGAATGCACATCACTGCACTCATAAAAAAGAAATTGTCTCATGAATATAGTACTCTTTGAACCATACATCTTTCTACTTCTACATTTGTGTAGCAACTTTTTATCGTACGTGATAATGTGCATGTTTATTAATAATATTAGATTTGTTTATTGTTTCTATTAATTAATCAATGTTTGTATATAATGCTTCATAAGTAAATAATATGCTGAGTGTGTTGAAACGATGTTATCACTAATATCGTACTGTCATGTTCTTTTTATCATTTAGTCAAATAATAGTTGCTAATAAATAATTCTGTTATTTTAATATTAATTAGAATTAATTCTAACACAAGTGGAATTAATGTAGTCTCCAAGCATACATGCTGTGTACTTTAAAATTTTTTAATTTACAAAGTTGTCAATAACTAAATTTATTAGTTCCATAAGTTTAAGTTTAATTTGAAAAATTAGAAATTTGAATGTGAAGAAATTTCGAATCTAGAAATTGGAAAATTTCAGAATTTGCAATTTTCACAGATTTAAGAATCTAGATATTTAAAAATATAAAATTTAAGACATTTTGAATTTGATATGTAATCCATCTCAGTTACTTGATGCTCTCGGTACATAGCCGAAATAAAATTAATTGACGGAAATCACTATATTTCCCTTAATCGAATACAACGTCACTTTAACCTTATCAATTAAAATAACAGAATTATAATTATACATAAAATTTAAACCACATTTTCGCGTATAAATATATTTACATAAAAATAACCAAGTATACCAAAAATTGTATACACAACTTAACAATACAAATTGAGCTAAAATGATCCTGTTTTCAAAGTGAGAGTTTTAATCTTGCAAATCATAAGAATTTCGTAGGGAGATTCTTCTTTTTCCAGGTGTTTCAACGAAACCCATTTTATCTACGGCACGTTACAGCCGTGCAAATGCCAGGAAGCAAGACCGCTTTCACAGTCACTTAGTTCTTCAAGTAGAGAGGAACGGATAAGAAGAAGGGCAAAGAGAGAGACAGAAAGAGGGTGGAAGGAAAAGGGCGAGCAGAAGAGCACTTAAACACTCTGACAGTTAAATTTAAACTTGCCGGTGTTGCATGGGCTATCATCCTACGGTGTTGATCTGCACTGTAATCTCAAGATTCGACTGACGTTGGCTCATTGCTTCTGTTACTTGACCCACTTTTCCCCATCATTTATGATTAATTCTTTGCTTTTCAACAGGTTCACCTTGTAAGAGTGATATTTAAAACATTAAAAATATTACGAAATAAAGAAAGAATAAATAAACGCTAATTCATGTGTTCAACAATGATATATCGTTGTTTAACCCTACATATCTTGAAGTATTTGTAACCTCAGAACTAATGTTATTTTGTTGGCAGGTTCATGAAGAGTTAAGCTGCAGAGAATTCTTATTAACCCCTTAATCGTTTGTACTCGAAGTTATTTTTGTTGTAACCCTAAAGTTTTTGGCCGACAAACTTAATGAATTTTTTTGAAATTATTATTTCTCTATTTAATTAAAAAATACCTACTTCATGTTGTTGAGTTAAGCCAAATGGTGAGTGTGAGTTAATTGAGTGTTAAGATAAATAAAGAGAAATTAAATGTTAGATATATTTTGTATTTAATTGTTCGAATTACAATTGTTCCATAATAGTATAATATACTTCTAATTGCTCAAGCTATAATTAATTTTAAAGTTTAATCCTTGTGCAGATACGATTTTAAACTGTAACACGTGTCACGTGTGGAACTCGACGTTATAAGCCAATGGGTTAAATTGTGTACTAAAATTGTTGTGTGTATTTTATAGATAAATCGTGAAGGATCCGTCTGTGAAACATTTATTATAGGAATTCAACGGTCACAGTCATCAAAAAGTCATCGATGAGCCTTTCTCTTGGAATCTCTTCCAAAGCTACCGTGATAAGGTCTCGAATAGCCGGTTAAAGGGTTTCCGAGAGACCATAACCAGCATTTTACAACGTACAACGGCCTTTATATGGTGTAAGAAGTTTAATAAAGACCGGTCGAAGCACGAGTTTTCTTTATTACACACTCCTAATACTTCATCTCCTTGACTGCAACCCGCTGGAAAATTCTTTGTAAATAAAAACTCCTTCAAAACTACTGTTTCGTGTTTATATCTACCTGTTCTAATATTTCCCTCGCGTTGTATCATTGCCAATTTGAAATTGATCGTTTTTAATTTTGTAGACGTATAAAAGTGATACTTGTACACAATTTTTGTGAGAAAATGTTTTATTAAAGTAGATACAACGATCTCTCGTTATATGCGTATTTGTTTTATTGAAACTAAAGTTGAAATATGATACATAAACAGTGGTGTAATCTGAGAATATTTAGTATACCATAAAATGAGTTTATATGGGTAGTTAAAAAGTGTTATGGTGAAATTAATTTCAGAAAAAGAGATTTGAGACGTGTTTCATAACTTATTTTGATAGTATTTATGCAATATTACTTAAGCTTCTTTTTTTGGATTAATGACACTGTAAATCATTATTATATAAAGTATTCTATATTTTTAAGTACTTATAAAGATATATGATACTTTTTATAATAATGACAGACTTTTTATAAAATATTATAATCAAGCTAATGAGAACTAATTACTAGAAATAATTTGTTGTAATTACAATTTATTCCCGGATGCTTTATAATTATACTTTAAAATAATTCTGAATAAAAATTAAACTACATTAAACTACATCAAAATACTTTATCTTTATTTGAATACGTATTGTCCATATTATTTTATTATTCAAAACATATAGTTTGAGTATTTTCTTTTACCGAGTATACAAACCTAATTGTAGGTGCTACAAAATCTTTCAAAATTTATTATAATAAAATTTGTTTCCGTAATAATGGCGAATACGAATATAAATATGCTGCGTAAGATATACGTTACAATGCAAAGCTATAAATGTTCTATTTATTGAATTATTTTCAATTTAATCGTGTATTAATATATTTATATTTTTAACGGTCGTTATTTTTATCTGTTTCAGGTAAGTGATGCATGTCTACCAACTGTCTGGCGGAAAATCAACGACAAGGTATTCTATTAGGTTGTTGTATGACTCACTTAAAGTAAGTTTCAAATTGATTTACCGTGAGTGCTTATGCTTTCATGTCATAAAATTATCTAACATTCTATATTATGGTGATAATATAAAATATACCTCACCAATATCAATGACCTTCAAGTATTGTAAAGGATTTCATTCTGAACTTTTCCCTGTATATAATAATCGCCGTTTGTTTTGAAATTGGGGCAAGTCCATTTGATTACAATAAAACCTTTACATTTTTTAACTGGCACTTTAGCACTAAACCTACCCATGTATAATTTATACTTACCATGAAATTAAACATGAAATTGAAAAATAAACAGACGACATAACATAAATTAATATACACATTAATTTTTTATTTCCATAAAAATCAACGCAGATTTCAAGAGAACTATCTTAACAGATTTTATGACTTATAATAAGAGTCCTGTGAACCGGTCATTTGTCCACTTTGGTAATTTTAGTGTTACACATTATTGGATAATAAACTTACATTATTTAACAGCACAAAATATAAAACATCTGTCCATTATTGCTTACCAATATTTTTAAATTTATTGAAATCCTTAAATATCTCGCAATAACAAAAAATATCCTATACACTTCAAGGTCATTGAAATCGGTGAAGTGTGTTCTCAGATAATTACCCTTTTTATTAGATACGCAACAACCTAATACTTCAAGTGGTAAAAAACAGGTTAGTTTTCGAAAATATGTCACAATGTCGGTCGTTGTTAGTCGCGGAATTCGATTAAAAGAGTGGTCGATGCACTTTCACGATTAACCTTTCTTTTATGCTTCTCTGTCCGTGTTATCGCTTCAATTATAATTACGAAATCACAAGTCCGTTCACAAAGCAACAATGGGGACGCCATTGTCATTGTACGAAAGGGGAGGAACGGAAGAGAGAATTAATGAAAGAAGGAAAGAGGCAGTCTTGTTAAATAAACTATCCCCGATGTCAAGAAAGCTGAGCACGTACAAAAGGCTCGATTATCCTCTCTGTCGATCTACGTACGACCGATGCAAAGTAACGAGGTAATTAAAAAGCAGTCGGGCTGCCCTCAATTAGCAACGTGTTTCTTGATTTTCAACAATCTGCTCGATTTTCTGCAAGATCTCGTATGGTTCCTTTTGTAGGAGAAACGATCTTTAATAACGGAATAAAATGTGTTCTGAATACATATAACACATAATGTAGGATTTCATTGAAGAAAATTAAGGCCACCTTTGTTTCTATAAAAATATTGAAACTACGGCAAAAGATACGCTATCGTATTGCTTGTAAAATATACAACTTCCTCTTTGATTTTTTTAATGTTTAAAATTTATATAAAAGAACGATAGTACAAAGTATCGTGGGTACTTTGTATCGCAACAGTTTATAGGAAATTTTGAATGAATTATAAATTGACAGAGTTACACATGTTAATAGAAATAATAATAGTTTACCTATGAAAAGATGTTACTTAATGAAATACAGTGGTTAATATTAAAAGAGGCGTAAAGACACGTGGTAATATACTTCAACAAATATTCAATAAACAAAAGAATAAATATTGCAATATTGCTACCAACTTATTGTAGCCTAGAGAGATTCCAGTACCAACATAAATTGACTGAAATTATAGTATGAATTTATTAATAGATAAAACTGTAAAGTTATTTAACGATGGCACGACACGAATTGAATGCTACGCAAGGAGTTTCAAACCACGTTTTTCGATATTCAAAGGCGGTTTTATATCGTATACTTCGGGTTGTCCCATATATCAGTGCTTTCACACTGCCGATTACATCCACTCAATCTGTCAAACTGTCAGCAGTTTTGTAGACACGTTCCCTGCAATGTCCCAACATATGGACATACGTATACATTTTTTTCTAAAAGTTCTCTAGAAATGTATCGGTATCTTTGAAACTTTTAACAGCTGGTGAAGTAGTTTGCACTTTTCATGGTAGTTTTTATTGCATAAAGAAGTACCTGTTCCGGCAGAACGATTTCTGAAATGAATAAATTTTCTGTTAAATTGGAAATACTTGCGCAATTTGTGAAATATAGCTGTGTTACTAAAATAAAAATAAATGACAGTACGAAAAATTAAATTGCAATTAGCATAATTTGAAAAATACAAAGTATAATTAAATGTGTCGTGTATCTCGATGAAAGCCACAACAGACGAGGAGAGCGTTCTTGAACATTAGTTTTCTAAAGGAGCTTAACTTGTCTTAGCTTTATGCCGTAAGAAGATATATATTGCTTTGGTAATTAGTTTTATTTCCTCGTCATACTTCACGAACACGAAAGAAATCTCGCTTATATTTATAATTTCTCCTCGATAAAAACTTTTCAAAGGTTCGCCTTATAAATTTCAAGTTTGAAGATAACTAGTTTTATAAAGATATTTTTAATACCCTCAAGAAATTTGGTTTGAAAAATAGTAAATCGTTTTCTGGAATTACAAATTCTGTATTGAATAAGCGGTGTTGATTACGGAGAAACGCAAAAATGAAATTAGTTGAAGAAACTTTTCTCGAATACTGAATTTAAGAGAACAAGTCTGCGATTTAAAATTTGTACATTTCTGAGCTATTCAGAATTTGTTATCAGTACAAATTGTAATTGGTTTTTGTATTTCTATTCAGTTTTTCTTTTCTTCCCATTTTATATAAATTCAATTAAAACTTTTCAATTAAAAGTGACATTTAGATTTGAAATTGTAAATGTAGTGAACATTCTATTTAAAATATTTCAAGTCGTTACTTAAAAATTACAATTTCGGTAATTAGCTTTGAATTTCGGTAAATTATTACAATTTTGGTAAAAATATGAAAAATTTGAAAATTTAATTACTAAAAAGTCGGAAAATTTTGGAGATTTTGAAGCTGCCAATATTAAAATTTGGAAACTGCAAATTTTGAAAATTCTGAATTTGGAAACTTGAAAATGCAGAAACTCTAAATCTGTGAATTTGAAAATTTTTCAAACTCGACAAAAATTTGATCATTTAAAAATCGAAAAATCGAAAAATTGAAAAATTTAAAAACTAGAAATTGAAAAGTTTAAAAATTCTGAATTTAAGGACCCGAAAACAGAAATTCTAAATTTGTACGTTTAAAAGTTTGTAAAATTGGAAAGACGGGGATTCAAAAATAATTGAGAAATAATAAAGATTGACAAATTTAAAAATTCAATAATTTAGTTAAATCAGAATGATCGTTAAAAATGTATAATCCTGACTTCAGTAGTTAATAAGCAAAAGAGGAAAAATTTTCGAGTAAAGAAACACTCGCGGACGTGGCTCAAAGCAATAAACCTACGCAACGTGGTTGTACCTTTATGCTACGATCGTACAAGGATGCAGCAGAGAGCTTTGTTATTACATTTTCATTCGAAAAGTTTCACAAAGCCTGAGAGTAAAGGGCGCAAAAGAGGGTGAATCGTCGTCGACCATAAAATCTGTTAAAAATGTTTGTTGTTTCACCGAAACGAGTGACCTAGCGCGAAGAGTTAGATGGTTCACTTTTTCGAAATTACGGGGAAATAGTTCGCTTCTGACAAACAGATGAGAATGCTTGTAGATATTTTATAAAAGTGCAGGGGTGGATACGGGTGGGGAGTTTGTGTCGAGTGAAAGCAAGAAGTGACGAGGGTCAAAGGATGCATTGTCATAACGAATCATAAAAAAGACTGCAAAAGGTCAAACATGATTCTTTAGAAGAGTGAAGGATGCCTTCTACGGCCTCCATTTTGTCTTTCAAAGCGAACTGAATATTGAGACAGTTTCTCAGAGTCTCGTCATATTGCATTTCAGTAGCGATATAGTAGGAGAAATGCAACTATTTCTCGATTTTGAGTTGAATCTTCAAATTGAACTTTCAAGTGGAGGTATGTAGAAAATTGGATATTTTTCAATGTGAGAATATTTAAATTTTGGAATTTGATCATTTGATGATTTAATGATTTGATCATTTGTACATTTGATCATTTGATCATTTGATCATTTGATCAGTTGATCATTTGAAAATTTAATAGAATATTTTGAAACCTTTAGAAATTTAGAAATTTAGAAATTTGTGAGTTTGAGGATTTATAGATTCGTAAATTTACAGATACAAAAATTTGGAAAATTGGGAATTTAGATATTTAGAAACTTTAGCACTTAGAAATTTAGACCTTTGAATAATCGAAAATTTAGAAACTTAGAAATATGAGAATTTTATGATTTAAAATTTTAGAATTTTAAAAACGCGATATTTTTAAAATTTGAGAAATGTGATGTTTTAAAAATATGGGAAAGTAGAAATTTGCAGATTTTGGTATTTAGAACATTGGAAAATTCAAAATTCAAAATCTTGGTCTTTAACTATCAGTTTTTTCTATAGTTAACTATTACGTACAGTTATGTTCTATTATCTATTTTATGTCCTATAGTTATTATTTAAATCAATATTGTAATTTTAACGTAAACATAATGCAGTTACAATATTGTTCAATTGACTAAAATAATGTGTTCAATATAAATGAATAAAAATTTCAATATTTACATAAAGAATTTGTGTGTTATTAAAAATATGTCTTCGATAAAATTAATTAAAAAAAAAAGAAGTTCAATAAAATTTTATTTTTAAATGAATTCTGCAATATAACAAATATTCGAAGCATTTTCTCAATTTTCATTTAGTAAGAACATTTACGTACATCTTCAGTATCGATCAATAAAATTTCGTATAGTCGTGCAATAAATATTTGTTTTTTTTTTCGTATGAATATAAAGCGATTCAATGTTTTTCAGTTATCTCTTATAGGAAAAGTAATTTTAAAATCTAAAATAATGCGTTTGAAAGCATACAGGATCTTCTTTACGGGTACAGAGGCGTGTTTGTACGATAAGCTATATTATTCCCGCCTTGAAATCACTGGTTCGCGTGATCCTTTTTGATGTCCTTACACGGACGTGTTATTACGCGGAATATAGGATAGGTGTTGGCGTGCGAGAAATAGTTTGACCGGCTTAAAATGAAAGTTATTTGAACTTTAAAGAACGCGATAAACCGTACAGCTATCATACTTTGCAAAAGACTATACCATAATTTTGTTAGCAACTTGTTCTCCAAGATACTACTTTCTGGAAAGAAATGTACAGTTTCCTTACTCTCTTCGGAGCGTAATTTCTGACAGAGTTAGATAGCTATTACTTATATTTAATAAGTAAAAGATAAAAGATAATAAGCATTAAGTGAATAAAAATATATCTAATAATAATATTGGTAATTACAACTACTATATTATTATTAGTATTATTAATTTATTCTATTATTAAATTTACTAATCGATTTGTGTTAACAAATTATACAATTAAAGTTACTTGAATTGTCACTCCAATATTAAACTCTATTAATAACTAATATTAATTTGCTCACCATCCTTAAAAATTTTAGATCTTATCGACGAATTCTGAAACCCAATTGATTTTACTATTCAAACTTTTGACCATCGGTGACCAATAGTTCATCAATAGTTCCAATATCTTCCTTCATATTGAATATGTGAATATACTAGTGTTCTGTTTTAATACAAACTCTATTAACAATTTCAAGTTGACATATAAAAATACACAACTAAAACGTTAATTATAAACTTGTAACATTAAATAAATATTTCAAGTCAATTCAATTTTTAGTATTATTTCAAATTAAATTTCACTTCAAAGGTGTATTATTATTTCAAATGAACTCCACCAACTGAAGGTATTTAATTCTTTCATATAAAATACTACTTCACCCTGCGTAATACGCAGGTTCACCTCATTACAGCATTCCGCGTGTTCAACGTTGAATTTGAAAATTTTCAAACAAACAATGATCATACATTTTCACTGAATTTTGCATTGTCGGAAAATTTTCCACCAGCGTTCCATTTCATCTACACGCTGCGTCTTCACGTTAGGTAGTCATAAAATTTATTAATAAAAATAATTGAAATAACACTTTAACTGATAATATACTTAATAGAATATTACATAACACATTACAAATTATTTTTTCTTATACGACACTCATTTGTCAATTCATGTCTTTCCAGTTACTCTTCTTCCTTCAAACTTGAAGTAGTTCCAATTTTGAACTTCATTCAGGATTAAAAATACATCTCTCACATGTTTTCACCTCGTTCCAGCATTCAGCGTGTTCACGTTGAATTTGGAAATTTTCAAACAATGATCATGCATTTTTACTGAATTCTGCATTTTCGGGAAATATTCTACCAGCGTTGTTTCGCGATTTCATCTACACGTCGCGTGTTCACGTTCGACCGTCATAAAAATTGATAATAAAAGTGATTGAAATAACGCGAATAATATATTTAATACAGTACTATTGACAATTTCAACAAAATTTTCAATTTACATAACTACAAATCATCTGTTGGTATACAACATTCGTTCGTCAGTTGATATCACCCCAAACACACTTCTCTCATACTTGAAGCCATACTTCCAATCTTGAACCTCATTCACAATTAAAAACAATCTCTCACATGTTTTCACCTCGTTCTAACATTCAGCATGTTCAACGTCGCATTTGGAAATTTTCAAACAAACAATGATCGTGCATTTTTACTGAATCCTGCATTTTCGGGGAATATTCTTGCAACGTCGTTTTGCGATTTCATCTACACGTTGCGTGTTCACGTTCGGTCGTAGCAAGTACATATACAAAATTCGTGTGCTCTTTCTCGAGTTGGGAAGAACGTTAGAACGAGCCACGTAATTCACGGGCCGTGTCAGAGTGCAACGTGTATAAGTAAAGCGTAGCTACGTGAAGTTTTTCCTAAATGAACCCTGTAATTTAATGCGACGTGTGAGCGTTCGCTGTCGTTTCTCACGGCTCGAACAATATCGTTACGTCGTACGCCCACGCCTCTACGTTAGACGCATGTGACGTTTCGATCCGAAATAATTTTATCTTAACATCATTTCGATCGTAATCGATCGAGGCAGTAATTCGTCTAAGCTCGAGTTACGGTGCGAATAAATTCCGACTTATTCTGTGGAAAGTCTTCCATAGGATCTTTGCGGCATTCTTTGGTCAAATACATGTTTTATGATTCACTTTGGTAATATATTGAGGAGGTCGTAATTTTAAAGTAATTTGTGTGGCATCTTTCGAATGCAATAACTTATGTGTTAACTGTTCAATGTATATTAACTGTTATGGTATTGAGCTGCTTTTATTGATAAATGTTGACTAAAGTTAATGACTATGAATATAACAAATTTTCAAATTTATGTATTCTTAAATTTGCAAATATCGAAGTTACCAAATTTCTGCATTTCTAGATTTACATATTTTCAAATTTCATAATTTGTTAAGTCTTAATATCTGAACCTTCAAGTTAGAAATTTGGAACAATTACAAAATTTGTAAGTTCCGAATTTTCGAATGTTCAAATACTCAAATTTTTAATTTTCCAAATTCTCATGTTTATGTATTTTCAGTCTTCAAATTTCCCAATTTAAAATTTAGCAATTCTCGCGTCTTTGAAATCCTTAAATTTTTATATATTCACACTCCAAAGTTTGAAGTCTAAAAGTCCTAGTTTTAAATTTTACGAATTTTCAGATTTCCAAATTCTTATAATTCATTTTTTCACTTTTTTAATTCAATTCTTCAATTCTTCAATTTTTCAATTTTTCAATTCTTAAATTTTATAGTTCTTCAATTCTTCAATTATTTTTAAATTCTACAATTCTTCCCTGCTTTCATTTCTTGATTCTTCAACTTTTCAACTCTTCAAATCTTTAATTTTCTGATACTTTGTCAATTACGACGAATAATCGAAGCGGCTTATTTCTTATTGTCCGTAATACCAATCTGGATCACTAACTATGAATTATCACCTGAATATTTCATCGATGCGGTCATCATTTTGACCAGGACTTTGTGCAGAATTCGGTTGGGCTAAAGTTCTGTGGAATTCGATGCACCAGCAACGCCTATAAATTCCCATAAAGGATCGATCGAATTAAATTCGTGAACGGAGATCTTGTCAATTAGAGAGCACGCCGGTAAGATCATTCGACTGGCTGGCTGATTCCCTCGCGTTTA
Organism: Megachile ligniseca; assembly: GCA_945859555.1. NCBI lineage: Eukaryota > Metazoa > Arthropoda > Insecta > Hymenoptera > Megachilidae > Megachile > Megachile ligniseca. The sequence goes on from OX243777.1 coordinate 3,994,105, forward strand.
ACAGTGTTTCGAGGACGGAGTAATGTAATTGATTTCCACGTGGCAACGTTCCAGCCGGCCGAGAAACGAAATCGAGCTTCCTCTTCTCTCATCTTCCGATCCTCCCCAGACTCCGTTCGGACGAAAGCAAATTTGTCATCGGCATTTGGACAGGCCGCGAGGTCCCGTTCCTCTTCGTCTCATAATTCTTCCGCGTCCTTTTCAATTTCGCCCTGGTGTCATCGATTTGCGAGACCTCGCTGCGAACCGAAATCGTGTACAGTCAACGGCAAATCTGCCTACTTCGGAGAAAATATGACAACACAGAAAAGAACTCGTTGATCTTTAGGGATTTCTAGGAATATAATAATGTGAGGTTGGGTTAAGAATTTGAGAACCGGTGGCACTCAAAATCACGACAACCTAAAATCCAGATAGCTCAAATTCCAATAGTTATAAACCTGAGTATATTCGTCGAAGGCACCACAGCTGGGATTTTAACCCTTCCACAGTATGGTAAAATTACCAGTTCTGCTCCAAAAAGTATCTAGTTTTTAGTTAATGTACATAAAGAAATAGATAAAGAAATATCTAGTTCATTCTTCAATTAGAATAATCTTAGAAAATAAAGGAAGCATAGACAAAGAAGAGGATCAAACGAATTTTGTATTTATATTAATTTGAGAATAAATGTTCGTTATGATTTTAGCACAGAAACACGTTTTAAATTGATAAATATTTAAATAACGAAATGACATAATACTGTCGATACACGATTCTTATATAAAACGAAATCAAAGTAATATTATAGACCGAAAATATTGGTTTCATCCAGGCAATACGATTTGATAAATGAAAAGAATAGCGTGCAGAAATACAATAATGTGCAAAATTAGTAACACATATTAATTTTAACACTGCATTAATTGGCATATCAATTGCAATAATTATAACTACTAAACACCTATAAATAATTATAATTAATTCAGCATATAAATCTGAATTTACTAAGTCAACCAATTAATTCTATATATAAATCTGAATTAACTAAGTCAATCAGTTAATTCAATATATAAATTCGATTTCATTCATTCAACCAATAAAATCAAAATATAAATATGAGTTAATTATTTCAACCATTTAATTCCGCACATAAATTGGAATTAATTAATTGAATATATAAATTCGAATTAATTCAATCAATTAATTCAGTTAATTTAGCACACAAAGAAACATCTAAAAACTGGCAGACGATAATAGTTTGCTAAGATAGAGTTAGAAAGGTATTGAAAAGACGTTGAAATTATTTCTTGTTAAAGAATATTATACGACAAATATTCGATCGTTCATTAATCGTCTTAATCGACTAACTCATTACAGAAATTCTCGGAATTTCCATAAGTTAATTCTGGCACGAAGTCAATGATTGATCGAGAAACTTGGACGGCTTGTCAGCAAATCTACTTTAATCGGTTTCGGTACGGCCAGGGCTAATCTAATTCATGATGATCGGTTTAGTATTTTGTATAATTAAGGGAAAGTGACTAACTGCTTGACGATACGCCGCCGCTTACGCAGCTCGACGTAACTGAGTCAATCAATCAAGAAGATTACATTCCTGTTGGCGAAAGTTTCAAGTCAGCCGTAAATTTTAAACGAGCCAAGCTGCAACACCTCCAGTTGCAATCGATAAACCTTGTTTCATTTTCTAAAGCATCTTTGACTATGCTTCGATGCTTACAAGAGGAGCGAAACGCCTTCTGGAACAACGATTTCCTCTAATTCGATACAATTAATTTTGTGGAGACGACCCGAAAAATTCTATTGAGAATTCGTTACTCACACTTCTTTCTAATATTGTATTATGATAATATTCAAATTTATAAATTTGATTACCGTTATTTTTATCGTAGGAAACATGCAGTATATTATATTACGTAACATTACACATATAGAGACAAAATGCTTTACTTCGATAAATTACAAAATATCAAGATTTGATAATCTTTTAACATTTCGATTATCAAGTTTCTATATTCTCAATTTTTCACTTTTGCAAATTTCTAACTTTTCAAGTTTCTATATTCCCAAATTTTCAAATTTCTAAATATCCCAAATTTTCAAATGTTCAAGTCTCTAAATTCTCCAATTTTTAAATGTTCAAATTTCCTAAAAGTAAATTATTTTCCATCACAATTAACCCAGACCATGAATGACCTTCCCAATAGATCACTATATTCGCCTTGAAATCAGAATGTAAGTAAAAAAACATACCGTTTCATTTAAAAAAACATAGATGATCTTCGTATCTCCGAAGCGCCTCCACTTGGACAAAAATTATTATTGCTATATGATAAACACCTTCGTATCGTACAATTTTGGGTACACTAATTTTTCTCTAGGCCTTATAGATTCGAAGATATTTAAAGTGCTAATAGTTATTACCCTGAAAAATTTTCAAACGCGTATACACTAAAACTGTAGCAACGTTATAATTCACAAAGTATTCTAAAAAAAAAAATAAACCACTCCTTTCACTGAGTTCCATGGTATTTACGCTGGTTTGCAAATAATATTGTCCGTAGTTATTCTATTATTCTGTATAAAATACAGAGAAACACGTTATGAAATCAATGATAACAGAAACAAAGGGTCAGAAAACACCGGACGTATAATCCCTACGGAAACTACTGATTTAAAGCTACTTTCATAAACTCGCCCACGTTCCAAATAACTTTCCGTTCCGTTCTTTTCCTTTTGTTATCGTTAACTGGGTCTCTCTCGCGAAGGAACAAATTTATCAGGAAGTAAGGTTTTTCTGGTATTGTTGCACGTTTCAGCATCCTGGAAACTTTTCATTCAACCAAGTTATCGGGAAGCTTGGTTTCGCTTTTGAAAAGTTCAAGTTCATTTGCAACTGTGATTGCCTCACTAAACGAATTCAACGGAAAAAAGACGCTCTCAAGTGTATACTGAAAATGTCGTACACGCTTTATCCCTTAAGTACTGTCAAGTACTATAAAATAAAATAAGTTTAACTACGTCAGCTTTGGATCTATATTTTTTTTCTCGAAATCAAATTATGGTATATTAATGTGCTATTGCAGAAGATATTTCTTAACCCTTTGCACTCGAAGTTTTTATTAATTCATATTACCAGCAACTCGAAACATTTTCAGTAGAAAATCATATTCACATATAAAAGTCTAAAGTGGCTGATGTGTATAAAATAATTACAATTATTCATTACAGCAGATAATGAAAATTTCCCTAAAAATAGGGGATGAGGTAAAATGGGGATGAGAGAAAATTTGTTTTCTCCAAAAACCTTTTACACAGATTTGTAAGTTTAAAAGAACAGTATAACTCTTGTTTCAAACTCCTTGTCCTACAATAACGTGTCACACTCGCGACGCACACTACAATTCGAATTAATTAAATTCGTATTTTTACTGCAACTGAATTTTTGGTTCAATTTTTATTGTGAACTGCGCAATCAAGAACCACTGAATATATAATCTATTGTATCTAACATTTCAACTTTCTTCAGTTGTCTTCACGTTGTAGGAATAATTAGCTAGCTGTGAATAACGCAACTGTACAGAAAATTGCCGGTTAAGGAATTAATATTAATACGACTTACTAGCAGTTAAAATAGTTAAATAAAAGAGTTAAATTTTCCCTTAAAATAAACGAAGAAGTTGAATCCAACGAATTACCGTTACATTTTTAGACAGGTCCAATGAACAATTGTGGAAAGTTTCATTAAAATCGGGGTTCCCTTGTCGAGTAATTGTAAACGCAACGGGTCGCAAGCGAATTGCACGACACGTTCTTGAAAAAGTAATCAATAAACTTCAACATCCTTCGATCCGTTGCAACGAAAACAATTAATCGCTGCAAAGATACACGGAACAAGTAACAAGTAACGAGGATAGAGCTCGGACGAAGGATCAAAGGAAATCCGATTAACCCGAGGAGTAGGCGGGGTGAAAAAAATTTGGAGCATCGTTGAAACGAATACCGGAACAAAGTTTTCAGGTCAAACACGTTGAACAAACGGAGATTAGAGGGTTCCCAGTCGAATGGGAAAACCGAGTCCGAGCAAATGGAGATCCGATTGTTAGGTCGCAGTTAAAATAGTTGCAGACCGATTCCAGTCTACGCTTCTTCGGCCTCGAAAGTACCAAACTAAAGTTTCGCTCTACTTCGATCGGAATTAGTGGCACGATCGCGAGTATTAGCCTCATCGTTCGAGGTGAAACGACAGTGTTGGTCACCGGTCGCGTCGCTAATTATAACAAACTATCCAAACTCTGCCGAGCATTCTAGAATTCCAAGTTCCACAGCCTGCGTCTCTTCCTCCTCGCCGCTGCGGACCGAATCCGCCGCCATTTTACGGGCACCGCTACGCTTTGGCTAACAATTACCTGCTACCCTATTCTCTTTTGAGAAACTTTCGGCTCTGTTAACTCGCGTTTTCGCTTTTCCGAAACGCGAAACCTGCTGCCATCACCTTTTTCGAAACTTCGTGTACGACCAGGTTGCCTTTGCCCGTGCACGTCCGTGAATTTATCGTCTTCCTGTTTGCTGTTGCTGGCATTAATTGATTACTTCTTCGTCACAGATGCTCCGGCAAATATGACGCGTTTTTACTTCGTATAGTTTCGAGACGGTTTTCTTTTAGACGCGGTAATTGTTTCCTGGTTTTTATAGTAAACGATTTTAAAGAAAAAGAGACGGCAGGTTTTGCTTCAGGCATATTGCTAGGAGAGCGTTTGGATCTCATATTTTTGTTTTGAAGTGCTTAATTACATTTCTGGACGCGATTGAAGTTATTACGTTCTCATTTGTACAATTTTATAGTGAAAAGTTGGTTAGAATTAAGGAACTAGATATACAGAATACTTGATTTGTTTAGTTATAAATACTGTGTTTAGTTATAAATATATTTGTAATAACAGCAGTTTATTTTTAAAAATTATTGTAGAATTTTTATTTTCATATTTACACGTAAAATTGGGTAACTCATAGTTAGACGGTTTTTAATAAAATATTTATCGAAACAGGAAAATATTTAAAAGTTTCTCAAGTTCTTATATATGTATGTACATTAATTGTCTTATTCGATAGTTTGATATTACTGAATATCTAAATTATGAATATTTTACATTATAGTTTATCTGTCTTTGTATATTTCTGTACTTTTCAGTGTATGTTACTGTATAATACAATATTGTAACAATATTTGCTATTATCTCCTTGAAATTTTCTTGTATCAGAATAGATTATCAGCTTTAAGTAATCGCGAATCATCTTAGAATGAGTTGTGATTATTTTAATGGAAGTTTCGATCCCTTTTCCTGCTTCATTAATGGTAGATATCATAAAACGTTGGTATCGATTTCGCATTAATTCTAGCCACGTGGGCCGATATACATCATTTCCGTAAATTTGATGTTAGCCGAAACGCTTATGCTAATTTTTAGTTAACCCAGGGCTGGATAGCCATGATATAACCGTAATCAGTCCGCACATACAGATACGATATGATTTATGATGGTGTTAGTTTGTACTACTATTTCACTCGCGTATACGCTACCGAAAACACCAGATATCACGACGATTAATTGCCTTATCGTGCAACCAACTTATGAACCGTCGTTACACCAAAGTTCAAAGCATCGTCTAACTTTTGTTCAATTCACGGTTTAGTTCTGTTTAACTCATGAACGAGAGAAGTAATTAATATTAACTCTTTAACTTGTTCTTGTTTAAAGTTCAAGGCAGAGGATGTTTTGTGTTTATTAATTTGCGTACTAATTTATAACGTTGTAACATAAATATTTTGTTATATCAAATTTATAAATTAAGAAATTTTGGAGATACAAATTTACAGTTCTAAAACTCACAATTTTTAAATTTTCGGATTTTTAAATATTTCAATGAAGAAATTCAAAATTTACTATATTTATAGAATTTATATCGATATAGATTTATAACACTATAAATTTATTAATCTATAAATCTATAAATTTATAGATCTAGAAATTAAGAAATTTAAAAATATAAGAATTTGAAAAGCTAGAAGAAATCTAGAAATCTAGAAATGTATGTAGAAATCTAGAAATCTTGAAACTTAAAAATCTAAAAATTCAAAAATCCAACAAGTTAATAGTCCGAAAATCAAAGTGTGAAAAAATCCAAAAGTCTAAAAGACCAAAATCTTTAAAACTTAACATTGAAAAATTTCATCTTTCAAATCTCCAAATCCCCCCAATTTAATAAAAGAGAACGAATTTACAGTAAAATTACTTCAGTAATAAACAGTTTACAATTGCTCTATTATAAGAACCACGTCACTCTGAACTTACCCTACATACCCTCAATTTTTCATAATCTCCCATTTAATATACAAGAACCAAATCTTCCGCTCGCGAATGAACAGAAAGCTCCATAAAACACAAAGTCCAAGTTAAAAAGTTCGATTAATCCTAGTCAAGTCTCGAAGCAGCACTATACAGAAAGTACCAAAAGGAAGAAAACTGAAAAGTCCCATTGCTGTTTGAAGTAGTGCAGATAAAAAGTCTCGGTACAAGAGAGTGAACTCGCGTTAGAACTTCCGTACAAAATCAGGGGCTTGTCCGGAAGTTATCGTAGCGGCACAATTCAGGGAGATCCATTCGGTGGATACGTTGGCCAGAAAATGTGGCAGCGCAGTGTTGAACGGGTTGCTCTCAACCACGGTAGCAGCTTATCACGATTACCGGACCACGTAACAATATTAATCTAAAACTTGCCCGCTGAAACTTCCCCGGCCGTCATTTAATTTTCTTCGAGTTGTGCCCTTCTCGAAAAAGAAGAAGGTGTGCCGAGTTATTCGTGGCTCCTCATCCCTTACTGCCAGCCTTACTTTCTTACCGAGCTTAGACCCTTATTTAAAGTCCTCCTACTCCTCCTAGTTCGTAGCCTTCTCGTGAACTCTTGCTCGAGTGGAAGCCAGGCTCCGTTCCGATCATTTAAAAGTACAATTTGTCAATTTCTTCGTCGCTGCCAACCTACCTAGCACTGAAACGCTGTTCTTCCGTTCGCTCGGGACAAGTCCGGCCTGTAAATTGTCGTATTTTCGAGCTGGCCTGCCAATGAACGAAGACGGATTGTGCGCGAATTTTACTAATCAATGCTAATCCGAACTTTCTGCAACTCGTCAGCTTTTTTCAATCGTCGCTTTTTGTTATCTTTCCCTTGCACGATTAAAGTGATATCAGTGAAATTTTAACAGGCAAAATACTAATTAAAATACAAAATACTGATACTAGTCAATTTACGGCAGTAACTATTTTATGAAAGTAGTACAGTTCTGTAAGTAAATTTTATAAAATATGAGTCATTTCATCTATTTGATGTTTGGAGATTATATATTGTTTAATAGGAAAAAATAATTAATACTAAATTATTGATTAGTGAGAATTGTTTGTTATTGACTGAAGTTAATAAAAGAGAGCTTGTAAAGGAAATTGTTAATATTTTAAGATATGTAAAAATTGTATAAGTATTTATAGCTTGTTAAATCATATTCATTGTGCAATGGACGCATGTCAAATGCATTAATAATATCAGTGATTTAATTTATAATTTGTATAATTGTAAAAATAGTTAGTGAAACTGTTGTGATATTTGAACATTTGAGAAATTAGGTTAGAAATTGAGACATTTGGGAATTTGGTAATATGGAGATTTGGAGACCTGGGGATTTGAGAATTTGACAGTATGGAAATTTGAAGATTCGATAATTCAGCAGTATGGAAACTTGAAGATTTAATAATGTGGCAATATGGAAATTTAGAAATTTGGAGATTGGGTGATTTGAGGCTTTGAGGATTTGGGGACTTCAGAATTTGGCAATATGGAAACTTGGAGATTTGAGAATTTGGCAATATGGAAATTTAGCAAGTTGATAATTTAGCAATATGGGAATTTAGCAAGTTGATAAGTTAGCAATATGGAAATTTGAAGGATTAGAAATTTAGAGACTTAGAAATTTGAAGAGTTGGAAATTTGAGAATTTGACAGTATAAAAATTTGGAGACTTAAAAATTCAAAGATTTGGTAAATTTGTAAATTTGAAATATGTAAATTTGTAGCTCTGAAATTTATAAAATCATAAATGTAGAAACTGAGTATTTATTAATTTGTAAATCCAAGAACTCGGAAATTCCTACATCCCCAAAACTGTGACACAGATGGTACAAAGTATGTTATAACCTACATACCCTACGCTACATAAAAACAGTCATTCCATCTTTTGCTTGTATAAACCAACTCTTCGTTCCTATTTACCTCGATACTTAACAGTCATATTAGAAGAGAAACTTTAGAGAATAACTAAAAAAATACTTAAAGAAATAATATTAAATAAATAAAAGTAATACTTATTAGTAATATAAAATGTGATTACTATCAATACTATTAATATTCACATTACAAACATGACCCCAAGATCTTAACCGACTTGGAACCACATCAACCAGATTGGTAATTCTATGCTTCATAGCGTACGTAGACTCGGTATCGATGATCCTTTCGAAACGATTCGAACATCCAGCGAAAAACCACCCTCCCAGTCTCTCGATGATTAATGTCCACACGCTGACGTCAAGATTGCTGGCTAGTGACGCAAGATTTTTGGAGGAACAACCCAGAATTCGGAAGCTGATTTACGAGGCTGAACGGGCACTCGTTAGTCGGAACGTTATTGATGGCTTGGTACGAACTGCGTTATACAACGTGGGTTGAATTGCTTGTCTGAATTGTAACGATATCACTCGAGTGAAAGTTATCTGTTTAGGTAGAGCTTATCATATTTCTGTGTCATGCGTGTCCTGATATTTCAACTACTGATTTCTTTCGATTAATTCTGAAAGAACGAAGTTTATTGATCATAACGAATTTCAGATATTTCGAAGGAAACTTTCGTCAAGGTACAAAATTACAGTTTTTTATTTATTTTTCATCCTTTATTTATTTATTCTAAGATCAAATAGTAAGAATTTGAAGTTTGATTTAAACAAATTTCGGATCTTTCGAAAGACACTTTTGTCAGGGTACAAAATTACAGTGTCTGATTTAGTTTTCAACTTTTATTTATTTATTTTGAGATCAATTATTAAGAATTTTAAGTTTAATTTTGTCAAGTTCGTGGAACATCATGGAAGATATTTTCTTTGCTATAAAGACAAAATTCTAATTTTACCAATATTTTGTCAAGTATGTTCTATCTGTTTTTCATCCTAATTACGATCAAGGTATTAAACACATGATGCAATAGGCAGTATATGATTCTTAACTTGAAATCTGTAATTAACTTTCTTAAAAATAGTATTCGCATTTTGTATAAATTTCAGCTGCAATTCAATTAATTAGATTTTAATTTGATGTTAACTGAGAATCTGATTCTCAGTGAGTTGATTCACTTTGCATTAAAATTAAATGCAACTGGTCCAAATTATCGGTATAAGAATATATCAAGATTTAATTAAGGTATACATGAAGAAACAATTAACTCTACAACATATACGGTACTGTTGTACAGCGATGTTCTGACCTAATTAGAAACAAAGCGTGTAAGATTAGAGAATTTATTTGTAAGCCCCGTGCTAAAGATAATACTGTTCTCTATATCAAGTGCATTTAAATGTAATTAATTCGTGAATTAAACTTATGAGTTTAATCAGTTTAATTCCAATTGATACACCGAGATCGATAAAAGAATATTAAACAGTAATAAATTATATGAACATTGAAGAACATTAAATTAAATAATTCGTGATGTTCTTTTCTAAATTTAGTCAGAAAGTTGTTGTTGGAACTAGTTAAATTTCTGTGTAGAAACTGTGACAGTTACAACCTACTGAGAGTCATGTATAAAAAACTAGCGACCGATAAAGGTTAATTCGTAACACGAGTGTACATATTAAGATATTCATTTGTAGCACTAGTGTACATGTCAGGATACTGATTTATAACAGTAGTGTACATATTAGCATACTAATTTATAACATTAACGTACATATTAGGATACTAATTTGTAACACTAGCGTACATATTAGGATGCTAATTTCTAACTCTAGTGTACATATTAGGATACTGATTTGTAACAGTAGTGTAATTCGTTGCAAGTCAAGGGGTTAACGACAGTGGGTAGGTAGAAGTGTTTAATCGAAACTTCGAAAGTAAGCAAGGGGTACGAGAAACTTACCGACATAAACTTGCTAAACCTGTATCCCTTGACGTCCATAAATTTCGGATCGCCTAGCTTCACATTCCTTCCTTCTGTAATTTCCACCCTCTACCCTTTCTTTCATTCTTGTTGCATCGTGCGATCACCATCGGCTGGAATTCCACCAGAAATGCCTTTGGTTGTGCTTCTCATTGATTACATTCTTTTCTACTTTGCGTCAGTACAAAGTTACCGACTGTCGGCCGGAAACTTGCCCGCTTCCTACCCTTGGATCGTACGAAAGTAAAGAGTAGGATCAAGGGGTTGGAAGTAACAGAGAAAAATAAAACGAAAGAAGAAAGGAGTTTATTTTGTTCAATGAAATATATTGCAACCGCCGAATACTTTTATTTTTAATGTAAATCAAAAATATTTAACAGGAATATTTAACATTAGATTTACTCAGTAAAAAATATTTAATACCACATTTACTAAATCAAGAATATTTAACACTAGATTTACTCAATCCAGGATGTTTAACAGTAGATTTACTCAGTCAAGAATATTTAATACTAGATTTATTAAATCAAGAATATTTAACACTAGATTTATTCGATCAAGAATATTTAATGCCAGATTTGCAAAATCAATAATATTTAATACTAGATAATCTTTGGTACTTGGAAATCAATAAAATTCTGCATAAATAAATCCATTAAAAGTTTTAGTAATATTTTTCTTTATTTATTGTACTATAAAAAAAATTAGTTATGATTAAGGTAATTATAATTTATCTAATATTATTTTCAAAAACTTTGGGAAATTAATATATTAGTAGTGCTAAAATATCTTTCATACTCGGTAATTAAAAAAATTCACCCCCTTTAAATTCTCAATAATAATTATTTCTTTATTTATTGCTACAAAGGAGCTCCGAATATTTTTCTCTAGTCCTAATAGGTATTGCATAAATTTTCGAGAAATTGTCGAGGACCCTTATATTATCATGGTAGAATAACGGAGAGCGATCCCACCGCAAAAGAGCACCCTTACCATCGTGGTAAACGTATCGTTGCATACGTTAGAACGACAAGAATCGATTGCTGCCTCGTATTACCAGGGCAGGTCAAAATGACCCGACACCGAGAATTAACAGCTGCGTTTATCACCCAATCCACGTTGTATCCCGTGTATCCTGTGCAGCCTCGCGATAAAACGTAACAAGTTTCGCCTGGTTCCAAGTATTACGCGCAATTTCTATAGATCTTAAGTTACGACCGAGGTATAATAAACTTCTTGGCTGGGTCGCATCTTTTTTACTTAAATACGTTGCATCGTTCGCAGCGGGCGACACTTCGCTACCAGAGGAGGATGATGGTGGCAAGTTTTCGGCGGGCCTGGGGTTACGAAGTTTCGCCCGGTAAAACGGCGAAATTAATTACACCGTGGTTGCCGGGGGAATACGCCGACGGCGAATTATCGGTTTAATATACCGCCACGAGTGCAGAGGCGGAGCTTTTATCAAGGATCGATCACCGATGTTAAATGAAAATTGGAACGAAGTGTTGCGTCGTGCATCAAACTTTCACGAAAGTTTCACACCCTGCTCGACCGAACGATAAAGCTGTTCGATTGTCCATGAGTCCCTCCTGCACGATAATTTATATAGGGTGATCGCGATCATTTGCACCATCATTTTCTTCGTAAACAGTAAACAGAAAGAAATAGGAGGAAGTTGTATTACAAACAGCGTATTTAAATTTTTTGTAATTTTAATACAACTACTTAATAATTTTTCAAAGAATAAAGATTTTCATTCTTATAAATGGAATCCTATATATTTTTTTATGTTATATGAAAGCGGGTATTAAGGCGAATTTACTCATGTAATAACTCTCCAGTCACATAACAATGTCAAAATACGTAACGTAATGATGTTAAATATTATTTATTTACTATTGCTTAAATAGATATTGCTTGCTATAAATCCCTCGTTAAAAAATAAATGTTACTTACAATTTATATATCGTGAAATTAATCGACATCGTTCATTTACCAGTGTGTAACGAAGTTACTGCATTTTCAGTTCGAATTTCAATGGCTCGTCGCTGGCGACCAGAGCAGCGGCTGTAAAATTCGCGTTTTCACGTGCAACAAATTGCAAATTATACCGGGCTCGTTATAATTCATGGAATATTCCCTAAGCGGCGTGATGTGCCCTGGCAGTACGCTCGTGAAAACTGCGAGGAGACTTGTGAGCTCCTCCTCCGCTCGCGGACTCGTAGAAACATCAAAACCCTCTCGCATCCCTCGACCACGCTAATCCGCTCGCTCGCCTCGCTAAAGCGTTGTACATTTTCGAGAAAATTTTCGCCAATTGGCTGAATTATCCGTCCAGAGTCGTTTTAATTGCGCGTTTCGTCTCCGTGGATAATATTATCGTATAATCAATTTGTATTCTGATATCTTTTCGTTTAATAATTAGGCAGAACAAAGATATCTCTGATGTCGGTAACCTAAAAATATGTTATCAAGATAATAACAACTTTTTTCTGTATAGGAGGTCTTTTCTAGTGTTTTACATATTCACATATATAAATTCGTTTTTATTGAGTTCTATACATTTTGTATGATTTCGACTTAAATTAGGGGTGAATTTTTATACTGATTATACTGAGTGTCCTATTTAAATTGTCTCACTAAAATGTTTATGATATAAGAAAATGTTTTAGACAAAAGTTACATGATTTCCGAGGACAAATTATTTGACGTAGATAGCGTAGAAAGCTTTTTTATTGCTTTCTTAAGTTCAAGTTTGTTTTTGTAAACCATATTAAAATATTTTTTAACTCATCATCCGATATTGTTGACACAAAAATATTAGTAATTAGTAGATTGAAATGGGACACTCTATATATTATGAAGAAATTCAGGTTATTTTGTAGATCGTGGCAGATACTAGGTGTACGTGAAAAAGTAAGTTTAAAATGTAGAATAAAATTTGTTTATCTAGACCATCATTTTCGATAGATTCTGAAAAATATTTTGTCCATTTAATAAAACGATTTTTAAACTTGATTCACAAATCATATTAAGTTGTTTTACAATGAAATATTATTAGTGTTAAAAACTAATAAATGTTCAGTTTGTTTCATCAATGTATTAAATATCAAACGAAAAGAAATATATCCATACTATATTTGTTTCAGTCTTAAAATTATTAAACATTTTTAATTATGTTGAAATAAGCTGGAAATCCTGTTGGACAAACTGGTATAAGGGATCAAATTTTTCTCCGCAGCTTGTGTAAAGCTTTTTAATTATACCATTCATAGCATCCACACTGTTACAGTAGACAGTGGTTGTGTATCATTTGTAAAACGAGGTTTTATTTCGTTTCAGGTTATAATGCGCATTACCCTTTTATTTAAGTTGAAGCATTTGAAACACTACGGCTCGTTGAAGTGGGCCATTAAAAACGAGCAGTAACTTCGTGCTCTAATTAGTTTTAGAAGACTCGTTTAAATTTCGTTATTAAATTTAGATCAGTTATAATTACAGTCGGCAAAATCGCAAAAGATTGTACTGGATAGATATTAAAAACCTGACTTTGATCGTTTCAAATTTAATAATTAATGTCCCATAGTAAAAATAAAACAAATATTCATTGTCATGAAAAATAGAAAATAAGTGATATCAGATTTTAAATATTGATGAAAACTGCAATCTTTTTACATCAATTTTAAATGTATCGTTAATATCTTAAATAATGTAACTCTGAGATAATAGACAAAGTCTTTTAATGAAAGTATATTTTATAAAAGTTTAAAATATCTTTAATTTCTTTAATTATGATTTTAATGATTTTTTCAAGTTTTTCAAAGTAAATCGTAGTATTTAGTATTGTTTTAAATAAATAAGTAAAGAAGTATTGGTTAATTTGATTTAATAAATTATGGTTAAATTGGGGTTATTTTGCTTTGCAGATTTATCACTTTTTTTTTATAATTATCTATCTATAATCATATATACTTTTGTCTTTTAATTACTTATTTATAATTGTACATACTTTTGTCTGTTAATTATTTCTTTATGATTGTATAGACTGTTGTCTTTTAATTATTGAATTATATTATCAAATTCGATGCTTGGGTTATATTGAAAGTTAATCGAGAAGTTTATGATGATTCATGAATCATGATTCATGAGGTGGATATTGAAATAATTATTGAAATATATGGAACATCATTAATTCAGAATTTTACGAACCAAGAAAACAGTAAAATTTATTTCGTTAGGATTATCGGAATGAATGTTATCCAGTGAAATATAAGGTGATTAATTATACTGTATCGATGTTCCATAATTTTCGTAACATTTTCTACAATCGCTAATTATACATACATTCCTTATTAAAAATTTAATATCAATGTCGGATTAATGAAACTGCATAAAAATTAATAATATTGCAACTTTAGGAATCATGTTATTTATTATTAATTAGATAAACTCTGTTTACGACAATTTAAATATATTTACAAATTTATTTTAGATCATTTTATTCTATTTTATTTTCCACTTTATTCTTATCTTTTAAATTTTAGATTATTGAGATTAGTTTTTTTATTAAGTTCACGTATGATATTTGACTTTATACAATAACCATGGTATTTGTTTAAAAATTTATTTTGAACTAATAATTTACTTGTAGAAAATTCACTATGTTACAATACCATTCAGAACTAACATGATGATAAAAACTGAAAGTAGAAAAAAAATGAACAATTGAAACAAATTTGTTGTGAATAGAAAACTGTTTCCGTAAGTTTTGCGCTGTGTTCACAGGATAATAAGTCAAATGTTGTGTTTTCGTCAGTCACGGCGATTTAGAAGTATCGTAGAAATACTTCAAAAAGTACTTTGTCATTTGTTTTCGTAAACGTTCAGTTCCACTCGTATGTCATTTCAACTGCATCGCGATAACGGTCGACTTTTCTACAACGGGAAAGCTCTCAAAAACTGATTGACTAAAGATCAACTTCGATAAGATCTAACTTCTTTCTATCCGAAGTTGAGAAAGAATATCTTGAAGGGATGAAGGGAAGTTCCATTTCAATGGAATTCTAAAAGTAGACTAAGCGATTGGAAAAGTGTATTGTGGTAAACAGGAATAATATTGCTAGGCGATCGATAGAATAAAGCATGCTGTGGTTGAAAACAAATTAGGCAGAAATTTATTAAATTTCAGAACGAAATAAATTTTTTAAATTTCGTAACAGAAACAATTTCTCAAATTTCATTTCAAGGTTAGTATATTTGTTTATTATTTATTAACAATTCAAATCTTATATCTTAACATCAGATATTGTTAATTAAGTGTCATATTTTATTATGCATTATTTTTGTTAATGTGAGTTTTAGAGTTTGTGAGTTTAGGAGTTTGAGTATATGAGAGTTTGAGAGTTTGAGAGTTTGAGAGTTTGAGAGTTTGAGAGTTTGAGAGTTTGAGAGTTTGAGAGTTTGAGAGTTTGAGAGTTTGAGAGTTTGAGAGTTTGGAAGTTTGAGAGTTTGAGAGTTTGAGAGTTTGAGAGTTTGAGAGTTTGAGAGTTTGAGAGTTTGAGAGTTTGAGAATTTGTGAGTTTGGAAGTTTGAGAGTTTGAGAGTTTTAGAGTTTGAACTCTTGAGAACTTGAAAATTTGAGAATTCAAGAATTTAAGTATTTGAAAATTTGATAACTTAAAAATCAGAGAATTGTAAAATACAAGAGTACAAAAAGGTCCAAAATTTGTGACTTAAGTGCAGCCTATACCCATCGCTTGATGACTATTCGCAGTAAATGTACAAAATACTCGAACCAAGTTCCGTGCACCCGTACCTCAACGATCAATTGCTATCAGACAGGTACTCCGCAGTTCGTGTATCCCTTGTTAACCCTTGCAACCCGATAAACGCGAAAGCATCAACCTGGCCTCGCAACCGAATCCATCGTTTAGATACATCAGTGTCGCGTTCTGAGTAGTCGAAGAACGATCAATTCCGAACGTTCAGACGAACCTTAATGACCCTCCCAGCAACCTGTTGTGGATATTCTCGAAGCGGAGCACTTTGCTCTTCTCTCTCTCTCTTTCATCTTCTGTCGCCGTTCATCGAACATCATACACCTGGACCTGGCGGATTCATCGGGACTCGAGTGTAGGCGAGAGGACAATCTGAACGTACCGGGAATAGCGTCAAAGCGCTATCGCCGATCGAATCCGTTCAGGGATTCTGCTAATTCCAGGAATTACGGGAGCAGCCTTCGACATGCACGCGATGCCAATTACCGCGAGGTGCAGCATCTCTGGCACGGACAGGGTCTCGTTGCGGTGCGCTTCTAGGAAACTTAACTCGACGTTGCACTTCGAAGATGGTGCAGCCGGCTTCTCGTTGGGTGCAGCATACACGGCGACTGCGCATCTGTTCTTGTTACAACTGAATGGCCCATTGCTCTTACGCGAGTTTCCTACGTTAATCCTGCCAAATTCTCGCCGAAGTTAATGTTACTTCCACGATAATAATGCCTGGCCAATAATTAATCTTGATAATGGGTCTTGTATTAATCTTCTATAAAATGTAGGGCCGCGTTGATACACGACCGGGCTGATGCGGTGAAATTTTATGAACACTATGCACATGTGTAGCTTGGTCAGGGTGGGATGTTGGAAGCTTATTATGTGGATGTTCATTATGATAGAACGTTCTATACACTTCTGTAAGCATATAAACGCGGATGAAGAAGTCTACATATTTTTCGAGATATTTGAAAATTTTACATAATGTGGGAATTTAACAACTTGGTGACTTAGACATTTGGAGATTGAGGATGCACGGATTTGTAACGTAGGAATTTGGGGATTTAAGAATTTTGGGATCTAGAGATTAGGAAATATAGAGAATAGTATATCTCGGGATTTGGGAACCTAGAATTTTGGGATGTAGGAATTTGTCGATGTAGTGATTTGGAACTCTATAAATTTGAAGATGAAGAGATTCGGGGGTATAGGGATTCGGAAATTGAGATTTAAAGATCTAGGGATTTCAGGATGTAGGAACTTGGGGGTGCATGAACTTAGGAATGTAGGGATTTGGGAATCTAGAGGTTTGTGGATGTAGTGATTTGGAATTCTAAACATTTGGAGATCAGTGGATTTGAGGATGATAGGGGATCTAGAGATTTATGAACCCAGCGACTTAGGGGTCCAGGAATTTGGAGACTTCAGAGTTTTTGAGATGATAAAATTTAAGAATTGTAATACTGATAAATCTAAGGATTTAAAAACTCCAAAATATGGTAATTTGTAAATTGAACAATTTGAAGTATCAAAAATTCGGAGACAAAAATTTAGGAATTTAGGAAAATTTGTGATTTTTAAAAACTTATAAGTTTACATGTCTAATGTGCCACCTCTAAAGGAGTTCTACGTTGCACCGAAGTGTACATTATACTTGTGTGTTTTATACACATCCATGTACGAATACTTAAGATAATATTTTATTTATTAGGTAAAATTGCACAGCAAGATATAGCATCGTATTTCGTTGAATAACAAGTAGTAGATTCTTTTCTTGGAAGCATCATAATTCATGCACTGGTCCAAAATTTTCGAGCGGTGGTATACATATATTCAGTAACATCCATGCTTATTCTCTTTCCATTCGAAGGCTTAAGCCATTGATCGGCTTTTTCTGTTCGATCGTGCACGTGAAAACGTGTGCGTTCGAGAGACCGATCGCTCGACGGCACTATATCATCGTTTATGGGATTTATGAGGCCTGTACTATCGCACTGAATTACGAAAGGCGATTTACGTACGTTCGTTCCGCGTGTCGAAATATTTTCAGCGCGGACCTGTTTCGCCGCGACAGTCGCATATCGAATGAAAGGCAACGGCTAGAGAAAGGAACAGGAAACTATGTCACCGTGTTATTTCCGGCTGCCGTACAAATAGCTTGATCCCGTGTTGTTGATTAAAACGTGCATGTTAGAGCAGAAGAATAAATGGGTGAGTTTTAAAAAAATTCACTTTTTTCTCCCTTGTGTGTTTTAATTTTTTTAAGGACATGATATAGTAATGTTCTCGACAGTACAGTGTGACAAAGAAGCATAAATATGAGATAAAGGAGGTATACATACGAGTTAGGGTGAAAATATGGTACATGTGATTTATGAGTACTCACACGTTTAACATTAATTCGAAATGTGGTAAAGACTATAACGTTCTTCGATTACAATACGTATAGTTCACCAACACTTTTTTATTTATACTTTTATTCAATTGATACAATTGAACGGATTAAAATAATGAAATATCGCTGGAAAATTTCGCGCAACTTGAAAAGTAGTAGATCGTCAAGCATATTGAAATCTCGCGAGCTATAATTAATATTTGTACCTGCGTCTGTAAAATAACAAAAGAAGAATGTAACATAAAACGCGTATCATTGGAATGTTAACAAAATGTACAAATAACAATTGTTTCAAGTAGAATACAATGCGAACGCAAGCACGAGTAAATGAATATTCATCGAAATGTACGGGTCGACGAGGTTCGAGTAAAAACATTTCTGTTGAGATTGTGAACGATCTGGGACAGCATTGTAATAAAATCATTGGGTCAATAAACGGGTTTAATTGGTTTGATTTAATTATGACGTAAGCGAAGCTGGATCATGGAAATCGTGTCAAATAATTGCTACTTTAAAATAAATATTAAACGGTGACACAGTTATAAATAATCTGAATTATTCATTGTGAACCACCTCGGAGTATTAAGAACGTACTTGTACGTAATACAAATTTGGAAATTTCAAAATTGTGAGTTTCAATTCACTGGTGAATTCAGGATTATTATAATTTTATATATAAATAATTTTTGGGAGTTTTGAAATTCTCAAATTTTTACAATTTATAAATTCTTAGACTTTTGAATTTCAAAATTCTCAAACTTTCGAATTTCCAAAATCTCTAATAATCAAATCTCCAAATTTCCAAAGTCTCAAATTATCAAATCTCCAAATTTCCAGTGACTCAAATTATCAAATCTCCAAATTTTCCGAAATCTCAAAGTATCAAATCTCCAAATTCTCAAAATCTCAAATTATCAAATCTTCACATTTCCATCGTCTCAAATTATCAAATCTCCAATTTTTCAACGACTCAAATTATCAAATCTCCAAATTTCCAACGACTCAAATTACCAAACCTCCAAATTTCCAAAGTCTCAAATGATCAAATCTCCAAATTTCCGAAATCTCAAAGCATCAAATCTCAAAATTATCAAAATCTCAAATTATCAAACCTCCAAATTTCCAAATTTCAGAAGTTTTCTATATTTGCTCTGCTTTGTATCGAGTAAATGCTTAAAGCTAATTTTCTCGGAAACGAAGTCTCAAATATAAAAACCTTTTATATCTCGAAGTTGCTTCGAAGCAGAAAAAACTATCAACATAAAAATGTTATGTTAATTTCTATTTTTCTACGTTTACTTCGTTTACTTTATGAACACAACGGTGCATCCGACAAATGCAAATGCAATTTTTTTCTTAATGAAATTGCTAACCGTAGTATTTAAAAAACCAATATTTTGTGCGATATTTCACATTTTTTATGAGTCGTGTACTTCATTAAACGTTCCGCTCCACACAGTAAACACTTCATATAACGTTTCTTTGTTTTGCATAACGATGTTCCAGGTTAATACAAGTAAGAAAAGATATGGAATTCCATGGAAAAAGGAGTACGCATTTGCATTTTGTGAGTGCATCGTATTCACGAAGAAAACAAGGTTGTTGGAAAACAGACATTATCATATTATTCTACTTTTTCTAAACAGTTTTTTCCTATCTCTTACTTACTTAATTTTTTACTTACTTTATTAAGCAAAATCAACTTCTATCTGGTTATACCGGTACACGACACCCTTTATACAGTTACTCACATTAATATTCAGACACTGTATTTTTGTATTTGTTATTGTACATCGGACGAACAATTTATATATTATACTTTTTATTTTACAAAAAGAAAAGCTACAATTTTAATATATTTTTTAATAGCCTCATGTAGAGGTCTAGTAAGAACTAAAATCTTCAGAATTGAAGAGAATTCTTTTCCATCCTTCTCTGTGACGATCCACTATTTTTCCCCAAGTGTTCATTATATCCAGAGTTGTATGTACATTTGAAACGTCTAAAATTTGAAAGTGTTCCCCAACACAATGATTCATCTTTCCATAAAATAAGTATGATATCTAAATTAACTGTTCTTATGCAAAACGACAAACAGTATTGTGTACAAATGCTAATGTAACGTGGAGTAAATTAGGAAAAAGGAATCCGCAACTATGAGGTCCAATGTTGCACGATTTGACGTGAAATGGTCTGAACGTGGGTAAAGTAGCCTTAATCCGGAACTGGTCCACGGAGGCAAGGCAAGTGTGCCGAGAATGGGAAGAGGGGTTACTCCTGTAGGAAGAGGAAGCCGTAAAAACGCACGCAAGAGCGTTTGGAGGCTGAAAACAACTCGAGCGAGAGGGTGAATCGAAAGGCGGGCCGGGCGAGTGTACGAGATGGAAAGACGAAGAGACGGACAGAGACACGAACGAAGATAGCCACGAGATGAACGATGATGGTTGTAAAGAGAGACGAGGGATCACGATACTTCTCCAAAGCCGGTCTTATCGATCGCCGAATAAAGCCGTGGCTTGCCGGCAGACCTATTTCCTCTGCTGGGCCTGTTTGCTAGCTGCCTACACAGTGTTTTGTAATGAGGATTTTGGCCGTTGGCCAAGCTCATTTCAAATGGACGTATTACATCATGAGTTTAGCGAATCAATGTTTTGTTGGTACATAACATCCCTTTCGTGCTGATGCGCGCGACCTGGCCGCATGTCGTGTGCCGTGCACGATGTACACCGACATCTGAATATGTACATACACCCAACGGTCTGTCGGTTTATTTGTTTAGGATAGTGTCTTGGAAGACGTACGGGACAGGATGGAATTAACTACGGAGACAGCTGAGCGAATGTGTCTCTTCTTTGACGTTCTGACGTAAAGGATGGACGCGAATTCAAGATAAATGGATGTTTCTTTCAAATTAAACCGCTACGCAAGGAATGAGCATCAAAGCAATGTGATATATCGTGGAATGAACGATCCAGGGTGGAGAGACGATATGTCGTTTTAAACGGATAACTACGCTGATTTGGTATTTTTTTTTTTTACCTGAATTTCCTCGGTATTGAAATTCAGTTTTAACGTTCTCATATTAAGTTTTAACCTTCTAATTTTACACGTCTGTAGATTTTCAAGATTTCTAAATTTATAAAACTTCCACATTTCTGAATCTTTGTACAGGGCATAGCATATGTCTCAAGGCATAGTATATTAAGACAATATGATTGAAAATAAAACAATTATTGTCACTTAATTAGCAGATACAGAATATATCGCTGTTCCATGTAACATTTCCAGAATACAGAAAAATAAATGTATGCTTCGCAATCATCATGGAGTATGCTTTAAGAAGAAAAGAGCAACAGTCTTAAAAGTATCTACTCGGATTCTTCTTCAATCAGCGTAACTTCGCGCAACACGAATCATTAAGCAAATGGAATTAAATAAATACTACGTCGGCATCGAATAAAATGGAAAGGGTCAGTTTTAACCTGTGTTTAGTAAGATCCAGCCGTACCGTTACTCCGGAAACTAGTTCACCGGAAAAGGAACGAATGGATGGAAAGCACGAGAAGGTAATTGAAAGGGAAAAGGAAAAAGGAAGTCAAACGAACGAATGCTGTGTTTATACCGTGGTAAAATCGTGAAACAAGAAAGAAACATATATGCATTGGTTAAGTAGTAGAGAATTAATTACGTTCTAAGTTTAAATAGGCTGCGAAATTAAAGTCAAACATTTTCCGATGCAATACCTGCGGCTTGGTAAACAGCAAATCGTTCCATTTTGTTTTTTGCTGATATTTACTACGTTACGATATTGTTCGCTTTTAGTTTAGAAATTGGAATGTTGGGAATGCCGGAAGATGCGGAAATAGGAAATTTTGTGAACTCGGAATTTGTAGGTAGGAAAATTTTGGGACTTAGGAATCTAGCAATTTAGAAGTATGGAAATTTCTGCATTTTTAAATATTGAAAATCTCGAATTTGCGAATTTTTAAACTTTGGAAAATATTTAGAAAATGAAAAATAAAACTTGCAAATTTTAAAATTTTTAAATTGAATGTTTGACTATTTAAAAGATAGAAAACGTGAAACTTGAAATGTGAGAATAAGAAATTCAAAATTGGAAACTTGAAAACTTGAAAACTTGAAAACTTGAAAACTTGAAAACTGGAAAACTGGAAAACTGGAAAACTTGACTACTTGAACACTAGAAAACTTGAAATCTTAAAGAATTGAAAATTCCAAAGTTGAAACTTGAAAACTTGAAACCTAAAAATTACGAGATCAACATGGAAACTTTGTCTTTAATAAATTTTGGAACATAGAAATGCAGAAGATTACAAAATTAATAATTCGGCAATAAAAAACTTGTAGATATCAAGTTCGAAATGACCATATTTACAAATTTATTTTAGATCGTCTGTAGATAACAAAGGTCTACTGTGCGTAAATAAATGGCAAATAGATGATAACAATTGCCGATTATTGGAATGCAACAACGTTTACAATACGTGGATACCGATGGGCCAAACGTGTATCTCCAGACGATCTCGAACAGAATCTATACACGACCTCGTGCACGAATCAATATAACACGGTACACACGAGTGCACACGCACGTGCAACCGTGCACGTACAACCGTAAAGACACGCATCGAATGGGATTGAATCCGAATCGCGTGTATGGCGGGTAAACGGGACGATCGATGGATCCCCGATATCGAGGGGTCGTTCTGAAAGCCCATTAGAAGTCGAATATGAAACGTGGATGGAAATGGAGGAAAGCGGCTCCGAGGCTCATTCTTAACCCATTAAGACTCGCAGATTTGTGTTCAGAACGTTTCAATTCTCAATGACAAAAAAACCAGGAAGTTTGTCAAATACATTAGTCGATGTTTGTTTTAGTAACTTCCTTTCCGTATTGAAACTATTTCGCTCTATTGTGATAGGCATTGCATTGAATCGTGTTTGTATTACGGCTGCTGAAAATTCGTTTAAATTAAAAATATAAATTTTCAGCACACGTATATGCGTGTGTGCGAAATTTACTGAAATTTACAAAAAGTTAATTTTCGTTAGGGTTGGATAAAAAATTGTGTTCAAATTATAAAGATTTCTGAAGTAGTAGATTTTTCAAGCGATATTTGGGAATTTCAAATTCATATATTTGGGAATTTGAGGATTTTAGAAAGTACGAATTGGAGAATTTGGAGATTTAGGGATTTGCAGCGTTTACCATTTGAGGATTTGGGGGGATTCTGAGATTTGGGAATTTGGAAGTTTGGGGATTTGGGGATTTGGGAATTTGGGAATTAGGAGATTTGAAGGTTTGGGAATATGGAGATTTGAGAATTTAGAAATTTGGAAATATTGAAATTTGAAGAATTGGGATTTAAAAACTATGGATCTGTAGAATTTAAGAATTTGAGAATTTACGAACATGAGCATTTGAGGAGATGAATGTCTTAGAATTTTAGAATTTAAAAATTTTACAATTTGAGAGTGAGAATATATGAATTTAAAAATTTTGGAATTTTGAAAAGTTTGAAATTTAGGAGTATTTAGAAGTTTAATTGCATATTTGAAAATTTAGAAATCCAAAAGAGACATTGAAATTTAAAAAATTTTAAAGACATTTGGAAGTGTAGATAGTACAAAATATAAGAACATTTAAGAATTCGCAAGTGCGAATGTTTAAACAAATAAATTACACAATTATTTCTTATTTTATCTTACCGAATTTCTATTATTTTCCAGCATTGTCTTGCAGAGATTAATAAATCAAATAATTCTATAAGCTTAATAATTTATTAACGCGTAAGAAATATTTTTGAAATTTCATCGCAAATGAATTAAGTTTTGTCTGTTCCTTTTTACCACACGAGTACTTCTTACATTTCAAAGGTGGCTTGGATGGTCGTCGCGTACAAAGAACGCAAAATCATTTATTTCAGTTGAAGGAGGTGCAAGACAATGCATGTCACCCAACACTTTCTGCGGCTGCTGGCCGGATAAAGAGTGTCATCTGACTTAATGGCCTCTAATGTATCTTTCATTCGTATAGAAAATGAGAAACGTGCGCATTACTGATTACTACGACGCAGTAGAAGGATATTATACGCGTCTTCTACTTACATACTTCGTAAGCTTAATGTGAATACCTTCTTCGATGTATTATAAAAGGCACGTGCTCACTGTGTTTTCTTTTTCCCTGAGACGTTCATTTTGGTTAAATATTTTTAAGTATTACTTCTGTAACGCGGATTATTATTAGTTGGATAAAAAAAGAAACTATACATATTGAACACTGCCTACCGATATTAATATTTGATGGAAATTTTACTTTTATTAAATTATTGCACTTAATTTAGGTAAATAGTCTAATCGCTGTTTAAAAGTAATAGATAAGGTTTAAAGAAACGTGGTGCACTTTTAATTATGCAGAGACTTTATTAAATATTTAGGTGAGAATTTATAACATTATTTGCATCTTCAAATTATGATTACAAGTTTATGTTATCTCCATAACAGTTAGCTCCCACAATATTTTTCAATAACGATTTCAGAGAAAATTTCTTTTTAAAATTCCACATATTTCTTTTCTCAGTAAATACCAATATTTCCAGGTTGGTATTTGGCAAAATTTATTGCAACTTAGCAACCTATACAAAAAATTTCTCATGCTCAACCGGGTATAGCCTTTTTAATCTCTGCAGGATCGGAACAGTGTAAATTCTATCCACAAAGGAGACAGTAAATCCTTATCGCGGTTGAGAAGAGGTCATTAGATCTTTCGTCCACAAACCATTGCCGCTACAATTGCGTCCAATTACTCGTTGCTACAGTTGCCCTTGTATCCTTTATACTTATTCAATAACGAGCACCTTACGTCTCTGCTTCATTACATCGTGACGGCCATTCTATAGGAGTCATTTCAGACAAGTGAAATTCAGAGATTGAATAGCCTCCTCGTTTCACGAGAAACCGAATCGACTAACGAGGAGAAGTTACGATTCGAACAAACGCTTTTTGGACAAAACTCAACATCGAATGTAGGTGACGTGACTACGAATCAGCCGGAGACTTTACCGCCTCGTTTCCATTGTTACTGTCCACGTATTTCACATTGTGAAATAAAATATACATGCCAAGTGTATTTTTATGTCTTTTAATGTGAAAACGCTTGTTTTATTGCAGTCATTTGCATCGCCGGAAATTTGGTAATTTAGAAATGTAGATATTTGGGAATTCATAAATTAATAAATACAAGAAATTGCAAACTGGAAGATACAGAATTTTTAAACCGGATATTTAGTAAGTTATAAACTCAGAAGTTTAATCACGTCAAAATTTGATACTTGCAAATATGGAAATTTGGTAATTTATAAAAATGGAAATATAGTTATTTGGAAATTCCTAAATCAATAAATACAAAAAACTTCAAACTAGAAGATACAGCAATTTTTGATTTGCTAATTCAGAATCTATGAAATTAGAAATTGGGGAGTTTAGGAATTTACAAACTTAGAATTACTGACTTTTGAAAATGTATAAACTTAGAGGTTTAATCGTTTATAAATTTGGTAATTAATAAGTATAAAAATTTGGTAATTTATAAATATGGAAAGATAATAAATAAACATGGGATTGTAGTAATTTAGAAAATGTAACAATTTATCAATTTAAAAATGCCAATAGTACAAGTGTCACAAGTAAGAGGTTGAACAGTACAGAAATACGTTTACAAATTCAAAACTTCACATATTTCGAGTACGTAATAAATAAAAGCTTTCAGAAATCTGGAAATATAGAAGTGGTGCTCACGTCACATCGAAAAATCCACGACGGAATTTTTCACTGTTGTTATTTCCTTCGTGGCAGTATAACATCGCGCTGTAACTACTCTAAGGGCATCGAATCGCCCAGTGTTCGTAGTTTAAGACAATCGTGTACACGCTTTACTCTCCAAGCTTCCAAAGAATGTTTCTGAAGCGTGTTACAGTACACTTCGAGCAAACATATAGATTTCACTGTATTTGACGTGCGATAGTAAACTTGTTAAAATGCAATCCCTGGTGCATCTTTCTCACGTTTCGAGGGTCGAAAGCGGTAGTTGTTCAGAAACTCGGCCAAAGAAAACCTGCTCCTCTCAACGATAAAACGACTTTTGCATCGGGTTTCGCGATAGAAAGTATAACATCAGATGAAAGTACAGCGAGAATGGGTCGTGTAGGTTTTCCTTCACAACATCTCAATGTACCATTGAATCGCAGCTGATAAGGAAAGTGTAAAGGAACTTTTCAATTCGCTTAAAATGTTACTTCGTAATGTGATTGTAATCTCGAACGATACCTTGAATGAAGAGCAGGGAGCAGAAGGATAACAGGATTTAAGTACGTTTTTGCGTGTCCGTCTTGGAAATATTCTTGCCTAGCAATTGGGTTACAAGTTTCAGCGAAATTAGTACAAGAAAAATATATATTGCATAATGTGATTTAAAACAATCTTAAAAACTCTTCATTTAGAATTTAATCGTGTTTAAACAAAGAGTGAAATTAATTTTTTTAAACGAATTTCATATAAGTTTGTATTAATTTTTTGAAGTTAGATTCATTAATTTTAACTTGTAGTTCGTATTAATTTTAGTTGCTCTTTATCCAAATTAATTTTGGAGAAAAGATCGTTAACTATCATAATATTTGTTTCCGAGCAAAATAATGTTTTTCTAGGAGATTTTTTTTTATCGTAAAGGATTCGTAAGAGGTTTAGTGTGTTTGATTAGGATACCCCTGTTTTCTCCATAATTAGTATTGTTGAAGTTTTCAGCTCATTATACTGTAAATTTATTGATAATCATTGATACGATTGTCATACCTGTCAGCTGTACTCAGATATTTCACTGAATGAAACATAACAAATGACGCATCGCTAATTAAGATAATAATTGTACAGGTATTTAGAAATTCAGCAGAAAAGATTTATTGTTTTCAGCTGCTTACCGGTCTACTATTCATCATTATGTGTGTACATGTAAAACAGATTATTACGTTGCTGTACAAATGTTGAATTTCCAAATATAGGAAGTTTTACATAATTTTATATGATAAAAATATTACAAAATACTACTTGTGGTGAATTTTAGAATTTTTGATATATATTCAGAATTCTGAACATTAAGAATTTAAAATTATGTATTTATTCTTATTTTTATTTTGTTGCAGGTAAGCATTTGTCAATTTGATATTTGCAGAAAGAAAGCATCGGTAAGTCGAGAAATCTAATTGTTGTAAATATATTTCCTTACTTCTAAGTTTAAAAATTTAAAGGTTTGAAAATTTGAAAATTTGGTAACGTGAAATGATGATAATCTGGAAATTAAGCAGTTCGTTAAGTAGGAAATGTAGATACCTTTAAATTTGGAATTTTAAAAATTTGTAAATTTTAAAATGCGCGAGTTCGTAAAGTTAAATTAAGCAGTTCGTGAAGTAGGAAATTTAAATACCTTTAAATTTGGAATTTTAAAAATCTGTAAATTTGAAAATGCACGAGTTTGTAAAGTTGGAAATTGAGGAGTTCGTAAATTTAAAAATTCAAGAGTTCGTACATTTGAAAATTCAAGGGTTTGGAAATTTTTCAATTTAAGTTTGTATATATAATAAAAGATTGCTGAAATCAGAATAATTTATATATTCCTTTGTCATGTTAAACTATGTTTGTTATTTAAATTACGTAATAGAATAAATATGCTAATTAGCAATCACTTTCGTTTACGTAAAAACGAGATTAATTAATATCATACGTATGTCATTTCAATATTTATTAAGTTATTACACCGTGAATTTATTTACACGAACGCACAAATACGAGTACCTTGGTTTATTAATTGCAGTTAATAAAGCGAATATATGAAATAAATGCAAGTTTATAGATCGTAAATATTGAAATGCAAATTCGGCAATGAATAAAATTTGTGCGTGTTCTAAAATATGTTAAATTTAATTAGCAGTGTAAAATAATGATATATGACATGTAGCAATTTCGTTTTATGTATATTAATTCTGGGCAAAATAATTACTTTAATACTTAAAATTAATACTTTCCTTTAAATTTATGAATACATTTTAACAATTTTTATTGCCTTTACTTACACGAATAGCAAAATAACGAAGAATAAGTCTGCAAAGTAATTTGCGATTGATAATTTCAGTTAAAATTAAAAATTAAAATTAAAAATTAAAATTTAATTTTACTATTCAAATTTTACTGGTTGTAATTTTTTTATTCAAAGTTTTTATATTTTACGTTAAAATTTTGGTAAAGAATTAAATATTTGCCTTCTAAATAATTCAGATGAAATATTTTGTGATGTAGTTAATTATATTTTAGAATCGTCTTACTCTATCAAAGTTTATCAATTTTATGACTTAAATGTTTTGCAATTTAAGAAAACAGTGAAAATAGATGCAGTGATGTTATTTTTTGTTATATTTTTTTATATTTACTACATCAAAGCACAGCTATTAATTATAACAGAAATTACTGAAAGTACTGAAAAGGGAAAGTAGTATAAATCGATATTGGTCAGACATACGAATTCCAGAAGCCGTGCTGTTATTGCGTTTGCGAAAACCGCTAATCATTGTTCAGAATAAACTTTCAGATACAATATTGCACATCGTAAGTTACCTAATTTTTTAAATTATTTTTTACATTATATATTTTACCGTACATATTGATAAAGACGATTTAATCCGATAATAAATATACAAGAAATGTACCGTTATGAAAATCTCTTGAAAAATCATTTTAAAAAATATAAATATTTATAATATTGTTTATTAAAAGATATAATAAGTAAATTAAATAAGGAAATAATTGAACTAAAATATTATGAGTATACTATTACACATCATACTCTCCCCCATTTTATTATGTGATTCACTGTATATTACTATTATATTTAATATCTTCTTTGATTGCTGTTTACATTTCTCACTGAATTCATAAATAAGAGTCTATGAATGCTATAAATTTTTTTTAATTTAATAGAAATTTAAACAAAATTTAATTGATTCAATATTCTCAATACTGAAATCTTATTGTGAACGTTAGATACATTTTTGAAAAACTACATAACTATGTAGATTCTCAATACAGAAATCTTATTGTGATGGTTAGAAACATTTTTGAAAAACTACATAAATATGTCGAACTGTTTAATGATAACATGGAAAACAGTTCAGATCGTACAATGTACATATACACGTATGTATAAATATGTACATATGTATAAACAAAAACATATGAGTGTTTACACGAATATATAAATTAGTGCAATTATACTATATCATATGATATCAAAAATGGAGGTCTACGATAATTTCGTTTTCAATGCAATTAATACTTATGTAAATTCAGTGAAATGCTTTGTCAATTCGAAAGTACCGAGTGAACAATAATGTAATGGAATTCCTGTGAAAATCCGATGGACACCCACGTGATGTTTACTTTCGCTCGTTTACAGCAAATTGACGTTTGATCGGTCATCGAAATGTCCGCAATATTAAAATTAAGTCTCGTCGAAATTCCCTGGCCCCAGGATCGCGCGAAATTAGATCACGCATCATCGGAAAAAAGGTCGCCACCAGAATCCAATTTAACCTCGTCACTGGGGATGAAATGTCCATCGATACTTCCAAATCACAATTTGGAAGCTTCGCCAGCAAATTACCAACTGCAATTACGATTTTAGCCGTGAATTAAAGTGTCCAACCACGTTAACGCTCTGTATTTATACCCTCTTTAATCTTTTTTTCCGCGTTGGTTTTAATTGCTTGTTTATATATCTTCGGGGCCGCCGCCATTATCTACCATTATCTGGATCTGGTATTTGTACAATTTTATGATTCTGTAATTCCACAATATTGCAATTTCACAGTTTTACAATCACAATTTTGCAATTTTGCAATTTTACAATTTTACAATTTTACAATTTTACAATTTTACAAGTTTGCAATTTTACAA
The DNA here is from genome assembly GCA_945859555.1 of Megachile ligniseca. NCBI lineage: Eukaryota > Metazoa > Arthropoda > Insecta > Hymenoptera > Megachilidae > Megachile > Megachile ligniseca. The sequence continues at coordinate 4,024,547 of OX243777.1, forward strand.
TTTTACAATTTTACAGTTCCATAATTCCACAATTCTTCAATTCTACAATTCTAAAATTCTACAATTCTATAATTCTACCATTCTATAACTCTACAATTCTGCAACTCTATAATCCTATGATTATATTATTCTAATTCGATGAGTCTATAATTCTTCAAGTCTATAGATCTACAAAACTATAGTTCTACAAATGTGTAAATTTATGTGTCTATAAGTCTATGATTCGAGAATTCTAAAATCTCAGCGTTCTAAAATTCTAAGTTTCCAAAATTCCAACTTCTAAACAAACAAAAATTAAAAAATTCTACAATTCAGGCTTCCTAAAATTTTGTAATTCTAAAATTCTAAACTCCCAAAGTTCCCAAAGTTCTGAAGTCTGAAATATCTAAAAAATTTTTTTTAAACTCCTGAGTCCCAAAGTATCCAAAATCGAATATCAACAAGTTCCCAAGTTTGAGGGGAAAAATTCGATGACTAAAGTAGTCCATGGAATCATTCAAATTCGGTATTGAGGCCATTTAATTATGTATAAACAATATTTTTAGACATCGCAAAACGCATATTCCAATTCTGTTCCTTTAAGAGTTTCATCGAAAGGTCCGTGAGTACAGTGTTCTTCAATCGTCGCACACGTTCTGAAGTTATCCTCGGAGTGGCTCGTAGCAAAGAAGACACGAATCGCATTTCTTAACGCACAAAAAGGAAGAAGTTTCCTCAAACGTATCGCAAAGTAAATGCCTTCCTTCGGCAAATTCGCTTCGCTTTATGCTATTCCGTCTGTCGACGAACAGAGTTCGAAGGAAGGAGAATCGCGAGACGGCTATCTCTCCATGGTACCATTGCAAAATTGATGAAGGAAAACATTACTGTTACGCAGAAGGTCGACAGAGTAGAAACGTTCGATTTTTGAGAATGCGGAAGGAAAACTTAGCCGAGCGAGGGAACAACTTTCAAAGCTGGTGATAATATTTTTCACTATTTATCTCGTATTTTGAAAACTTCATTTTGGTTGAAAAATAGTATTAATTTTTAATAACGTTTTTATATTAAACTCACAATAACAGTATTCGTGATAATAAATGACAGATACAGAATCTAACGAAGAATTTTATTGTTAAAATCTAATTCTTTGTAATTAGTTTGACACAAAACAAGAATAAGCAGGTTTGAATGATAAAATATAGCCTTTTATTTTTTTTATCTGATGTACATTTATAATTTTTATTTTAAATAATGCTTATCACAGTTGTGTACATATGGACGTACTTTATCACACACGTTGTAATTTATCATACAAAAATGTTGTAAATCATGTGAAAAAGGTACCATGTTACATTGTGGAACGGTACAGAATGCAAATAATTGATCGTATAAAGTGGAACAACATATTTGTGTTTTGAAATGCTCTCTGCAGTGTTCCCTTATTCAGGACTGCATCGACATTTAAATTTCCATGCTGTTGCTCACGTATGTACCATGTAACCTGCAACACTCGCATACCTCCATGGCCACATTCGCAGACGTAGCAAGTATTATCAGGAATTTTCAACATTTGTTTGATTTTACGAATGAGAGATTACTTCGCTGTAGGAGATATCAAAAATGGAACAATGGAAATGCTCTCTTCATTAAATACATGTTTTATTTATTAGATACTTACATAATGTAGGCTTTGAATATTGTAGATGATTCCAGCGAAAATTTTCTACATTTCTTGATAAATAATGCAACGATTGTTTATTATTGAAGACCAAGACGGAAAATATATTTAATGAAAATGGAGAGATATGGCATATATTAAGTAGTTGTTCTATTGGATTAATTTAGTGAATCAGTCTTCTGATACCTTACAAAGTTCGAATTTTCAAATTTGGAAAGTCGAGAATTTAAAATGTAGGAATTCGAAAATTTTAAATGACCAATTTATCAGATTTCTATACTTTTACATTTTGCGTTTAATTTAAGAATTTCAAGATATTTTCAAGTTTCTAAGTTTCCAAATTTTTAATTTTACAAATTCTCAATTTCCTAAATTCCTAAATTCTCAAATTTTTCTTTAAATTTTCAAACTTCTCAAATTTCTAAATTCCCAAACTCTCAAATTCCCAAATTCCCAAATTTCCACAGTCCTAAGTATTTAATTTTTGTTGATATTCCAAAACTTACAAATTCTCAAATTTACAAACCACCAATTCCCAATTCACCAAATTTTCAAATTTACTAATTCTAAAATTTCAAAATTTAAAAGTTCCCAATTCCCAAATTTGTGATTTATAAAATATGCAAATTTGTTGAATTCATAACCACGAGCCCTCATATTCATTATAACGTCTGCATTCGATGAGGTCCACGTGCATTTTCCTCCCCTTACATTACCACGATTTTCAGACCAATAACAAACATTAGTATAAAGTCCAAAAACAAACATGACATCTTCACCCTCTCAACGACATCCATAACCTGAGAGTAGAAACACGTGGTGTTAACAAGTAAAGACAAAACGATCGTCCTCGGCGATAAAATGACCGCAGGGTGACATCGTAGTCGGTGAAGGTAAATGGGAAAAGAGCATAACAGCATCGATCAGGAACGCAAAGCGTTCGGAATCGTCGCAATTTCCAGTGGCCTCGATATTCTTTTGTCGTGTCAGGTTTTACGAATCCAGCGATGCACACGGCGTGCCGCACCGCGACGGAATTAAATTATACATTCGCCATCAGAATCGAGTTTGGCCCGGCGTTGGTCGCGATGCACGCCGGGGTTTCTGTTTGTTTCGTTGATTTATGAAGCATGGCGGGGACACAAAACACAACAACTCCCGCGCTCGCCCATCCCAGGCCACCGCTGTCCTCGGTAAAATAGAACAACGAGCCGGTGACGTCACGTGTAACCACGCCTACCAGCGGCCCACCTTTGCCCATCCGCCCCCCTCATGGCCCTCGCAACCCTCCTCGCCAACCCTTTTGCTATAACGCCACCACCAATTCACTTTGTGCAGTTTTATGCATATTCATTCGGCGTCGTAATAGCCCCCGCCATTAATTCGAGCCGGTCCCGCCGCGCTGGTACATGTAAATCCAATATGTCGTTCTCGTGTAACCGACTTGCTTGCTCTCCTCTCTCTGACCCCTTCGACAGCCTTTGCTCCTACTCGTGACACCGAACGAATCCGTTTAATAAATAATCCCAAAGACACTTTACATTTTATTGTTTGCTCGTTATTCGTTTACACGGACTGTTGAGACAACCTCGGACCTACGCCGTTGGAAGCGGAGCTGTTGATTTATGAGATATCCGATTACCCAGCTAACCGTGACTTGTTCCGATGGACTAAAACTATACAGGCTGGATCAAAAGTTTAACCCTAGATACAGTTACGTTCATATTCAAACGCACTGTATTACTACTTTTTGCGTAAGAGAAGCTTATTCAGATATTACTTATTTCACATGAAAAATTAACCATTGGTTGTGGATGACAAATACATCAACTACTTCTGTTTGCTATTATATTTATACAAATCATGTCCAACAAAATTTTCAGATTTATTTTCACAAGCTTTTTACAAGCTAGCAATACTTAGCAAACGTTTGAACTGCGGGATTTGTTTTGTATGCAAATGTCTGGAATATAATTGTAAGTCAATGGTGGTATTTAAAAATTTCGGAATTTTAGAATTTAGAAACATAAGCATTTAAAAATGTGAGAATTTAAATATAGGACCTTGTAGATTTAAAAACTCGAAAATTTGAAAATCTTAGAAATTTGCAAAAAGAACTGGAAATTTTATAACTTGAATATTTTGAAATTTGAGGATTTTAAAATTCTCCAAAAAAAGCGTTTAAAACTTTGCAAGTTTAACAATTTAGAAACTTGTAAATCTACTATTAGGTATTTTCCCCTCTGCCTCTACTGATATTGAATTATCAATAACATTCTTCATATTATACATACTCATCAATGGCTATACCGATAGTGACACGTGTATGCTTTCTACAATTCGACATCACTTTAAGTCCTAGTTTTCACAGTACATTGCCTAAAATTTAATGTTGTAATTAAATGTTACGAGTTATTGTCACGTGAAGACGTACTCTTACTCGCGTTGATCTTGGTTAGACTTTACGTGACTGGAGGCGTTGTTGATCGTACGACTTGAGTTGATGAAACTGTTTCTGTGTATAGATAGCGGTCCTCTTCGCAAGATGAAACGAGAAATTGTGGTTGGCTTGTGTACGCAGTGTACTTCCTTAATTAAGTGTTTCGGTGTTGCGTCTACAAAGTGTTAATAATAAGATATGTCGATGTTCGCTTTACGGTGTGCATAATCGATTTTAATTGAAATTTTTGTAATTAACCCTTGGAATACACAATTTTCCAAGAAATCTAATTTTAAAATATTTATTACCTATCGGAATGCAAATCATCAAATCTATTTTACTATTATTCATAATATTTCATTTCTTTAAAACGACAGAACATACATTAATTCTTTACCTTGATGTGAATCAACACAGATTTCAAGAAAACCACCTGAGCAAATTTTCCAAGATTTAAATTACTGTTCAACACTGACCCTACCAACGTTTAATCTTGAAATTAAAAATGAACTTGAAGAATAACTACGCAAACGACAAAAGAAATGAATTACTTTACTTTCATGAGAATCAACACAACCTCCAAGAGAACCGTCTTAACAAATTTCATAATAAAGAATACAACTGTCATTTGACCGATTTGATAGTTTCATCGTTAAACCACGATTGAAAACCGAGTCTCAGCTTAAGTCTCCCCTACATGCCGTCAGCAGTGAACCGGTTAAGGACAAAAATTACGGAGACAAAAGGTGTCGGAGGATGGAGAGCCGGGCAGTCGTTCGTCGTTCGCATGCTCGTTACCTGAAACTAGCCTCCGAAGACGTCGTCTACTTGGCCGATGTCTAGCTAGTAGCAAGGATGGTCTGGAAAATTCAACGAAACAGCGAATCGATTTGGTCACGGAGCAGCTGGCCGGGGACAGAAGCAATCAGAAGTCAGGAGGAACCTCGTGCCGGGGGAATGAGGCTGGTCTGCCGACAACGAAGAAGGAGGAAGAGGGTGATGGTTCGAGTGGGTGGCTGTCGGTAGAGGGAAGGTGAAGAGGAAGAAGAGACCGTCGTCGAATTCAGTCAGAGAAGGAACCTGACCAGGAACGGGCTATGGAAGGAGTTTGAGAAAGAGGAACGACTGATATAGAGGGGACGGGTAGCGAGGGGATAGGGAACGAGTGGGACATCAAGGGGGTTGGTGGGGCAGACCGGGGCTATACTAACGGAGGTTAGAGAATGGGTTGGTTTAACTCGCGCTATTTGAGATAATTGATAGTCAGAATGGGTTCACATCCCCGGCTGGCCTATATAGCTGCAGCTAGATGTGGCCCGACCCAATGCAATTTCCTTCCAACTGGACAGAGGACTGCATTAGCGATACCGAGCGGCGAAACTATTGCCATGTTACCGGTCCAACCTTATCCCCGGGAATCCCGGCTCGCCCTTGGAACGATTTTCTTTTCAGATTCTGTGCCATTGACCGGGGAAGGATCGTGAAACATTTATTGTGCCCGCCGGCCGGAAGAAGGAGAGCCGGTATCTTTCATCACGCGAGAACGGACCTAACTGTTTCCCTTGGGGGCGTTTCGGAGCTTATTGAAAATGCAGCCGGAACGATTACGTGTGGCTACACGGGACGTTCGGTTTTACTTTCGAGAGAATCGTATCGGTCGACTGGAAGAAAAACGGTGGTTACTTTGTCGCGTGGAATTTATTTACACCGCTCAATGCCGCACTGCCAAGTTAGATTTTATGGCAGAAGTAGATTTACTCCGAGATTTCTGCAATGGTATCGAAACTTTTTTTTGCCCTTTCCAGTCGATTTGTAGATGAAGTAACTGTATCGATGATTGACGGGGATACGTAAGTTTCGAATTGACATGTGCACACATAGAACGCAGTTATCTGATTGAACACTGATACGATACAAATCATCGATACAAAACAAAAGTTACGATGTTGTTCGTATCAGGTGTCGATATAGACATAAAATCAAAACGTATATATTTTCATTTCTCAATTTTGTAATAACGTGATATTGAAAATTGCTTTTAATTTTGTCATAATATGATATTAAAAATTGTTTTCACTTTTGTGATAATGTAAAATTGACAAGTAGCTTGAATTTTGTCATAATGTAAAATTGACAAATGTTTTCAATATCGTGATAATATATCGTGACAAGAGTTTATGTAAACGATTAAAGGGTAATTATTCAACTATTAACTATTGTGGTGTTTGAGGAAGTGATCACAGAAGCGAAAACCGATGAAAGAATGTGCGTAACCACCGATAATGTAACGTTATTATCACGCAGGCGATTGGTTGACACAAAGAGACATTCATAGGGCGATAGGCTATGTTACCGGCAGACCATAATGAGACAAACTACTTCTAATTTTGAACGACACTGCGAAAGTGGTCGTAGAACGACGCGGCCTCTGCTGCAGCCCGTTCACGTAGTCCGCACCTAGCTGGATGCCGCTGGTGAACTGCAAATTGGATTACCGTATCGACACCGAGCTGCGAGCAGTTCACAGCTAACGAGCCGTACGAGGGACGTTTTTATATTTACTGGTAGATCGTTTTCGGAAGCGTAATTGCGTTTCGCCGCCTTGTCGATAGATTCGAAGCGAATCTGCTAAACGCTCGTCCAACCGCGAGTTCTGTGTGCACGCGGGTGTAGCGCAGGCCCATTTTATATAAGGATGAACATGTCAAATAAAAAATATGAAAATTCTAAAATTTCTCGATTTCACGTATTTTTTAATTTTCATGTTACTAAATTTAAGAATTTTCATATTATAAGGTTCTCACATCCCCAAATTTTTCAATTCTTAAATTCCTAAATCCCAAATCCCAAATTACCAAAATTCTCATATTCCCAAATCTCCAAACTCTCAAATGATCAAATTATCAAATTGTCAAGTTCTCGAATTTTTAAATTCTCAAATTCTCAAATCCTCAAACTCTTTAATTCTACAATTTCCATATTCCCAAAACCCCAATTTTTCAAATTACCAAATTTTCTAAATCACCAAATTCGACAATATTCTTTCTAAAAAAAATTCGAATGTGATATTAATAAAAGTTACCTGTTTCCATCGAGCAATAGTAAGATCAAAGGTAACGCAGTAACAACCGACATCTTGTTGCGAGACGTGTTATTGCTTATGTGAGGCGCCCTCTCATGCAACTATAATTGGAAGTTGCTTGTTACTAACAACAATTTGTAACGAAGGTGTCCTTACTGTACCTTTGATGCATGCACACTTTAACAAGCATGGGTATAAACAAGTAGCCGCTACAAACATATCAGAATGGACAGGATAGATATTAATTCGAAAGCATACACGAGTAAAACTTTTATCCAGATTAAGTGAAATAAAAGATAACTTCATCTTTATACGTTATTCGATGCTTCGAATAAAAGCACTTATCTTTATTCGACATTTTATAAATAAATAAATTTATTTAGTGTCGAAATTATTCACAAATTCACAAATATCTCAATTATTTAATTTTTTTAAGTTTCCAGATTCGCAATTATTTAAATCTTCATACTTTGAAACTTGAAAATTCCCAAACTTACAAATTACCAGTCTGCAAATTCTCAAATTTTCAAAATATTTAAAGTAATCAGTGGTTATTTAATTTTGATATTCCCAAACTCCTAAATTCTCACATTCACAGATTACCAATTCAGAAATCCTCAAATTTGCAAATCTCATAATTTAGGTCCTCGTATTCGCAAATTTTCAGATTTTTGAATCCCAAAATTTTCCAAATCCCATAATTATTCAGTCCTCGTATTCGTAAATTTTCTGATTTCTAGATCCCCAAATTCACAGGTCACAAAATTTCTTAATTTCCAAATTCCAAAATTCCTGAATTGTTCCCTAAAAAGAGATCCATACCAACCTTGTACCTCGTCTTCGAATCGCTGCAATAACCTTGGTCATATATTAGATCTTGTTGGTTCAGTGAATTATCGCCTGGCAAGGACGTTAGTGTCTGTCGGCCCATTGAATAGCACTTGCCTAAGAATACTTGCATTCTGTGTATATTCTGATACCAGAAGTCGTCGGGCAAACGATCGCAGCAGCTGCGACCAAACAATCACCTTCACATTGTCTTCGAGAGCTGTTACCTTTTCGTACTCTACCATTATCGTAAAGCTTTACGACAAATCGAGGGAACTTCAAAACGGCACGACTACTATTGTATCTTCGATTGTATCCTGTTTGTTGAATTCTACTCGAACCTTTGGTGGATTGAGGATGTTTGTTCGAATGTGTTCGTTTACTTTTTACGCGAATGAATGGCTGTTGTCAAAAAGTTGGGAAGAACATTAAATGGGAAACAGTGCTTCGTACAGTAAATTTGTTAGTTATAAAAATTACTGTGGTGCAAGTGTGGTGTGTGGTGCAAGTAATCCTTTTTAACCTCTTAGGCACGATGGTCCACTATAGTGGCTTTCGCGAATATCATCGTAGGTTACATAGCGCCACTATAGTGGCTCATTCTACTGGCTCACTCACCGTTTCAATTGAATGTTCGTTTTCATATGTTCTAATTCGCACATATTTGCCTTCACCACGTTTTATAAGAGTATTAACAAATCCCACAAAAGTACATTACATGTAAATAAAAGGTAACGCCAAGTAGTTTAGGCACTATGGGAGCGCCTCTTTGCACTAATACGATATTGGAAACATTTTTAAATGACATATTTTGTGAATTTTCAAAAAAGTAAATTATCAAGGTTAAAGTATATGTTTCATATCTTTGGAAAAAATTGTAATTTAATCATCAGAAACTTTATTCCAATGTACTCATGTAAAGAACAGAATTGTCACACATTGCACTGCTGTTTACGTGTAATTTGCGTCGAACTCTGCCGTACAGAGAAACAGCGCCGCGCAAAGTTCAATCGTGCCTTAGAGGTTAAGGATAAGGTTGACCCTTTGCATTCGTGAGGTGATTCTCATTACTTGACCCAATGCAGCAACTCGAGAGGTGACAGTCACCATTTCCTATCTCAAATTAGTCCGCAATCACGAAACGGACTTTGTCTTCGACGTCAGCCCCATCCTGACAATTGTAACTATAACTATATGTAGAAACTTTGAAGTTTGAAGAGGAAAATCGTTATATTTTGTACTGAAAATAAGAGCAAGAATGTTAAAAATAAAACGAAATGAAAATATTGTAAATATTTATAACATAGAGAGATATGTGGTTCATAATTCGAGGTCACACTTAAATGAGACACCCTATATGTTCGTTATAGCAGAGAATAATTGTGTTTCGCACGAATAATAAAGAATGTCAATCAAATAAAATCAGAATCAAATAAAATCTAGAGCAATTTAGGGAAATATTACGTGTTTCCTTGAATTGAAATGCTGCTTCCGATCGCATCTGAGCAAACGGAGATGCAAAGGGAGATAAGAATAAAATATGAAAACGAGGTCGATGATGAAGGGAAACGAGAAGATGAAATACCTACTTACTTGCCAACGATGTTTGAAGTACCGCTTACTTATTCTTCTCAAAAGACAAATCTACAATCGCTCTTTGTGTATTTCTTGAGTGAAATCGATAATCGTTTATTGCACAAATGACATCGTTCTTGATAAAGGTAATTGATACATATGAAGATCTTATGTGATTTGAACAAATTTTCACATGGTTAACTAAAATTTAATTTCAAATGGTTTTAATTATTAATTTATGTTCGCTATTATGACAGAATTATAAAAACTTGTCAAAGGTAGCTGTAAGTTCATACGAGTCGTTTTGAGTATATTTTAGGTTAGAAGGAGAATTTTAGAATTCTTAAATTTGAGAATTTGAAAACTTCGGTATTTCTAAATTCCTCAAGCAGAGAATTTCAAGATTTCAAAAATTTTTAATTTTATAATGTTTTAAATTAGTGATTGCATCAATTTGTAAATTTACGAATTTGACAATTTGTGAATGTGGAAAGTGAATTTATGAATTTAAATGAGTTCGTTAATTTATGTCCCACAAGAAATATTTAACTTGAAAATGAGGAGCATTCATCAAATGCAAAATTATAATAAAATACAACTAAAAATTTCTATAAACAATTTCTATAAAATTTCTATAAAATTTGTATATATTATATACAATATTTAAAGATATTTTTACTTGAAGATATTTTAAGAAGTATTTCCTTCATGAGCAAGGCGAATGTATTAAACGCGTAATTCAAATACGAAAGATTAAGTTTTTATTAAAAGCATTTATTCCATAGTAATTATTCGTAAATTGTTCGTAGAATATACAGAGAAATGTTACAGTATAAATCAGCGTGTCAAGAGTGCAGGAGGACTGTTTTTCAATGCAAATGTGTCTGGTGCACATTGTACAGCGGTGGTCCCGGTTAATTTAGACGGTCCGTAGTTATATTCGCCCGGCATTGTTTCCTTGATGCACGTAAAATGGGCGTTAATTGAAATGTAAGTGCACATTTATTACGATTCCGTTCTATAACAAGGGCTCATGAACGTGTAGGTAAGTGCAAATTGTTACTAATGTGCGACGTAATGACCGCTGTGTGAACGATATTACCGTGCAATAATGAAGCGAAACGTAGGTACAATTTAGAAATATATTATCCACAATTGAAGCTTCATTTATGCCTTTGCGTCTCATTAAACCGTTTTACACGATACAACTGACCATTATTAATTGTATTTCGTTGTCGCGTGTACAGGGTCGGTTGTGTCGATGTTGTAACACGTGCATTTGCACGGGGGCTGTAAGTTACTGTGGGCGGGAAAATTGCATTGAACAATGAGATATTCGCATGTAACTTAAGGTACTCTAATGGAGACCTCACACGATCGATACGTATTACCAGTATTTCGGTTTTCAATGTTTAGTGGAGATGAATCGAGAATGTGTTTTGGTCGTGAATTTTGAAATTTTGATCATTGAAAATTTGATGAACTGATAAAGTCATATGTGCAACTATGAAAATTGATGTATGATATATGGGGATTCTCCAGCTTACTTGAAATGGTAATTTTCAATTGTTTTTCAATTGTTTTCAGCTTGTTTGAAATGGAATTTGGTAATTTAGAAATTTTTCTCGAATTTTATTTAGAAACTTAGGAATGTAGGAATTTAGTGGTTTCAGAATTTTGAAATTTTGAAATTTAGGGGATTTGAAAATTTCCTAATTTGAAAACTTGAAAAGTTAAATATTGAGGAGTTAAGAATTTGAGAATTTAGAAATTTGAAAATGTAAAAATTATAGTAGGAAAATTTAGTAATTTTAAATTGGATACTTGATAATTTAGAAATTTAAAAATTTGTGTACGTGGTCATTTAGTGATTTGGGAATTTGAGTATTATGAAATTCAGAGATTTGATAATTGAGAATTTGTAGGTTTGAAAATTTGAATATTTTTACCTAGGGACTTGAAAATCTTGATATCTGGGAATTTGTACATTGCTTTCGTACATTGCTCATAGTTTATCAATAAAACATTTAAGAGCCTATATTTATATATCATTTTTTTATCATTTTGACTTATAAAACATACTGATAACGTTTTACGTACAAAACAGAGACCCACTGTATACGGCATCGAAAAACAAAGCAGTCCAAAGTCATTTTGTACTTCTATTATAACTTTTCAGTAAAGTGTTCACCCCATGTTAACACAACATTTTTTTCTTATTTCTGCATATGGAATATTTCATTAAAGTTTAGCGATAAAAATCTGGGCCACCTTGTATAATAATAGAAGAAAACCGAGTTGCATAAAAGTTACCTACGTAATGTGTTTAGTGGTAAGAAACTGAGACACCCTATATAATAACAGAAGAAAATCAAGACATGGAAAAGTTACGAATGTAGTATTTTCAGTAGTAAGAAACTGGAACACCCTATATAATAATAAAAGAAAATCGAGACTGGGAAAAGTTATATCCGTTGCGTACAGAATAAGATGTTCTTTGTAAACCGGTGATCCGGATTTTCACGAAATTTGGATATACTATGAGATGGGGAAGATATTACGTTATCTTGACGTTGCGTACACCTCTTGAGACAGTTGGACGGACGAGGTGGAATCTAGAGATATTACCGGAGAAGCGTGGCGTACGGTGTCGTTGAACTCGTAAAGATACATTCATACCCGAGACACATCTTGCAAAAGGATATATCTAAGGCACTTTCGGAACGTCAGCATAATCTTTTGCAGAGATCTCTTTTACGAGACCACTGTCGACTTAGTATCTCGAGCACGGTCCTTCAAGTAGCTCCTGTTGTCCTCCGATGCCGGCTACTTTCCGAATTTTTGCATTCGTCTCGAGTTCTTCTTCTTCTTTTTCTTGTTCGATGTTAGCCGTGTAACGCTGCAAAGGAAAGCTGTTTGCATACCGTTGCTGCAATCGGATGTTATCGAACCAACGATTTATCGTTGATTCGTTTGATACGAATCTTGAACATGTTTTGTTGTGCACAGAGATCTTGCCTTTGAATCTGATCTTTTAAAGCAGATCAGAAATTTAGCTATTGTATGTTCGGATTATATATGCAGGGTAAGTCGATAATAACTATTATCTGAAATAACTCGTTAGCTTATACCTGACATGTTTAATTTAGGATTTCTAATATTACTGCATTTTCGTTGGTTATATTTTTTGAAATATAACTTGACTTTACCAATATTATTTAAGATATGAAAATAATTTTTGTGTTTATTAATTTTTTCTCACTCGAAAAAAATACATTTGAATAATTCTATTTTGAATATACAAAATGTATTCTAACGTATTTTTCATAATTATTATTTTTCGTTTTAAATTATGTATTAAATAACCGGTTTATTTTCTGTTGTGTCTATACATAAAGTTTCACGCTGTTTCAATGCAAAATATAAACTCTCCAAATAAATCTGATGCTTTGAAATACAGTTTTAAGTTATGTTGTCAATTATTTATTGTTTATCTTCCAGATCTGCAATAATGGAGATTTATATTTAAGCTTAATTTGCAATTAATAACTGTACGTATTTTCGTCTATATTTATTTCATACGACCACCAACTTGTTTTCTTATTTACTCTGCAAATTCGACGCACTCTGATTTCACAGAAACCTATTTATGATTCATAAAATCTCGCTGTGTGTATTTGACACTTCGTGAAAATTCGTTGTACGGGTCATAATATTAATATTTTCATTTCACTGCTTATAACGAGTTTACGTTGAAAAATTTAAAAATATGCACATATTCATTTCCATATGTATAACATGTATAACGTAGATTTTTGCTTCATCTTTGCGATGTGTCACAAACACCAGATTTATTTTTTCAAAAATGTATATAATCAAAAGGTAAGAAATGTTATTAATCCGTCATCGTATGATTTTTACAATTTTTAAAAAAAGAATATATTTTTATACTCTTACAAATAATAATAACAAAATAACAGTAAACAAATTTCTTCATTTTAATAAAATTTAAAGACGACTAACGTAACATCGTAACAACGCAATATGTACATTAAAAAAGTACGAGAAAAAGCTATAATTACGAAATACCAGGAATATGTGCAACAATTTAAGTAATTAAAAAATTTGCAATTAATTTAAATTTGTCAAATTTTATATCAAGTTTATCTAGCATATTTGAAACGAAGAGAATCAAATGAAACGAAAAGTTAAGTTGAGAAACAGAAGATACGATAAATTCGATTAATCATTTAAAAGTACAATCATTTCGCGCTTTTTAATATCCTGAACGCATAAAAATTTATGCGAAAATTGATTGAAACATTCTGCAAGTTATAGCAAAAAAATGTTAGCGTAGTGCGAAGAAAAATTTGTGTATTTCATGATATTATCTTAAGAGGATTTTATAGCATAATCGAAGGTATCGTAACTTAGCCGTCAATATTTTGCCGTAAAATTTCTTGATCCCCACATCTGTACGGTGAACACGATATGCACACAGCGAATATTTTACAGGCTTTTTTCTCATCCTCTAATAGAATGAAAAGCACACTTGCCATAATAAAATATGTATTGCACGCGCACTCGGATACCAGCCTGCGAGTTTAAATAAAGAAAATAAATTTGTCTGCTTTCGATACCAATATTTATGATAACACATATACTATACTTGTTTGCACCGCTTTTAAGAAATATAAGAAAACTGACAATTATTATGTCAGCTTTCTTCAAATTTACGTCTATGGTACAAGGTAAAAAAGTAAACAACAGTTTTAAGATATAACGAATATGCTGAAAATTAATGTTAATCAAATATTATTGTTCTATTATATCTTGTTGCAAATATGTTACAAAAAATAGAATACTACAAATATCAAGCATTAATTTTGTATATGATTTTATGAATTTTTCTACTTCTATCAAATATAAATTAGAATAATGATAATTCTTTTTTGTGAGGATGAATGAAAAGAATTAATACTGTCACAGTGTTAGTATTTTATATTAAATCGTCGAAAATATTTCATCTGTTATTTTAGTTTAAAAATTTGAAAAATTCTTCAGAAGAGTGATTCCCATCATTGATTTTTCGAGATTTACGTTACAGTTAAGAGGTGTAGTGTATGCCGGAGTAAGTCAATAACAATTTCCACGTTTTCGTTGTGAAAAATCCAAAGAATGGAACGAGGACTAATTGCCCAGCCGAGAATTACACTTCCCAACGATCCAATCTCTCGCGCGATCATTAAAGCAACGAGTGGCCAGAGGGTCAAAGTAGACCACCGGTCCGAAGTAACTTCGCCTTAATTTGCTGCTCGTCCCCAGAAAGGATCCCTTTAATCCTGGTCGGCCGAAGGTGCCGCTCAAGGATTCCAGCTTGAATGTATGCGTGACCACGGGAGTCAACATTGACGCAAGCCCCGCGGCATACGTTATGGTGATTATGGCTGTAACAACACTCTACCCTATCCCATATTGCCCAGGATCTCGTTACACGCACTTAGAACCCCCGTAGCTCCTTCCACCCTTGTCCAAGGATCCATGCAATGCTACCTATAACAGGATAACCTATATCGGGAAAGTGTAAGGTGCTGGCAATTTATATCAGTGACTAGAATCACTGAATTATGGCCGGTATCACTGCTGATAACGCGCGAATGTCTCCTTTGAAAGGTACCTAGGCACGAAGGATAAGACATCTAGAATGTAGTACCTACTTTGCCTAGTCGACTGAGGTTTCTAAGTTTCGGAATTTTCAAATTTGTAGGTTGAAATTTTAAGTTCGGCCTTTTTCTGTTAGTCAATTTTTATAATTTTGAATTTTCATGGTATGGATTTTCTGAATTTTTAAATCTTGAGATTTCTACTCTTTTGGATTTCTTAATATTTAAATTTAATAATCCTGATATTTTCACATCCCCAAATTTCTAAATCATCATATCCCCAAAGTCTCAAGTTATAAAATTTTAAAGTTTCCAAATCTTCAAATCCCCAAATTATTTAAACCTCATATTGCCAAAATTACAAGTTCCCACTTACCAATCCCCAAATTCTGAAGCTCGGATGTTCCAAAAACTCCAAATTCTCAAATTTCGCAATTGCTAAATTTCCTAATGTCCAAATGTCGAATTTCCAAAACTTCAAATTTGTAAATTACTAAATTTGTAAATTTCCAACAACGTATTATTGTCACACCGTATTACATTATTTCTTAAACTAAATCATGCCTCATGACTTTCATTTATTACAAAATAATCTAAAAAATACGATCTTATATAAAAAATCGAAGGTGCCATGCATAATCTGATATTTCTGGTACAAAATGTGTTAACTATTCTTATTATGAATAATTAGTATCTCAATATATCTTTTCAACAATATTTATACTCAATACGACAATTAATTTATTAAATTCCAAATTTGCAATTTTGTGCGATAAACATATGCAGGTATGTCATACGTTATTATCAGAAAATGAAATTAGTTGGTTATAACCAGGAAATGTTACAGTGTAACGTGTTATGCATGTAAAACGTCCATTGTTCGGTGATCTATCTTCGCGTGATGGCAGCTAACTACTCGATCCTTCTTAACAACATGATAAATCGGATGATAATTTTCCGTAAACGCGAAACATGTGCAATATATATCAACAGGTTGTATGCATGATACAATTCAATTTAACGATGTATCAAGTTTCGTTTCATTTGGTTAAAAAGCATACCTTGTTTGTACTTTGTTTACAACATCATATATTTTTCTATTAATATTTATTAATCTGTTTGAAATGACATATGATATGAATTTTTATTAATTTAAAATGCATTGTCTCGCTATTAGATGTAATGCTTTTAATGACTGACTCCATAAATTAAGAAATTCTATTAATAAATAAGTTTGTACTAACTGCGAATAAAGATATAAATATGATGAATAATTTTATTAATAAATTAGTACATCTTTTTTAGCAATTGAGTTTATATGAATATAATATTCTTTAGTTCTTCCCATCACTTTAATGAATTACAGAAAATTAATTATGGTATTATTACTTTAACTAATTTATTATACTTAGAAATTGATTTACTCGTTTTGATAGTAGCAATTTTAATTTTCTTTCCCAGTTTTATTTTACAAAGTTTAAACTGGTTATAAATAGCTGCTCTAAATTTATCTTCAAATTACTTACAGTACATTTACATATTTTTACATTTTTAAAATGATAAATTCTAAATTTCTAAATTTCTAAGTTTCTAAATTTCTGAATTGCTATCGACCATCCTTAAATATTAAGAATTAAAAACTAAAAGTTTACAGACTTAAAAATCTCGAAATTAAAAGATTGATATATTTATTGACATATTGATATATTTATCTCAAGCCTTTATTACAAATTTATAATAAACATTTATATCCTTCTTTAGATTCATAATTATTTCAAATCCAGTCAATATTACTATAAATTACAAAACCTAATTGTTAGTAAAATTTAAAAGACTGCAATATGAAAATCCAAAAATGGTGCATCGATATAAACTATCAAGGAGTACCCGCTTAAAATATATTAATGTGTAACTCTATTTTTTTAATTTCGCACATGTGTCCATGTAGAATGCATTTTTTTTTTGTTCTTTCGGACTATAACTCTTTGGTGTTTCCAATAGTACCGAACGTGTGAACATTTGAACGTAACAATTTTATGAAGAGCGACGGCGTGAAACGCTTTTGCAGGAACTCTCGTTCTCCAATTTATTAGCCGTAACCACAAGCAACGCCGGGCGTAATTGCGTTTTCGTTCGCGATCACAAATGCGTTCGGTTTCGGCGTTCGTGTATTATCAACTGCAATCAAACTGAAGAATCAATTTTGAATTTTCCTATCTATCGAATTTATTTCACACTCTATCGATCACGCTGGTGTTTCTCAATTTTTTATTAAAACAGCGTTTCAGATTTATGGAATTTTTTAGTTTTAGACGAAAAGTGATTGATGATCAATATACGAAAGTTCTTGTTGTCTTCGCTATAGATTTTTCAATAATTCAATGAATATTCTGGGTTTTCGAGATGAAACGTTTTGAATACTTCGGGAGAAATTTCGATCACGTTAATACATTTTATATATGGATCACGCTTAAAATTTCAGTTTTTCTCTTTTTTTTTAAATTGTGAAATGTTTTCTTAATTATTAATTATGAGTCACTGTATTTAACTAATTTTATTTACTATTTATCTATCGTATTTAATTGATTATCTTTACTATGTGTTTAGTATATGTTAATAATTATTTTTGCTGTTTTTTACTGCTTTAGTTAATTATCCTTACTATGAGTTTATTATAGTTAACTAATTATATTTACTATTCATTTACTGTATTTAATTGAATATATTTACTATATGTTTACTGTATTTAATGAATTATATTTGCTACATATTTACTATATTTAATTAATTATATTTGTAATGTATTAGCTATATTTAATTAATTGCAATGCAACGAAGATTTAAAGCATTTCAGTCATTTTTCAAAGATGGCAGAAAAATAAAAAAACAGATCCCAGTGAACTCGTGCCTGAGCGCGTGAAATATCCACTAATTATCCGGCTATAAAGCGAGACCGGAGTCACTCTGTCTGACCCTAACTGTGAAGGTCTGGGCCATAATCCGGAAGTGACGTGACAAGAAAGTCAGCGAACCGTTCGCGACACTTTGCCACTAATTACTGGCCGACGCGTCCGTTGTTGGCGTGTAATTTCCTCGCACCGCATCCTTTATCGCGTCTAATGAAGCTGGCACCAATTTCACTCGAATAATTGCCCGATAAAATCGAACACGTGACCAGGGCTGCCCAACGAATCCTAATTGCAACTCTAACAATTCACTCGGCTTTTTATATACCAGGCATTCCTGTCGGGGAATATCTGTTTAATTGCCTTTGTAAAATTGCCGTTCGAAAAGGTTGCATGATTGACATTTTATCGACCGTGTCAATTACAGGTTAATCAACGTAATCACATACTTCCAATTATTCCTTTATTCTTTGTTTCGTGAAAAGTGCTTCATTGTTGAGAAATTGAAGGTTGCGTGATTTGGGCATTTTGGGATTTGAGGGGTTTGAGAATTTTAGGATTTAGGGATTTTAGGATTTGAGGATTTTGAGATTTGGGGACTTTGGGCTTTGGGGATTTGAGGATTTGGGGATTTTGGGATTTGGAGAATGGAAGAATTTGGGAATTTTTAAATTTGGAAATTTAGGGATTTAGGGATTGGTAGATTCGAGAATTTGGGGATTGAAATATTTAGGAATTTGGAATTTGGAGCATTAGGGATTGAATAATTTGAGTATTTTGGGATTTACGATCTAAGATCTAAAAATTTGTGAATTTAGGGATTTAAAGATTTGGGGATTTGGAGATTTGGAGATTGGCGATTAGAGGATTTAGGAATTTGGGTTTTTATGTATTATTTGATAATTTGAGAATTTGAAGGTTTAGATATTTGGGGATTTGAAGATTGAAAAATTTGTGAATTTGAAATTTTGGTCTTTAGGGATTGAATAATTTGAGTATTTGAATATTTGGGGATTCGAAAGTTCGAGGATTTGAGAATTTGCAAATCTAAAAATGTGGGAATTTTCAAATTTTACGATTTCGACATTTATGAATTTTCAAATTTGATGACAAGAGATTTAAAGATTTAGAAATTTAAATTGAGGGGTTTTAGAGATCTAGTTATTTGATGACTTGGTTAATCAAGGATTTTGGGATTGGAAGATTTGGGAATCTCGGAATTTAAAGATTTTGAAATTTATAAATTTCAAAATTTGATAATTTGGAGATTTAAAGATATGAGAATTCGAGAAATAAATGAGAAAATTAGAAAACTTTGGGAATTTGAGTTGTTGCAAATGTAGAAACTTAAAAAATAATTCGAAAATTTGAAAATTTAAGTAATATACAAATTTTTAGGCCATTTCCTCATAAATCCAGTCAACTCTTCAGTGAAATCGCTAATTGTCAGCATCGCGCGATCATCGCTACCCTGCAATTTTCTGTTGGTGATCCCTTATCGGTACTAATGAACCCTGCCGATTCAGGTCGAACAATCGTCGCGATAAAATCAAAGATAATCGTAGTTGGTAGGGTTAGGGTCGCAATTCGTGATACTCCTAATACATGGCAATGCTGGCAAACGCGATGTCGGTTGGACGCTCAGGTAACGCAAGTTGGCAGGAGGACCCTCGATTCGATGTAACGGCATGATCAAGAGAGCTCTCCCAGGGCACTTGGAAGAGCGAATCGCTTCGCTACCGATCTGCTCGAGCGTACTTTTCACTGGATACTTCAGCTGAATTGGAACGCAGTTTCTAGTTACACAACTTCTCTTTCCATCTCGAAACGTATTAGACACTCGACACCCTTCGTACCATGCGTGTTGATCTGCAGATCTAGGTCATCGTATTAAGTTTATGGTTGAGCCGTTCCTTGATTAGTTTCTTCGTAAGAAATTACGTTTTTGTTTTAGCATTTTGATTATTTATCAAGAGAAATTTCTGTGGGTTGCTAAAGTGGTAAAGCATGAGTGATTGAGTGGTCTTGGAAAATGTACGCAGATTCTCAAAATTTCTAAAACGTTTAAAGTTGACAAATTTTATAAATGTACAAAACTGTCAAAATGTTCAGGTTTATAAATTCTCTGAATCTGTAAATCCTTAAATCTTCAAATTCTCAAATGTTTAAATCTTACGTATGAACTGTATTTGCTATGTATTTATCTTGAATCCGCAAATCCTCAAATCCTCGAATCCCTAAATCCTTAAAAACCTAAATCCATAAATCTCGAAATGTGAAAATCCATCATTTTTTTGAATCTTCAAATCCCCAAATCTGCAAATCCCTAAATCCCTAAACCCCTAAACCCCTAAATATTCAAATCCTCAAATCGTCAAGCCACAAATCTCCAAATCCCTAAATCTGAAAATCCCTAAATATTCAAATTCTCAAATCATCAAGCCACAAATATCCAAATCCCTAAATCTTCAAATCTTCAAATCTCTAAATCCCTAAATATTCAAGCCAGAAATCTCCGAATCCCTAAATTCCTAAATTCCTAAATTCCTAAATTCCTAAATTCCTAAACCCCTAAATCCCTAAATCCATCTTCATTTCTAAATCACTAAATCCCCAAACTTAAAAACTCCCAAATCTCCAAATCTCTATATTGTGAAATTTTACTCAACCGCGAGTCTAAATCTTATATCTAACAGTACACAACAAGTGTTCAAAATTTCGTATTCATTTGACTACCTCTAAAGATTCAAAACTGAAAACAAATTTGTTAAACGCGCGCACAGGTCAATTTGTCATACCCCGTTTCGCATTTACACTTCCTCGAATGATTGAATTTTGAATAAAATACATGCGGTCGTTTGTTGAATGGACCAATTCGATTTGCATCAAAATTATGTTATAGAGTATTTAGCGCGAAATGGTAGTAATTCTGTGTAGATAGTGGAAATTGGGACGAGCAGCGGTATATTTGATGTAGACTGATAGATAAACAGTGTTCCTTGAGATAATTTAATGAATTGCTTAATTAACCTGTTCAATACGAACTAGATGTATTGCAATGGTATCGTAGCATCGTTATCCTCAGATTAATTGTTACGGTTGTAAATTGGACCGAGCAACAGTATTCCTAGTGAACCAATATTCGAACGACGTTTCTTGAGATAATTTGATCGATCACTTAATTAACCTGTCTGATACCAATAGATTGTATTTCAGCTATGCTATAAGATTGTCGTTTTCATAAATCAGCTGAATAGACTTTATCGTGATACTATTGTAACTAGTACAGTCGTAAATAAGATTGGAATCACATTTAGCTTACTGCTGTTTTGGCACACGATTTGCAGAATCGATCTTAACTTATGTTTCTTCCTTAACCTCATTTCTCATTAAGGGAAACTAATTTCTCTTTTTATAAATCATCACATATAATAAATTGATTAACGTAAATCGACTAGTTTTGTTTTGCTGCTTTACGTACGATATACTTCCTTTTTTATCAAATTATATAAATACATTTCTATTACACAAAAGAATTACTGTTAGAATTTGAACAAAATATGTAATATTTGATATATTCTTTATAACCGTAGTCATGTTTTGTTACGACTGTAATTGCTCATTGCACCTTCTCAAAATATTACAAATTCGCAATATGTCATTGCAAAAAATTTGTGTGTTCGGAAATATTGAACTATCGTCATTTTTTAATTTGATTTGTAAGAATTCAAAAATATATTTATAATTGAAGATATGCGTCAAAGTGATAATTCCATGGATATGCTACAGAACATTAGCAGAACCGTGCGATCAGGCGATAAAGTTAGGTGGACCATGTTATACATCACCACATACAGCAATTTAGTATGCTCAAATATGGGCAGTGAGCTAAAACGGGTTAAAGTACAACGATGGTGTCAGGAAGGAGTTGTCAAACTGTTCCAAAACTAGCAAAGTTACAGCCAGCGTGTAAGCCACTTCCGACCCCCTTCGTCAAGTGAATTCAGTAAAATACCCGAGCTTCCGGAAGTCCGTTAATGATTGTCCGAAAGTCGAGTACCATCTTATTATATACGTAAACCATGGAGAACACCGACGACCAAGGATTATGCCTTGAACGACGTAGTTTCGCGGTATTCTTGCATCGTCAAGCTGGTCAAGACGCAGGAGGTAGAAGGAGGAGGTAAAATAGCGAACCACATGAGTGCTTCCACCCTCGTGATAAGCCTGGAAAATACCGATTTTGTAGCCCAAACCACGTATACCTGGATCCCAGTGACTGCATGTGGATAGTAACCTAGCTATTCGGCTCGGTCGAGACAGCCGATCCTGGCATATGGCCGAAGTTGAGTATCTACTTTCGCATACGGTCCCCATAGTGTCGTCAAGGGTCAGAAGCTACTTTATCACAGGAACATACCTGCTGAGTGGAAAATTTAGTAAATATAGCCTGCTGTATTAAGCTGTTGCATTGCAATTTCGTCTTAGGATCTGTATTCTAGAAATGGTTCGTTTAACAGTTTATGGACACTCAAGTATTGACTCGCGAAAAAGGCTTCGTAATTATTTAGTACTAACGGGATGATTTTTAAAAATCTTATTGAATTCGATGTTTTGAATTAGTTTTTTTTTTACATATAACTGATTAAGTTTAATTTCTTGATATTGCTGAGAACTTGAAGGTTGAATGGTTTGGGGATTTTTGGATTTGGAGATTGGAGGATTTAGGAATTTGGGATTTGGAGATTGCAGGATTTGGGGAATTGCAGGATCTGAGAACTTTGGAATTTTGGAATTTGGGAATTTGGAAATTTAGGGATATAGGAATTTGAAGAATCGGGAATTTGGGGATTTGGAGATTTGAAGATTGGAGGATTTAAGAATTTGGAATTTGGGGCTTTACGTATTTGGTAATTTGAGGATTTGGAAGGTTGGAAATTTGGGGATTTGCGAATTTGCAAATTTGGGAATTTGAGAATTTGAGAATTTGAGAATTTGCAAATTTGGGAATTTGAGAATTTGAGAATTTGAGAATTTGGAGATTTTTAAATTTATAAATTTAAGAATGTAAGGATTTGGAGATTTGGAAACTTGAGAATTCCAAGATGTAAGAATTTTGAAATTTTTTGAATTTTGAAATTTTGAAATTTAGGAATTTAGGGATTTGAAGATTCGGAGATTTGGGACAGACATTCTAAATTTATGAGGATATGATGAAAGTAGGATTTAGTAGAGATAAAACTGAATGTAAGTGATACGAAACAAAAATAATATACCAGGCCTTCACAATATTTCCTACCTAAACCTATCTTTATTGTTAATTTTTCTTAAAAAATTAACTAATTTTTTAGGAAAAATTAACAACCATAGGTTACTGTTTGCCTTTCGACATGACCAAAACGAAAAACTCAAACACGTCGTCTTCAGTTTTCCTGTTTTTCCCTAATCGTTTTATTACATCTATAAAAGCAACATCTTAATATTTTTCCATACGAGGAAAGTATTCAATAAATAAAATTTATTTCGTCATAAATAATTGCCAAATTTTTGTTTAAACAGAAGACATCTGTTTATTTTGATCCCTGATTAAATTCGCGAGGTACACAGTAGCAAAGATGACGTTATGACAAAAAGCACAGTAAAATTTTCTTAGAATCCTCAGAGTGTAACAAGGGAGTTGGAGAAGTTGGATTTGAGCCAGCTTCGCGATCCTCAGTTTTGGGTCAGACATGTTATTCCAACGGCGGCGGTAGTGACAAAGGGTTCTGAATGCAGAACGAGAATTCCGGCGTTGATATGAATTATTGGCAGCATCCGAAAGTCAAATTTTTTAAACGTATCCCAGCTAGGTGGTTCAGCCCGACGAGGCTTTGCGATATATAGGTATTTCGAGCAAAGGCACACATGAATTATGGGAAGAATTTCGCTACGAGAATTCGAGTGCATTTGTAATTTGTATGCCATAAAGCCCTGCGTTGACGTAAGTGGAACGTAAAATTTTGGAAGCGAGCCATCTCTTTCTTTTACCATTCCGGGATTTTGTTGCAAATCGTGTAATTCTGAGTTGAAATACAAGCTCAAACTCTGTCATACACGAAACTGTAGCTGGATTAACAAAAAGTTTTAAACCGTTCGCTCGTATGACCTGGTAAGATGGCTTTACTATTCGCTACAAATTCGATGAAAAGTTTGATGTTTTACATTTTGCTCGATGTTTATACTCCGTGTTATGTTACGTTGTCTCTAAAGTTTCCCTGGAATGTTTCTAGGCTAGGTGCAAGCTTTCTACAAATAGAAAAATCGAGAACAGGCGTTCTTTTCATGCTACCGATTAAAAGTATTGAAAATGTAATTATTGTGCTTTACTTCTTCACATATTGCGGATATGAATTACATGTTTAAAAAAATAAAATTTACAATGTAATAGTACAATCTTCTGTTAGGAATGTAATAAATATTGGAGGATATAAACATTTACGAATATGGAAATTGGGAAACAGAAATTTGGGGATGTAGGTATTTAAGAAAATCGAAATTAAGGAATATAGGAAGTTGAAGATTTAGAAATTTGAGAATGTGAAATTTGTAACAATAGAAATAGGGAAATATAGAATTTTAGATATGGAGTAATTTGCAGATGTAAATATTTTTGAGTATACAAATTTGGGAATACAGACATTTGGAAATATAAAGATTTGAAGAATGCAGAAAGTGGATAGAGCAATTGGATAGTACAAATATCTGGGAGCATAGAAAGGGAATTCGGAAATATGGAAATTTGATAATATAAAATCTTGAATACGTATTTAAAGTTTAGGCAAATTAATTGGTTGAATGTATATATTATTTTCTTACTACCTTACTACTTATCATAAATGAAAAATATATTTGTTACACGCACTATTGCAGTACCTTTTATTGCAACCCTTTTCTATTTTGTAAATAAACTAAATTGTTAGGTAAAAAGAAAATAGAGGAGTGCAAACAGTTAAGTTTAAAGGTCTATTTAATCAGGACACTGAAATGGAAAATTTATGACGACAAAAGGTTAGGAAGCTATGAACGTTCCTCTCTGTCAGTTTCTTGTATTGATATTTGTAATGTACACCGAGCAGCAGCGAGAACGGCCAGTAAAAAGTTGGGCTGCTGCCAATATTTTCACGGATACGCGTATCTAGTTTCTGGATTTCATTGCCAAAACGATCAAAGCGACAAGTTTTTTTACAGAATAAAATGTGTCATAACGGACTACTCGAAAATTCATTTGTTTTCATTTCCACGTCGATCGTTACTTCAAAATTAGCACTGTTGTAATATAATATATCCTCGTTGTAACGAAGTTATTTGAAACAAGTAAAGTCGTTTTGTGAACAAACAAACACATTTTTGGAAGAAACGGTAGTCGGAATACGCACATGTGGAGTGTTTGCGATAATATGCACCGGTATTTTTTCCATATGTTGGAATTGAAAAAAATGGAAGAGAAAAAAGTTGTGCCATATTTTACTAGCACGATGGACCTATACCGCCCTTTTATATTTGCATTGTTTTTAGAGAAATGCAAACTTTCACTGTTTTAAATGGGACGCTATGTTTTTTGATGTCATATGAAAGTTTCAAGATGAATTTAGGATTTAGAAGCTATGAGAATTTAGGAATTTGCACATTTTGAAATTTGGGATTAGGAGAATTTGTAAACCTACGAATTAGATTTCAAAATTTAGGATTCAAGAATTGCGAAATTTGAGAGATTGAAAATTTGAAAATGTAAGAATTTATGAAATTTGAGTAATTGATCATTTCAGAATTTGGAAATTCATAAAACTTGGAAATTTCAAAATTTAGAGAATGTGAATTTGAAGACTTCGAAAAGAAGTCTTCGAATTTCCTTGCTTTGTACCAGATCTATCGAAGGAAACAGAAGGCAAGAGAGGAAAGAAACCATTTTCTCTTCAAAATCTACAAATCCCTACATCTCCAAATTCCTACATCCCCAAATCCCTACATCCTTAAATCCCTACGTCTCCAAATTCCTATATCCCCAAATCCCTACATCCCCAAATGCCTAGATAGCCAAAGTCCCAAGTTCCCAAATAAATTCTAGATTACCAAATTTCTAAACTCTGAAATCCCCAAATCTCCAAGTCCTCAAATTCCTAGACCCCCAAATCTCTTGATTGCCAAATTCCTAAATCAACCAAATATTGAAATTCGCAAAAATCCTTAATAGGAAATTGTTTCTTTCCTTTCTTCTCTTCGTTTTCCAACAATAGACCTGGTATAGGCAGTGCAAGAAACGCAAAAATTAGATTACCTATTGTCTACTAGAGCAAGACTAATAAGTACCAGTTACTGGCATAATGTAAACGCGCCCTAAGACCTTTTTCGTTACAATATACTCAGTATCTCCCAACACCAAAATTAATTTGTGCTTAATACTAAAAGGTTTAATAATTCATTAAGACTATGGTCGGCCATGGTAACAAAAAGAGTAAAAAACGTGTTTGATCTTAGTTGAAATTATGTTATATGTTTCGTAACGGGGGGATTAACCCGATGGTGGTTGCATTTATGATCGCGTGATCAGCTTTCAGCAAAACCGCTGGTGCGATTAAAACGAAACTCGGTCGACGCCGGTGTAAACACCGAATTCAGGCCGCAACACCTGCTACTTAACACTTACGCCAGTTACCCTGTTGGTGAAGATAAATTATTCATTCGGCGTAACGCGAAACACCTTACCACTTGCCGAGACTCTTCCATCATTCAACATATTCTTCCCGGGTCAGTACGGTTACTCGATTTCGAGCCAACATGAAAAATTAAACTTGAAATTATTTCGACCCTGCTAGATTCATTGTTCTTTGGATTGTAGTACAGTCTGTGACAACAGTCACGAACAAGGGATTAATTGAAATAAAAATTTGTTATTTTTATTCACTGATCATTTTTTAAATATATTCTAAATAGCACTTTATAAATATATATTTACGTATATTATTTGCTACTATTTATTTGTATTAGAGTATGTTGTAATAAGGTATAATAACTGCACATAATTATTATTTAAAAATATTTCGTTAAAAAGTATTTTAAATATTGATTAATATTTGATTTTAATACATGCAAGAATTTCATCACGTTGAACTACATTGGATCATTAATTTTGAGAAATTTGTGCTGTGGAAAATATACCTTAATTGTGGACATTAAAGACGAATTCAAAACGATATACATTTTTACAGTAAAACAGAATATTATACAAAAATGTAGTACAACAACAAATGCACAGTTTTGTAAAACGTCCATCACAATCGTTGTACGATTGTACATTTCTTTATCATTCAAGAATTTAATTTAATTTCTTTATCAATGGTGCGCTCCTCGAAATCAACGATTATTCGCGATAACTGATCGCGCGCAGTTAACGCGAACCGTTCAAGCTGATCAACCGAGATCTCGCAGTCAACGCTTTATTGTATTTACGATATCATTTAAGAAAATACCACAGCTGAAGCAGAATATTTAAAATGAACTTGTGGATGCAAATAACCCAGCGTGGCACGGTAGAATCATCTGTAGTGTTCATCAAGAAGACGGTCGCAGTTTGTTGAATCCGGCGAGCCTCAAAGAAAGTGTTGCAGTTTCCTCAGGAAAGCGAGGATTTTCGCGACAAGGAAAACTTCTTCACTGGTAAAAATAAGTTTTGACGAACGTTAATGCGCCGTCGTATGAATAATTTACGCTCACCGCGGGGACGAAAGTACTTGGTAGCAGGTGTTGTTGTCAGAACTGGCTGTTCGTCCGACTGTACCCCGTTCTATTCCAGCTTCGTGCATCTGTTGACGTTGTATAATACGTTAATAAACGCCTGTAACAACAGGTACGCCGCGGTTGCATCGGGCCGAACTTCCTCCAACTTGTGCAGTTCGTTACAAATGTTGCGCTAATGCAAACGCTGTAAGCTGCGAAACGGAACCGCGGAAATACACCAGCCACGTGCAAACTTCCGTCGAGGTTGTAATGCGCTTGGGAATCTTTAATGATTTCTTAACTACGCTGCCAGAGGTTATTTAGGCTAGCTTTGGAAAGTTTCACCGTCGGACCTTGTTGTTAGAAAGCAGTTTGTTAACGGGCTTGTCGTGTTGCCTGTGTATCTTGAGTTTTAAAGCAGTGTTTAGAATTTTTTTATCGAAGAGCTTCAAGTCTGTTTTTAAAAGATCGAGTAACATCTTTATGGATTTGAGAACGCTGTTGATGGATATTTCACGTTTGTTGTAAGTTTTGTGTTATTATTTATTCGTAATGTTGTTACGCGGGAGGATATCAGAGAAAAATGTTAAGAATCACTTAACATTATTTAACAGCTGTTGTGCAAATTTGTTTTATAGAACGGTTTTTTCTGAATTTTTATTATTAAATTAAATAGGCTAGAGGTATGACTATTGCTTTCGAATTATCAAACCCATATCTAAATCAGATTGCCAAATTATCAAGTTAGCAAATTATTTCATTACCAATTTACAATTCAAAAATTCACCCATTTGCCAATTTATCAATCTATCAATCTATCAATTTATCAATATATCGGTCTGTCTATCTATCTATCTATCAATCTGTCAATCTATCAGTTCTCCAATTTAACAGTTCATTCATTCATCAATTCATCAATTCATTAATTCGTCAATTCATCAATTCATGAATTCATTAATTCATCAATTTGTCAGTTTATCAATTTATCAATTTATCGATTTGTCAATTTACCGATTTATCGATTTGTTAATTTGTTAATTTCTCAATTTATTAATTTATCAATTTATCAAATTATCAAATTATCAAATTATCAATTTATCAATTTACCAAATTACCATATTATCAAATTACTAATGTGCCAAATTACCAATATACCAATGTACCAAATTACCAAGATACCAAATTATCAATGTACCAAAGAACCAAAGTACCACATTACCAAACTACCAATCTTCTAATTTACCAAATTACTAAATTGTATCTACCCAAATTCCTAAATCCCTAATTCCCCACATCCATAAATACTTAAATTAGCAAATTACCAAATTTCCAAATTTCTAAAGCACCAAATTACCAAATTTCTGTATTCCTAAATTAGAAATATACGATCTGCAGCTCCTCACCATACATAAAGTGCAAACCTGCGCGCACAATACTTACAGCGAACAGCTTATCCGCCCATCACTGTTTAAAGGCAACATACATAAATTGATAAAACCGTCGATGTTCGTTATTAAAGTTATTGTTCGCATTTCACGCCGGCGCAAGAAACGGTCGTATAAAATCACGAAGGATCAGGCGATTTCTGGTTACGGGGATCTACGGATCCAACGTTTGCCGCATCGAAATGCATCGGTTGGGAGACTCCATTGTTCTACTTCCGTCGTTTTGATTTCTCGCGCGGCGTTTGATGTTCCATTGGCTGGAATTCGCGTCGCCGGACAAAATAAATCATTCAGTCTTCTCTACTTCGTGCGGAATCCGGCTGGGATCAATTCGATTTCACCGCATATAATATATTATATACCTGTCAACGGGGGAATAGTCGTTTCGCGTTCCCAAACTCTCGTGTTGTATTGTTAAAAAAAAAAGAAGAATGGTATTGTTCACCTAATCGTGCGTGTAGTTTCGTTATACATATAAAACAGGGGATCGCACGTAATTGCTAACGGTGGCAATTATTCATTCGATTTCGAATTATCCTGAGCACGATTTACGTTTCCATTTGAGTTGCAAACGGCTTTTTTCTGGCTGCTTCGTCCTTTTATTTTTTTATGATACACGCGTGTTTCAAATGTCGCAAGTGGGAATACACAATCTCGTCATGTTAATGTTTGGGAGATTCGAAAACATTTTTGCATATACATTCAGATTT
The DNA here is from genome assembly GCA_945859555.1 of Megachile ligniseca. Classification (NCBI taxonomy): domain Eukaryota; kingdom Metazoa; phylum Arthropoda; class Insecta; order Hymenoptera; family Megachilidae; genus Megachile; species Megachile ligniseca. Next base: position 4,054,609 of record OX243777.1, read on the forward strand.
TCCGTATGCTACGTATGGTTACTGTTGCTCAGCTAATTATTTATGTAGGTACCTCACTTATGTTAGCAGTGAGCTGATGCAATCCGTGGCTGAAAAGTTAGAATCATACAATTTTCAATACTTTTCGTATTTTTAGTGAGATTTAAAGGAATTTTATATGGAATTTAATTACAAATTTTAGTAGATATTAATGTATACCACACATGTTAATTTACACGTTGACCACAGCGGTAGTTTTATGTGATTGGCGCTGTAAGTTCAGTTAAATTAAATATTTATAGATTTTGAATGTTAAAAAATATGGAAGTTAGAAAATTTGTAAACTGAGGAATTTGGGCATGTTGGAGATCTGAAAATTTGGGATATTGAAACATTGCAAATTTAGAAGTTCAGAAATTTGGAGACTTAGAGATTTGGAGATTTAGAGATTTGGAAATTTCGGTATTTAGTGATATAGGAATTTAGGGATTTTGAGATTTTGAAGATTTAGAGATTTGAAGATTCGGAGGTTTGAAGATCTGGAGATTTGAAGATTTAGAGATTTAGGGATTTGAAATTTTAAGGATTTGGAGATTTAGGGATGTGGAGATATTGAGATTTGGAAAGTGTGAAATTTGGAGCTACTGGGTACCCAAAATATTTCAAACTTCAGAAATTTGAAAGTTGAAATTTCAAATTTCCAAACTTCCAAACTAACCAACATAGAAACACACAATAGTGAAATTTTGTAATTGATGACAAATTTATAAATTTGTAGGATCGAAAAATTGTAAATATGCAATTTTCTCTAAAATCAATTATCAAGTAACTGGATCACCTTTAACAATAAAATATATACTGAACGTCATTATACCATAATAAATAAATGATACCACAATAATTATTTAATAAATATTGTATCTTAATCCTTCGTTATACTTCAAAAACACAAATATGTGCATATCTTTGAAGTATTTTTATCCTTTATTTTCGCAATTGCAGAAAATTAAAGTAAATGGTAGTTTAAAAATGACATCAAATGTTACACAGCGTGCTTTTATAAGCTTTGAGGAGCTTGCCTATCAGTTAAGGTTTCAAGTTATGCAAATTACGTTTCTCTGTACACATTTAGAGCTCTAACGGAAGAGTAGCTTCACGTTTACATTTTCAACGCCGTTTGAAGAAACTTCTCGTTTCGTTTAAGATGGTTCTTCTTATTCACTTCGCCATGAAAACGTCCCTCTTCTTTTTCATCAATATTTTAGCAACTGCCGATAAATGAGTCTACAAACATTTTAGTGGTATGCCTCTTTTTTTTGTGTAATACGATAACAACTGAACTTTTGTTTTAAGTGAAAACATTTTCAGCAGCAAATTAAATGGAAACATTTGCAAGAATAAATTAAATGACAACATTTACATCGGTACATTTACAAAAGTCATAGTACGTACCGTGCGTTTTATAGGCAAACATTTTGATTAATTATTACATTGTTAGCTGTTGTGTTAAAGTAACTATTTCTTATTGTGTTACAGTAACTATTTGCTGTATTGCGATAATTAGTTGCTCGTTCAGAGCAAAAATAAATTTAGAAATTTAGAAGTTTAGAAATTGTGGGAATTAGGAAATTACAAAATTGCAAAATTAGGAAATGAAATACTAAGAAATTAGGAAATTAGAATTCTAAAAAATCACGAAACTCGGAAATTAGGACATCAGGAAATTAGGAAATTATGAAACTGAGAAATTAGTACAGTAAGAAATTGGGAAATTGCGAAATTGAGAAAGAAGGAAATCGAGTAATTATGAAACTACAAAATTACAAAATTACAGAATTAGGAAAGATATAAAAAATTTAGAAAATTAGAACATCAAGAGATTAGGAGATTAAGAAGTTTAGAAATTAAGGATTTAGGACATTAAGACATTGGAAAACTATGAAATTAAGAAATTAAGAAATTTGGAAATTTGACATTTCTGATTTCAGAAACTGAAAAATTCATACACTATGTTACTTTACAAATTTTTAAATTTGAATATCTGAAAATTTAATTTGAAAATTCGATGGTTATACATTTCATAAAAAAAATCTTTCTAAGTATATTTTCAATTGGAATTACTTTCCACTCTCCGTATATGGCAGTATAACGAGAATTTATAGCAACATATTTCCCACCTTATCAGAACGAACCATAAAGAGTACACAGTGAAAGGAACGCGAAGAAACAATAATGCTATCGGAACGAAACGAATTAAAGGGGATTGCAAAGTGATGGAGGAGACACGAAGAAAAGAAGTCTATCTTCGGTTTGCTCGTTTGACTCGAGTTCGAGCAACGACTCAACGTAGCCAAATGGTAAAATGGCCCCTTTTCAACGGAATTAAAGGAAATACGACTTGGCTGAAATGTTAATGAGTTTCCCTTGGTTCGTTGATCTTCCTTTGAACTCTTGGATCCTCGCGAAGACGATCGGAGTTTACGGCTTGTTTATTACCGAGAAAAAGAGTTTCGGTTCGTTGAATTAGTATCATCGTAATATACAGTGTGATCGTAAAAGAATGTGGCTTCAATGTAGTCTACCTGTTTAATTCACTGGCATGTTATTTTTATCACTAAATAACATTTATTCAATTTATGTATCAATACTTTAGTTTTCTTCTATAAATCTTCCATGGTCTTGAAGCTTATTTATAAATATAAATAAGTATTTTATTAAATAAAACAGTGCTATGTATCATGAAATGTTTATAAACGGAAAAGGCAAAAATTTTGACAATATTACATTATTTTCATAAAGATAAGAATGTTGTTTAAACTGGAAAAAGACATAGTTGCACTAAATTATTGTAAGTCATTTTTGAGTTGAAAAATTTTGTATTGAAAATATTCCTATTTATAATGATTCATGTTGTAAAGCATAATTATAGATGATTGCTGATGATTAAATAATCATAATAACGATTAATGTCGCTTAGATATGTTATACAAATAATATCATATTGCACATGTTATACTATATTAGATTTGTATAATTTGTACATGAAAATTAATAATTTGTCATCAAGTACACACAGTAAACAATTATTTACATATTTCTCGTTGAAGATATGTAGCTGTGATTTATTAAACGTCCACAGGAATAATATACAATACATTGTCATAAAAATGAAGTAGGTTACGTTCATTTTTTGCGTAATGTTATAATGCCGGCATAAATTGGTACTATAAAGAAATATATCATTCTCTAAACCGCCTTTTTTCTCTCTCAACGAGTAACACGATAAAAATCTCGAGAGATTTCGAACGTGTCCTCTGCGAATGGGTTGTAAAATACAGGGAAGTTAATTTTCCTGGAACCCCCAGGGAAATCGGACGTTCTATTTCCAACGTTAATGTAATATTTTTAATAGACGATGAAGAACGTTTAACTGTACAGATAATCTTAGACCTGAACAAAGATGTATGCAAAATTCGTAGAAATGGTGAATATTTCGAAATTTCATTACGCTTAAAATTATACGCTTATTCTCCACTTGCTATTAATTATTTTAATCTCAGCAATCAAATGACGGGGCCGAGTGATCAAACTGAATCGATTGAAAATACTTATTTCGTTAATTAATATAATCTTTCATGCTGTGTAAACCTTTTAATATTTTAACTGAAACGCATGACGCTTTATGGAGTAATTAGTGAAATTGAATTGTAATTAATTTATCAGTAATGGGATTCCTTCGATACACGTATATGTATATGGCTTCTATAATTCTGTCCCAGTTGGACAAAATTTTAAACGAAAATTCTTGAATTGCAAGGTTCTCGCAATGCGATTTTTTATAAAAACAATTTTGCATTTAAATTAAAACTGCAATCTTTTTACATGCAATTCTCATCTTTTTAATAAAAACTATAACTCAATGCTGAAAAAGGCTCATGAGATATTTTATATTAAAAGTTTAGATTTCATAAAGTAATTCGAAATATTTCACGAAATATACGCTTTTTATAACCGAAGGTGATTAAATTTTAATTTAAGGAAAACAGTACAAAAGGAAACTTTTGTATTTGTAATATTTAAAAAATACCAGAATCGTAACACAACGTGGACACCAAGTACATTTCACGTTCCATCGAGGAGATGCATTCATCACTGTCCATTACGGAACAAAATCGTCTTCGCCCGCTCTTTAGACACATCGAAGATCGACCACAATTGCATTCTGGTAGCGTGCAATGGCATCGTCCCCTCTTCCAGGACCCATACACACGTATCACCGAACGATTTCACGCCACCGTGATTCTGTCATCTAAATTCCGCCATTAAACATCCTCCTCCTTCTTTCTCTTCCATACTTTACTACCGGTGTTTCTTCTATTTCGTTCCCTCTCTTTCTCCGACTTGTTCTTCAGCATCGATGGAGACCGTTCCTCCTCTTCTTCTTCTCTCGTACTTCTCAGAGATTCTTCGTGTATTTCTCTCGTATTTCCTGGATTCTACTGTCCATTCATCTCTGTGGTTCTGAGCTACTGTCCCTCTCTCTTCATCGTAGCGACCACTACGTAACCATTGTCCCATGAAATTGAACGTCATTCAGGTACCGGATGTCCATGACTCTTTCGCAGCGTGCACGCCGCGTCGAGACTGTAACGATCAGGAAGCAGAAACTACAAACGCGTGTGTCCGTTGATTTTTGAGAGGAATCCACCGCTTTCGATTTCCGGCTACCACTCGATTGAAAGAGAAGCGAGGGTTGATTTCCTGACGTCTTCAATTTTTTAACTCTCGATTGAAACCGGAATCGACAACTCCGATCGTTACACTAGCTTCATTTAACTCATAGATATCGTAGCAAGGTCAGGTTTGATACTAACAGTACACTACAACTACCGGTATTCGGTATATACTCATTTTTAAATTTAATATGACGCAGAAAAATAAGCAAATTAAGGGTGAAATAGGAATTCTTTAGATTCGTAAATATTCATTTCGATGAAGGGATTTTAAAGAAATTATGTAATTTATAAGATATCTGATTTAAGCGATTTTTATTCTGATAATTGTGCTGGTAATGTATACTACAAATATTCTGATATAAGTTTTTAAGGCTGAGAGGTGAATACATACAATGTACAAGCAACGTTATTCAGAATGTTGACTTCGATATACTTTAAAATCCTCGAAATCGATGAAGTGTGTCCTGTGTGTAATTACCATATTGAAGATATTCTTGCGAATATCTCTGAAATTGAAATCGATAGGTGATTATATGTATCGGCAAAAATTGTTCAATATTACGTCCTTGACAAAATATTTCAAGATCATCGAAAGTAGTGATGTACTTCTTCTGCAATTACCATATTAAACATATTTTTATGAGTATCTCTGAAATTAAAATCGAATAGCAATTATACATATATGTACTAAAAAATTGTTCAGTATGGCGTCTTTGAAAATATATTTAAAAATCATCGAAATCGGTGAAGTCCTTCTATAACCTCCATTTTTGCAAATATCTGAAATAAAAATCGAAAGGCGATTGTATCGTATTACGTGCTTGACAAAATATTTGAAAACGATTGCAATTAGTGAAGTGCGTTCTATTAAATTACCCTTTTGTTTTATCCCTATTTTCGCTTTCAAAGTCGATTTTATCGTTGCGGGAAAGTCACGAATTATGTCTTTGCACGAATGGTAACGATGGTTTCGCTTATGGCACTAACAACAGTCTGAATCGACCCCTCGTGCGATACGAATTCGCGGCAAGTTACAAGAAGCACGTACGCGTTGTGGCAGCGTTTTCGTTGCACCGTGGCATCGTTTCGCGTAATTACTTAATCCGTTTTAGTCGCACGCCAGCAGCCACCAGCATAGAATACGAATTTGTTTTTCGACCGATGCGTGGCAACGGGGCAACGAAATAATTGCGCTCACAATAAATACACCGACAGCTAATTTTATTCTCTGCTCTGCCCATCGCGGTTAGTTATTAGATCATCATGATGAACGAGCCGCATGGCGGACCTTTGTCTTTGAATTTGCCAAATGAAGTTACTGACGCTCGTAATAAATGCGATTCGCAGCAACTTTATTCCGACGACTCCCGGGCTTTTTTAGATGCTCATAATGAACGGAGTTTTAAATCCACTGCTCTGGAAAAACGAGATGGACGAATTTATCCTTGTTGTCGGTTTTTAGGTTGCTTCAGCTACTTTTTATGTTAAGGCTTTTGATCGCTTTTGCAGTCAGTTACCTTTTGATTGTAATTTGGATGTCTTTTAATATAATTTTTGCGAATTTATTTAACAAGACGAATGTCGTATGTTGTAAGCAAAAATATAGAACGTAAATGTGAAGAGTTGGGCACAGAACCGAGCATCGTAGACTTCTGTAGAAAATGCCTCATGAATTTTTTACTTTTCAAATCAAGTACAAAAATACAGACATTTTGATCAACTACATTATAAAAATTTCCTTAACATTTAATTGAACACACGAATGTAATAAAACCCAATCAGGTTTAAATATCATTATACAAGATACTCTTATATTCTCTCTTTCTTTAAATCTACTGTTTTATTTTAAATTTAAAAAGCTTAACTTTGTACATAGTAATAGACATTTAAAATAATAGAAATTTAGATTAACATTAGAAGTCTAATAAATATTATTTGATCAAGCATTTTGAGATATGTGACCAGTTAAAAGTTAATAAATCCCGCGAAATTTGAAATAAATTGGCACGCAGTGTGCATCTAGCCTCCATTCTCTGCTGTTCTTCTTTTAATTTTATTCTCGGAGCAATTTCTCTTTCAAAACGCATGTTCATATTGTTCGTAGTACTCTTATGCTCTATTTTCCGAATTTAATAATGAAATCGATGTACAATAGACCTTTGAAATTCGGACAATTCCAACTTCCAACAAAAATGTCAAAGAAAATCTAACTAGTATTCGCGCAAAAACTCGACGTTCCGACAAAGAGACAAAGAGAACTTGTCATCTTCTACAATATAACCTTAATTAATTTCGACAGAAATTGAAATCGGGCAATATATGCTTTCGTAGAATAGAAACATTCGATTATTAAACTTCTCTTTTGATTGTCTACCATTGTAATTTTGCGAAATAGTCACTTAAAATATTAAATAAAGTTCGAATGTGTAAACTGATAAATTTACATTATTTAGTATAGCAATATAAAAAATCAAGATTAAGTGAAAGAACTTAAAATTCTACCTATATTTCGGAACAGATTATGTACGAACTTCGAGGCTACTGTATTATGTTACTCTTACGACGGTATTTGATATTCTGTGTAATTAAAACTTGTGCCACTGAAAATTCTACAATCACTAATACTTAAAAAATGATCGAATATCTTTGATATATATAAACACTGATATAAATACTGCCTTTGTAATGCTGTATTTTCACAAACAGAACGTTCAAATCTACCAATATACAAAGTTCGAGCTAGCACCTTGTATGCTACTCCATAATGGTATTGGATATTTTTTGTAATCAAAATTTCTTACTAATGAAAGACCTACAATCATAAATACTTATAAAATTATTGCATAGCTGCCTCTATAGTGCTATATTTCTATAAGCAGAACATTGAAATCTGCTAGTACACAAAGTTCGAGCTGGCTCCTAATACGCTACTCCACAACAGTATTTAATATTTAGTAATTGAAATTTTATTTATGCTAATAAAAGACCTACGACCATAAATACCTAAAAATCTATCGAATATGAGCTATTGTAATGTTACATTTCCATAAACAGAACATTGAAATCTGTCAGTACACAAAGTTCGAGCTAGCTCCTAGTGCGATACTACAAAACAGGATTTGGTATTCTTATTGTTAGTAATTAAAACTTTATTTATCCTAATGAGAAACCTACAACTATAAATATCTAAAAATCTATCAAATATCAGCTATTGTAATGCTATATTTCCATAAACAGAACATTGAAATCAGGGACCTCAAAGACGTCCCTGCATCCTGCTTAATAAAGCCCGCGTAATTTGAAATACAACAGCGCGCACAATTCCCTACTGTGCATCAATCCCCCTTGTTCGTTCTTTGAACTTTATTTCCGGGACAATTTCTCTTTCAAAACGCATGACCAATCGCGACCTCGTAACCTGCAGTACATACTACGGTTATCGCTTCGATAAATTCGGAAAGCACACATGCTCGTCGGGATAAAACGTCGCGTCTCGTAGCCCACAGCCACGCGATACAAGCGTTTCCGCATTACACGTATCTCGCGATGTGTTCGTCGTAGGAAGGGAGTCGGCTTGCTCGTTCATCACGACAATCTAATAACCCTCTACACGTAGGGCGGTGCAGCGTGCCGCCTACAGTGGCGAGATGGACGGCTCGCTTTGTTGCAGAAATTACGGGATTCCAGCCACCGGTGGCGTCTCCCGACCCACCCTCTCGTCGCACCCTCTTTCAACCCCTTGCTTCGCGTTACTCTTGGCTTCTCCGTCGCGTTGTTGTCCATCGCGGTCATCTCTGTCACCATTGCCGGCTCCCTCGTCCTTTTGTGCACCCTTTCCCTCACTCCTACCCCTCTCCTCCTTTTGTCTACGATCGGAACGAGCCTGTCCGGAGTTCCACTTTTCGGCGAATCTCCGATATTTGCCCGGTCGGAAGCGAGAGAAGCCGAAATATGCTGCTCTCTGACCACCGCGCGTCCCTTTGTAGCTTTTATGTCGACCCGTGACCAGCGACCGCTTTTGAACTCCCTGCGATGTTCCTTTGTTTGAATTGCGATCGTTCAGGGACAGATGCGCACTGTTCGATACGCGTCCACTGCAATTAAATGTTTTTGTTTTCTTGTCATTTTTTTTCTGTTTACTTGGAAAGTGGAGCACGAAAAATTGATAGGGATTGTGTCTTGTGATCAGGTTTGACGCCTTTCACTTTGGTTCGCGGATGCTTGGATGAAACCAGGTTTAACTCCGTACGCGATGAATTTATACCTTGAAAAGCTTCCGTTGTTATTGAAGAAATGTTATGAAATTATTATTGGTATGTGCTCGAATACATCGGTATACATTGTTACACACGGGGACTCATGTAATATATACAGATAAACTATTGCACACCTAATAAGAGTTTATGACGCTTTTCCTACGAAGGGGACCCATTAAAATAAATTTTAATAGTTGCATGCAATAGTATTTTTACCATAAATATAACTGATTTATATCAGAATGTTTATGTCAGTTTTATGTATCTATTAGTTACATGCAAGAGTAAGATACTAGAAGATTTTTGAAGAGATTAGGTGCTAGGGGATTTTTTAAGGAAATAGGAGATTTTTTTCTAAAATATGTTGTACTGATGAATAAATGAATACGTAAATAAATTATTAACTATTCCATTTAATGTTTTTTATATAGTTTCATTGTGTAGACTCACAAAATGAATTATTGTATAGTAGATGTTTGGTATCCATTTTTGGTACATAATGTGATTTTATGTAATTTATTTTACAATTTATTGTAAATTTATTGTAAAATAAATTGTACAATTTATTGTAATAGCATTCTATAATTTTTGACATGAAAAAGACAAAATATAAATGATTGATTCGTATCGAAGTTGTCTATTAGTCAATTAATCTTCCAATAAATTACGTTTATAATAATTCCGTTAAAATCTAATGGACGACTGAAAAGATTTCTAACAAAAGAATTTCGTCGACTATTTTCTTACTCCTGATCGCATCTTCTGTATGTAAAGCTAATGTTCGGAGTCATTAGGGTACATCCTTTTAACGTCTCCATAAATATTCGCTAATGCGTTCGCAAATGGCACGTCCCTCCTAAAGATTCATCAAACGAACTATTTTTTGCGTGAAGTAATTGCTTGCTACTTCAACGAGATACATCGTTCTGATATACTAATTTCGATTTAAATATAAAATAACTGTACCTATTATTAGATTAGTGGTTAAATCCGTAACCTTCATATTTTTACTACATAGATTTCCTTGCTAAAATTAAGAATTCGAATACTTGATTAAGATCTTATTTTCAGTGTCCTCTAATTGACAATTAATATTTAATTCGTAAATTGCATTTGACTAAGAATACAATTTGAATTGCAATTTTAATTGAATTGAATTTGAAGTGAAATTAATAATTTTGAAATAGAACTAGCCAAATTAAAAATTAAATGTTACTTGTAATCTGCAGCTTGATCAATTAACAATTGGCAATCATCATTTCAAGCTTTAAATAGATACTAAAATTTTTAATTCAATGACGTCTAATCAAGGATCTCAATTTAATTTATTGTGGAATCGCGCACAAATAAAACTTAAGTTTAATCTTTAATTCCAACTTCTTCAAATTGATCATTAGAATTTCATTTCTCCTTAAAGATTAATTAGTGATGAAGAACTAATTTCATCCTAGTTCCAGAAATCTGTTCTCTCTACAGTTTTATTTGTAGGTGATATAACGAGAGTCTATTCTGTTCACAGAACAGTGGTGTGTGATGTGCAATCAAGAAATGAAAATAAAAATAATAGAGTAGGAAATTCGAGTATTTTGTGGAATCAGGATGTGGATACAACGTAAGCTTCTTTTATTACCGAAGAAAAATTTGAAGAAGTAACATAGATAGTACTTAGTAATCTCAAAAGCTATTTAATTTTCGAATTTCCATATTCTCAAATTTCAAACTTAAAAAAATTTGTTTGGTCCCAAAATTCTCAGATTACCAAATTTTCAAATCTCTACATTCTCAAGTTTACAAACACTATTTCCAGATTTTGAAGTTGCTAGATTTTTAAATTTGTAAATCTTCAAATTCCTGAATTTCCGAATCTTCAAATTTGCAAACCTCCTACATTTCCAAATTCTCAAATTTACATATTTTCAAATGTTAAACTTTCTAAATTTCTAAATTTATAAATCCCAAAATCTACAATGTCTCAAACTCCCAAATTTCTATTCTCCAGATTTCCAAATTTCCGAATTTCTAAATTTCTAAGTTGCCAGATTTATAAATCTCCAAATTTTCAAATCTCCCAACTGTCACATTTCTAAATCTCTAGATCTCAAAAATTCCAAATCTTCGAACACCCGAATTTCTGAATCCACAAATTTCCAAATTTCCAAATTCTCTAAACGAGAATCCAGATTCCCAAATACCTAAATTTCCAAACCTTCAGACTTTAAATTTTCATGTTCTCCAACTTCCAAATACTTGAATCCTACATTTCTAAATTTTCGAATTTCTATAGTTTCAAAATTTTGAGAATTTCAGATCGTAAACACTTGAGAATCTCATGAAAAAAAAAACAACGAAGACACTTCTTCTCCACTGGTAACCCTATTTTCCCTAGGGAAGCCAGATTTGTTCCCGACTGTACAGGTTTCGGAAGAACATAATGTTCTCGCGTGCAAAATGTCCGGCCAGCGGGACAAGGAAATTCGAGATTGGTGTTCCTAGTTCTCGCGCCGGTCCCTTGCAATAAACTGTCTCGTGTTTCATAAACTTTCCACGACACACTTCCTTTGTCGCCGCCGTGGTAAACACGTAAATGCTTCTTTCGCCGTGTCCAAAGTTTGACTGTAAGTCATCATTTGCTGTCCTCGCGAACAACGTTTGCAGACACGATTGTTGCGAACGGTTTGTCGACCAGGCGAGCGTAAATCGAACCGAAATTAGATTTCATTGCAGGATTCACTCAATTTATCAGTCTGACACGATTCATTGTTAACGTGATTGATATAAATATATACGAGAAAGTAGAGAATAGCTAGCTAATATACTCGTTATATACTAGCTAATATATCTTCGCTCAACGTCAAATGAACCCCTTATCCTACAATTTTTTTGGTTAACAATTGTGTCAGTCAGACGTAGATAATTATTGCTACAAAATTAAGATAAATAAAGAAAATTATAATGTTAGGTATATTTTGGAGTTAGCGATTTTTAATTGTGTAAATTATGATTAGCACTAAACTGGAAATTCTATCATGATGCAAATAATTATTTTAGTCATATTTGAACTGGAAAAAATGGTACAATTTGGATAAATTAGACAAATTGAATAAATTGAACAAATTGAACATAGTGATCAGATTGATCAAATTGAACAAATTGAACAAATTGATTAAATTAGGCACATTGGAAAAATTGTACAAATTGCAAAAAGTTAGAAAAAATGAGATAAATTGGAAAAATGAGTCAAATTGGTGAAATGAAGTAAATCAAAAAATTAGAAAAATTAGAAAATGGTAAATTTGACAACTTACAAATTTCTAAAGCTTTCAATTCGAGAACTCGTAGCTTCGATTCAAATACATTGAATCGGCTTACAAAAAGATCGAGAAACGCTGGATTAATATATCGAATGTCAAGTATTACGACTTAAAAACACCTGCATTTTCATGAACTTTCTACGAAATTTGTGCATTTGATGTGACACTGATCAATGCAAACGTAGCAACGTATAACTGAAATCAGTAGAAAAAGCAGACGCATCGAAATGATTTGTCATCGGTCTGGTTTTCGGCGTGTGCGGGCATAAATTTCGTCACGCGGACAGAGAAATCGTGTGTCGCCACGCGACATTTTCAGACTGGACAATTTATGAAATTGCGATACCGAAGTAGTTCACCGCTTCACCGATTCGGGTTTGCAACGAGCTTGTGAAAATTCCGCGTCGCGTTGCGTTCGTTCTTCTCTGTCCAGCACGAATGTTTATGAACCATCGCGAAACTCGAATAATGGTGAAAGACAAACGAATTTATTTGCCGCATTAATAGAGTGAAAAACGACGAGCAACTGACAGAACGTGGATGCAGTGGGTTCGAAATAAATTTAACGAGAGTAGGGTATCGAGCGGTAAAAACTTCTCGAATAATGTATCTCGCTTCTTAATACGGTAGCCGCTAGATAATTGACTGTCGCGTAATACTCTGCAAGGAACGTCACGTGATCACACGCGTTAGTGATACATACATATACGTGTGCATGTTATATTTGTTGAATTATCTCATATCTTATGGATGTAGTTTTGTAATTGCCATTTATGTTTTTATATGTATTATTAATTCATTTCTGTTGATTCACAAACAATGTAGGGTTTATAAGGGAAAAGAAGCCCAGTGCTATACAACTAGTGTAACTCCAAAAACGGGGTTGTAGCTGAGAGGATTCTGAACAACTCTCTCCTTTGCAAAAATGAGGTTTGATGGGGATAGTAAATATTTACAAATTTGGAACTTTGCGAGTTTAAATTTGTGTAAATTTGAAAACTTGGAAATACAGAAATTTGAAAGTTCAACAATTTGGAAAATTGTGAATTTAAAAATTTGCACATTTGATCATTTGGAAATTACGAAATTTAATCATTTTGAGACTTGAGAATGCGAGCATTCACAAAGTTGGAAATGTAGAGATTCGAAAATTTTGAAAATTGTGGATTTGAAAATTTATTACTATTTCAGTCACATCTACCTTTGTTTGCCTTAATAATTTTTTAATAACATTCTAAAACTCTGAATATATCGATTGATAAATAACATTCTGATATTATCGATATTTATTATAGCATCCTGATATTATCTATATTTATCATAACATTCAAGATACTTATTAACAATGATGTCCATAATACCATTTCTAAGGCTCATTTCTAAAACTACGAAAATGAGGAATTATCGGGCGACTATTGTATCTCAATCTGGATGCCACGGACAATTTCGTCCTGATTCGATGTACATACTTCACCAGAAGAGAACATGAAGAGGAAGAAAGAAATTGTTCGTTGGTACTGACAAATCGATTTCCAATCGTTTCGACTCACGAAACAGTCGTTACTCATTTTGTGAACGAAGAAAGAACGATTCGTAGGAGAAAAGAGGTCGTTCAGATGATTTGTCATTGGCCTAGTTTTTTGACACAAAGACATGAATTAGATTAACAGCTCTCAACTTATATTTCATAGAATCCTATAGTAGATAACTTGTATCCTTTTTTAAAATATAAATTGTAAAATAAATTCCGAGATTAAATAAGTAAGAAATAGAAGAAAATTAATATACAAGATGCATAACAAAATATAGTACAAACTATATTTGGAATTTGATATTAAATAAAAACTTTACATGTACAACTTTTCAAGTAGAAATAATTTTCCATAATTAATCATCCAATTTATATCTCAGTAATAATATCAGTAATATGTGAGCCAATTTATTTGGACCTTCTTGTAGTTTACGTATATTTCATTTATGTTTTAAAAATATTTGAAAACGTTTCATACGAGGATCTTTTCTAACCTAAAATTTTACAGAAATGAAATTAAGCATGTACACGTTTACGCGATAAATACAAAAACTGGTTGATATTTAAGAAAAATATTATAAGCTAAAAAAACAAATTTATTACAAAATTTTTAATTATAGTACATAATTTTGTAAACGAAAAGTAGTACGTGTATAATTTATTTTCGATTGCCTCTTAAATCATTAGGATACTTCACGTAGTTATCTCTGTTCCGTAACATAACATGGTTTCTTTTTAGCAATTAATGGAAACGAGAGAGCGTGTTGCGACCGCACGAAAAATACGGTCGTAGTGTAGGACACCAGTACACCATTGGCTCGTGAATAATTTAAAAGTAGGTAATTTACTACGTGGTCACATCAAAGCAGCGAGCTTAGTTACAAAATAAAGTGTAAAAGCTTGTACGAGTCGCAAATACTTTTACGTAGAAAGTGTAACCTAACATTATCTTGATTTCTGTCAATATTATAAATAAAAAATGAAGGACAAAAAATTCATATGCAACTTTCAAATCTTCTTTTGGCACGCTAATGGAGAAATTACGAACTTTTAAGTGTTTTATTACGTAATATATATTTAAAATAGTTATACTTAATATATATAAGAATTCAATTTTAATATTAATTTAAAATTAAAGATTGTAATTAAATCATTTAAATGAGACCACCTAAGTATTTCTTTCAATTTTAATTGCAATATTAAATAACTGTATTTTCCTGTATAATACAGTGTACAACCCATGTTTAATTGTTCAATTTTTGTATTTAAATAGATGTATTATAATTAAAAAGTAATATCGTAACATTACAACAAAAATATCCGTTGCATCAGTTAAAGTTATAAAATATGGACTTGTTAGTTTGAGTACAATAATTTGGCCATCCATAGTGTGCGTCAATTGGGCCTCGATATTATAAGACAAGGGGTTAAAAGCGTTTAATCGGAAGAGGAAAGCACATAACGATTTTCGGGCCTGGATCGAAGCGCTTCACGAGACGATAGCTCGTTCCCAGGCGGCCTTTCGACTCAGCTCCGTTCTTCGACGATGTGTATGTATAACTAGAAGTACCTCATCTCCCTGCAGGCGTAGTTTGCGGTGAGGCGATGTTGGCCCCTCGAGTACCACAACTCAATTCCAAAGCATTTCGGTTGATTTACAGACCCGGCCAAGGTAACCTCGTCTCACCGTGTTCTGACGGTTTCTCATTCCACCCTCCGCGTTATATTTCTTCCCCCGAATGTTCTTGCGCTCATTGTGCTCGCGTTGTCATCGCGAACTCGTTTGCCCATTGAGCTACCATTGTTAAGACATTTCGGGGATCAGACTTATGATGACGGTAGGTCTGTTAGATTGTTTAATAAATAGGGAAGGTATGCACCTTATCGCACAGGTTTCAGATTTTGGGCATTTTCCTGAGGTTATGTCTGTAGTAAACCATTACGTATTCTAATGTAAATTAGGTACTCTATAAAATATTATACGTAATATATTATATTAATACATTAGAATACCTAATTCATATTAGGTATTACTTAATATAAATCTTATATCCCTAGTAAATTTCTATCTAAAGATTGAAGACGAGCACAATACTAAACGTATAAAATTTACACTTTAATGCAGTTTTGATGCGATTCCTATATATCATAAATGAGAATTACTCCGACAAAAGAAATTCTACAACGACACAAGTAATTACAGCTGCGTCTGATGTTCTTCGAATGAGATACTCCGGTCCGGCGAGATAAGACAATGGAAAAACAATGGTAAGAAGTGGTAGATGGACATTGATTTCTCAACCACCAGTCAAAAAAAACGTTGGAAAAATGAGAGACGATGGAACCAGATCGATGGAATCTGGGTCAAGCTAAAGAATAGCAAAAGTTTCTGCAAACTAGTAAACTATGCGGTGCAGTTATAATTTGAAGTAACAAACGGTTCTAGGAAACCCACATTGTCTTATCTTTTTTATGGTCTTTTTGAAGTCATAAAAAATTTGGGTACAAGTGCCAAATGGTATTTTACTAGTGCTCATTTTTAAGCATTGGAAAGTAACGTTTTGTTCGTATTGTTTTTAACGATTATCAATGGATATTATATATTTTTTTAACTAAATTTTTCAATCCCCAAATTCTAAAATTTTTAACTTACCAGATCACCAAAAATCCACAGATTCAAATCTTCAAATTCTTAAATTTTTCAATTCCAAAACTCTGAAGTCTCAAAAATTCCTAAGTTCTAAAATTTTTAAATTCCTACATTTCCCAATCCCAAACATTCAAATCTGAAAAATTCTTTAATTTCCAAATATTTAAATTCCCAATTTTTTAAACCTCCGTTATAATCTTAGAATCGCATTCTCCCTCTTCTCCATGGACAAATTTTGTCTCTTAAGTACAATTTTCTTGAATCATTATTGTACATTTTCAAATAAAAAAATAATTGAAAGTGTTGAAACAAAAGGAACACCCTGTACGTACCCACGAACCTTCGACAAACCAAAGATAAGAGACTAAATTAATTTAGTTAATTATTTCGATAAGATATCAGAAAAATGTGCTTTCATAAAGTTCAGGAACCTTATAATAAATTGTTCTCGTTACTTTGTCCAGTTCTGACATTTATAATGTTAAAAACAAATAAATATTTCGAGAAGGGATGAAGATATATTACAATTGCAGAATGATATATGTCTGAACGTATGACCGTGTATAATGAATTCTGGTGAAAAAGAATTAATTAATTTGTACTCGCTCGTCACGATCCAAAGCCTGCTGCATTGTCAGTCTCGTGACAATAATTTACAGTGATTTATGATTGGATATACGGTTACTCTTGCTGCGAACTATTCCGCTGCAATGTCAACTCTGGCAACGGAAAATCCGCGAATTAATCAGCAGTGGAAATATTTTCTTAATAACGTTGTTTTCGTTCGTTGCGTATCGTTCGTGAAAGGATCTTCTTGTTTTTGGAAATATTATTCACCGTGTATCCGCTGTTCCTGCGGTGACAAAATTATTCAGTCGTATTCGTTACATGTTTCGAGTTAATTTTAACGAAATTTTTTTATATTATGGATCGTGTGTAAAAATATTTTGTCGTTAATAAATTTAAAAATTTTGTTTGTCCGATTTGAACGGTTTGAATCTGTGCGTTCAGAAATTTATAAATTTGAGCTTTTGAGAAATTGAAACTTTTGAGTATAACAAATTTAAGAATTTAAGAATTTGCTGAAAGGTAAATTTCAAATGATCATAAATGTTTTTGAATGACCTTCAATACATTTCAATGACCACCATATAGATCCATAAATTTGTCCCTAAATGGGCTACAAATCTAATGAAATAAAAGCATATTCTTTTCAAAACACCAAAGGTCACTTAGAAATCTCAAAAGCACCTCAACTTCGATAGTCATAAAACATCCCTCTTGAAAACGAGCAAATGCAGTTTAAAAAATTTGTTCGAATATACAGATTAGGAGATAATTCCGTGGATGGAAATACATTGTTCTACCTTGAAATTTGCAACTTCCTTAAAATATAATGTCACCATATCGTCCAAGCATTTGCCGTTTCCTCTGGCTTCGTTGAACGCTGCGCAGCGATATAACGCGATAAACCAAGCAATAAAATCGCACACCACGTTTCGTGTTTGCCCTGCAAGCGATCACAGGGCCATTCTTGTACATCATAATTTCACCGTACTGTTGTAATTACGTTTTGGAAACACAACAGGGGAACCGTGTAACGAGCACAATTACCTGGCGTTATAATCAGTTAACCGTTAATATCGCGAAACTTATTGTTCGCGTATTGCAGCGAAAACGAGTAATATTTTAGGGGTTGCAAGCGCACAAATATCCGGCCGAACTGTCGTACCGATTCACGCGAAATTTCGCACAGAATTGGCTGCTTTCGCGCGAATCCGGCATAGTCATTATGATACGTTAAAATCGCCATGAGACCATTCTGCTGCTCGGTTCTTGCACGAACACGTACCTGCAGTTACGCTCTTGTGAATTGCACCCCCGAGTATTTCATAATTTATCATTTCTTTCGGATTCGCCAACTTTCTAGGTAATTAACAGAAACTTTCGGTTGAGATATTCCCTTCTGAAATATAATAAATACATGCTTCATTTAGTTTTTTTTACAATTAGTCGTTTCATTATGCAAAGTTTGGATGGACAAGAAACGTATTTTTGCGATGTCACGTGTTTTATTGAAATTACATATCAATTTATGATTAGTTTATTTATGTGTCTCTTGTGTGTTGATATTTTAATGTTCTTATGATGTAACTAATTTTTTAGAAAATTGGAATTTGAAACGTTCGAATAATACATTTGATAATCAATGTGCAATATATTTATGTATTTATGTACATACGTACTAAAACAAACAGTATACGTGTTTTTGTACGTTCTTTTTAAATAGTAACATTTTATATAGCAACATTTTGATTTTACTTTTCTACATTATTATTCTACTAGCCTATAATTTCATTTTTCATTCATTCTGTTGTACTATACTACTATAATATTTTTAATAGTACACATGTTCTATCATTAACTTTTTTTTGGACAACTAATTGGAAATAGCACATATATGTTATTATTAATATTTCTTATTGTTAGTAAAATGAATGATATCACACATATGCTATTATTAATGTTTCTTAATAAAATTAACAACAGTATACATGTGCTGCCATTAATTTTTCTTAATGAAATTGAAAATACCACACATGTACTATCATTATTTTTTCTTAATAAAATAAAAAATATCACACCTGTGCTATCATTAATTTTCCTTAACACAATAACAAATAACACACCTGTTATTAATTTTTCTCAACAAAATAAAAAATATCACGCATGTTCTATTATTTCAACGAGGTGTGTGCATATCGCACTAAAAAACGTCACTATTTCGATTTAGCTGAAATCGCGAGTGTTCCTTGATGCGTCACTTTAATTCGCAGGCGTTTACCCATTATGCGGATCACGTGTACACGTGTACGTGTGTGTGTGTGCTCATGTGTGCTCGTGCACCCAGTACCAGTACACTGCTGTACGTGTACCTGGCTACCGGTCAAAGTGTACACGAAAAGCATCAGGAAGTCGGTTCGCAGCAGAGTGGATCCGGAGAGAGACGAGCAAATATTAGAGCTTCGGTATCAGCTGTGCTCTATGATCATGGCCACGATACTACCTCGCTTTTTCCCTTCCACCCTTTCTCCTATTTTTCTGCCTTCCACCCTTTCCATCCCCCCTGCCACCCTTTACCTTTTTTTGCTATTTTCCCTCCCTTTTTCGCGCGTCACATTCACCATTTCTTCTATTTTCACTTTCCCCCGACACTTGAATTTTTACATTTCTCTCCAGCTTTTTCCTCTTTCGCATCTTTTGTAGCACGATGTTTATTTTACTCGCATTTCATTCATCTTGCTGTTTGTCCCGTCTCTATTGGCAATTTTGTTTTATTACCCCATAACCGAGCCGTCATCCGCGATGCTAGCCCGGCCATAAAAGTAAGTAAACCCGAATGGAACATCCTTGTTATAATAACGTCATATGCGTGTATAAATACATTTTAAATTTACCGCAGCTGATCAATCTGCTATTTTTGTCATAGATATGTTCACTGATATCGTGCAATTTGATATTAGTACTGCAAAAGATAAGATTTTGTATTTAATATAATTTACTGATTTAATGCAATTGAACTGAAAATATGTTAAAGTAACAATTTCAAAATTCCTATACTTCTATATTTCTAAATTTTCAAATTTTCATAGTAGTTTAATAGTTATAAAACATTTTCCAATTTATTTCTAAATATTTAACTTTCCAATTTATACCGAAAATGATATTTTATTCATGGGAATAAATTGATTAAATAAGTAAGCAGTATCATAACATTATTCATTACCCTATACATATTTATCAGTAGTGCGAATCAATACATAAGCAGACACATTCAATATTCTACTGTACCGATGAATATTGCAACTGTTACTTTAATGTCTACATTTCAAATGTCTTATGCCTTCCTTCCTTTTAAGCATCTAGCTTCCCTCCTCGTCTTTTCTTCAGGGTTATTTTTCTTCGAGTAAATCTTTGTTTTCTGTTTATTTCTTGTCGCCCTTTCTCTGTGCTGTTGATCCTTTCTTCGCGTTTCTCCCATTTTCTCCAGTTTTTCTCTCTATTTACTCCGCGTTTTGTCTTTCTTGACGCTATTTGAGTGGTTCTTTTAGAAAAATACAGCTCACCTCGCAAATCCCATCGACGATGGAAGTGTGTTGTGAATTTTTATAGGATTTGTTTCGCGGGCATGCTCCATTATACGATACAGAACTGCCGAAAATTGTCGGACGGTAAACAAACTTGAACCGTATTTTTTGGCCGCTTTTCACAGTTTTCTGTTTTGATGACATAAACGTGGAGTGTTTTATGTATACACAGGTAGTTACAGAAGTCTATGTACAGTCAATAAACTAATAATATTGTAACAAACATTTTAATTTCGTTATTTTTCTTTACCTCAAAGCGTTTTCGGATTCAGATTTTCAAATTTCCATACTTTTAAGTCAAATCACAATATTTTTAAATTTCTGAATATCCAAATTTTGGAAGTCGAAACTTCTTGAATTTCTTATATGATCAAATTTTGAAATTTGTAATTCTCTCAATTTCTAGATACTCAAATTCACAAATGTATTAGAAAATATTTTATAGAATTATTTCTGAATTTATTAATTTAGGATTGTGAGAATTTGGAAATTTGTGAATTGATGAATTTTGTGATTGAATGATTTGGGGATCTGAAAAGTTGAGTAGTTTTGAGATTGAAATTTTGAAAATATGAACAGTTGTTGGGCTAAAAACTTGTTAAATTGAAAATTGAAGAAGTTGTTAATTAAAAAATTTGATAAATTTGGAAACTTTTAGTTTAAATATTTGAAAAGTTGTCAAGTTAAAATATTAAATCATTAATAAGTGACAAAATTTCCTAAATTAAAGAATTGAAGAATTGAGGAATTGAAAAATTGAAAAATTGAAAAATGAAAAATTGAAAAATTAAAAAATTGAAGAATTGAAGAATTGAAGAATTGAAGAATTGAAAAATTCCACATCTAAAAAGTTGAAAAGTTAAAATCTGAAGAAGTTGAAAACTCGAAACCCTAACAATCTAAAAATTTGAAACTACAAAATCATCAACTTTCGATAAATAAAAAATTTGCAAATACTAGCACTTTTCGAGTCTTCAATTCGATCACTTAGGATCTACAAGTTCCACTTAAATTACTAATCATCACCCCATAATATAACCTTACTATTCGAAACAACCACACACACAAGTAATTTCATCTGTCTCGAAATAAAATCGGTCTCAGCTACCCGTTGTCTCTGATAATCCTGAGCCTTCGACGTGTTCGTTAAGTGATCTAATCTACGAAGGCCGTAGGTTGGCCAGTTTAATGACTTACGGTTTATTCATAAACATGACTGATTATACGAAATCATTAAAGCGGCAGGTGGCTCTTGCACCGTGACGTTGTTGTCTTTATACGCCCGCGCCGGGTTCTCTGTGTGCGTTCGAGTCACAAAAGAGAAACGTCGTTCACCGGATGCCCTCGAACACGCGCACACGCTCGCAGGGCAAGGTGTAGGTGTAAGGTAACTGGCACGCACACATTCACCGCGGATATATCGAACCCTTATGCATAATGCATTAAGGGATGACGGCAAGTATGGATATATTACTCGCCAGAGGCCAATGTTATTCTCCCTGGCGTCTCACTGGCTAATGTTGATAAGGAAGCAACGTAACCCCGACGAATGTGCACGACGAAGACGTAGGGGCAGAGGGGTGGGGGAGGAGCCGGGGATGTTCATTAAGGCAAACCCTACGCTCTGTTATTCTTCCTGGTCGTTCCCGTGAAAAAGGGCATCCCTGAAATCCCGTGAAATCGCATTACAATTCCGCGGAGAAAGCTTGCCGGTTATTCGCCGCCGAGAATACCGTCAGAATACGGAGACTCGGTAATTTCTCGAGACGCGGTTTTTTAATCTTACCGCGTGTGCATGATTGTCGTGTACTTTGAAAATGTTTATGTAGGCCGATCCTTTTAATCGGAGTGCTTCGACGAATGCTCGGAATGTACTTCGAGTTGTGATTTATTTTGAAAACATTTTGGGGAACTTCGACTAGGGGAAATGTAGGGTAATGACATGATAGATATTCGGGAGACATCCGAAATATTTTGGAAATAAAATATGACTTTAACCTGCATGTGGAGTATAAGTGAAATAGGTGTTTCAGTCGTTCTAGTTTCTCATTGCTACATTAATAATGATCAGGTAATGATACTTCGATAATGATTCATGTTACATTAATAATTTCTTATGTTATTACTTGCATGCAGATTTTTAATTTTTTTTTTTTTAATGTTACATACTGTAATGTAATTTAATGTAATTTAAGTAGTAATAGTAATAAGAAGCTATTATTGCAATTGAAAGCACAATTATTGAATTTATGACGGAAGAAATAGAAATTATTGAATTTATACATCTTCTCTTATAAGGACAAATATTTTGGTTATCGATGAAGAGCCCTTAGTCATTGTGACAAGTGTTGAATAACACTCAATGAATAATGCTGTAATGAAATTATTGAATTATTACAGTTAAATTGCAGTCAAGCAGTATAATATTTGAATATAAATTTATGTATTCTATTACATAAATATACAGGGTGTTCGCTATAATATGGGTCAAGATTCTCCTCGTATAATAATAATTTCAGAACAGTGAAAGTGGAAAAAGTACTATATTTTATTATGAATACGATAACGATAATTATGAATACAGTCTTTTATTTACATGTGTTTAGTGTTTCGATATGTGTACATAAGATTGACTAAAAATATTTGTTTATCTCTTTTACCTCAAAAATTTCGAACAACGAATAACTTCAATTAAGCTGTGACGTTTTTATTTCTTATTTGGTCCTGTTTTGTAAATTCGATATTTTACATAAATAAATTCATTCGATTATTTTAAGCACTATTGTTTCATTTCTGTATGCATTAAAATTTTTTACGAATTTATTTTGCAGCAAAACCTCCGCTGTATTTCCATTAACAGAGTAAAATCGAAATTTGAATTTTATGCAATCTCTCGTACAGTGTTTAATCTTGTTGTAGCTATATGATGATCGTGAAACGTTTATTTGCGTGCAAATATGCGAAGCTATGTTTGGTGGATAAATTGCAGTTTGCAAAATCCGGGTGAACCTAGAATTTGCGGAAATTATGGCCGCACAAAAGATTTTTAAAATAACAATTTCAGTCGTACACCTTTTTAATATACTGCTAATACATTCATTATTCGTTAACATGATGCTAAATTGCTAGTAAATTTTATCCACTTTCAACACAAATTTTATTAACGCGATGCTAAATTGCTGATAAATTTCATTCATTTCGAAGCAAATTGCAATTATTGTTTATTAACATGATGCTAAATTAAACCTCGTTATAATAATAAACTTCGTTTATTCCAAAGCAAACACTTTGTTAACTGCATATTTCGTTTAATAATTTTCATACTTTACATGTTTACCAGTTCAAAATATTTTACGAAATATGATGAATAAAATTGATTTAAATGGTCTTCTTTTATTATACTTTCGTCATATAAATAAAATTTTAATCATTCTTTCAATTCTCCCATGTAATTTACCTAAAAAATTTGCATAAATATTTTTACTTGTGCAATAATATCTGAATTGAAAACTGTCACAATATTATGTAAATTTGTATTAATTCGAAACCTTTTCTGTTTCAGGTAAGTCCGATGTTCTACGATAAGATGTCTTCTGGCGATTTCCAATGTAAGTAGCAACTTTTGTTTTGCAAACAGAATACAGTATTCTTGTAAACATTTCATTTTTTTAACGTAGCAAGAAAACAAACATCGACGTTCATTAAATACGCTGAAGAAAGGAATAATTTAATAATTCTATTAACTTGTATTATCTGAAACAATTTTTTTTTCTACAGCAATTCTATTTTCAATTTAATCAGAGAATTATTGACAAGGTACATACTAGAAACGAAGAAGAAAATCAGTAATAACCAAGCAATTTCTTAAGAAATCGACTTTATTAAACTAATGATATTATTTCCAAAATAGATTTTTATAAACATGAAGTGGCTGTTCTTAAAACTTGTTGCTTCACAAACTTACTTTGTGATAATAATCCAATATTAAAAAGACATATTTTAAAACGACAATACGTTCAAAAAGAATTATATTGTTTCTCTTAAAAAGCACAAAATTCAATAACTATCACTCACCTCTAATGTTCGATTAAAAAGTTGAAAAATAAAATAGTATTACTCATATTATTGACGAGGTGTCCCAAAAAGAAACTATAAAAATAGATTTTCTTATTAAATAAGCATCATCTTAATGAACACCCTCTGTACTGGGCTAATTAATTGGAGGATTGAAGGAAAATCAGAAAAAAAGTGCATGATGTTTAACCTACAGCAAAGGTCTTTAACAGTAGAGCTAAAAGTGATTTGAACTGTATAGCCGAGTTTAAAACGTGTCGAAGAAACGAGTAATCTCGAAAGGGAAACCGAAAATTATTACTAACGAGCAAACGTGGCTTGGTCGCAAAAAAGGAGAGCGAATGTTTTCATTAAAAGGGAGTCGCTTTAAAACACGCGAAATTTTAATCACGGCCAGAGCCATATTCAAAACGTCGGCCATGCCCACGAAAAAACACAATTTCTCCGCGGTCCGAGAGAACCGCAAAAATATAAAAGGAATAAAGGTGGATAGACTCGGCCATTGATAACGAACCAACCAAAAATATGCTCCGAAGTATTTTTCTCCATTGGAACGAGTCCCTGCCGCGATGGGGTTTCTCGTATCGGCCGAAAATTGCTCAGTCAGAATTCATGCCTCGAAAAATCTGATGAAAGTTACACCTTTCAAATCCTCCTATCGATATGAAGAATCGACCCGCGAAAGTGCATGGGACTCGGTTCAGTTACTGGCATTGATTTTATTAGCTTATCACGTGTTGAGTAATTGATCTCGAAACGTTAGAAGATTGATGAGACTTTAGGAATTTGGCAGATTCAAGATTAAAAAATTAGAAATTGAAGAATTTGCAAATTTGAGAATTTAGGGATTTGGGGTTCTGACGATTTGAGGATTTGAAGATTTGAGCATTTGAGGATTGGAGAATTAAAAAATTTGACGATTTAGGGATTTAGGGATTTAGGGATTTGGGGATTTAGGGATTTGGGGATTTAGGGATTTAGGGATTTGGGGATTTAGGGATTTGGGGATTTAGGGATTTGGGGATTTAGGGATTTAGGGATTTAGGGATTTAGGGATTTAGGGATTTAGGGATTTAGGGATTTGGAGATTTGGGAATTGAAGGATTTGGGAATTGGAGGATTTGGGGATTTGGGGATTTGGGGATTTGGGGATTTGGGAGTTTAGGAATTTGAAGTTTGGTAATTTGTGAATTTGGGAATTTGGGAATTTGGAGTTTGGTAATTTGGTAATTTGGTAATTTGGGAATTTGGGAATTTAGAAATTTGATAATTTGGGAATTTGGGAATTTAGAAATTTGATAATTTGAGAATTTGGGAATTTGGGGTTTGGGGGATTTGGGGATTGAGGGATTTGGGGATTTGGGAATTTGAGAATTTGGGAATTTGCTAATTTAATAATTTAGATTTTGGTAATTCGAGAATTTGGGAATTTAGGGATTTTGAGATTTGGGGATTTGGAAGCTTGGGGATTTCAGAATTAGGAAATCAAATAATGATTTGACACACTCGAAAATGCAGATCTTTAGAAATCTAGAAATTTGGAGGTTTTTAATTGTTCAATTTTAGGATTTTAGAAAATTAAGGAATTTGAAAATTCACAAATTTGTCAATTTGGAAATTTAGAAATTTAAAAATTTTTACATATGTGATGTTATAGAGACTTAGGGATTCAGAGACGAGGGTGTAGTAATTTAAATATATGAATATTTGAAAACTTTAGGGATTTGAACACTTAGAAATCTAAGAATTTAGGAATTTTGAAATTTGAGTATTTGCAAATATTCCAGTTCGCATACTCATTGTTAACGAAACCTACATTGGCCCTGAATATGCTATAACCTTAGGGGGTTAAATCGGAGGACTAAAAGCCAGGCGAATTCACAAATAGTAGAACGAGACTCGATTTCAAAGCCATTAGGAGTCGCGCAAAAGAACGAACGTGGGAAGAGCTTTAACGTTGATCTCCTGGTGGAGGGATTCAGTCTCTAGCTGGCCACAACTCATCGTTAACACCTAACGCAGACTGGTTCCTGCAAACGTGCGCCCGTTTATTCGCTCGTCTCCTCTCGTATGCATCCAGCACGTTTTCACGCTCCTACGATCATGTTTGAACGAAAGGGGAGACCAAGGGGTTTCTATAGTGACCACTCGTAGATGAGTTTTAAGGGTTCCCTCTGTATCCACGTCGGTTTCTCGTTTTGGCTCGCTAAATAACTTTCGATCAGACTATCTCTCTATGCATACTTGTTCGATAGTTGACAAGAAACTTGCTACTGATTGTATGATTTCAGTCGTGAATTATGGGAGAGGCGTCACAGTCGATGAGGAGGGGTAGATGATGACAAGGGTGTTAACATATCGATTATATTTCTGTTTCCTGGTTTTACAGATAATTTTTGCAATATAGTAATATATAAAATTTGCTAGATATTTATTTTGGATTTATTACTGGTTGTACGGTTGATTTCATTGGTAAATTAAGGGAGTGCTGTCATAGTCGATGTGGAGGGGTACATGATGACAAGGGTGTTAACATATCGATTATATTTCTTTATTTTCTGGTTTTAAAGATGATGTTTGCAATATAGCAATATATGAAAGTTGCTATATATTTATTATAGAGAGGTGAATTTTTGAATGTATGAAATTTCTACATTTCTGAATATCCACATTTTCACATTTCCAAATATTTGAATTCCTCTATTTATAAATTTATAAACACTTAACCTTGAAAAGTGGAAATTTCAACATTTAAAATTGCTGTACCTCTAAATTTTCTAAATTTAAAAATCCGAAAATTTACTGTTCCTATATTATTAAAATTCCCACCTTTACGAATATCTAAATCTCCAAACTCGAAAACTGAAAATTTTAAAGTGACACTAAAGATTAACAAAATTCATAATTATCAATTATTTACAAAAATCAATATTTTACCTATGATTTTTTAATCATCCTTCTAGGTATACTAATAACATTTCTGAATTAAGTGATCGCAAAAAGTTTCACCTTCTAACACACATTCGAATCCAAATTATTGATTGCGTCTGTATTTATATCTAACAATCGTATTTCTTGCGTGGAAGCACATCTCTACCCAAAAACTATATTCCTCGTGCTATATCTTCATACGTGTTGTGAGAAACGCATCAGCTAGGATCTGTACGTAATTAACAAAAACGTGCTCGAGATACGTGTAGGTGGTTTTCTATCCTATGTATACGTGGATATCGAATCGCATTAGAGACTACAAACATGAATACGATATTAGCTTGCACGGATTTATTAGGCAAACGTTAGATCCTACAACTGTTTTGATGAGCTTCTAGGAATAGAAGTTAATTGGTTGTTCAAAGGATAATCAGGCACGGGATAATCATACACGAGTATGATAGTTAATTATTTTAACGATCCCTACAGCAGGTTGCATACAATAGTACAGTAATTTTCATTTGTTGCAATTATTAATACGCAAGATGTGTCCTGCAATTGGGATTAACTATGTTTTAAATTTGGTAGGAGAGGAAAGAAAATTTTTCGGTGGAAAATTAAATGGCATTCTAATTCTTTTTAACGACTTCATCTTTTTGGCATGCTTTACTATATAGTAGAGAACGTGTGTCATGATTTTTGTGTGTTTAGGTCTATTTGGGATTAGGGAATTTTTTTCTGATATATGCTTGTTACGAAATGAATTATTAACTGTTTTATATAATACTTTTACGTAGTTTTATCTTTCACATGGTATTATGGTAATAATCCATTCTGGAATCTCTATATTTGCAAATTTGTATATTCCCCAATTTTATACTCTTTATAGTCTTTAACTGATGAATGTATTACCTTAGTATCATTTTTTTGATATATCTTGAAATGAGTGCAGCAAATTGGAACGCTAACGGTCATTTATCGATTGTTGTCTACGTATCTTGCTTACGAGGTTGGTAAAGAGAAAGTAGGAAGTCTGTTCTGTTTGTCTGATGGATCGTTTTATGATCCAATAAATTACTGTCACCATAAATTGTGTGCGATGAAGGATGAAACTTTCCTTATGCTGTATTACATCATATATTATTTGTGCTCGTAAAAATTTCATTTTTTTTTGTATACTTTTTTTCGACGAATGTCTTTGATGTGAAAATTATTTTCAATGAGACAGTTTTTCATTTTTATTACTTCGATTTAAAAAGTTAAATTTAAAAGATTCTTTTCGAATATTTTGGTTTAAAACTTTCATTCTGAAAGTTTAGCTTTGCAAATTGTTATTTAGAAACATTGGTTTCAATGTTTAAATTTGCCAGCGAAAGATTGGTTTAAATATTTAAATCTAAAAGCTTGACTTTGAAAATTTTTATTTGATATCTTTAATTCGAACTATTAGATTTGAAAATTAAAATTTAAAAACATGGATTTCAAAATTTGAATGAGAAAGCTTAGATTTGAAAATTGAAGTTTAAAAGCTTAGATTTAAAGAATTAAATTTAGAAGCTTGTATTGGAAACATTTTATCTGAAAGCCTCGGTTTGAAAGGCTACGTTGAAAAATTCTAATCAAAAAGCTTAGCTTTGAAACTATTTATTTGAAAGCATTGATTTGAATGCTTTGGTTTGAATATTTCGATTTAAAAGGTTTGCTCTAAAACTTTTAATTTGAGAGCTTTAATTTAAAAGACTAGCTTCGAAAATTTTAATTTGCAAGCTTTCATCCAAAAAGCTGATTTAGAAAATTTAAATTTGAAAGCATTAACGTGAATGATTGGATTTGAAGATTTAAATATAGCAATTTGTATATGAAAATTTAAATTTGGAAGCTTAGGTTTGCGAATATTAATCAAAAAGCTCAATTTTGAAAATATTTATTTTATTAAGATGATTTTAAAGACTAATATAGAAATCTTTTATTTACAGGTTTGTTTGTTTGTTTTAAATTTCTAAATTTCCTTTAACCAAATAATTCAATTTGTAAATTTATAAATTTCCAAATTAATAAATTTCTAAATTTGATATTCCGTTCTTCTGAATTTTCAAGTGTAGAATTATCTGATTTTTAAATTTCTACGTTTACAATGTCTAAATGGTCAAATTTTTTAATTTGTAAATTCTCATATTGGCAGATTTCTAAATTTAATGTTACATATTTCTAAATTTGCAAATGCCAAATTATTTTTAAATTTCTAAATTTCCTTTAACCAAATTATTAAATTTGTAAATTTGTAAATTCCGAAATTAATACATTTCTAAATTTAATATTCCATACATCCTCCATATTTCAAACTCCATACTTCCATAATATTCCATACTTCTGAAAATGATGTAATTTCTAAGTTTCCAAACTTCTATTGTCCAAATAATCCAATTTACAAATTTACAAATTCCCAAATACCTACTAAATATTTAAAAAAATGGTGCACCAGAGCGTCGTTTAGACAAAGATTTAGAATCAATCGAACGAAAATAAAGCCGTATGTTTCTCATTAATTTGTCATGGCCTACTATTCGGAATCAGCTGGCTTTGCGATGCTAAAGCCCACCGTATACCTGTCACATTATCTAATAATGCGAATCTACGACAGATTGTAAAATAGACGAGCGTGAGTCGTGGCTACAACTGGTACAAACCGAGCAGCAATAAAGACGGCCGTGGTTATTAAGGGGGATTCGCATTGTCAGTTGTGGCCGGCGTAAATCTCCTGTGGGCCGCGAAATTGCGAGAGTAAGCCATGGATCGAAATGGCTAGGTAACTATTGATCAAAGGAATCCTTCGTGAAATATATCGCGGATCATGATAATCATCGTACGTGAAACGTTCCAATGGGACACCGTGACGCCATGTGACCGTTGAGGATATTACCGTGATCCATGCATAAATTGAAACTCGTTGAAATTGCCACGTTGTAAATCCTCGAGATTACGAATCCATTAAACATTCTGCTTTTTGTTGTTTGATTTGCATCGTTGACGATTTTAGTTAATTTTATGTCATTTTTGTTATTTCATTTTTCTGTAGATGCGTTATTTAAATACGGCTAAGTGGACCTTGGAGTAATTTATTTAATCCACGAACACTTTGCAACAGAACTAAATGTGAGTTTGCTTAGAGCTTTGTTTAACGTATTGTTCAATGATGGACAAATCAGGTAACCACAGAAAAAAACACTGTTTGATGTATACAGGGTGTTTCATAACTAGTACAACTCTTAGAAGGAGTTTGTATAGTGAAGATCAATGGAGATTCAAAATTGTCGAGTTTGAAAATTTCGAAACACAGAAGTCGTAAATTTTGAGATTGAAATATATAAAAGTTATAAATTTTGCAACTGTCAAATTTTGAAATTTGTAACTATTTAAATATAGGACTCTCCAAATATAAAAATTTTCAAATTTTTCAGATTTGACGATTTAAATACATGGTGCAATTAATAAATTTCTAAATGCAAGAACGTTTGAATATTCATAACGTCAATCTGAAAGTTCGTACATTAAAAAATCACAAAATTGTTGTACTCCACAATATATTTTAAATATTTTCATATTTAAAAACTTAAATTATTAAAAATGTCTAACTCTGCTCATTAAATAACACACTGTATAAGAATTGTACATAATTCTCCTAGTTAAACGTAATTGCTCCCAGATTCTAACGTCTAAAATTGAACATCTACTTGCTTCTAAAATTCAGATTCTCAGGAACAAAGAATGTATCTATATGCAACGTGCAAAAGCGTATGCGAAACGTCTTCGGGCGTTGAATCTTCAGCGTAGTTAATTAATTCAAAGAATCTAATCAAGTTTCATAGGAATTTCTTATCAAAACGGAAACTTGTTCATTATTGAAGGATCGAGTTTCTTTGATGGTTACTAACAGTTTCGGCAGAAGGTCTCCACTTGGTTTCACCTATGAAATTCTAGCTCTATTTCGCTTGTCCCGGCTGAACTCCTCGGTCAGACTTGAAACTTCAATCTCGTCTCTGACTCGAGTTTCGCCCGACATTTTGCTCGTCGACCAACTCTGGCTTCAACTTCAGATTCGACGTTCCTGGGGCTTATCTTTGTTAATATACATCGTGGATCCATACTTGGACGGAAGTTCCGCGAGGATGAGAAATGAATATCAACTCCTTATTATATGGAGACACGGCAGTGTCTCGAAATATTCTTACTCTTCTTTCTGCGAAATTTTTTATATATTTCGAAATATATATAGTGATGAATCGTTCTGTTTTTGTACTTTTAATTTTTTATTTGAATAGAGAATTGTTGAATATTATTGATACGTAGTTGGACTAACATAATTAATATGTACTATTTTTCAATTTTTTATTTTTGTAAATTTTCGAATTTTTAAACATCTAACATATTACTTAAGGTTTCAAAGTTTGAAATTATGAAATTTTCAATCTTTTAATTTTTAAATTATTAAATTTGCAAACCTTCAAACTTTTCAAATTTCCACTTTTCAAATTATTTAATTTAGAAGATATAAGACAATGGTACATTTATTTTATTATTACATTTGCCCCCATTCAAAATAGTAATTATTTTACGTAAAACAATATTAAAACAAATGCTTCAGTTACGTAACACGAACTAGTGTCCTGACACTTATGGTCGAATGTGTATCAATCTGCATCGCCAGTTGTATGATATCTGTAAGTCTTGAAACGGAATTTTCAAAGTAATCTCGATCGACTTCAGATATCTCTCGAATCAGGAATTCAATTCTTTCGAAAAAAAAAATCGTGGCCTTCCATAATCTTTTCGGTGCAATCTCCGTGTGTGTGCTCGAGGAACGAGCTGCGTTCCTCAAATCTTTGTCTTCGTCCGAATTTCATGTCAAGATTGTTGAACAGTTTATGGGTGCCCGTAGCACCTTCATCCGCTTGCCGGCTCGATCGTCGTACGATCGTTCGTTTTATTTTCGTGAACGATCATCCGCAGCTGTCGCAGCTATGGTGTAAAGGGGAGCAACGACCAATGGCCCTTCGGCTCCCAAACCGATCCGTCGATTCAGCAAGCGACTGCTGCTTGATATGCCATCGACACGTCGTCAATGTCTCGAAACAGGTAATAAATCCTGGCAAGGACCGTAACTCGGTGAACAGTCTGAAAGGAAAGAAAAAAAGATCTTCCTCTTCCTGTATTGAGACCTCCGCTTCTCTTACTTCCGACCGGTATCTTGGCAATTTATAGTTTTCCGAATCGAGCCGCCATTTGAATCTCTCCGGTTGATCGTTTGGACTTTTTCCGTGAAAGAGGGAAGACTCTTGTAATAGAAACGATTCTCCAGGAAGTCGAATAGAACTCTCTGAACTTCTCGATCCTAAATCGATGATTACGACTTCCACGACGGAAGTTATAACGGCCTGCGAAGACAATGGCTGGGTTCAGGTGTAATTCGTGCCCGGGGAATTGAGAGTGACACATTTTTTCACGATGCTAACCAGATTCTCGTAATGGAATCGTAGTGACTGGGACGCTTTTGAAATTGACGGAAGTTTGAAGTTTGCGTTGATTGCGAACAATTCGGACGGGGAGATTATTTTCTGGATTTAATTGATGGAAAGGTTATTGATGGCCTTATTGGAATTATTGGTAAATCTTATTTGCGTTACCGATTTTAATATTTTAATACTGAGCTTGACATTGATAGTGACTGAAACAGTTTCCAATTTGCATTCATTGAATTCAGTTTTGTTCCTGTTCTTAGCAGATAACACAATATGTTTGTGATTAATTAACGTGTTCGCCACGACGGTACCACATGCTCTGTGATTCGCTGCTAATTTAAGGGATTAAAATATTAAAGCGTTTGAACTGAAATAGTTCTAAATACTTTTAACATTAATAACATTTTGTAAAATAGTAAACTGAAGTATTAAAAAATTAATGATAATTCTGGCATGTGTCTTAATGACTGTTTCTACTGTGACACGTTAGCATGTTAATAATTATACATTAATTGCTAACATATCAAAAGTTTTCGTTCCATTTTTAGTAGCAACATAATTACGTAGATCTTTGACAAAAAAACAATATCAATTTATACATTAACGGATTAATTTCATCAATGTTATTAATTCTGTAGAATTTAAAAGTAAATATGGATTTTCATAAATGAAAAGAACACAAAGGAAATGCACAAAAAGGTATTATTGTACACGGTCGATAAAATAAAAAAATCGATGTGATTGTAAATGAAAAATTCTTTTGTTTCTTTGTATGTTTTTATTAAAATTATTTATTTGACATTTACCTATGATGTTTTAAACAAAGAATTAATTGCATAATAAATAAAAACTTTTCAAAAATACTTTTGATGTTTTAGACTTAAAATATTTGTCAGAATGTCTTAATACATGAAAATGTTTTCTGTGTATTTTATGAATCTACGTCTATTTCTGATTGTATTGCATAAATTATTAAATGGATCCATATATTTATATTTGAAAATTAATGCTTTGATATCTGCCCTTTAAACTTATTTTACTACAATTTGCCAACTTTCATGTTAATAATCAACTTCATATATTAATTAATTCCGGAGTATTTCATGAAAATTTAACCAATAAATAACGAAATTTATTTTTTAAAATCCCTCACAGGTAATTAAACTCAAGCAGTGACGATCATACACGTCGAACGCAGGGAAAACGCTCCTATTATAAATTTTACCAAAAAGGTAAAACGAAACGAGGAAAAATTACAGTTTTATTCGATATAAAATTAATAATTCGTTAATGTCAACCGCACCGATATAAAGTTTTAAATTTACGTGTATACACGTCGAACGTAGTTAACTGGTTTAAGAGTAATAAATGAAATACTCTACTGATAACATCCAAACCTTTTGGTTAATATATCAATGGTGTACAATCGTTAATGTTATCATTTAAGTTACAGTGCTCCCAGTTATTTATTTAAAAACTCCTGTTCTCTTGTATCAACGTAATAACAAAGAAAATGATAGTGCAATTTGATGAGAAAAGTATTATAATTTATCTACAATAAACCTTTTCATAAAATTAGACCTTCATCCTATCATTTTTTTAATTCGTTTCGGTGCTAGTCATACCTTGAAACTATTATACCTGTTCGTAACACTCATACTTTGGCACATTCACTCTTTCAGTTTCTTATATTTAATAGTTTACCCATTTTCGTTTGATGTGTCGATCAACGATTGAACAAAATGATCTTCTGTACGCAACCCTGTTCCTAGCGTGTATGAGGCTGACCCAGATTTAAAGGACGTACCGCCAACCCCACCTTGAACAACCCTAACGTGATATTCAGGGTGACTCGATACGTTTACGGATTGTCCTTCTTCTTTTGCTCAATCGTACCAATAGTACCGCCGAAAATACGTATGAGTCTATATATTCATTTTTCTATTCTGACCAATTAGGACCGTAGTCCTTTCATATTTCAGTCAGACCCCTAGGTCAGGATTGTCGATACAGGATTGTCGACAGTGCTGTACCGATGTATTTTCAGCGAATTAAACATTATGAACTAACAAGGAGTATATCGAATTTTATCAAGCAGTTCAGAGCGCCGTTCTACACATTCCGTAATATGTTTCAATTTAAAATTTATACAGCAACGGTCCGCTAACAGTATGTCAGCTCCAGAACAACTAATAAACCCAGTTGAGTATATCACGCGGAGAACTGGATTAGGTTTGGCGTATAACTTAACGGTTACTGTACGGTTGTTCGTGGAAAATCTCAAGACTGAAGCACGAGTGTGCTTAATTCCACGTACGAGCACTCTTCCGGCTCTTTCTTCCTTCCTGTTCGCCCCCCGTTCACGTGTATCACCGCGCCGCGTTTTACGGGCAAACCCGTAATCGAACTGGCGGACCTCGACTCCTTTCATTGCCCACGTAAAACGTTTCGATTTGCAATTTCCCCGCTTAACTGCCGTGCTGTCTTCCGAAGCAGTTTAGATAGAGAAGCTACGTTCCCTGAATCGTTCCTCTGCCCGTGGTCGTACACAACCGTAGTTTGTCCTCTCCTTCTGGCGAACAGGAACGTCGTTGTACGTTCGTACGGTTCTAATAGCTACCACCCCTATCGGGCTGGACGTTCTAAAAGTGCATTACGAGGTCGCGAATCGTGCACGCCGATTATGGGATTTCATGCTCGTTCGACTGACAGAACACGGTAACTTGTACTGCACTCGCAGGTACAGTCGACAACAAATCCTGCGACAAATACCGCAAGAGGTCTACTTGGGAGTAAAGAAATCTAGGAATTTGGAGAAAGGATTTAGGATGTAGGACTTTGGGAATCAAGGGATTTCAAGACCTAGAAGCTTGGACTCTAAGAATTTGGAATTTGGATTTGCAAGTCTAGGGACGTGGAATGCAAAGAATTTCTGGATCCAAGGATTCTGGGGTCTATAGATTTAAAGGGCTTGGTATTTGGAGATCTAGCAATTTTTGAATCCACAAATCTAGATATTTTTACATCCATGAATTTGTGAATATGAGGATTAAGATGTCTAACGATTTTTATAATCAAGGGATCTTAGTATTTTCGAATTTTGGAGATCAAGGGACTTAAAAGTCTGAAAGTTTCAGAATCAAGGAATTTGATAATGTGACTGATAATGTGAATGATGAATTTGAAGATGATGAAATTTAAAGATTTGAATATTTAGAAATCTCAGAGTTTGGGGTTTTCGAAATTAGCTACTTTGAAACTTAAAAAATTGTGAATTCAGGAATATTGAAATATGAAGATCTGTGAATTCAAAAGCTTCAAGTAGTAATGTGTAGAAGAGATTAATACCACTGTAAGGATTAATTTTTAGATCCATTTTAAAGCTTCTCTCGATCCAGCTA
This sequence comes from Megachile ligniseca, assembly GCA_945859555.1. Taxonomy (NCBI): domain Eukaryota; kingdom Metazoa; phylum Arthropoda; class Insecta; order Hymenoptera; family Megachilidae; genus Megachile; species Megachile ligniseca. Next base: position 4,091,142 of record OX243777.1, read on the forward strand.
TTATATCAAATGTTTTCAATCATCGTTAGCTCCTCCATTTTCTTAACCCAAAGAGTTTTTCTGTGCAACGGGAAGCTCAGTGACAACGTTGTCTCTGAATTCCGCCAGGTTCCCGATAGTCGCATAACCGTAAAGATAACGGCAGTTATATCTGACTGTAGAAGAAGCACAGTTTGAATTAGTCTGTCAGAAAGCGCACCCGAATGATAACGGTCCGAATTCGACGATCGATCTTCGCCAGACAAGCGATGTTCTTTGATTTTGTGCAGTCATTTCACGGAGAACTATCGTTGACGAGGAAGAAGAGCATCCTCGACGAAAACTTTGCTAGACACCGTGTCGCCTAATCCAGTCACATGAACGTTATAACAGGATTAATTCTTTAGCTGTCATAAATATTTTTTTAAAGCTAGTAAATGTGGGAATATTAGTGATCATGAAATGTGAGGATTTGGAGAATTAAGAGTTTGATAGGTTCTAAGAGGTCAGGACAAAAGTAATAGTGATAGTAAATTCGGAAATATGTCGTAAATCACTACTTATCATGGAGAAGCTTTTGGATCAAATGATAGACTGATAAACATACTTCTGGTTTCTATATCTTCAATAGGCGATTGGCAAGTAGACCAAATGTAAAAAGTGTTACTTTTCTTCCCTTTCTTCTCTTTCACATTTGGAAAAACTTCTAAATTTGAAGAGTTGGAAATTTAAATATATCAATAGTAGGAGGTTGAAAATGTCCACTCTTTTGCAACTTAGAAATTTGAAAATTTTGAAAATATTGAAGTTTGAACATTCAGTAGGAGTCTGTAAATTTCGATGCAGAAATGTGAAAAAGGAAATATAAGAGCCTGAAAAATTAGAAGATGTAGGAATCTGAAAAGTTACAAAATGTAGGAATTTGAAAATTTAGAAAATGTAGGAATCTGAAAATTTAGATATAAGAATTTCTAATATAGATGAAGGAATCTGAAAATTTAGAAGATGTAGAAATTTGAAGATTTAGAACAAGTAACAACATAAAAATTTAGAAAATATAGGAATTTGAAAAATTAAAAAATATAATAATTTGAGACCTTGTCGATCTAAAATTGTCAAAGTTACAACTTATCAGTACCCAAGTACCTACTCAAATTCTTGAGTTTTGATTTCATCTGACTTAGCAAAAAGATTGAGAACCGCTTCACGAAAGAAGTGCGTACCCCTCATATTTCTGGACGAATGAAAGTTTGCATAGTTTCAATACGCCATAAGATACATTATACGCTCGCGAACGAGAGCGTCAATTTTGAGGAAAAATTTCTTTCGTAATTGCGATTGTCACCACAATCGTGCCACGGAGTGCTTCTCTCTTCTTACGTGTTCTCCTAAATTTCGGACGCGGAATTGCCGGGCGCGCACACGGCAGACAAATGGCGTTCTTACAAAAACTCGGTAGTTCCACGCTGCTGCCGGCTGGGCCATTACGATTTAAATTAGTTTCCTCGCGGCCTGGGCACCGAAGGAAGAGAGAATGATAATAGAGGGAAGGAAATAAAACGGAGAAAAAAGTGGAAGACTGAAGACGGCTAGCGTATTCAAAAGGTCTTTCGCCGTGAATATCAACTGGTAGATATACGTAGCTAGATATTTATCGGGCAAAGTAGAATAATAACGCTTTTAATCATTCGTTTCTTATCTGCTGCTTTTACTAGCGAAATAGCATCACTTAGTATCAAAAAAGGTGGATGAGTTAAGAAAATAACGTTTATAAATATGAAATGACGTAGTAATTTTAGAAAAATATGGTCTGAAGACTTTTTAACGATGCATGAGGTCAGACGTTATTATGGCGAATTCCCTTTTTGTGCAATTAGTGTTACAAAGTTTACTTTGCGAGGATAGGCAACTTTGAGCAGGATCAAAATTACTACGCACAAAATATTAAATTGAAGGAAAAGTTGAAGAATTAAGGTTAAAAACCGTACAATATAATTTTATTTATTATGTAAATTACAGGAGGTAAAGTTATTGTACTCAAACTAACAAGTCTATATTTTATAACGTAATCGATGAAATGGAAGGGATATTTTTATTGTAATGTTACGATATTATTTTTTAATAATAATACATATATTTAATAAAAGTTGAACAGCTAAACATGCGTTGTACACTGTATTATACAGGAAAATACAACTATTTAATATTTCGTCGCTCTTTTTATTTACAATCCTAAACAGATACAAATTTATCACGTACCGACTACAGCGTCGTTTAAATTAAAATGAAAGGTTTCGTCCATCCTGTAACAGAGACCCAAAACATAAAATACTTACACTTATATCCAAACACGCCATTTATTCTAGAAATGATATATGTGATAACACGTAGCAGATGTATCATATGTTGTAGCTTATTAATATATCAAGTAGCAACAACATTCTTGTTATATTTGAGCAAGTATAATAACCAGCTACGTGCATGTCTTTTGAGTCCACCTTTTGACCCTATGTTTTATAGAACGCCGTCGTGCATTTTAATATTATTTAATACACCGTATTTCTTACAAGTCTACGATTGTACTAACCTATCACTCGCATTTTAAAAACCCTGCTAATAGTTAAACTAATCAAAGTCTATATGTTTAAGAAAAAATCTCTTGAGTATAATAATTTGGGTAGTCACCGTAATTTACGCAGCGTATGAAACTACCTGTAAGGTAGAATTTAGCCTCGAAGTAGGCGTTCCTACCTTAATCCTTCACCTTTTCCTTTAATTTAATTTTTTGTGCGTAGTAATTGTGTCGTCGGCTCATAACATAGTGATCCTTTAATATTCTCCCCGAACACTCGGTGTTCTCTCGAGCTGATAAAGGGCTGGTGTCGGTGTCAGGGGAGACTGCCATCTCGTCACGCGTAATTAAAATTCTCGCATATCCTGGAAAATTAATATCGACGAAACGGTACAGATAAATTCTCCTTGGTAACCACCTGAAAATTTCTTCCGGATTTACAAGGCGGCCTGCGTAAGCCGGCCGCGTTCTTAGCGAGTCATGATTTATTAAGGTAACACCGCTACCGGTGTTTCGTGCTTTCACCGGTGAAATATCGCAGGGGCTGATTTAAAGTCCACCCCTTCCCAAAGATCAAGGCGCAGAGGACGAAGGTGTAGAGACGGCAGGATATAAATAAGTCGCAATAAAACGGATCACGTCATACTTTCACGTTTTTTCCGCGATAATATCACGATCCTTGTTTGGCTAGTGATAAATACAGGGATTCATCCGGCAGAGTATAATACAAACACCGGTACAACTATTATTTGTTGGCTGCGCCACTACACCCGTGGTTTTCTTGCGACTCTAATGGCACGTTATACTGGTGACGATTAATAAAGGAGATAACATTGGAAGAAATTGTTTGGTGAAGGGGTGAGAAGTAACGGGAAAGAATACCAGTGACATCTTAAGATTTGTATAGGTGCTTATTTATTTCAGTTTTGTAGATAAGGTAAATGATTCCATTATCGGATACGTAAGAATGGGATGATTTAACCCGTTGCTGCGTGATTTATCAGTCAGATACGTTTAATTAGGACGAATTATTCACTGTTGCAATAGTAAAACGAAGAGAGTTAAAAAATTATGTCCATTTAGCGATCTTCCGGTATGGAAATTATAATGGCACTTAAACTTTAAATTGCAACGTATTAAATGTTATCGTATTTGAACTGAAAATGCGTCATAAGTCAAATTCATCAAAGTACAATAAGTTAATGGACAATAATAGCATTTTTTTACTTATATACAGATTTTTGCGTACATAAATAAGTTTAATAAATAAGTACACAAAGAAGTTGTAATATAAAGGGACAATATTTTTATGTACAGTATAGTTTCACGTAGTTCGAAAGAATGGAAGGTAAAAAAAGTTACAGCAATTTTTAAAACTGTCGTAACCGATTTTCTTTTGGAACGAACAGATCGCATCGACGATGATGGCTACCACCTAGGGCTTACTACTTGAACATTCCACGTCTGTTCCGCAAATCGTTGTTCCGTTGGCTCAAAACTTAAGCGTTTAGTCACGTTTAGCGGACGTGATTTAAAAGTTTTTGACCCTACGGCAACCATAAGATGGGGGTAAATACTGTTCCGTTGCAGACATATCTTCAGCATTGCGTTCGAAAATTGGTGGAAAATTTGCGCCATGATTTTCAATGAGCTTATAACCGCGGTAATAGCACCGATGGCTTACAAATAGTTAAACGTTGTAGTTATTTAAGAAATTTTTAACAAAGCTATTACTGAATAAAGTTAAATTCCTCTATTATAAAAATAGATGAATAATAATTATAAAAATAGCTAAATATTATAAAGTAATAATATATAATATTATAAAAATTACGGAAGGAGTATGTTAACACAAAACTTCATGTCACATCTGTTACAATTTAAAAGAGACTGAAACCTTACTAAAAAATTAACCATTTGTTAACTGATATTGTTGAAGTCTAACTAATCTAAACACTACAACTAGAACATTAGTTAGTACTAATTGTTAAGTTTTATAAATATTACAACATTAAGTTTGAGTTTATTTTTACACTTGATAAAATATATTCTTCAACTCAAATTTAATATTCTGCAATATATTAAAATTCAACGAATCAAAAATGAATATTTACGTGAATATCTTATAATCAGGCAATTGTATGTTTTGCAATGTGTAAAGAGCATCGTTTTTCTTAACTTTCTCAACCGTATTTTCTTTCTACGAAGGAAGAGAAGTCGAAAGAATTAAAGGAAACTTTATCGTCGCATTTCTTACGGAAAGAATTCGAGTCTTACGTTGCGTTTTCCCGCCAGCAAAGGGAGAGAAGAAGGAGAGGAGACCTTTTCGAAGGTTTCTCAAAGGAGACCAGAAAGTTCTACGGACGTGTCTCCATAAAGCCACGAACCGTCCTCTTAAAAGTAAAAAAAGCCTTGCCACGGATAAGGAAGATCAAGATCTAACGAAAGAAAAGCCAATTTAAGTCGTAATAGGACGCTTGTCGACGAGGTTTCTCGCCTTTTCGAAAACGATCGTGGTTCTAGCGGATCTTTATAGAAAGGTGCGGTTACTGGGGCCGTTAATTATCGTCCAATTAACTTCCCTCGGCAAAAGAAAGCCTGGAATGCTTCGTGATTTTACGAGGTGGTATCGTCGATTCCGAGAGACCGCATAAATAACGTGGAAACTAGCCTTTAACCCGGGGTTGATGTCAGATAACCTGATAGCTTCTTCGTTTTACCGATCAACTTCAAATTTATTGTGAACTTCGTTTGAAATTGAGTCGATGATTCTTCGTCCGGAAAAAATGTGATTGGATATTGATTTGTTATATATGATTATTGCAAAGGAGATGATATGTGTAAAAAATAATTCGAATATATTGAACATTATTTTTGTTGTATTTGACTTTATTTTTTTAAACGAGAAACTGAATTTAATAACTGAAATCAAATATTTAGTAAAAAATGTTTTTAATGAAAATCCTTTGCGGCAGAGAAAATTAATTACCTACGTACTTTTATGCAAATTTGGTATGTTAAGGTATGCAAAATTGATGTGAAATGCATATCAAATATATGATCTAATAAAATAGTTGAATTACCAGATTTTTAAATTTTGTTTAAAAGTTAGAAAATTAGCATCATAAGTTTAAACACGTGAAAATCATACCATTACAGATCATTGTATCTCTCTTGACCCTATCTATTACATCACAATAATACAACCACGTAGTTTCACTAAGAAAACACAAAATAATTAAAAATCTCAAACACCACAACCCCGATAAAAAGTTCTTGTTTGCCACAACAGTTGTCTCTCCAAAACAATCCACCTCTCCACGCATGATTAAAAACAACACACTTATCGCCTTATAACAAAATTAGGTCACCCTGTTACGCACAAGCACACGTCACTGCTGACCTTGACATCGAATGTAAATTAAACCACCACACATCAGAAGAAACTGTGTCTCTAAATTTCACCGAGGAATTCGACGCCGAACGAGAAAGGAGGGATAATCCCATGTCCGATAATTCCCAGTAGTCTTTCAATTTCCTCTCACGAATCTGTTGGCGGTGTGTTGTTTAAAAATTAACGACGGTACAGGGTGGCTCGTGTATCCCAGTGCTGCACTCGATTGTCTGGTCTCGGTGCCAACCGTTTCGCATTGAAAAGCATCAGGCAGTTCGCTTTCTCTTCGGCAAGTTATTCAAATCCGAGGCAAGTTCTCTCCTCCTCTTTCGGTTACGAACCGCTCGATCCCGAACGATTCCGTCCCTTTCGCCTTAGAAGGGACGCTCTATCCAGCTGCCTCGTAAATAACGTTATTTATTCGCGAATTTGTTTTTCCTCGTACGGCGATATGCCCGGAAAACGACGCTGGAATGCATAAAACCCGCTTCCGCGTCGTTTTTCAGCGCGAACGCGAACTGGATGGCCGTATCTGCCACGGGGAAATTTTCCATTTGTTTGAACGGTGGATAGCGAGCGCGATAGCAAGCTTTTCGAATTTCGTTCGAAAAGATGCTACCGTCCTCCCCTCGTCCCTAACCACGAAATATTATGCTTAAGGGCTTGCAACGTCGTGTTGTTCCATACGCTTGATGCTCGCCTGTTTTTGATAGCGCACCATGCAAACATTTTCGGCCAAGTTTTTAGCCAGCCTGGAGATTCGCTGCTGTCTAATGCGCTCGTTCGATATACGCTTGTCCGTGCTTTTTTTTTGACAGTTTGCGGGAATTTCGACGCTTTAGAATAAAGTTGATAACGTCGGTTTACAGTCTGTTCCGCAAAATTTATTAGCTCTTATCAGTATTATTAAACTTATACAAAGATGGATTTGCGCCACTGTCGCAGTAAACAGCTCGTTTAATCCTCGAAAAATCTGCATCACTTAAACACCTAATTATATGGTTAAAATATTTCTATTAATTGAACGAGCTATTTCAGAATGAAGCGGTTATTTTAAACGTTATAGAAAAAACCTTGTACGACGTTTATTTTCCCTCTCCGCGTGGCCCGTAACTTACATTTTTATAATAGCACGGTATAAACTTGATAGAGTACCTGTATACTTTATAACGTCACGTCGGAAAAAAAAGAACGCACAGATATTCTACTGGCAGCAGAAAAATGTGCACGCCACCGTGGATATATTATACTTGAGGAAAGGGAAACAATTCTAATAATTTTCAGCATAAATTGATGTAACTGTAGATATAACAATAATGGGTAAAAAATTTCTGACATATTTTCCTACATTTTTCTGAATTTCATTAAACATTAAATGTGTCAAAGTACAAGTGTTCATATGTAACATTGATCATCGGTAATTACTTATGATCAGAATATTCTGTTCTGGAATTATATTCAGGCATAGACATATGTGTAGATATTGTATGTAGATATATGTAGATGTATGTGCATGTATGTAGGACATATGTAGATGTATGTGCATGTATGTGGAACATATGTAGATGTATGTGCATGTATGTAGAACATATGTAGATACCGTATAGTCATATGTAGAATTGATATTCTATGTGTTGCATATAAACTTAATAGAAACATATGGAATTACTAAATTTTCAAATTTCTAAATTCCTAAATCCTCAAATTCCAAAGTTTCAATCTCTCGAAATTCTAAAAATTGCCAAATTTAAAAAATCCCTGAATTCCGCGTGTAAGAAAAATGTCCACTATCCTGAAATATACCCATATTATTTTCAGCAAGCTATAGTTACAAAGATCGAAAACAATTTGTCGAAAATGTATATGACATCGAAGCACGTACGTTCTTTCTTCAAACATTTAATGCGATTTTTCCGCGTTCCTTTCACATTGTCGCTTGATAGCGAGTCAAATACCATTTATTGGAAGTTCTGTAGAGATGAACGGCTCTCTACCCTCGCTCGGTATCAGCAGTAACACGATAATTCGTTTCCGTGCACAGTGGATTAACCAGCAAATCCGATTTTTTCCAAAACAACGCGCCGGAAGTCGTGCATCGTAAAGCCGCGTAGATCCTGCCGTGAAACAAAATGTGTAATCGACTATGTGTACCGGAGACGGTGCATGGATCATTTGTTCTATTAAATAACGATCGTAACGTCCGATAAAATCCTGATTTATGTTTTAATTAACACTCGATTAGAATTGTTCCGGATTCTCGTATTACACGATAATCGATACAATTCGTTGCAATTGCAACCACCTCAACGTATTGTTTATTATTAATATTTTATCAGTCGCTTAGCAAAATGCATTTGGTGAAATTAAATAACTGAGTGTATGGTATGATACTGCGATACGCTCACAAATTTGTTACCTTATCCGACAAAATTGCATTATGAAATTGCAACACTTGGCGCAGTTTGCACCTCTTTCTGGAATATGTTGGTAAAATGAGGCTTTTATTTCATTTATGTTACGTTCATTTGAAACTTTTTCCGAGGGATAATGATGTACAATTTTAGATACGTTATTAAGGAACTAATTATATTTCGTTGTATAGATCATATATAATATTAAATTTTTGAACTTAAACTTTGACAGAATCTGTTTTACGCCATATATGATGTAAAAATATACACCTTTTCAGGGGGTGAGAGCGAAAAAAAATTTTGTTCCACCTAAGTGTATATAAAAAATTCACCCTAGTGTATATACATGTATATAAGCGTTTATTTACTTGAAATATATTAAAATTTAAGAACTAAGAAGTTAAGGAATTTAGAAATTTAAACAACTAAAATTTTCTGGTCGAATAATTTAGTAGAACTTTCGAATTTGTAAATGCACAAATTTTGAAATCTCAACGTCAGAACTTGCATATTTGGAAATATTTTTATTTTCATATTTTGATATTCAGAAATAACAACTTCCTTTAACTTTGTCACATTTGCAATATATTAAAAAATATCGAGAATTTAACTTAATATTTCCCTCTATTTTTTTTTACAGTTTAGAAATTTGAAAAGCATTTCATTGAAAACCAACGTGTTTTAAAGCTCAGACTGTGCAATTTTTCCTTACTTTAATATTAAGAAATGCCACAGTCACTCTTTTTCTTTCTCTTGCATCCTTAAAGAGAAATGCCATTTTTTAAATCTAGAATACTAGTAAAACCATATAACTTTGTTTTCCTTTAGAAGCAAAACTTGTTTAGAGAAAAGTAAGGTCTGACCTGAAACATGATTCATGCTTTCTGTATTAAAGAACACAAGACATATCTGATACAAAGTTACACTTTTAAAAACATACTACCCCTTTTTATCTTATACGTTGCATTACATTTTTAATGGTATGAAGTTACTTCGAGGAGAAATTGAAGTTCTTTCTATCTCATTCTCCTTTTTTAAAATGTAACAAGGTACAGATACAAAGGGAAACTTTTATATAATTAAACGAAACCGTATAACATTACAAAGTTTTTTAATTATCATATTAAATGCCATATTTTTTTAGTGAAAAACAATTTTATTAATTTACGTTTCGAAAGTTTATTAATCTGTTTTGTAAAATTATGAAGCACAGAAATATATAATATTTAATTATTAATTCTTTGTTACGTAATATTTCAATTTTGTAAAAAATAATAAGTAAGTTTTTTAAATTTACATATTTTCAAATACCTACATCCATTTTGTTAATTTTCAAATTCCCAACATCCCAAATCTTAAATTTTTCAAATTTCCGAATTCTTAAATTTTTTAATTTCTACATCTATAAATTTTTAAATTTCCATATCTTTCGATTCCCAGACTTCTATATTTCTGAAATTCAATATTTAATAATTCCCAAAACCCCATATTCTCAAGTTTCGAAATTTTCAAATTTCCAAACACCTCAAAGCTCATATTTTTCACTTTCCTAATTCCAGCCTCTTCAAATTTTCAAATTATCAACTCAATTTTCACAATTCTCAAACTTTCAAATGTCCAAATGGTCCAAACTTCGACCTCAATCAATTTAAAACCATGAAAATAAACCTGATCCAAAATTTTCCAACCCAGAAACCACCTATGAATGCAGCCTCTTCGCGGATAAGTACCGCAGATACAGAATATGCTTTGTATCAACCTTCCAAAAATGTTCAAACGCCAGACGCAATATCATGAATAATGTACAGTCCATGTTCGAAATTCGTACACGTTGTTCAATCAAATTCGAGTTCATTCATCGACCGCTCGACGTCGTTCAATGCCTTAACAAACAAATTTACGCAAATGGCTCGTAATTCGTTTGCAAAAATATCCCATTGGATCCCGGAAGGGATACAGAGGTGGAGTTGCAGTGTCAGCAAGGGAGAAAGAGAAACAGGTAGTTGGGGGAAAAAAAAATAGGAACGAAACGGGTCGAAACAGTTCGGTTCTCTTTACGAACGAACACGAAGCTCTGTCCTCCGCCCCTGTCCAAATGAAATTATTGATCGGCCATAGTGTGCGATCCGGTTTGCAAGAGTGGCCACGTTAATTCGCAACACATGCGGAAGTTCCAGGCTTTCGATGCGCGAGGACGAACGGTGCATGCGACTGCAGTTGCACCGGCAGGACCAGAATTTCGCGAGTGCAATCAACCGGCCGACGACTCAGCGCCGATCTATCCCGTCACGCTGTTCCAGCTAATGCGCTTTCGGTGAATTTGCAGTTTTGCGGCCGTAGAATACGGATCCAGACGAGTATCAATCTTAAGCGAAGCGAAGAGATAATCGGCCGTCGTCGTCGTCGTCGTCGTCGCGTCCGTTTTAACGAGAACCTCTCTGATCGAAGTCCCGAAGTTCTCAAGTTCCCAATTTCTCAAATTCCCAAATTCTAAAATTCTCAAATTCTAAAATTCTAAAATTCTAAAATTCTCAAATTCTCAAATTCTCAAATTCTCAAATTCTCAAATTCTCAAATTCTCAAATTCTCAAATTCTCAAATTCTCAAATTCTCAAATTCTCAAATTCTCAAATTCTCAAATTCTCAAATTCTCAAATTCTCAAATTCTCAAATTCTCAAATTCTCAAATTCTCAAATTCTCAAATTCTCAAATTCTCAAATTCTCAAATTCTCAAATTCTCAAATTCTCAAATTCTCAAATTCTCAAGTTCTCAAGTTCTCAAGTTTCCAATTTCTCAAATTCTCAAATTCTCAAATTCTCAAATTCTCAAATTCTCAAATTCTCAAATTCTCAAATTCTCAAATTCTCAAGTTCTCAAGTTCTCAAGTTCTCAAGTTTCCAATTTCTCAAATTCTCAAATTCTCAAATTCTCAAATTCTCAAATTCTCAAATTCTCAAATTCTCAAATTCTCAAGTTCTCAAGTTCTCAAGTTTCCAATTTCTCAAATTCTCAAATTCTAAAATTCCCAAATTCTCAAATTCTCAAATTCTCAAATTCTCAAATTCTCAAATTCTCAAATTCTCAAATTCTCAAATTCTCAAGTTCTCAAGTTCTCAAGTTTCCAATTTCTCAAATTCTCAAATTCTAAAATTCCCAAATTCTCAAATTCTCAAATTCTCAAATTCTCAAATTCTCAAATTCTCAAATTCTCAAATTCTCAAATTCTCAAATTCTCAAATTCTCAAATTCTCAAATTCTCAAATTCTCAAATTCTCAAATTCTCAAGTTCTCAAGTTCTCAAGTTTCCAATTTCTCAAATTCTCAAATTCTCAAATTCTCAAATTCTCAAATTCTCAAATTCTCAAATTCTCAAATTCTCAAATTCTCAAATTCTCAAGTTCTCAAGTTCTCAAGTTTCCAATTTCTCAAATTCTCAAATTCTCAAATTCTCAAATTCTCAAATTCTCAAATTCTCAAGTTCTCAAGTTCTCAAGTTTCCAATTTCTCAAATTCTCAAATTCTAAAATTCCCAAATTCTAAAATTCTCAAATTCTCAAATTCTCAAATTCTCAAATTCTCAAATTCTCAAATTCTCAAGTTCTCAAGTTTCCAATTTCTCAAATTCTCAAATTCTAAAATTCTCAAATTCTCAAATTCTCAAATTCTCAAATTCTCAAATTCTCAAGTTTCCAATTTCTCAAGTTCCCAAATTCTAAAATTCCCAAATTCCCAAATTCTCAAATTCTCAAGTTCCAAAATTCCCAAATTCTAAAATTCTCAAATTCCCAATTCTCGTGTCCGTTTTAACGAGAACCTCTCTGATCGAAGTCCCGAAATTCTCAACGAGGTTAGGTTAATCGCGCCATTTTGCTAATCCGTAGCGCGAAATTTAATCTCTCGAAAATTTATACTTTAACTTGACGGTATCGGTTGAATAAATAATATATTTTTATTCGTTATTTATATATTATGCGATATCATTTTATATGGTTCATTGTATGTGTTCTTTACGAGCAATCTCACATTTAAAACCAGTAGTTTGTCATCGACAATATTAGATCATTACGCCATGTCGTAAAGTCGTAACGCGAAATTTAATATCCAGAAAATGTATGTTTTAACTGAATGGTAAAGGGTGCATAAATAATATATATGTTTATTCGAGTTTTGATGTGTTACACATTGTCGTTTTATTTTGTTTGCTTTACGAGTTCTTTACGTGCAATCTTTCATTTAAAAACAGCAAATACTACGTTTAATGTTGAACTAAATAGCACTTTTAGTACTAAATCTACTAAATATCGCTTTGAATGCTTAACAGCTAAATACTACTTTTAATAATAAATCTCCTAAATACTATCTTTAATACTAAATTTACTAAATAGAAAAATATAATATTATAGAAAAATATAAAAAAAATATATAGAATGTGATTTCTGATTTTCCGATTAGTTTTCGAGATATATCATTAATTTGTCAATAACATCACTCCGGCTACAATTTCAGAAATATTTGCAAAAGTTTAATTATTTACCACGCACTTCACCTAATTCGATAACCTCGAAATGTACTGTCAAGATTCTGAACCAGTATGCTTTAATATTTTGCAACTGTTACACATAGATAATTTTATATAATCCGATTTATACCAAGTTACCAATATTAACAAAGTTAGTTTTAAAATACGTAAATTGATGATTTGATTCTACACAATTTATTTCTTGCTTTAAAAGCACGTATAAAGATCCTTACATATTCTACACTTAGGTAAATGCAACATCTGAATATTTTCCTATTAATGTAACCGATCGAGTATCCTTCACTTTTTATTTTCATATCGAGCACGGCGTTTGCATATCTTTCCCATTTTGCAATATCCGACCTGCCATATTTCATTTATCCTAATTTATTCGGTTGGTTCACTCTGTCACGATTGGTTATCCAGCGATAGTGGATTCACCGTCGAATTCTTATTCACGTTTTGGAAAGAAGTTAATTTATAATTCTTAACCGGGAACGTATTAAATGGATCATCGCAGTGATCGCGGATTATCTTCTTATTTATGACGCGATCCGTTTTCTAAGGTAGCACAATGCCCCGTGTATCAATATTACCGGCGGGACAAAATTAATGTACCGTTGCGAAGATATTAAAAATATGTTAGAGTTAAACCTTGCGTTCCCGTGGAAATTCTTTCGGCAAATATATTTGATCAGCCATGAATTATGAATGTTTGTTCGCGTAGTAATTCTCTTGTTTGTCATTGATCATTCCCAACTTTTGTAGCTGTCTTATATGCACGATTTTTAATCCCATAAATCACCGTGCAGCTCATAAAGCCTCGAAATTGGGTCATTTCTTTTATCGAGGGTATTCATTACTCCAAGTTTACACTCTTAAGCATAAATGTTCCACGGAGAAGATTCATTATGGATAAATTCAAAAGATGAGAGACGAAACGATTTTTCAAAATTCTTTCATTAAAAACTTTCATTTATTTTTAACGGAAACAATGCGACCGAACTGGACATTTTATGAAAAATTGAACAGAATTCTATGACATAAATCATGTATTTTTCTTTTCTTTCCAAATTTTGTTCCGACATTTTTTAAAATATTTTTTCATGTTTTGTGAATTTGGTTAGAAACTAAATATTATAGATCTGCTGAACTTGTATATTCCTAAATTCCTAGATTCCCAGATTACTAGATTATCTAAGTAATAACTATTAGGTAATTACTTAAATCTAAGTAATACAAATTTATTTGTCGCCATTTATTTATTTATTTTGTTAATTTTGTATTAAGTGTGTATCAAACGTAGGTATAGCTTTAAGATCTTCATTCATTTTACTTTTCTCTTATTTGTGAAAACACATTTGTACTTCACCAAATTGTTCTTTTACGGATAAAGGTATGCGAACAGAACACGATTTTGGGCCACGGTGCTCCGTTTACCTTGCCAATTGATTTAATTGATTTCGCACGCGCTACGTCATTATTGATGCGTGGTAACACGGAGGTGGACCAAGCGACACATTAAAATCACCGATCCAATCGAGTTGGCAGGCAATGACGTGGATGTTGAGAGACACAGCGATGGCCACGGCTGTCGACCAACAATTGCCAGGTAGGCCAGGTCTGCGAATGAACCATGCACGAACGAACATTCAGACATATCGAAACGCTCGACCGCGACAGCCTCTCAATTGTAATGCACCAGCTGCGACCCTCCTTTTTTCACCAGAAATCACCATGGTACAATGGCTCGTGCTGTGTCTCGTTTACAAAGAACTGCTGAAAACAATTACTCCTCTTTCTACGGCACAATGTCCGCTTTTTTATCCTTCAATAATTTACTTCGTTCGATATGTTACTGAATGTTTTTTTTTAAATTATAGGTTTTTGCCATTACATGAATAGTTATTTTGGAATTTTGGAATATTAGAATTTTGGAATTTTGGAATTCTGTAATTTTAGAATTTTGGAATTTTGGAATTTTGGAATTTTGGAATTACAAAATTTAGGAATTTTAGAATTTTCGAGTACTGGACTATTGGAATATTGAAATTTTTGAATTTTTGAATTTTTAATTGAGATTTGGAAATTTAGAAATTTAGAAATCCAGAGGTTTATGAATCTGGAAAGCTAAAAATATAGGAATCTAGGAATTTGGGGATGTGGACATCTAGCAATCTAGTAACCTCATAATCTAGTAATCTAAATAAATGTCCAATTCATACATCAAAATGTTAGCAATGGTACAAGTATACCATAAAATATCAATAAACAATTGATAATATATCTATAATCGATGATCACACCCCAATCCAATTGAACCAAACACATAACAAAAGCAACAATCCACCATATTATTATCAGTAATTTCTCAGCAGTAAAAATTAACCGTTCGTCTGAATGTTTCTAATTAAAGCATCCACGAAACAAAATTAGTTAAAAGAACCGCGTGTCAACATCGTTTACGTAAGGATAGCTCGTTAGCTAACAGTTTCCTCAAAACACGTTCGATCCGCCTCGGCTAAGGTTAATTTCTAACAAGATTGCAAACGTGTCCCGGGAATTCTTGATGACTGTGTACGATTAAAGCCTCGTAGCAGTGCCGGTGTGCTTACCAAGCACTTGGATGACGTCCTTGAGCAAATGCAGACCCTACGAAGAGGCAGGTGTCTCCTCTGTCCAGGACATCCAGCTACGAATATCTGAATGTCTAGCAGTTTTCCTTAGAAAAGCAAATTTCGACTATTCCCTGGCGGAAATGCGAACGGATGAGAAATGGACAGGAAGCGGGCAGCGAAGTGTACGTGGAGTGGATGGAAGGGTTATTCGAGTGGTTCGATGACGTTAAGGAAGAGAACGAAGGACGTATTAGGAGACTCTTGGAGCGGATTGTACGATGTGTTGTTCAATGGACGAACGATGGACAGATAGTGAACTGTGAATAGAACAATCTAGAGAGTCTAAAGCGATAATAGATATTTGTTGGTATTGGAATCTCTATAGACTACAATAAGTTGTAGCAATATTCTTTTGTTTATTGAGTATTCGTTGTACCGCGACTGGCGAAGCATGTTGCCACGTGCCTTTATACGTCTCTTGACACTATTTCTACCACGATTTTGTGTATACTTATTTCGACCAAAAGGTGTTCAAAAAGTACCATAATCAAACTAACTCAAAATAATTATCACTCCATCTCCAACTAAACATTTCAATCCTCTAATATCAAAGTAAAAATTTGAGCTGTGTTTCACAAAAATCCATGTATTCCAAACTCTACTATTTCCTCTCCCTATCGCTTACGTTCTCGTCGCAGGTTCTGATCTCCACGATATCTGCGGAAAATTGATAATAAAAAACTATTTCTCCAGCAACTTCTTTATTATGCGGTCATAAAGAAAGCTGCTTCGGGCAAGAATCATGGTCAATTCAATGTTCGGATCGATTTAATGGCGGTACAATACTTCACGGGAACGATGTCGTCACCGGGAGAATAAAGGGCTCTCTCCGTCGATCCATTCCTATGGGGTGATCAGATACTTCACCTGGCGATGTCTTTATCTCGATTGAACGGGACCCGTCATTTCGTACCATTCTTTTTAGCGAACAGCGATTCGATGGATGTCGGCTTCGTGTAAAAAATAAAGAAAAGATAAAAGAAACTCTAGGTCCTGTTCGGAGGATTATGGCTGCTCTGTTTGAATGAGTCTCGCAAATATTTGATTCGATTTAATGTTTTACTCGGAATTGTCAGAGGCCCGCTGTTTTCGATTAAGCGTGAAAGCTGGAGATCTCTTTTATTCAAGGAGAGGTCGTACGATTTCAGAATTGCTAATGGTTTGTTCGGTCCACGATAATTTTCCAGAATTTGCAGACAAATGTTTATTGAACACTGATAACCTCTTGATTGTAGTTTAATTAATTTCCTCTGCAAATCCTTTTTGTTATTCTTTATTTTAAGTTTCTTCAAATTATTCTTCTAATCAAATATACTAAATTATTATTGCTCGAATAACTGTTCTTAACATATCTACTGGAAATACTTGTTTGAAACATACATTAAAATAAATCTTAAAATTGTTTTTTTTAATTAAATGTATCAAATTACTATAATTCAAACAGGTGTTCTCAATGTGCCTATTAAAAATACTTATTTGAATGTAAACATTGAAAGGTATTGTAAAATTGTTCTTCTCAATAAAATATACCAAATTGTCATAATTGAAGTAACTCCTCTTGAAAATACTTATACAAAACATACATTAAAATAAATCTTAAAATTGTTTTTTTAATTAAATGTATCAAATTACTATAATTCAAACAGGTGTTCTCAATGTACCTATTAAAAATACTTATTTGAATGTAAACATTGAAAGGTATTGTAAAATTGTTCTTCTCAATTAAATATACCAAATTGTCATAATTGAAGTAACTCCTCTTGAAAATACTTATACAAAACATACGTTAAAATAGATCTTAAAATTGTTTTTCTAATGAAATTTACCAAACTATAATTGAAGTAAGTATTCTCAATATGCTTGAAAACATTTAGTTGATACATACATTAGAATAAATGTTGAAATACATGTACCGAGGAAAAATGATTTTGAATAGATTTTGCTTAAAATACACCGAGGTCCGGTAACAGGGCGTACAAAGAGCCGTTGAAATTCGGTAAAAACCGAACGAAGAATTTTCCGAAAGAAATCACTAAACCCAGCTTTCGCATTGGGTAGAGGTCGGTGCTTGCGTATCGCGAAGGTGTAAGATGAAGGTGGAGAGCGGTCGCATAAACCGGATGTCCCGAGCTTCCCTAGGCAGCGTAATATCGTAAAGCCGATTTCAGTGGAAAAAGGGTGGCGTTGCCGTACGCTTATACCCTTATACAGTGGCCGTGTTTGTATGCGTGGCTGTGTAGGTGGAATAAATTTCGTGGCAACAATTCGACAATCCCGCTCCAATCGGAAGGGATACACGAGCGGAGATCCTCCCTTGGACGTAGTCCTGGACCCAAACGATCTACCTTTATCGGGATCCTGGCTGATGGATTCGGCCCCATTCTGTCCCAAATCTATTCCGTTTTATTGCCTTTCTGATACATAAATTTTTATTCAATTTGATTTGCCGCCATTGCTATGGTAATGCGGCGAAAAGAGGTGCACGCGTTTTTCCCTCCCCTTTCTGATCCTCCTGATTTTCCTCGACCTCCTCCGTTCCCTCTTCAGGAACCACTTCTTTTTCTACAGTTACTTCGAATCGTCATCATTTTCAGGCCTAGTCCGCCTCGCGCCCCAGTAACGATTATTTGAAAAGACCATTTCGAGGCTCTCCCGAGTCTCAGCCGACCGACTGCTACGATCGTTAGAAGAGCTCTAAAGCAAATCGCCTGATTTCGTGATTGCTGCTGAATAATTTTACTGCTTTCTGATGCACCCTCTGTTTAAACCTCGTGGCTATCGTTCCAGTATCGTCGCCTTCGTCTACTATACTTTTCGCACTGGCAATTGGAACTGCTTTGGGTTCTTTGAATAAATGCAACACTCAAACATTAATTCTACACTCAGACGTATACATGTTTTTGGAGCCTTTTTAGTCACGGTATGTAACGCGATAGGGTAATAAGTGAACAGAATTTATAACCTAATTTTCCCAATACATTCGTTACTGACGATCATTTTATAATACCTAAATGAGGAATGTACGTCTGAAATTTTAGATATTTTAATTCTCATTTTGTAAGGGTGACTCCACTGAACCATACAACTAATTTATTTAATTTATTTGTTAACTTACTTTAGTTTTACATATTTTCTTTTTATAGTATGTTATATACTACTATATTAAAATTAAATTTATCTATTAAATTTACCTTTTTAAGCTGTTAGATTACATAATAAAGTAACTATGTACACATATTTCTACATGTGATGCATTTATCAGAAAGCACTTGATAATTTAAACAAAATATCTTATTTGCTTTTTTAAATATTTATATTCTTCCTTAAAATAATAAAATTAACTAATATTATGCAAAAGTAAAGAGTAAAGGTAAAAAGTAGGAAGTAAATAGTTCAATTCTTTCAGAAATTGTGGAATATTAAATTAATATAAATAATGCAAATTCTGGATTGTTAA
Source organism: Megachile ligniseca (assembly GCA_945859555.1). Lineage (NCBI taxonomy): Eukaryota > Metazoa > Arthropoda > Insecta > Hymenoptera > Megachilidae > Megachile > Megachile ligniseca. The sequence goes on from OX243777.1 coordinate 4,110,154, forward strand.
TTAAAAAATAGTCGAATCGATACGACATGATCTTCAGAAAAATGTCTTATCAAAACGTGATCAGACAATGTAAATGTATCTATCTGTATTATCTGTTATTATAGATGTAATAATTAAATGCAGTATTTGCTATGTCAACCTGATATAATCTTGAAGCTTATTGTAAGATTCGTCTGCTAATCGAACAGGTTCAACAGCTAGTTAAACGGTGACTGTGATTGTGTTCGTATTTAAGTAGGTTACGAACCAATATTAGCAGCAATAAGTTCTTTGATGGGCAATTACAAAGTTCCTCCAATCGGATATCGTGTTGGAACCGTGGAAATGAAGCACCCGCATTATTTGAACTTTACAAAACTAAGGCAATGATCTCCCAGATGATAATTGAAGCAAATTACAGGATAGTTGGCACTTTAAGCTAAATCTGCGGTTTGAAGAGCCAGATGGAGTTAATGAATCTGTATTCTACATTAAAGTATGATAATTGTTTTTTAGAAATAAAATATAGCAGTAATGGAAGTAATATGAAATAATGAGTAATTGAGGAAGGTTAAAATAAAGCTATGATTTCGTTTGATTTTTTATTGCAAAATACAATCCGATTTTAATAACTCGAATTTTGAAGGAAGAGTTGAAATTTTCTTAAAGGAAGAATTTGAAATGTTTGAAACTGTAAAGATTTTGTTATCTAAGTTTGTATGTAAGAGAGATTTAGAAACGCAAATATTAATTTATTTAATATAAAATATCAATTAATTAATCGTACGTTGTCAAGGCTTGAAATTGATGAAAATATACAATTATTGTACTCAGTAGCATATAATAATTTTATTTATACATATTTAAAAATAGTTACATTTTATTATTCTTTAGACAATAAATAAATGAATCTCATTGTACACTAAGTACGATAATTCTTTATTTATAACTAAATTTCTAAATCTTAACATCATGAAGTTAATTTATTTATTTCCTTAAGAATAATCAAAAATCACTATGCACTTAGCAAATTTAAATAAGATTATTGTATTTTAATAATACAGCAATTTTTAATTTATAACTTAACTGTAACTTTGAGCTTTGATATTATCGCATAAATTAATTTGACTGTTTAAAAACAATAAACACAATAAATAAAGATATTGAACACTAATACAGTTTTATTTATAAGTAAATTTTAATTCTAAAACTCGACACAATGAGATTCATTTATTTCGTCGAAAATAATACAAAGTTATCACATGTGAAAATACATATAAAAAGCAGAGTTGCCTTCTTATTACCGCAAGTCCATAAATTGCAGGGGTGCAAATAAAGTTACAATAAAGGGGTGCAAAAATATTCACTAGAGCACTGATATTTCCAATTGTCCAAAGGAACGTACATTGCCAAGAGAGTTGGTGCTCTAATAATACCTAAGTCGAATTGTCCTTCAAGAGGCAACGACAGATTAAAGGAACCTTTCCTTTGATGCATCAGAAACGTCAATTCTCCATCGGAAACGCAGGAACACGGAGTCCTTCATGATTGATCAAGTTTGGATGGATGCCCGTGAAAATTCGTGACTGTCGCGGACATTTCTGTCCCTCGATTTCCAGTAGCCTCGCGTCGCCGGTGTTTATCGGAGGCCGGTTATTTTCTGTATTCTGCTCACGAAACAACTCCTACTTCTTGTTCCCCCGCTCTAGAACGCCACCCTACGGCCCTGACGTGTTGCACGTGACTTGAGGATAGCGACGGGACCAACACCCTGCCGGTTACATTCGATATTCGACGGGGAACGTATTAATTTCTTTCGGCTATTGATTTATCGGCAACTTCGTTAATTGATCGTTTTACTGTAATTTTATTTTTACTTTATGGACGTCATACAGACCTCGTTCGTTGGGATACTAACCAGATATAGAATTTCGTTTAAAATGAGATAAAATGCAGCAATTTAAAACAATTTATTTATTTTTATTTTGGAAGTTATATGGAAATAGTGGTACTATTTTTGTGATCTTTTATGCACGTTGAAGCAGTTGAATATCTGTGTAGTATTTTTATCTTCAACAAATCTTAGCAAGTATTTTTCATATTCTGTTTTATTTATTATTCGTAGTTTCAAGTAGTTAATAGGAGTATTTCCAATTAGGTAAATCGAACAAATTCTTAATAATATAGATAATAGATTTGTATGCTTTAAACATCACCCATACATGGATGTCATGGAAATCGGAGCGTAAAATTGGCTTCAAATTTGATCCGAGTGAATTAAATCGTTCAAATAAGTTAGTAATCTGATGTAAGAAGTTGTGTTTCACGCTAACTAGACTATCAACTTAATAACTTAATGTCATTGTGAAAATTTTTAAATTAAAAAAGTTTCAAATTCCAATGGTCTAGTTCTGACATATATAAAAATTCCTCTAAAACTGGTAATATAACGAGTCTATTGCATTAAAATTAGATTATCTTGACTGTTTTAATTGTTAGATATAACAGAATTTTCAGACAAGAAAACGAATCGAACGTGACACCTTTGTTGCCCATTCTTTCTCGCCCTCTATGAAATTAAGTGAACGTACAGATTCCAAAATAGTGCTATTTCATAAACACAGGATAGATCCATTAGTTTAATCTTCGAAAAAAATCTCGACGAGTCGACCGCGGGTCGTGGTGTGAATTAGAGATTTAATCTGGAAGATTAGTTTTTCTATCATTCCGCTCGGCGAGAACGAAGAAGCTTTTTGGCTCGAGAATATGTGTGTCACGTGCTCGATAGCGTCTTTCGTCCCTACAACCCTCCTTACCGTCATCTTCCACCCTTTCTATTGCATTCACCCCCGTCTGGAGCTAATTCAAAACTACCATTGGCGATGGGGACTGATCGGCAGTTCATGGCTTTCGAACAACTATGATCTCAATAGTTCAGAATTAGTAACTAGTCAATAGATGACAATAGTAACTGTTGGAACCACGTGTAAATCTTAATGCTACAGATAAACAGACTTGGAGATATGTCAAATTTGAAGACACATAAAGTCAAAAATAATTTGATATCAATAGAGAGGTAAATGTTAAAAAAGTAACATTTTTTACATTTTTTTGTCAATCATTTTTTAACAGTAGATTTATGGATGTTTAAGGACCATTTTTAAATTAAAGGTAAAGTAGAAAAATAATTAAATAAGGTATAATACGTCAACCGTCTTACATGATCCTTTATCTTGATAAAAGTTAACATTTTGACAAAAGCTTCTTAATACCTTTTGTAATCTAAAATAAGAAATGTAAGTTGAATTATTTTGACTCGTTCCGCAAATTAATACTAATTTTATATTTTTATTGAGCAAATCATTCTATAGATGAAAGTAGATGTATCAGACTGAAAGGTTTAATTTTGGTTGAACTCCGATAAAGCATCGACTGCACTGTTACGAGAAAATCGCGTTTAATACAACGAACAAGTTATCGAGGGTAATTTGGAGAATCTCAAGAGTCTATCGAGTAATTTCGAAGTAATTTGGAAGACGTCGAGTCGATCCGTAAGAAATCGAGATTCGTTCGTTCAAGTGGTAGGCAATAGCCAACTGACGTTAAACAACTATTAACTCCTGTAGCAAACTCGATTTCAACTAACGTTAAAGTGGACCAGAAAATAACATGTTCTGTAAAGTACTTTTGAAAGCGGTGTCGAGTAAAATTGTCCTATTAGGAACTCTTTGTTAAAGAGCAGCGTTCAGCATTTCAATAATCGAATATCGGAAATGTCGAACATCAAATGACCTACTCATCTGGTATTTCTGAAGAATTGCAATCGATTTCCTGTTTCACGTAATTAATAATTAGGTTGCTTTGTATTGTTGGTATCGCCGATTTCTGTACTTCTCCAATTATTCAGATAAATACGAACAAATTAAAGAAACATTAACCCTTTGCACTACTATGTCGAGTGTGGTCAATATCACATTTCTCTTGCATCTGATAAATAATTCATACATAGGTTGAACATATGTATTTTTATTTATTTACTACTTATATTTGTCACATACTCCGCGCTGTTGCAATACATTTTATCGAGAACCCCTTTCTTGATCAATTTTGTAAATTAAAAAGTTAGTAGGTAAAAAAAAATGAAAGAGTGCAACGAGTTAAATGATGCAGAAGAGCAGACTTAAACTAAATAACCAGAGTATCATTTTTAATCCCTTGCACTATTTGAAGAGTCTGACTCGTGACGTACTCATACTTCAGCTATGATCAATTTTACTAAAATTTTAAATACCCTTCAATTTGGAGTTCAAGTCCAATTATAATTTGCATAGTCAACGATTGCATACTACCAAATTGACATAATATTTCAGCTTTCATTGTATGTTTTAATATTGTAGCTGTGATTAGTTAATTCTGACAAATAAATCATAGGGATTAATCGATTCGTGAACGTGAGGATGCTTCATAATGCCGCAATTTCAACAGAAATGCAACTGTTCCGTAAACAATGTTGTCTACCACAGCGACGTCCCCGAATAATCTTCGTCCTTCCTTTCAAAGTTCGCTGCATCTTATCAAAATCGATCAGCAAATAGCAGTTTCCGTGGAGTGGCTTCAAGGTGGATAGAATTCTGCCAGGCACGGCCACGTTACGCGATCCATTCTGGTGGCATCGTGGGCCTGGGTCACGATGTGCCTGGTAGATTATGCATAACGTACATGCATATATGCATCAGAGAAGACGCGTATCGGGTCGACAGGTGTGACCTACGGATTTTCCGATGCGGCTTCGAAACCCTCCACTTCCGGCGAGCCGAAGAATATCTGCGGATCTAACAAGCTGCGAGAGAGAATTTTCGGATGAGAAGAGGGCCAAGTGTTGACGAATAAAATACCGAGCATAAAAATGAGATGACGACGAGAATAGTGTTAAAGAGGTGCGAGATATTAGGTGGCTCGAAGCCAACGATTTTTGACCCTTTCTCAATATTTCACGCTCACTGATCATTTGGACCTCCGATATTACCGAATGTGAATGTCGGTAGAGAATATCGTTGGTGTTATGATGTATTATTTCACTATTTTCAGGATGTACTATTTCATTATTTTTATAATGTATTATTTCACCATTTTACTATGCTGTTTTAGATGCAGTTGATTGCAGGTTTTAAAGCAGATTTTCAATAAATATTTGGTCTAGTTAAATCTTTCTGAAATATTACTAATATTATTATGGACTCTCGAAAATTTCTCAAACTTCTCAAATTTAAAAAATTTTCAAATACCCATATTTGACATCCTGGAATTCTCCAAATTTCTAAATTCCCCAACCCCAAATACGTCTTCAACTTCGTTAACCCTCAAGTCCCCAGATCCCCAAATTTCTAAACTCTCGAATTGTCACACTTCCTGTACTAATTTCTCATTATGCGTCGTCGACTAACTATTAAGAGTACTCAGCAGTTTCTTACTTTTGTTCTTCCTTTACGCAATTAATTCGACTGAATTTATGGCTCCGTTCACGGGTGACCGCCATGACAGTCAACGCGTTGAACGTTAAAAGCATTTCGTTATATTAACGCTCTGTCAAAAGAGTTAGAAGAGAATGAAATTCAACGGGAACGTGACACGGATTGTTCTCATTCTTACTGTTTAATAGTTCCTTTGAAATGAGACATTAATTCTACACATTATAACCCTTTGCTGGAGAAGAGCCGAGGAATGTTACCTATACAGTAACGTATTTAATGCTGGCGCTTACTGTCGCTCGGCTATCTGGAGAGAATTCCTGTCTGCAATTTCGTACCTTATTAACCAACGACGGTGTCTGATATATTTTATTCGAATTTTCCAGCCATGTGCGTGTACGGTGTAATAAACTGGCAAAGGTATAGTCAAGAGCGAATCTGTCTTCCCTGGGGAAAATATGGCGACCGGAGGGGAAAGCACTCCTACTCGTTGAATTTTAGAGATATATAGAAATAGAAATATTTGGGAACGGATTAAGAATTTGAAGACATAAAAATGTAAGGATACAGAGATTTGGAGAGCTAGCAATTTGGGGATATAAATATTTCGGAATGGGTTATGAATTTGGAGACATAGGAATATAAGGGTTTAGAGATTTGGGGACTTATTAATTTGGAGACATTGGGACTTTGAGATTTAGGAATTTGAACAACTTGGAATTTGGTGGTTTCGAGATTTCAGGATTTGAGAATATGGAATCTAGGAATTTTGTAACGTAGAAATTTGAGGATCCAGGCTTAAGAATGGAGAAATTTGTAAATTTGGATATTCAGAAATTTAGGAATCGAGGAATTTTGAAATGTGAGAGTTTTGGATTTGGAAATTTAAAAATATGGAAATCTAGAAATATTCGAATGTAAAAATTTGAAAATTCAGAGAATTAAAGATATGAAAATGTAGGAATTTGACTATTTAAAAATTCATGAATTTGGGAATTTTGAAGTTTAGTTTTGACATTGGCGACTTAGAGATATGTGAATCTTGAAATTTGAAAACGTACAAATTTGGAAATCTAAGAATTTGTTTATGGAGAAGTTCGAGAATTTTGCTATTTAAAAATATAGAAACCTACGAATTAAAAATTTGCGAAATTATCAAATTCACATGTGTGTCCTTGTTCTATATGTGTCTTAGGAGAAAGCTATGTTGCCTCTGAGCGTGCGTATGATATAGAGTGTGAAGATTCAGGAGAATTACCGATGTATAATATTTGTCGAAATATCTCGTCTGTGCTTCATTGCTCGTAGCGCCACAAATATTTAATTAAATAACGTAGCCAACTTTATGTGCAATTCTGAAATAGCACGTCGAAATTAACACGATGCGTTATATAGAGTGTTTCAGTAAGAACAGTAAATATTTTACACTACACTATTTCGAGTAGAAGTTTTTATAGAAGAAGAAGAAGACACATTATTCACTTAATAATTGCTAATATTTTAATAAGAATTGTAAATTTAACTCTCTCAGATACACTTCAGGAAAGTGATACATTGGCATCCTATACGTATATTTTTAATTTAATTACAACACAAACTCTTAAATCTCTGAATTTAAACATAAATGGACTCAGACCACTTTTAAAATAAACGGCTCAAATATTTTGGAGAATTTTGAAATTCAGTTTTCTCAAAAATAGTAAGTAAGTATACGAGGACACTTATTTCGATGTATATTTTTAATTTGTGTCTTACCATACTTTGTTATCATAATGAATGGTCACAAATTATAATAGTAAATTCAAACCAACATTCGTTTCTGTCAAATTACTTTGCAAGATAATTTACAAAGGTACTGATATATCTTATTATCAATACAGTATATCTTATAAAAAAAAGAATATCTCTTATCAAAAAATATATATCAGCTCAAACGAGATGTAAAGTTAGGTTAATTAAAACGCCACAAAACGAATAACGTATTTTATCGGTTGATTACTTCCAATATCCACAAGTTTCTTTTTCGATTACCTAGCATTAATCAACGATGCACGACTGGATTTAATTGAATGACCCGATCTTTCATCCGGATAAATAAATTTACTGCCTGAACTTTATGGAAAAATACAAATCCTATTCCGACGTAATATATTCTGCGAAAATCAATGTGCGATAGCAATAGTGGAAATGTTAATATTTTTTATTTAAAGCATTTGGATTCGGAAATTTAGGAACTTTGATTATTAGAAATTTGGAGGTTTAAGAATTTAGAAATTTGGAAATTTGGAATTTTGAGTATTTGGGAATTTATGAGTATGTGAGTTTGGGAATTTTTAAATTCTCAATTTAAATATTTTAACGATGACATTTTGAAAATTTGAAAACTTGAATACTCGAAAACTTGTGAACTTGGATAATTAGAAGTTTGAAAATGTTGGGATTTAGAAATATAAGAATTTGGACAATTAGAAATTTAGAAATGTGAGAATTTGGAAATTTGAAAATTTGAAAATTTCATGAGAAACGGTGAATTTAGAAATCTCAACATTTAAGAATTCGATAATTTAGAAATTTCAACCTTTGAGGAATAGAAAATTAAATAATGTTAAATTTAAAAATTTGAAAGTTCAGCAATTTGACAAATTTATAAAGTTGAGAATACCAAAAATTTTATTTCCCTATAGATACAAAAATTTAAAATTTTTTAAACTATTTTGCACTTCCTGTAACATTCGAATTTGACGATCAACCATAATCCTTCCGCGTCGAATGTTGTTCACATAAACTTCGCTTCAAAAACAGCATCGTTTAGTAACCGTCACGAATTTCGATTTATCCAATGCAAGATCGAGGTTCATAACCGCGAACATACGCACGACACACGTTTTAGGGGAGCAATATATTCGCGTACGATATCTCAATATCGATTTCACATTTATTCCGACGAACTTTGCGTTCCAGTACCAATTAATTCGATAACATTGAGTCGTTGCTGGATGTTCGCAGGGGCACCGATGGTCTCAAATTTCCCGTTCTCGCAGGTGAACGCTTTTGAATCTCGCGGTCGATCGATCGTACAAGCTCCAGTATCGGCAGCAGCCCGCGACTCACATCGATTTTATTCCCGCGTTCACACGCGCTAATAACGCGTCAATTTACCTATGAGATACCAGCAGACTATTATGATAAAGAATAATTTCGTTTAAATCTAATCCGTCGAACGCCCTCTATATTCGTTACTCAATAATTCGGTGACGTTCCAATTTTCGGGAAAATGTTGACTAAGAGGAAAATATCGTAGTACGAAATAGCGTGGTGATGGTACAAAATGACCCATTTTAAAATATAAAATAGGTTTTATGTAGGTGTTCCAGTAATTGACATTTTTACTTCCAGTCAGGACATAAATGGTAAATGTGTACGCAGATTATTGCTGCTACCTTCGTTTACCTTCAAATATTTTGTCAAGAACAACATTCTGAATATTCGTCTAAATATGTAACCAGCTCTCGGCTTTTGTTTCAGAATTATTTGCAAAAAAATAATTATAATTACATTATGATCCATTACTAAAAATAGAATTATTCTAACTTCTACCACTAAAAATTATTGTAAATTCCTAAAATTACTGAATTGCTTAAAATAAATTACTAAAAATAAAATTATTCCAAATTCTACTAAAATAGAATTATTCTATACTTGTACAGGGTATTCCAAGAATCGTGGTTCAATCGACAGTTGATTATACATAAAAAAATTCAAATTTTAAATGAATAAATAATGTTCACTAAACTTGTTTGAACAAATTGAAGTCCAAAATTCTCCAGAATATTTGCAAACTTCCATCACCCAAATATTAGGAAATACTATAGAAAACTATAGATTGCTCACGGATCAAAATATCATATTAAATTTTATCTACTGTATTCATCATCTTCATTTGTTTCAACGATGCACTCGTTCCACTCCTGAAATAAACGGCTCAATTATCGAAAGATAAGATGATGGCGATATGCAGCATCCCGAATCGATTTATCCGTTACAGAAGCAAACGGGCAAAACGGCAAGCAGCTCACGAAGCGGCGCTTCGACACCGATTGAAACTTGGCGTGTTCGTGCCGAAGGTGTTGAGTGCATTTCCTGGGGCATGACGTGAATGGCCGATCGAAGGAGGCGAGTTTTAAAATAAGACAAAGGCCCTGCCCTCTTAGTTCCCGCGGCGATCGTTTCAGAAGGACGATCACGCGCCAACGGCCGTCCAACTTTGTCGGCTAATCAGAAAAATCCACACTCCGTCGACCTTATTGAATTGTCCCTGACAACCGGGAGCTCCTTTTTGTCCCTGATGACAGCAGCCTATCCTATTCGCACCAAAGAGGACAATCGACTGTTATTTTCAACCTGATCCTTTGCTTTTCCTTCATATTCTTTTCTTTTCGGAGCAGACGTGTATACTAACTGCTTGAATAGAGACGTCCTTGAGGGTCCTTTAATCAACCTGGTCGTATATAAGCTTTTAATAAGATGTGCTGTAAAAATTTGGTCTGCTGCTCTAAACATGTGGAGCCAAAAGTATGTTCAGTTAGGCCTGTAACCTGCTAGAAGGTGGATTTAAGTAGGAATTTAAAAATCTCCATCTTTCTGAATTTCTAAATTTTTAAATTCTTCAAATTCTAAATTTTCGAACACTTAAGCTTTCAAATTTGTTAAACTTCTGCCCTGAGGTTTTGCAAGACGCCGTCATTACATGCTCGTTGTATTGCATTCCGATATTCTTTAATACAGTATATTTCTTATATCATTATACGACAATTATGCGATTATACTCATCTACTACTCACGTCTTTCACATATATTTAAAAAGTCCCTCGAGTATAATAATTTGGTCATCCACATTAAGTCGTCAAACCACCTTCACGAACAAACTTGTTTAAACAATAAACAGTATCAGAATCTGAAACACCTCGAAAGCGTCCAAGATGTCCAGCAGCTCATAAATAATACAAAGACTTGAAGGAGGACGTCAGATCGGCAAATTCCCTAGCGTCGCGTCGCGATTCCGTATGCAGCGTCAACAGGAATAATGTGGGCAGCCCTGCAACGCGGGTTCTGGCTGTCTCATCAACGGGGAATCGCAACCCGCTTACGACGACAGAGTGTCCTGACATCAGGACAAGGGGCAAGTTCGAGGATTCGGTTCGTCAGGATAGAAACAGGCAGAAGGACGAGGATCGACGAGACAGGTGGCGAGTGCCCAACTCGAAGGAACTCGAAAAGCTGACGTTTCGCTTACGTGCGGAAACTGGCAAACGACGGATATATACCACTCGTCCAGATGAATTTGTCAAGTGAACATCGACGACCCCATTGAAAATTGGACGATGAAGATTGGATGGATGGACGTGCATATATGTGTATGGACGTGACCGAGCAGTCGATCTAATTTCGGATCCATTTAAATATGCCAATCTGTTTAATCGACGGCTGTTGAGCATTGTCCATATTGTATGACCCGGTTCGATCTGACCCTCAGGCTTCTCTGATTATAGGGAAAATGAGTTAAACGGTTCTGGTTTCGCAGACAAATATTTGCGGGGCTTCCTAATGGAATTTCGTACGGTCCTATCGGGCCAATACACGCCGGCGCGTGTATGTTTTCGATAAAGCGATTGGCTTGTATGCGTTACGACGTTGAAAATGATATTTTGTTTATGGAATGAAGGAGGTATACAGGGCGTCTCAGAAATCGTGTACTGATGTGCAAGTCGAACGGGGAGAATAACATTTCCAAATTCGACTCCGTTTTTGACAAAATTAAATTTTAAAAGTCTTTAATGTACTTGTAAGAAAATTTGGTAACAACAAGCTTTTCGTTATTTAACGATCAATGGATTTTATGAATCCAGAGATGCGAATACTAATGCAGTTGAAATACATTATCATATTTTTATGATATCGTTGATATCTCATGTATGGTGTGATGGGTTTAGTAGAAAGGACGTCATGTAAATAATACCATAGAGGATGATGATTAATAATAATAATTTCAACGATATCAATAGTTACATTTTTAATTTTTAATATTCTATGTAACTCTATAGGTAAAATTTAGGTAGTGTATGTATACACCATATATTTAATTTTTAAAAATTATTAATGTGCCATATTGCACATATGCCATATTGCAGCATCGAAGACATTTATGAAGAGGTCAATCTTCAAAATAATTTACAGAATGTTTATTTTATCTATTCATATCAGACTTTCTAATTCTACCTTGGTATATATTTAGACATTTGTGAGTGTTAGTTATATAGAAATGTTTAAATTTATTGCGCAGGTATTTCGTAATAAATTCCAGTGGTAAATAGTTGAACAATTTTGCCTAAGAAGTGAGAAAGTACAGTTAATAAATTCCGTTTAAGCGCGGCGTTGTAGTATGTATTGAATTCCACGTCAAATGTTTGATAACTTGATGGCATGATATTAAATAGAATGCAGCCAAGCAATATCACGAAGCAATCAATAAAACCATCTGGTCTTATTTAAGACGATAGAAGGGAATTTCAAACATCGTAATCTTGGAAAAAGTTTGATCAGGCATCAAACATCATTTTTGATCGAACAATTTTCTCTCCCTTCAGTAAAATAACCTTAACTTCTTATATAGTTTTTCAACGACAAGGGTAAACGAAAATATTCTATATCACTTTATGAAGTGGAAAAATAACAAGAAATATAACATTTTTGAATTTGTGTATTTAATCACCTGGAGGGTAACTTCAATTAATATTTAAGTCCTCTTTGCAAATTTGTATGTTTCTAGATCCTATAATTTGTAATTTTCTCTTTTTCAACAGCGAAAATTTCTAGAGTTATTAAATTTATCGTCTCGGATTTTGTAATTTCCATGTTTATGAAGGTTTTGATTCTTTAAACATTAAAATTTTTGTATTTTCAAGTTGTCAAATTTCCTAATTCCCTACCTTCCTAATTTCCTAATTTTCTGCATTTCTAAATTTCTAGATTTCTAGATTTCATATATTTAAAAATTTTTAAATATTTAATTTTTTAATTTTTTAACTATTTCATTTTTTTACTTTTAAATTTAAGTATTTGAATTTTGCATATTATCAAATTTTTTAATTTGGAAAATTGCAAATTTGTGCATCTATAAATTAAGAATTTGATACATCCTTATTTGTGAATACCTAAGTTCCTAAATTAATACTTTCTAAATTTCCAAACTGTCGAATTTCTATATTGGAAAAGTAAAAATAAAAAATACAAAATTTAATATTTATGTATTTTTAAATTTTCAGTCATGCAAAATTCAGATTGATAAATTTGTAAATCTGAATATTTGGAAATTTGAAATCTGAATATTTGAAAATTTGAAATATGAAAAATGTAATATTTTCATATTTTTATATTTATAAATTTCAAAATTTCTGAATTATCAAATAACTAATTTATAATGTCCACATATCATTTAAAACATCGAGCGTAATAAAAGTGGTAATCAAAACATGCTATTAATATTTAAATTAAAGTTCTAATTTAAACGCGATGACGTTTCATTTCATAATTAAAAGTGGGATTACCGCTCAATATAAAATTTTGAATTCATGTGCAGGTTAAAGCGGGTATTTAACTACCCTCTATTCTTAAATTCGCAGACCTAGATTAAGTTCTCTTTTTCTTTGATCTCGCTCACTCAAAAAAAGTGGAAAAAGATATGATAGGAAGTTTTAACTGGAAATTTACTTTTTTCTCTCCTTCTTCATTTTCAAAAGAACGTGATGTAAAATTAATTACTGTTAAAGGCAGGATAATTTTCAAAGTTTTAAAAAATTTACACGAAAGTGTCGAATGATAATTTATAAGGTAAAAAATGACTTAGGAACATTGTAATAATTTTGCTCGAGCAGTCGGCAGAATCGTTAAAAAGTTTCGCTACACTGTCCAACTATTAAAATAACAATCCTGTTTTCAAAATTAAAAGTTATACTTTGGAGTTAGAACAGGAAGTGAGTGGATAATTGACCTATACCGTAGAAAACTTTGAGGATATGGCTTGGACGTCGAATTAAAACTTCGAAAATTAATTGCGAAAGTTATTATCTTGATTATAATTGCCTACTGTATATCTGTATTAACTTTGAAAAACTTATTTGCATTTGGACATCAGACGAAACCAAGTATTCGATTTTAATCTCATGCTTTCGTATTCATATTCTCGATAGCAAATTACGTTTTGCAAAATGTTTTTATTTAACAGAAATGTTAAAAACTCTTAAAAAAAAACGTAAAAATTCGTAAACTTTTTATTGATAGAAAATAAAAATGTGTGAATAAATAAAAAAGAAATACAAAATAATAACTGTTTTGTAAAATTTAAGATTTTTAAGTAATTTACACGAAGTAAATTCAGAAACTTTATACACAAATTTCAGTGCTAAATGTTATAAACAAATATACATGAAAATTACGGATTTGTGTATTTACAGATTTAGAAATTTGAATATTTGAAAATTTACAAATTTAAAAATTGAAATATTGGAAAGTTTGAGAATTGAAAAATTTGAAAACTTGAAAATTGAAAAGTTTACTAATACAAATTTGAAAATTTGGAAATATAGAATATTTAGTGTTTTGTAAATTTATAAATTTTGAAGATTAGTAAGTTTAACAATTAAAAAGTTCGAATGTCCAAGAAATCGAAATATAGAAAAAAATTATAAATTTGAAAATACAAAAAGTTTTAAAACTAAAAAATGTTCAAAGTCACATACGTATCGATATTTGAAGGATCCGTGTACAATAACAGAATACAGCATTGAGTGTATTATTAATCATACCAAAAATGAATAATTTAGTTGAGCGGTAGGTGTTCCAATTTAAATGCCCCGCCCTTTATAATCAGGAATGCATTCAGTCCCGGAAATCTTTCTCCGCGAACTCGCAAATATTTCTGAAGTAATCGGGATACTTTGAAACATTAAAGAACCCTGGCTCTATCCTGTTTTTAATTAGCTCTGCATAGAATTGGAGGGAAGTCAGTCTGGATCCTCGTCGAAGGCAAGCGATATTGAATTCGCGGATAACTTTTCATGGAGTTAGACCTCGCCTACCCTGGCACGTCGTTAAGAGAGTCCCAGAGGGAACGAAGGAGAAGTACGATTTTATCGGGCTGCCAGTTCAGAGCTAAGGAAAAAGTAGTGTACGTGTTTACATTACCAAGTAACTGCGGTCTACACTACCACTGCATCTTGCTCCGATTCGTTATTATTTAAATATTCCACTTCCCTCGTTCTTATTTTATTGTCTCGACGGTGCTGTATTCTAAGAAGCTTCCACTCGTTTAATTTGTTTTACTTCGTTATATTAACTTCATTAACCCTTTCCACTCCTTCGTTTTCTTTACCTACCAACAACTTCTTAATTAATTTGCAAAATAGATGGAAAACGTCTTAATAAAATTGCAATAATACAGAGTATGTAACTAATTTTTCATTCGTAACAGTAAGGTAAAACAAAAATTTATACATATTCAACCAACTTATTTACCTGAATTATTTATAATTTTGTTCGGTATGTTCAACAATTTCGGTAATATTTCTTTTCTCCCTCTTTTACCCTTCTGAGTGGAACACATAGTTCTTGTTTCATATAAAAAACAATGAAATGAGTATTTTTTATGTTGTTCTATTATAATAATAATAACATACATACTATGCTTCTTATTCAATTTTATGCCACAATAAAAATCCACATATCCCTCAATTTCTGTATCTCAAATTTTTTATATAATACTAAGTTAACTCCTCTTATGCAAAACAACAAATGCAAGAATAGTGTGTCCGAATATTTATATAACCGTATACAAAAGGTGACGTAATATTTGCGTATATCGAGACTATCGTAAAATCTCGGTTTGTGAACGTCTTATCAGGCGATAAGCCTTGTGCGAAGTTGTAGCAATTCATGACCCAGCTATCAGAAGTAAGTAGTTAGGTAAGTGGAACATGTGGATATCGAAATTCTGTTAACTACATCAGCGGTAGCCACAGCCGCACCGATGAACGGCTGGTGTCCGCATCCATAGCGACGAACGACGAGCATCGACAAGACAGGAACGTTGGCAATTAATGGGAGATGGGACTTAATTAGTACAATCTCCGTGGTGTGTTCCATTCCCGGCGTATCGAGTCTCGTGTCTACGTCCGTCTCTCTCATTGTACCCGTAAATACCGAGCATTCCAGCGCGTTCCTCAGAAGAAGGTAATATCCTACCGGAACCCGTGGCCACCTACATACGACTTCTTGCGGAACAACGTTGCTGAAATACCGATTTAGATACAACCGGGAATACAAGAACGACCGAAAAGTTGCTGCCTCTCGGAGACGAGTTGCTGTTTAAAGGAAATTACGGTGAATTGTTCGAACGAAACTTTCTTTGGAAACTAAAGCAGTCTAGCACGTGTTCTCTCTTTTGTGACTGCGCTGGAGAAATAATTGCATTGTGACTGGAATAGATTTTCTGTGTTATTCTTTTAAGGATCGTTCTGTTTTCCGAGTATAGGACCTTATTGTGATGCGTTTTGGATTTGCGAATTAAGATATTTTAGAATTATAGGTTTTCGAGCTTGGGAATAGTCTGATGTACAAGCTTTGAATTTTCAATTTTACGAATTTCACAATTTTCCAATTATAAAGTACATTCTTAATATTTCCAATTTAAAAATTTAAAATTTTTAAATTTTCAGATTTACAGTTCAAACAAATTCCAATTAAAAATTTTAAAAATGCAGCAAAATAAAAGTTTTCGAAATTTCACGCTGTAAAAGTTGCAAAATGACTTATATAAATATAAATGCGTTAAGAACAATACAAAATTTTCTAAAAAATTCTGTTCATAAATATCGCTTCATTTCTCTGTATAGTTAGCACATTATACGGCAGTATTTATTAATCATCTATAAACTGTATAAATTTCTATCAAACATATTTTTATACATAGTTCCGTGCATATTAATTTCATATTCAGAACGGAGATAGGTTGAATCTTGTGTTAGTCCATTATATTCAGGATTTATGGGAGAAACAGGCACGGTTATGTATGTATAGGTTAGTGGAGTAAATAAATCTTTATTATGTCAGTGCTCTGATCGTATACATTATACGGCTTCTGGACGTGCGCATAACATTTGCAAATATAGCACTAACGCTGACGAGCACTCCGAGTATGCACTATATTAACGTGACGAGCTGAAACGTTGATGCGTTGATAGCATGAATTTATTAGAGAGCTAAATTCGTTATCGAGAATACGTGTTTGTTGTGCGAGCCGAAAATCAAAATCGGAGTATTATCTCATAACATCTGACATTTTATGGAATAAGAATAGTTTATTGAACCGTTTATTTTGAAAGTGGCATAAATCCATTTATCAGTTGTTTTTTATTAACTGTAGTAACATGTACCACTCGATGTTAACTGTAATAAAACACGTAAAGTTGCATAAAAAGAAAAAAATGAAATTTATTATATATATAGCATATTATCATAATCGAATTTTATTTATCAAATGAATGTAACGGGTTAAACTAATTAAATTAATAAAATTTTCAATTTGAGACATTTGATATAAGAATTTAAAATACCTCACGAAGCGTTTTTTTCGCGCACGATACCGCGCTACTTTTTTGGTGTTGAATATTCATATGTGTTTATGTGAAAAAATATACAGTTGCACATGCAAACAGTGAATCTGTACTTTTTTAACGGAGCTACATATTTGCTTTTACACGGATCGATTTTTTGAAATATTCTGCGAAAAAAATATAACATAAAAAAGGTCAACAAATCGCGAGATACTTTAAATTTAAAAACACGGAATTTCATGGAAAAATTTGAAGCACGTTGTTTATTATTACACTGTACACTGTTCTATTTTTTTTTTAAGTATTCTCAGAAATCGGTATATATAAAAGAAAATATACAGTTCCATTTCAAAAATTGAACATCATCTTTGTTTAATATGAAAACTATTGCAAATATAAAACGTTTGCGTATGTCAGAGTTGAGAGAAGGAATGCAGAATTATTTTATTTTTTGAAAGAATTTCACAGGAGCTTTAAACAAATAATATAGCAAGTAGTAATGTTAATGTTGCAAATAATCTTATAAATAATCGTACAAGTAATCTTTTAGAGATCTCAAATTCTTTTGGAAATTTGTGGATTTTAAAATTTCAGTTTGATAATTTAGGAAATACGGATTAATGAATTTAAACACTTAAAAATTTAGAAATTTAGGAATTTAGAAATTTAAAAGTTTAGGAATTCAATAAATTAGCAAGTCCTAAAATCCCTAAATCTACAAATTCCTATGTCTTCAAGTCCTAAATATCCAACTTCTCGAATCTCTAAATTCCCAGAATATTTTAAATTCTCAAACATTTAATTCTCAAAATCTTTCAATACACTTAGTGATTTGGAAATATTTAAATTTGAGAGCATACAAATTTAAAAATTAAAAAATTTGCTAAATTTTAAGATATTTCCCCCCAGCTTTCCTTCAAATTTATTTTAAGATGAAGGAAATCTACTTTGAATCAACATACGCATATATACATTTATTTATATATTCATACATTTGTGCATTCATATATTTACACATTTATACATGTATACATTTACTCATTTACATATTCATACACATATCTCTATACATTTATATGTATACATTCATGTATAAATACGTTCAGCAAGTATTGAATGCGTTTCTTCCAATTTTGTCCGCAAATGTAACTAATTTTGATCAAGAAGTCCATTTTACGGACCAATAGACCGGAGAATCTTTTTTCACTGCGCTCTTCTAATTGAACTATTTTAGTAAGGTGTTTCGTTCACGACTTTAGTAGTCCGCCACCGTTGCACACGAACGTGTAACAGCTGAACTGACCGCTATTCCAATCGTCATAAATTGTCGTAGAGAACGTGACGATCGTACCGAGTAGCCAATGGATACGCTCGCCTGTCATTTGACCCCTGCAGCTTCTGTTGGCGTTGCATGGTTAACAACCCTCTTCGGAGGCCTTTGACTACCGATTCGCTCAAGCCACTGTATTCATCGAACCGTAATGATTGAATTTTTCTGACGTGTTATTTCCTAACAGAATGCCATGACATCAAGTAAAGGTGTCACGTCACGAGTTAATTATTTAACCTAAAATTCATTCAACTATTTTATGTCAAGACAGATACGCAACTGTATATTGTTAGTTTCATTTTTGTTGAAGTGATTTGCTGTTCAATTATAATGATATAACGTAGAAATATAGGAATATATATAATTTGGAAGTGTAGGGATATAAAAATATAGGGATGTAAGGGTATAGAAATCTAGGGATATGAAATTATAGAGCTGTAGGAACGTAGAGGTATAGAAATATAGAGATATAAAGCTATAGGGATCTTGAGATGTAGGAATATAGAGATATAAGATTGAATCTAGAAATGTGAAAGGTTAGAGACATACATAGAGATTTAGAGATATGGGAATATAGGAATCTATGAACATAGGTAAATTGAAATCTAGAGACCTAGAAAGAGATCCAGGATTATCTGAACATAACTACAAAACCTGGAAATCTACAGACCTACAAATTTCATAATACTAAATTTAGTACCAAATATGAGCACGCGCCTCTCGAATATGCGATTAAATTCCTCTTTAATTTCAATAAAATCCATTTGAACGTTAATAATCATCACATCGGGCTATTTCCTTGCCAAGAATAATGCTTGTTTCAATACCAATAAAACTGTAGTAACGTAATTGTCAACCAATGTAACAGAACACGAGAAATAGACAAAACGTGGC
Organism: Megachile ligniseca; assembly: GCA_945859555.1. Taxonomy (NCBI): domain Eukaryota; kingdom Metazoa; phylum Arthropoda; class Insecta; order Hymenoptera; family Megachilidae; genus Megachile; species Megachile ligniseca. The sequence goes on from OX243777.1 coordinate 4,129,491, forward strand.
GACCCGTCGTCAATTAGATGAGCTGGCATTAATGCAAATGCCAACATTAGCCGATAATACGAGGACTAATGTTATTATTTTACGGGAATAATATCAGCATAACTCATTTGGCTTAATCAAGAGCATTACCGCCACTGTAGGCAAACCTATTTTGCCATCGACAAATTTAATACCACGTCGTTGCAGCCTGCGTTCACCTGGCCGCTTCGATTCAACCCCTCCGCCCTCTTTTCAACCCCTATTTCGTCCCTTTCCCTTCCGCGAATTGTCTGTGAAATCGAATGGCACGCGTATTCAGATTATGGTATTCGATGCACGTGATCACGACGAAACGCCGAATGTTTAAAGTCACGAGTCGATAATTGAGTTATTGCTTATTTGGGAAATTTACTGGTCAGTACGCGCCACAAGATGAGCTCCAAGAATTGAGAGTTTACCTTCCTCATTTTTTTAGTCTGACCAGTGTAAATAACTAATGTTATCAATTCCTGATGATAAAATATTATAGCCTAAAATATTCTTTTTGATTTAATCAATCGCAGCTGTATTTATCAAACTTTGTGTATGATACGATTTAAGGTACCTGCTTGGACTCATCCTGTGACAAGCGAATAGTTCTTTCGTTGATGAACTATTCGATTAATTAACTTTCATTAACTGTTCCTATCGACAGACAAATTTCTAGGCTGGAAAAAAGAGGGTGACGATGTTAAGGGTGGAATTTTCGTTTATTCGGCAGTTCACCTCAACCTAACCTTACGCTTTGCGTTAAGGATTCGATAAGGAATCGAGAATAAAAGTGCGATTTCCGTGATTGAGACAGCGTTGTACTGGTAGGAACATCCGTCCTAATAAATAACCGGCAGTTTAGGGTGCAGTAACGATGGGGGTGAGGGTCGCGAGTGTATGTGATCTCAGTTATGCGTGGAAGCTTCGACTATTCAGGATACAGGCACGGTCGAATTTGCATTGCCGTCATTGTCGCGATTTGAATTGGTTGCTCCGCTCGGTTGCTGACCTATCGCAGTTTGCTTCCTTGTATAATTGCGATGGATATTTCGAATAGACATTTTTCAAAACTTGAGGCGCATGATCCCATTATCAGATATACATATACATGTGAGGTACTTATCATGTGAGTAATTACAGAGTCCAATCGAATAACATGTGAAACCACACACCTCTTTAATTCTATACAGAAAAATACAGAAAATAAAATATTCCGATTTTTGAATTATTTTTTGAGAAAACCAAATTTGAGAATTTACTGCGTTTCTGTAATGTTACAATATTTTCTTTCGGGCTACGTAAACGCGTATAAATGTAATTTTGACGAAGTCGGGGTAAGAATGAATATTTATAAGTTCAATGTAAATGCGCGTTTAAGAAATATGAAGATTGAGATTAAAGTTAACGATTACTTTCCGCGTTCCGTTGCAAAAGTTTCGATTTCATGGATCGTCGTCGAATGATCGCCGAAGAAATTCTCCGCATTCTTAGCGCGACAAATTGCGAAAACCCGACACGATTTCTTTGTGATCGTAGCGAAACGCAATGGTGAATAAATTCTATTGGATACTTTCTGGAACAGATAAAATGGGAATTTTAATGGGGACAGGTATGTTAGGAATATTCGATGCGGGATTCAAATAAATGGAAATGGAACGGGAAGAAGGGAATTTGAAACGAGTCTGAATTTTACTATGCTTTTGCGCGAGACGACGTGAGGGTTTGCAAGCGTTTTTAACGAAATTTATATCTGTGCTTTGGAAGAACGGTGTATGGGAGAAATGTTAATGGCGAATGTGAGAGAATAATGTCGTTTGGTGAGCTAGTATTTTTCTTTTTGGTTCGCGTAAGAAAATTTAATCAGACTGATTCTATCTACATAAATTACTCTTTTAACCACTTTGTATTATTACTCTAAGAATTATACATATCATTTTAATTTGAACTGAAATTAAAAGTTATTCGTGACATTTTAATTTTGATTGAAATAAAAAATTGTTCACATTGTTTTAATTTCAACTAGAATTGAAAGTTATACATATTTTAATTTTAACTGAAATGAAAAATTATACGTAAAATTTATATTTCAATTAAAAGTAAAAATTATACAGAACATTTTAATTTTAATTAAAAGTAAAAATTGTCCATAATATTTTACCTTTAAAATTATTACTATCTCGATTTTTATAAACTAAAAATCCAATGGATATATAAATCATTTTATTTATTCACTAAAAAATTTGAAATGCTCATTGTTGTTTATTGCTAAATTTTAGTTAATAGTTTTTTGGGATATGTGTATTCAATTTATTATTTTTAAGCAATAAAATTTGGGCAGTTTTAAAGCTACGAATTTAGTTATCACATTAATAATTAAAAGTAAGTTATCAGAAATGTGTCGAAACAACTAAGGTTTTAAAGTAAATGTCGATTTTATCGACACTCGGTTATCAGCGCCATGTTACGGGCTTTTCGTGAACTACATACAACTCAGTATGATAACTACAAGTTTTCAATAAATGTCTGTTGACTAATGTTGAGAAATTGAAAAATTTTGAATCAATATAACTTTAAATTGATTTTTATATTTTATACAATTTTCTTCGTATTACTCGTATTTTTATATTTTTGATTTAGTTAGTTCAAGTGTCAACAAATATTTGGTGATAAAAATTATAGTTGTTGAATTAAAATATTTACGCTACACTTGTATCAATATTTAAAAACCTATTTTATTTAAAATATCATATATTTGTTTAAAATATTATTAGTGTTAAAAATACAGGTGTACTTATTTTATATATATAGTTATGTTTAAACATTTATCACGAGTCAGTTAGTGTTTAAAAATACATAATATTAAATGTATTTAATAATACATTTTATGTTTGATAAAATAATGCCGTAAAAGTACTGTTTTCGTAAATGCATACAGATATTTTAATATCATATAAATGAAGCATAAAATTGTTTATAAGATAAACACATTAATATTGAGCAAATGTAACATTTTATACATCTTTTATGATCATTTAAGAACGATAAATAAACCGTGCTTAATTTCATTTGCATCAATATCATTATTGACTCTGGAATTAAATAATACACATTCACAGGATGCGTACATAACGAATTAATAATGTAGAGATAAATTAAAAATTTAAATGATTTACAATTTCGTGATATAATAAATTGTTAATGCAGATATCATTTTATTATGACAGAAAGAATGGTCAATAGAAAGGAATAATAATAGCAAAAATGGAATAATATTTTCTATGAATGACATTATACAAATTCAATTTTTTAATTCATGATTTAGAATTCTTTACGTAAAATTCTTATGTATAAAAATGTTATTACGAATATGTGTATTTATTTTTCTGTGCACTATTGAAGGATTTACGTATATTGACAGATAAATATTATTTTAGCAGAGTAGTATGCATGATTGTTGGAAAAACATAAAAATGTAATGTGACAATAGCCACTTAACAGGAATGAGTAAAAAATAGAAAATTCTTAATATTTTATTTATCTAAAGCTGAGTCACTGTATAAGAAATCATTAATAATCATTAATAATCGTTTGTTTGTTAAGAAATTGTAAGTACTTACTACAATATTTCACATAATATTATTTCTTAATTACAGAATTGACATATCTATTGTTTTACATTTTACACTGTTAACAAATACTTACTTAGTTGCAAAAATACACTTTTCCAAAACTGTAATATTTTAATAGTAATTTTGCTTTAATAATATATTATTATTACAATTGTAATATCATCACAGTTTCAATTTTTTAATATAATTATAAATTATGGATATAATGGTATTCAAGAAAAATAATTCACACTAGTCCTCCATCTACAATCTAGAATGATGTTTCGTACTAAAATTTATTTATCTATTTGTCGAAATGGGATAATTCCCTTTAATGTATGCAACAACGAATAAATATTAAAAATAATACTAAACTGTATAATAATGCTAATATAATGATATTAATAATATTACAATAGCGTTAATAATAAATAGGTTAAATTAAAATAAAAGAAGTACATAATAAACATAAATATCAACAATCAAATTTTTCTAATATTTGTATTGCATTTCACTTGCATTCGACAAATATAATTGAACTCAAAACCCACCAAGTTAAACAAGTTTACCAACTTGCAATATTAATTTTACTTCTTAATTTAATCTATATTCTTACGTTAAATTTTTGTCTACTATCGTTTTCGCAAATTAAGCACATCATTTTATCTTAATTTATTTAATATAATACTTGTTTTAAAAATTAAAATGATAATACAAGTTTACGTAAAATTTTATATGCATATTTTTCTGCCACATCAAGTTCGTACAGTGACAACAATTTCATCCTCATGTTACTTTTATCGATGAACGCTCATGATATCGAAATATCATCAATAATTAAATAAAACATGTACTTATATCAATATGTAATTACATTATCGATGAAACGAACTTACAGGTAGTGTTATTAATTTTATTATCGATGAATGTCAAGAATATTGAAATGTTATCGATAATTTGATATTTGGATAGTAACACTGAAATATCGATAAGAGAAATTTAGGGATGCTGCTATTGACATCGTTATCGATAATTCAACCCATCGATAAAAGTACTTAGCTCCATTTATTATTGAAATATCAGTGGAACGTATTTAGAGATACTACTATCGATTTTATTATCAATAACTATCAGTAATATTGAAAGGTTATCGACACTTCAATATATCGTTCAAATTAGATAATTCATTGCATTATTAAAATATTGATAAGACAAATCCAGAAACAATGCCATCCACTCCATTACTGATAAATATTAATAACAACGAAATATTGATAAGCCGAATGGAAATAACCGAAACAAAATATGACTCATAATTTTATCGTACAAAATTCTCGTTCGAAGGTCGATCAAAAACCTAATTTAAATTAACTTACAGTAGATTCGAAGTTTAAACAAAAATAAATAAATTTGCACGGCAAAATTACTCGCTAAACCGTATCTCAGTCACTTCCATCAGCCTTAACGACATCGTAACGTTATTTTCGATGCATCGATAAGAGATCCATAACTTATCGATAATCGATACCGGCACCTCTCCTTCGATCCCGTTTCTACCAGTTACGTCACTGACGCGCATTGACGTCACTCCCCAAACATTTCTACGTAATCACAATCTCCACGATCTTCCTTAACAACTGTAATACATGTGAACCCGGCCGTTTTACTGGCAATTACATCATTAGAAGTTTACACGTCGATCGATCCTTAATACCAAGCTTCGTGTACCGTCCTGGAGCCGATTGTAATTGGCTGTAAACTCCGGTCGCCGGCTCAGGCCGGAAATAGACCCTGTAACCGGAGAACTCATTTATGGAAATACACTGGTGACCATGCGTACATCCTATTTTTGACTTCGCCGTTCAACGAGAGATCTCCTTCCTTTCAGCCTCTCCCTCTCCTATTCTCTCTTTTTCATCCCCTTCCATCGTCCGAACGCTGCAATAAAATTAGCCAGGATTTAATGAATTCGCGGGCGAACGCTTCTTATCGGGATATTACGTAAACTCTTTGAGCACACTCGAGATATCGCACTGTCTACGTAATTAAAATGTGGATCCTTCCTCCCTTTTTTTTTTTATTTAAACCTTAACCGTTCGTTTATGATCGAATAATGTTCCATACTTACCGTCTTGCGTACTCTTCGTCCCGACACACGAGTAGCACAAACGTAAAAAGAAAAATTAGCGCAACACCAGTGAAAGAGGGCACACAGTTTTTTTCCCCGGTTTAAACTCGGTGGTGCATCTGCAAGAAGAAAATTTCTAGCTGGTGAATGGAGGCTCGGCGGGAGAGAGAGGCAGGCCCTGGGAACAGCTTGAAATATTTTGCCGATTTAAATAAAGCTGGCGACCACATGGTAGTCACGGAGAGAAACCGTAAATAGAGAACACGAGAGGCCACATGGACGTAGAAAGATGCCCGAGTCACGTTTCAGAATACGTGGAACTGGTTCTATTTCTGACCTTTAGTCTAGGGAGTAGCAAAGTTAACGAAACGTTTCTCTATTAAGCCCTCTCTAATTTGCCGCGCACAAAGGACGTTCGACGATAATCGTTCTTAAAACGGTCTTATCACCGCTTACTTTCCCTTTACGTCCATAATCTTCCCGACGACGCGTACGGCCGATTGTTTGATCAGCTGTTGTACAAACTGCACGTATTTCCGTCCTCCATGGTGCACCTGGGCGCAGCTCCATACTTCTTTACATTCCATACGTCACATTCACTATGGGAAGTAAGGAAGCACGGAACAGTCGCCCGGTTCGTAAACGATGCGTCCTCTCCTTCGATCCTGAAGAACGATTGGCCACTTTTCTTCCGATTACATCTTCCGATCGGGCGATTACGTAATCCACTGAGCCGTAATGCACGTTCGGCAGAACGTGGTCCTGAAAACCGATACGTTTCACCAAGATCATTCGCCCAAGTACCTGATACATCTCACACTCGCTGTTTGTCCGATTTGATCGCGGATAAAGGGGGCTCCCGGCCGTTCCTCCATGTTGGACCTCGAGGTGGTCCTTCGAAAGGTCGAGGATTCTGGCCGCGACGATCAAAGAGAAGCGAAGAGGAAGAAGAAGAAGAAGAAGAAGTTCTAGCGAATCCTCCGAACCGACTGACTGCTTCAGACTGAATGCTGCCAATGCTTTGAGCACGGTTGCTTCAACGAGCCCTCTAAAAATGGCCGCACAGATCCCATTGGCCTCTCCATGTCGTGGCCGACACCCCCCGGCACATGTAAGCTTACACTTGAGACTACCACGAGGCTTGCTTGCTCCCTCGTAGCGCATCGCGCCAAATTTGTCTTTACCCGAAAATAGTCAGTCCCACGGCTGCCACCACATGGCGACTATTCCTGGTTCAGACTCGAGTGATAACTTACCCAGGCCTCTGTCTCGTTCCTCTTACTCCTTCCTCCCCCCTGCCCCCTTGGGCTTCTTCACCCCCTCACGCTCCATCGCCTTCTTCTTTTCATCCTTTTCGTCTTCTTTTCTCTACTCGCGATACCGTACAAAGACGTACCCGTACCGTTACAGAGTTCCTCGCCCCTTGCGTTGTTAAACAGGGAACCCGAGGAGGACCTGATACGATGACGTTCAACCCTTTCACGCTACGGTTCTACGCGTAGAATTGATGTTTCTCTGGAATTTCGGATAGACTGGACACGCATTTCGTAGCCATCGCAGCTGGTTTTTCGACTGATTTTCGTTTACGAGAGTTTTCCGGCTTCCGTTGTTTACGATCGAACGTGAAAGAGAACCGTTTTAACTTTTTGATGACCGCTATGGTGTATTTGGGATTTTTACTACTTACTTTTTACACTATTGTTTTTTCACCTTGTCTTTACGTGTTCGTTTCTATATTAGCTGCAACAAATTGCAAATTTTACAATACTCATTAAATGTCCTTAAGTTTTTACCAGTGACGTAGAAATTACATACGGTAATATGAGATTGCAGGAGTTGAAGTGTTAACACTAAAACTGTCGGCAGTATGATACACACTTCGATATTGAGAAAAAGAGGAAAAATAATAAAATGTGAATGAGTGTACTCATTAATTCTCTTTTTTATCAATATATATTTCAGAAACACAATCTGGACAAATTGAAATGTTTGGAGCAACTCAGATATCGAGATTTGACATTCTACGCGTGACTAACAGACTATAAAATATTCTGCCGTAGTATATCGTTTTAGTTTACGATTGCAGTATATTTCCATGCATAACAGATGATCCAATATCCTCCAAAAATAAATTCGTCAGCTTCTGTCACCATCGCGTAATATTTTTGTTCTATAACCGTGATCGTCTTTCGTTCTAATTTCAAAATTATCATCCTGTAATTCTCACACGTAACTCATGTATTTTTAAAATAAAAGTCACGTTGATATACTGGCTAGGTTTTTTTTCTATCTTTTATTACCTCTCGACGTGGTTATCTTCTAATTTGTAATTCTGATTCGGTTACATTGTATTTCGCAACTGTATTTTACTTGCAGTTGTGAATTATGTTGTAATTTAATGAAATGAGAAATTTGAATTACAAATTACAATGTAATTGAATTATTTTACAATTGTAATTTGTTCGGTAATTCAATTATAATTCTGTACAACTCTTCTTCGTTCTACACCAACTTGTTCTGTATCTTCCTGCTTTTTATCTCCCTATTTCATAACGTCCTGTAACTGTACTAAGTAACTCTCTATTTGGATTTTTTTAAATAGTAATTCTGGTTCAGTTACATTACACTTTATAAGTATATAGCAGTATTTAATTGAATGATCTAAATCAAAATTATAATATAATTATATTGCTGTGCTATTATAATTCATGAACATTACAATTCTGCATAAATGTGTCCCATTCTATATCGCGCCGTTCCATAACGTGCCGTCTTTTATTCTCCTGTTATATATAGTCCCGTTCGAAAATGTCTCAAAATATCCTAAGTCCACTTACAATAAATCGCATCGTTTCACAACGTTCCGTTCCTCTCGATATATATTCCCGTTCTATAACATCATATTCAATATCTCCCTGTTATGTAACATCCTATTCAATATCTCCCTTTCATGTATCAATGCATTTTCTAACGTCCCGGTCTATGTCAACGCCAACACACTATATTACTCTGCTCTATATGGCCACGATGTATATCACTATCACCATTTATATTGTCAATTGAACAAATTTCCATTCACACAGACTTTTACACACACAAGTAAATCTACCCTACAGTATCATACAGAGACACACGAAGACCGTCATTATATTAAAGGCCAGTGTCGTTCTTTTTGATCAAAGAATGAGATCGTAAATCCTCTGTTGAACCTTAAGACAAAGCGTATATGTGTGTATGGCTATCAGACCGAATCGGTGGCACGCGGTACATCCCCCAAAATTTTCATGTGGCAGCAAACACATTATATAAGAATTTACATTGTGACCATCCATTGTTTCAACGTGACTTTATTGATACATTCACGAACTGCTGTGCTGTTGGCACAGCTTTAACTCAAGTGCCGCATGAAAGACGCTCTTTCTATATTGCCAATTCTAAGAACTGTCCACCTCTATACGCGTAGCAATATAATGAGAATTTATCGTATTTATTTTCTAAAATTATGCTAATTTTATTCTAATAATAAAATTTGTTCTTTGATTTATAACATACATTATGTTTTATGTATCGTGCGTATGAGACGTATCTTTTCCTCTAAGTTAAACTTGAATACCTGTTTAATTTTACACATTGGTTGCATAAAAATTACAGTGCTTTTTGCAATAAACCAGATCAGAAATATCTTAATATTTTTTTGTTACGAATCTGCCTTTAATAAATTGGGCGCATCTTACGTCAATCATGATAAATAGGGTGCGTTTGATTAGATATTTTTTTAAATTTTTGGATCAAATATTTCATTAGAAAATTAACTTTGTTTTTAACTTTGTTTCTGCATTGTTTTTACCAATCAGATTAATTGATTGCATGAACGATCAAATATACGTTCACTTTGTCCTTCTTCCTATTTCACGGTATTTATGTACAATGTTATTTTGAGTTGAATATTTGGCAACCACTTCTGGTGGAAGTAATCCTTTGCATCCTTTACATTCCGCGTTTATTATCTCATCTGAAATTTCATACTTTAAACAGTGATCATCAAAGAATTCAGATATACAGAATATTTATTATATCCTATAATTTCTCTGTTTCAAATCATTGTTAAATCATAAGTGATATGGTCATAATGATGTAAACTGTATTATGTGTAGTAATCACTTATGGTCATTATCCGCGTTATGGTTATTAGCGGGAGTGAATTTCTGAATAATTGAATTAATTTGTGGAGGTACCAATTTAAACATATTATAGAAGAACAAAAAATAAACGATGACATTGTTGCTAATTTTATAGAGATATTAAAAGAAAAGACAAATATTCACTACAGATCAGATGGTTAAATCTTGATATTTTTCTACTTTTATGTAATTAATTCTATTTATCTGCTTCAAAATATTTCTGAAACTTCTTCGATGAAATAAAGTATATAGCCTTTAGAAATCTATCTTCAAACTATGAGATTGTATACCTACCTATCATAAGACCAAAAAATTCTTACCTTGACCTTGTATTTTTGATACAATAATATAAGTATTTATATTTACACAATATGTTCAAAAGAATTATGTGTTAGGTTATTACATTATATTTTTAAGCTATATTTATATAAATAATAATCAGTGATAATATCATGTAAAACACTCCAGTATTAATCACTTTTAAATTAACAAGATATTAAAATATTGATGAATTGATATTTGTGGTACAAACTATAGTTCCGAATAACTGGAAATGAATTTTAATTAGTATGTGATTTCCTGTGACAAAATATTAATGTTTCTGCTTTTAATAATTCATCATTACTTATGGAAATGTAAATTGCTATCTATGCTCTATTAGTATCTATAAACAACTATAATTTATAAGAATATAAATTGCTGAATGTATGTATTACAATAACTATATTGTAATTATTAGTAATAATTATGTTAATTGTGATAGTTACTACATTACAGGAAACTGCATTACCGACTTGGTAGTAGGTATAAATATATTATAGTTAATTGTAATAACTATAACTATAATAACTACAACTACATTTATTTGTAAATACTAATATAGCACAGACAGATTTACATTACTATAAATAATGATCTGTATACAAAATAACACAAAATTTCCGAAGAATTCTTAGCTTTGAAGGGTAATAATGTTCCCATCGTAACAACTCCGATTTACGTTAACAGTAAAAAAATTGAGGATTGGAAGGTACATAAATTGCTAACAGCTCGAGTCGCAGTAAAAGTGTTAAACGATCCTATTAATCCTTAATGCCTTTTATACGTGACATTTTTCCGCACTAGCTTAAGGAAATTTCGTCCCGTAAACAAACCACGTATCGTGACCCCCTGAAAATAACTAAATTGATCCCATTAAACTCCCTTAAACTATGACTTTATGGTCGGTGTTACGAACACCTAATAAAATGTGTATCTCAAACCGTTAATAAAACGTCTGCGGATCTGTAATCCTGCTAGAAAGCTTCGTCCTTCAAAATTCTCGTTTCTTCGCGAAAAGAATGGTACGCTATTACTTTTCCAGGAAATATCTACCCTTTTCAGAGAAATTCAATTAGTATTAAACTCCCCTTGCTTGCTTAAATATATATTGTACTTATAAAATAATTAATCTGTTTACGATCACAAAAATTATAATTATAAATTTTATTCGAAACCTGTTTAAGGTAATAGTCTTAAGACCAATGGCTATTTTTGTCACATTTCTTATTAAAATGGTAGATATCGTAAATTAAAATTTTTGTCAGTGATTTTATTAAGACATAAGACATTTTTTAAGCTTTTTAGGAATTACTGTATAGAGTTACAAACTCCAATCGATGGCACTGTTAAGTGAGGCTTATATTCGAAATGCAAGCTGGCTAGAGAGATCGCTTGTCGCAAGTATTATTTATAGAAAGTTATTTGCAGCAATAACGGTGCTGGCAAACAGCCAACGCTTTTACAATGTGATGTTATAGCGGCAATTAATTGCAGTTTCATTTGGTCGTGTCGCGAACTTGCCTCTAACACCGGTGAACAAATAACAGATCGCAGTCTTTTAAATATTGCTGCATCAGAACAGAAACCGTCTGAACGTGGGACAAATATTTGGATCAATTCTTAAAATACTTGAAAATAACTTGCAACGAATTACTACGTTGCACATGTTTTTGTACAGTTAACACACTCAGGACCACCATTTTCCTGACTCCCTGATTACTGTTATCAGATCCTGACTATACTTTCTTCTTCATGTAGAAAACTGTTTTCTTTTCATCGTGTTTGCGTGTAGATATCATTTTTTAATTTAGTAATTTAAGATTTTTGTAATTTTAGAAATGGTCAATAATGCAGTGGCCACAAATGGTACATTTAGGCTATTTATGGTTTTGTTTTGCCATCCAAAGTTTCATTTCAAATGAACAGTATGCTGATTCCAACTTCTAATTTCAACTTCAAAACTTCTTACGTCTGAATTTTTGTGGCCTCCGCAACTTGCGGCACGTTACACATTACACTCTGGATGAGAAGAAATACTTATTTAAACTTGGGAATTTTCAAAATATTAAATTTCCAAGTTAGCAAATTCACAAGTCTTTATATTTATAAAGTTAAAAATTATTTAAATTTCAAATTTCTAAGTTATCAAGTTTGCGAGCCTTTAAATTGCCAATATTTCAAATTTTTAATTTACAGATTCTCTAAATTCTTAAATTGTATAATTTGTAGATTTAGAAATGTCCAAATTTCTAAATTATTAAATTTACAGATTTACAAATTTACAAATGACCAATTATTAGATCATTAAATAATCAAATTTATACATTCTGAACTTGTAAAATTTTCAAATTCTCAAATTTCCACACTTCCAAATTTCCAAATTTCCAAATTTCCAAATTTCCAAATTGTCAAATTTGAAACTTAAAAATTTCTGAATCGCTAAATTCCCAAATCACGAAATTTCCAAATTTTTAAATTATCAAATTTCCAAATCTTCAAACTCCCAAACTACTAAATTTCCACAGTAGCAAATTACCAAATTTCAAAATTCTCAAGTATGCAAATGACCAATTCTCAGATTACCAAATTTTCAAAATTACAAACTTAATAATCTCTAATTAACTTCCTAATCCCCAAAATATCAAGTTGATAAATTTCCAAATTTTTAAATTCTCAAATTTATTAAATTTCTAGATTCGCAAATTACTAAATTTTCAAATTTACAAATGCTTAATCCTCAAACTCTCCAGTTTCTTCCTCTCCAAATTCTCAACATCCCCAATTTCTTAAATCCCCAAACCAGCTCTCCATTCCCAAACTTTCCAAATTTCCAAGTTCCTAAATCTCAAATATCCCATCCATCAAAACTTTCCAAATAACTAAACTTCCGTATAGAAACCAAAGAAGGATGTTAAAAATAGATTGATTTTGGCCTATGGTGTGAAACGAAATGGTTTCGCATAAATGTTTTACCGTAGAGTCATGTGGTGAGGTCCGTTTGTCTTCAGACAGAGAGAAAGTGCAGAAAAATTCTAAAAACACCATGAGAATGTGTTTTTTCCGCATAAAAAACACATTTCTTCTCCTTCAGCATTAGAGTTACCCAATGTGCACCACGGTGAGGTTGCCTAAACGGTATTCGCACATCATTTGACTCTGAAAAGAGCCAGCTAATAGTAACAATATCACATGTAGATATTCTTCAAACTCAATAACTTCATTATCCCTTGAATTATCGGATAATCATTTTTAAAAATGGATAAAAACTGTACGCTGATAGTCATATTGTGTTTATTTTCGCAAATCCAAAATACCATATTATCAACATAACATGAGAACATTCTACTGCTCAGTTACCGACTGATACAAAAGCTTGTACAGGCTTGGATACACTTGTGTTCACTCGAGTACATGTGTCTTTTATGCGGAAAATTGCATTTTTCATGGTTTCTTCTTTCAATTTCTCCGTACTTTCCACCCTGTCTAAAGAAACACTAATGTCACCACGTGATGCTACAGTAAAAAATCTATAAGAAACCATTTGGTCCACACCGTGGGCCAAAATTGGTCTATTTTTAGTATCCTCCTTTAGTTTCTATACAGAAGTTTAGTCATTTGAAAGGTTGGGAATTTTTTATGCTGGGATGTTTGAGATTTAGGAACTTGGGATTTTGAAAAATTTTAGAATAAGGAGCTGGAAATTTGGGGGTTTAAAGTAACAAATCTGTAAGAAATCATTTATAGTTTTGGTTCCACACCATGGGCCAAAATCGACTTATTTTTAATAACCTTCTTTAGTTCCCATACAGAAGTTTAGTCATTTGAAATGTTGGAAATTTTTGATGCTGGGATGTTCGAAATTTAGGAACTTGGGATTTTGAAAAATTTGAGAATGAAGAGTTGAAACTTTGGGTATTTGAAGTAACAAATCTGTAAGAAATCATTTCTAGTTTAGTTCCACACCATGGGCCAAAATCGACCTATTTTTAACATCCACCCATAATCGTCCAAATAGGATAGTAGTTCAGAAAGAAAAGAAGTTCTTGAAGAAGGGATTAATAGACATTTTAGAGAAACCATCAACCGGTCGATTGGCGGGTTCCAGCTTTTCTCCGGCGGAAATGTTATTAAGGGATTGTCCGATGCTGATGAAAAGCTCCTCGGATACTTCTTGCAGTATCGTTTCGTTTCGAGTCTGTAGGAGCAGAGGAGGAATCCTTCAGGGCGCGTCGCGACGTCTCCTCCAGATCTAAAATTACTGGCAGCCGAAGACGATGCATTCGCAGTCCGGTGAGCCGTGCGAAAACGAGCAACTACAGGCTTACACCCTAATACAGCCCCTATTTTTGGACGTCGCACTGACGCCATGGCGGAGACAACTCTCCACAAAAGAAAATCGACGTTCTTTCCCTCTCCTTCTTCCACTTCCTTTGCTACTTGTCCTTTTTTTACGCTAACGCCGCCCCAAAGAAATATTACTACTTTTGTACGAATTCTTATGTCGCGTTGACTGCTGTATCCTTAGCGAGGAACTTGGATCTGAATTTTGATTATGCACTTGATGTACATCTACGTCCATAAGATATATCTTATGCAAAATGACTTCATGATCTTGCATTTTTAGAATACTTGTAGAACTCGGTTCAAGAATTGTCGCTAGGTTAGGACATCGATCTGCAGTTACGTCGAGATTAAAAATAAAGTACAACGATAAATGTACACATTTATGCAATTATTCTTCATCTTGAAGATAAGGTAACATTTCGACGAAAGCATCTTAATTTCTGTCACTTAAAATACGGTATCGAAGAGACGCCATTTTGATGCGTTCCGTAAACCTAGTACCGATGTCAACCCACGAGTTGGCGCGTGAGGAAGCTGAGTGAGTATAGAAAAATGGAAGCTTAGACTCACACGTATTTTTGGTAATATGAACAATTGACTCGGTCATGCACACCAATTGGACCAAAAACAATGAGAGTCGGCAAATGTCTCAAGAGTGAGTGAGATAGTGAAAAGTGCGTGATGCAGTTGTTAGTCACTATTATTCTTATTTGTCGATGTGTAATTGGAAGTGTTCACGGTGGGGATAGCTTCTTTTACTTTGGGTCGACCTCACGCGCCAACTCATGGGTTGACAACTATATATTGTGTCCTCTGTTATGTTTAAAACTTTTTAAGGTGCTAGGGTTGAAGTTTAGAGCTAGTTTTTGCTTAAAAAATTATAACTTAAATATTATAGATATCCACGATAATTAACCGGAATTTTGTACGTCAAACTTCAAAATTTTATTGAAAAAATGTGCCTATGTGACAAAATTATAAAATTTTATTACAGTGAAGGTTTGACCATGCATTAATAAGATTATAATATTTAATGTACAATTTTTAATATACTTAAGTATTTAAAAATTGAAAAAAGTTTCTAAAAGTATTTAAAAATTGCATCCAGTGTAATGAACTAAAATAATAATTGATGTAATAAATTATTAATTAATACAATTTTTGGAGTATTTAATATTATTAAGTAAATTTAAAACTGAAACTAGTAAGTGTTTTAATATTTATGGACGTGAGTGTACATAGTTAGATTTTGAGATGAATATTTGAGAGAGGAATGTTGAATTTTCAGCTTCTTCTGAAATGAAAACTTCCTTTGCAGCATGATTCTGCACATCCTATGAAATGATAAATGGAACTGTTATTTTTCACGGAAATAATGGGTAAGTTATGAAAAATGGAGGTAAAGGTATGATCATACTCGCAACTCATTTGGTTGCAACTTTATCGTGTCGTTTTTTTCTGGATGATATTCGTAAAATAACCTGTGTTTCATCGCTGTTTAATAACAGCTAAAAATAATGAAAAATAATTAGTGATAAAGATTGACGTGTCAGGCAACAACGATTATTTATTATAAAAGTGATGAAAGTTACAATAAATTATTGTAATTTTTAATTCACAATTTATGCCGATTATCCCGTTTATGCCGATTCGATCAATATACTATTGATTTTAAGCATCAAAGATCTAATTCTTTAAGCAACGTCTGAATACGAATTTTTAGAATCAATTCACATTCCAACTTACCAAACGCGAACGGTACTCAGACCTGAACAATAAGTTCACCGTACTTATAAAAAATTTGAAAATAAAATAAGATCACAGATTTACTTGTGAATCTATATTTTTGTCAGCGTACATGTTATAATACTAGAAACATTGATTGCAAAATTCGCTAGAAAGAAGCAACGCATAAATTATTCGACAATTGCGAAACTTTAATTCAAGGAGATCTTTCCGCCGCAACTTTTCTACCTCCTACATTTTCTCAGATGGTTACATTAGAAAAGCAATTATAACCCGTTATCTCTGGAGGAGAACGAGGACCGGAGCGAAAAGTAAGAGAAATATGAAGAAGAGGTAGAAGCGTGTCTCAAAGGAGACACATAAAAGAAACATTCGTCCGGTTTGCCAAATATCCTTAAGCCGCTTAAAGACCCTCCCTCCGAGCGAGTAAACGACTCTCTTTTCACGTCCGTGAAACCTCCAAGAGAAAGGAAGAAAGATGGCCTACAAACCCTGAAAAACTGTTCCACTTTATAGTCTAGACGAGTTTCTATCTTCCGGGTGAAATTAACGATGATAATTAGTCGTTGTAAGGACCATCAACTTTCTGTTCTCTTCCTCTCTGTCCGCCATTTTTTCCCGATATCTTTCTCGTCTTTTTTCCGGGACTTTTCTTTTAAAACTAAAAGCGAATTCTGATTGGAGAATCTTTACCATCAGATAAACGCTGTAGCACATCACAAGATGGCTGCTACTTGTCTCGCGAATGAATTCGTATTCCGTTAAAAAAATTTGTTCAAGATGTCCCGTTACTTTTATAATTTTTTCAATCTTTCTAAAATATATATATTATCACTGGCAACTAATTTTTAAATATTTTTAACATTCTGACAGTTCGAATACATCTGTTCAACTGCATATAATCGGAGTTTCATAATGAGTAAAATAATTCAGTTGGAAATTCCACGAAATGCAGTAGGTATACATGATCAAATAACAAACGTTTCTCGATGACGGGAGTAAAAATAAAAAGAGCGAAGTTGACGAAACAACGAGTCAGAGACAAAAAGGAAAATATGAAAGGATCGAAAGAAACCACTTCTTGAGCTGCTAAGAAAGTAGCAGAATTCCCTGTTACGTCCAAAGAGTGGCTGAAACGTATCACTTTTTGCTTCACTGACAAATCTATGGAACTTTACGTCTAAACTTATCTCCTTGGTTGACAAACACGATAGCTGAAACAGGGTTAATGCTGTTTGTCTTGCAGCTACCGAGAGGATTATTCGGATTCTTGACAAAGGGGAAAAAGCTGCGTCGAAATTGGTGATATACAGATTGTTTCAAAAATCGTGGTACTAGAGTACTAATTTTGTTTGTAGAAACAAGTCGAAGTAGAAGAGTAACATTTTTCTGTATTCAGTTCCTTTGAAAAAAATAAATTTGAACATTCTTCAATGTACTTGAAAGAAAATTTTTTAATGACAAGAAAAATAATAATATCTACAATTTCTTCATTAATTTAACGATTAGTAGATGTTGTGAATCAGTAAAAATAGATTAAAATAGATTTTCGATGATTATTCCATGATTATCAGATGTGATGTATTTAGCTGAAAGGATGATAAATATACATATAAGTATCCATAGAGGACAATGACTAAGAATAATAAGTTCAACGATATTAATAATTGCATTCATTAATTTATAATATTCATTAGCTGTTGAATTAACGAAAGAATTGATAAAATTGCCAGAACTGCAAATATTTTTACAAATTTTTAGAATCAGTTCTCAACCGTTTGTACCACGAGTTTTGAGACACCCTGTAGAACATTACTGATGAGATCTAATCCTTACGAAGAAGCTTATGAGTACCGACGTACACGCTTAGGGAAATCCTAGGATAAATCTAGGGAAAATCTACAGAGAAAGACCAGAAACGGGAACTAGAAAATATCTTAAGAGGGAATAGAAATTAGGGAAAGTTTAGAATAAAATTTAGAATTCTGAAATTTTTAAATTTCGGAATGGAATTTTGGAACTATGGAATGTCTGAGACTTGGAATTTTAGAAGTTTTGAATTTTGGAATGTCAGTTTCAGAATTATTTAATTTTGGGACTTTTGAACTTTGAAATTTCTAAATTGTTTATTTTTTCAAACCTAGTTTATTATCAAAGGAGTGACGCGAAGGCAAGAGGAACATTCTGCAGTTTATTTTATCGTTTTCTTAAATGTTATTGTTTCATCTCCGTTACCGATCGCTTGCCATCTGCCTTACTTCGGTTCCAAGACTTCAGTCGTTCCTGAACAACAATATCCTGGGAAAAACAAATTTCAAATTCCTTATTCGTTCGAAGATTAAATATTTACTAATGGATAGCACTAAACTATAAATTACCGATCTATTACTTGTAACGAAAAACCATTTCGTGGTAAGAGTATTTTAAATCACTAACTTCTCTAATCCCAAATTTCGTTACTTTAATAAAAGAAAGTGTCGAACAAAATATCACAGTTATCAAACAATATTTTAACAGTAGAATTTTAAGCATCACCCTCATACAACCTCATACAACGCACACAGAAAACCTGCTTTATCGAAATCGGTGAAAAGCGAAGTATAACGAAGAGAAACAATTCTCTGGTTTGTAAGCAACTCATGGTAAATATACATACATAGCAGTAGGTAAAAGGAACAATTGAAATTTCTTCGATAATGTTGTAGAGGGGTTTGTCGAGGGTAGCTCATTGTAACCGCTCGGTATTTGGGTAATTGAAATTGTGATCGAGCTCGTTGTTCGTGTTGCGTGTTCGAAGGCTGCAACGAATACTTTCCAGCTTGTTTGGCTCGTGGTCTCTCGTTGAAAGCTCCCATTTTCGACGCGGCAAACAGAACGAAACGAACACGACCGCGATGTCGCGTTTCATTGCGCATTCCGCGACCGAAATTCGCGTAATGCGATTTCGTCGCCGTCGCGTTTTGCACGCACGGATGCACGAACGCGAACAACCATTCATAAAATTACCATCTAGCGAAAACGGTCAAAGAGGAATCTCGTTCTTGAATGAATCGACGCTTCGATTTGTCACCGTGTGAGATCGCTGAATCCGAAAGCAATAAAATGAGTCGTTATGAATATAAATGTACGATTACTAGTTACATTCGAAGATTTTGGTTGGTAGGAAAAAACTCGTCTAGGTCACGGATAAATTTCGGTAAACCAGGTACTGGGTAGTATTTAATTATCACTGCGACTATTTAATGTAAAATGATCTTAAGTGGTTGGTTTTATACAAGCATGGGCATATTTGAAATAATGTTATCTGAAATGATTAGGTGTTAGTGCAAGTGTTGCTGATTTAAACGTTATAATTCGAACTTACAGATTTACAGATTTAAAAATTTATAAATTTTACAGTTTTCCAACATGCAAATTTCAAATTCTTCAATTTTTCAATTTTTCAATTTTTCAATTTTTCAATTCTTCAATTCTTCAATTCTTCAATTCTTCAATTCATTCATTTATTAATTCATCAATTCCTCCATTTTTCCATTCTTCAATTATTAAATTCTTCAATTCCTTACTTCTTCAATTTTTCAATTTTTCAATTTACAAATTTTTCCATTTTCGAATTTTTAATTTTCCGATTTTACAATTTTACAATTTACGTATCTACAAATTTACAAATTTGCAGATTTTTCAATTCTCAAAGATGCATTGTTAAACTTTTAAGTCTCCATTACTTCAAGTACACAAATTAAAAAATATTTTAATTTGTATGCTTAGAAATTGTGAAATTTTCAAGTTTTCAAACGTACAACTTTCCAATTTTCAAATTTATTCAAATGCACTCTTGTGTGAACTTCAAGTCTGATCCAACCTAATCTACACAGTTTTATATAAATTATGTTTAGAACTCGTTTATTCTAAATTATGTATCACGTTAAGTTTGTTGTTCGAATTGAAGAAAATAAATTTGTATCATAAAATTACGTACCCGGATAGGTAATGTTAAAATAAATTTGAAATTTAAAGAAACCAACAGATTTCGACACTAAAATTATAATGAATTTCACATTACAATTACATTCTAGTCACTCCCACTATTCGTAACAATATCTTAAGAATATTGTCCTCACATCATTCAGTATCAACAAGATATGGACAATTATTGTTTGTTAAAATTCAAAAGTAATTTCACTTTAAAATTGAAAAAATCATAAAACAAAAGATTAAAATCCTTACGTGCAAAACATGCTTCACTTACTGATACTGCAAGCATGTTATTTTGATTCCAATGATCCGCATTTATAAAAAAATTCAGAACTC
Source organism: Megachile ligniseca (assembly GCA_945859555.1). Taxonomy (NCBI): domain Eukaryota; kingdom Metazoa; phylum Arthropoda; class Insecta; order Hymenoptera; family Megachilidae; genus Megachile; species Megachile ligniseca. Next base: position 4,150,139 of record OX243777.1, read on the forward strand.
ATTCAATGAAATTGAAGAAAATGCTATCTCTCCTTTCCCGTATTTTTTTCTTTGAAACTGTTCATTCATTACCCGCACATAAACTTGCACATTCAAAAGTACCAAGTAAAATTTCATTCCAACAATTATTCACCACACAAACCTAAATACAAAGGGTTAACGAAGAAATGATAAAAAAGGAAGAAGCCCGGAAACAGCGTTGACCCAATTGGGGAGGTGCAATAAAAATTGCAGCTGGTTGAACTGTTCGAGATCGTATTCAGGTGCACGTAGAGCGTCGCAAACAAACCCATTATTTACAAATAATGTAAAATCTTGTTTTGCCCGATAACGAAAGTCGTTACGGGGAAAAATAGGTCGGGCTGAGATCCATTCCGAACGACCACGAGAAAGAACTGGCCAAGACGAGCAACGTGCACGATAAAATACCGCGAATAGCGGATTGGAGTTCATCGGAGCTTGAATACGGCACTGTTGAAATTATAATGTTACGTCACCAGGTGTCTCGAGGATTACCACTCGTGAACGGGTATTTTAAGATCTTATTTAACATCGTTCACACCCACCCCATAGTTCCCTTGATAACGTGAGAATTACCAGCTGCTCTATAGAGACAACGGTGCATAAACAGCTTGCTCCCTCCCCCGCCTCCTTCTCCACCCCTTCTGTTGTTCTTTTCTGCCTTAAAGATGGATATTCGATTTTCGTGCAATTTTTTTGCGCCGTGATTCCGTATTAACTCTCAAACCACTCGAGATATACTTTATAGCTAGTTGTACGAAATTTAGGTCAAAACTAAACCAATATTGCGCAATGCTGTTCATAGATAGTACAATGTATTCTGCGGTAAAAGTTTGAAAATCTTTTGTTTACTCAATATATTGTATAATCGATATGGTCGGTAAACGATCAATCTATCAAGCGTCTGCGGGCTGCTTTAGGTAGATATCTTTGAAATTCTTCGTTTTATATGTTGCAGGAGGGAGAGGGCACTTAAGTAACATTTTTTTACGATTGACCTATTTTCCAATCACTTTTTAAATGTATAGAGAGAAAGTATGGTTATCGGTATATTTGACCCAAATTTAGCTTCTCTGTGATAAGTAGTGAAAGAGCTATGACATTTTTTTGCTGTTACCATCATTGTTACTTTTCTGATACATCACGTCAAAAGTGACATTAATCATTCTGTAGAGGATTAAAAAATACTTCCTCTAACGCACAATAGGATTTTTGTAAGAAACAATTAGAAGAAACACTTAAATAAACATATTATATTTCAAGTAACGATGATAATAATACCCATAAATTTAAATAAATAGAATGCAAAATGTATAGAATGCAAATTATACATGATTTGTTGAAATTAACTAAGGGAACTTATAAAGATATTATTTAAGAACGCTCTAACAAGTGATTTAATACGAATAGTTTAACTTCTCAGAGCTAGGAGACGAGAAAGTGAACAATGATCATAATACTAGTGACAATCATGTTTTTTCATGGAATGTTTTATTTGACATCCAAAAAAATTGTATCACGTAAAAAAAACGAAAGTTAAAGCTTTATATAGCGTCGAAAGTAAAAAATAGTTATTTCCAAATATCTCGTTAACCATAAATTTTACAGCGACAGAAATTATTATGAAATTATTATGAAGTTTAAGGTATTTTCTATAAGAAGGGTTGCATGTCTTTTCTTCCTAGAAATAATCACTGTTATGTACAATAGCTTACAAGTTTTCATGACAATAACCATACACTGCTGAACAATGCGAGCCAATTTTACTGCAGTCGCAATTTAATCCACAGTCTTGATTACCCACCCCTAGCCTTTGGGATTAAGTGTATAGCTTTCATCAATTGCAGATTTATATAATATTATCTCAGAAATGGTTATTGCTATGAGAAAAGCTTATGAAACCTTCTCTGTAGATTTTCCAGGCTATATAATTTCGTAAAGATGACAAATTTGAAATTTACAGACATTACGGAATTATTCCACATTACGGAATTTGTCAACTTTAAAGTTTTCAAAAGTAGAAAATTGAAAATTGCACATTTCCGAATTTTAATGTTTGAGAATTTCAAATTTAGACAATTAGAAATTTAGGAATTTATAAATTATAAATCTATTGACCAAATCTCATCTCATTTTTGAACAATGATAAAATACGTAACATTTTGTATTATTTTAACATAAATTCGTGTTTGTTTAGATAAAACAGAACTGACCTATTTCATGTCTATTTGAGTAGTCCATTTCTTCACAGTTATATCATTTTTATTCATAACTTAAAATACTCACAACTCATTAAAACTACATTTATTAAATTATATTCAGAATTAAATAAATTATGTAAAGTACATCAATGAGTATAATAAATTCACCTGAATCGCGTATAGGCTAATTTAGGTATGAAGTAGTTCTCCCTCGATAAATCCCCGCCTGTTACCTGCTCGAATTTTTAATAAAAACTCTAACTTATTCCGCATAGAAATATATGCAATGAAGTCTATTTTTTTCACGTTGTCTTAGACAGAGAAGTATGCTTTTTACAACGAGACCAATCACAGTTTGCTCGACTAATTATTAACTTCGTTAAAAATTTCTTGCCACGACATATCAGGCAGAACGTCGATAGCGTATAATTTAAATCACGTCATTTTCGAATAGTTGTTTTTCTCACATCGCATTTTTACGGAGTACGTCACATATTATTATTCCAATTATGTGCCGTCAGAAGTGGAAAGCCTTCGAATCGAGGCTCTTCCTCGCGCACGGAACCGAGATGACAGAAAATGGACGAATCGAATCAACGAATCAAGAGTCGAAAGAGTTCAGGACCACTTTGAAGTGCATCGGCTACCTCTTCGGTCACTGGGAGTGCCAATTCTGATAGAAACGCCGGAAATTGCGTCACGGTGGCTAACGTTCTTCATGGTTTCTGCATATTAGTCTCTTCGCCCTCTCTTTCGCTGAATTCTCGTTCTTTTATTTTTCATTTCGATGCTCAACTAATTTCAAATATGAACAGTGATTTAATTGCAGTGTCGTTGCACAGTGACGATATTTCGACTCTCTTTTAAAACATTTGAACGTGCAAATTTGGAAATTTGGAAATTCGTGCCCGAATTTTGTTGTGTATGGTGACAGGGTACCATCGTATTTTTATATGGGTGAGTTCCATTTCATGTGACCTTCTCGTACTTTGTCATCATCAATACAACAAAATTCGGGCACTTCAAATTTACAAATTTTCAAATTTGCTGGTTCATACGTTTCAAAAGGACTCGAAATATCGTCGAAACGTGTTAAAAAGAAAGATGAAATTCATTGGTATAATTTATGGAAAAACTGAAATAAACATTACAGCTATTTTCTGGAGTCTTTGCGCAAGCCTTCATCTTCATTTCTTTCGCAATCTATAATGAAATCCTTTACCGAGGCGTTTCTCCTGTGTTATTCATAAAAATACCGCTGTAAGAATGAAAATTCATATATTCAAATTGATTCGCACGCGAAAGAGGTAAAGCACGGTCTCACTTCCGTCGTGAAGAACAGAATTGAAGTGGCGATGCAATCACGAGCCATGCCCATTACTCTGTAACTCTTTTCAGTCCGAGCAAATCAAACGTATTTAACAACAGAGCCGCAATTATCGTTGTTCATTGACAATGTCAATGGTTCTGTACGGTTGAAAGTTCCATTAACATAACTCACTTTTTCCCACCGTAAAGTTCGCGAATCAATACGAAATGAAATAACACGCAGAAGCAAATTACGCGTATGAACTGTTAATTGCAGATTGCAAATTGCAATATATTGAAACAGTATCAATGATCTCGTTATGGATTGTATCAACTTGCATATTACGACCATTTTGGAATATGTAACATAACCTATATTCGTGTATCGCTTACACACGTTTAATTTAAAATGGAAATGTTATAAATGTAGTAATTCATAATAATTCGGGAGATCTAATTTTATGGGGAAAATCAACTTTCGAAATGATATATTAATGTTTTTATTGATTTGGAACAACAATAAACATTTCTACCCTTTATACGAAATAACCCTTCTCTGATTTATTCATCACGTCATCCAAAACTCTCTATTCACAATATCAAAACAAACAAAGAAAGTAAAAATATCATTACTTTATATTAAAAAATCCTTAACTATACAAATTAGACAAACTTCAAATTGAAACATATTAAAAATTCGATTAAAATTCATCACATTCCAACAGTGAGTCACGAATCAATCTCTTCGAAGAGAAGGGGTTAAAGGCCTCATTTTGGACACCTTTACCCTACCGTAAATTCATCCCCTCTGTCGTTTTTCTACGAAGCAGTCCGCAGAGTTAATAGAGCCGGGTGCCCAAAAAGTTTAATCCGGCCATGGGGTAAGGATAGATTTGATCAAAAGGGGAAAGACTAACGAGGATGCCGATCTCCCTGTGACTCCTACGTGGCCGCACCTGCGACTTGTCTGCCACCATATTTTACACCCAAGTCATTTCCATCGCCGCGAGAAAGTTGGAGGTTCGCTTTCCAGCATTTCCCACCCCCTCGTACCCCGTTTCCGTCTACGATGCTCGCTCGCCCCGCGGCGACCGTAACCAACTCCTTTTGCAATAACTTTTAAAGGAGCCCGGAATTAATATATTTTTTCAGAGTGCAGGCTGGAATGGCTGGCCCGGTGCCGTGGTCGGGTATTGAACGCATAAATTACGCCGCTCGAGCCAAAGTGGCTGCGATTGAAGTGCTTTCTTGTCCCTTCTCTGCTTCGCAACCGCGTTTCCTCGTTTTTTCCTTCTTCGTCACCGGCTTTCCCTCTTTCTCCAACAAGCCGACCACGAAGAATCTCGTTCCATCGACACCCACCCGTTCCGCTTCCTCGGGATCCAAACTCCTCGCGATGGAATTAGTTGGTAGTTGTGATTTAGTTTTGGGTTCGAACCAACCCTCCCACTTCATTCGGTTCGCGCCACACGCTAAAACCCTTCCTCTTCTCGCCCCTTATTCGTCGACGAACCCCCTTTCACTGGAGAATTTTGATTTTCGTGACACCACCATGACGGGGCTTTGAGTTCGATTATGGTGACATGCAGGGTTGATGTTGAACGATTTTTTACTTAATGTCCCTTATACGCATAAATACAGTATATCCTTTATTGCGATAAATTGTAAAATTGCTAAGAAGTGAATAAAAATTGATATAGTTCTTTTGTCTTATTAAGTCATAAATTCTTATAAAAATATCTGATAATACTAGGTTTACAGAGTGCGTCAAAGTGACGCATCATAGATTCCTTATTTTAAATAACAGAAATTCAGAATAAGTTTTGTCAAGACGAAAAATAATTATATAAATTAATTTATGTTTCTCTCTTTATTTATTATTGTTCTTTATTTTTTATCTAAAAGTAACTAATTCTGTGTCTGATTTACGTGCATTATATTGAATCCATCTTGAATCAGCAATTTCGAAAACTGTTATAGACAAATTTTTCTGAGACAATTTCTTGATCTAAAAGCTTCGAAAAAGTTCACCGCTGAACTGGTTAAGCAAACGGGTTTCTGAACTTGTTGAGATGAAAAGAGTTACTTAACGACAGTTTAATTTAAAACTGGTCAGTCATTTAAGAAAGTTCAACCATCGCAGAAATTCATTTTAATTTTCAAAAGGAATTATAGAAGATCCGCGTCCGCGTCAGCGGGGACAGCGGATAATTAATTAATTAATTCAATTAATTATTTCCGAGGATCAACGATAAGCGGGGGTTACATGTTATGAATGGAAAAGAATTTTCCACGCGATTGCATTAAGCCATGCTTCATAACGTCATGTGCTGTTATACGAAATGGGAAAGGATCCAAGTTTCACCCTTTACTCCTCTTACCCCTTTCTTTGGCCGTTTCAAAATAATTCTTTCTCACGGAATGCTCGAAATGACATCGAACCTTTTCCGTTCTCTTCAACAATTTATAGCCTGCCCTCCTGATTACGCAGATGGCTTCGACTTCGATCGAATGTTTTTTTAATGAAATTATTTATGATCACCCACGAACATTCCTCTTTCTTTGGAAAGATTTCCATGATTGCAGACCACTTTCATTGAATTTTATGACCCATTTGCGGCGGCTATAAAGGAAAATCGAGGAAAATCTGATGGTCTTAGGGAAATGTCTCCGCTGAACTAACACGAAGTTAAAAACTTAATTATGGAAATACTATAGTGGGTCACGAAAGTATTTGAACATCCTTTGAAATGGTGTAACTTTTTTAAAATTGAAGTAAAACGAATTTTCTTTTAGCATACTTACTATACTCTATTACTTTAGCTTACTATTAGTGGTAGAGTACCTATGATTTTTGTGTAGGTGGAGTTCACAAACGAAGTTTGTTATTACGATCGATTATTACGATTGTTTAAATCCACAATTCTCCAAATTTTCAAATTTACAAATTGGCATTTTTCCAAATTTTCAACTCGATAGTTTTATAAATTTTCAACATCACAAATTCTCAAATTGGCAATTTTCCAAATTTTCCAATTTTTAACTTGACAAATTCCTAAATTTCCAAATTCACAAATTTTTCAAATACAATATAAATTTCTCGAATTTCGCAAATTTTTCACTCAAATTCCCAAATTTTCAACTCCAAAAAAGCCTTACTTTTCAATTTCTCATATTCCGAATTTCACAAGTTAAAAATTTATAAATTACCGAATATATCAAATTTCTCAAATTTTCCAAATTTCATAAATATCTGAAATTCACCAAATTCTTCGAATTCCACAAATTCCTCAAATTGTCAAATTTCTACTCCACAAAATCGTCCTTTCTTAATTTTTCCAAATCACTTTCATTTAACAACATAATTCTCTAAATTTTCGATTAACAGTGTACCTCATTGTTACCACTGTAAACCAATTAGTACCACTAATTTATCTTTAGTAATAATTTCTTCATAAATCAATTAACATTGTTCATATATGAAAAAATTAACAACAATTACAACAGACAGATCGCCAAGAGTGAGTCACAAATTTGACATCTCTTTGGCAGAGAAAATTTCGACGCCAATGTCATGGTAAAAATAATTTAACCAAAGAAATGAGTTTTCTCCAAAATTTCAAAAAGATGCAGTTTTAAGCTTGAAAATATATTCTCGGGGAAGTGTAAGGAACCTTGAGAATGCGGATAGAATTTATTTCAGCGTATGTCGACGATACGAGTTTCCCGAATTGAAGAATTGATGGACAGCAAGCCATGGAACGAGAAATTGAAGGTTTATTTATCGCCCGGAGTTTTGATCGAATCGGCTTCTCGGCAGACATGAATGACTGATAGGAAATCCGAAAACTTCGAAACAATCTCCAGGGAAGACGTGTAGCCAAACGAATAGGAAGATAAATGAAATTTTGTCTGAATTTCGAAAAAAAAACTGTGGTGATAAAGAGCTTCAAGGTTTTATGGTCCCGTATCGATACTCGAATGAGTTGTCGACACTTCTCTTTTAAATATTATACTACGCACTTCAATTTTTTACGTCGTAAAAGATAATCGCGAATTTAATTTAAAAATGATGTTTGTTTACGTATGTTTGTTTCAGTCTGGGTATGCAATATGTTGTGGTCTTTTAATTATAAGTCTATCTGCAACTAGATAGTAAGTAAGTAGACAGCAGATGGGTTGTCAGGTTAGGTTAGGTTAGTAATTGAAACATTTGTCAAATACAAAAATTTCTAAATTATAAAAATTAAAAATTTCTAAATTGCCTATTAAATACCTGAATTTCTAAATTGGAAAAGTTGAAAATTTAAAAATTATGAATTTGATATCTCTACGGATCTCGAACTCCTCGTCACTACACACACGGTGCATATCTGTGTGTGTGAGCTGTTTAGCGAGCACTTGATCTGCTCATCACGATAAACCACTAACAGAATCATCCAGCATTTGTCAGACGTGTCAATATGAACCTTTGAAATTTAGAGTATGAAACAGTGTACAGCATTTATGTGGTGTAGCAATGACTCAGATTTAGAATTTTTCCTAAAAATTTATTAGAAACAACTTTTTATTTTTGGATCTCAAGGTCAGAGTAGATATATTAGTCTACTTTCTTAAAAAGTGACATTTTACATATCTTTTATATAAAATTAAAAAATAGTGAATATTAAAAGATCAGTATCTTTTAACTCATTTGATTTTTAATGTAACAGTCCAAAAATTGTGCAAAATTTATTTTTCATATCAATGTTTCTTGTGTTAAAGATATATTAAACCTATATCTTATATGAAAGTTTTTGCATCTTTAATGTTCTTTTCTCTGAAAGATAAATGGACATAATAATATAAATAAATATATGAATATACTGCGTTATGTTATAACACAATATACCAAAATATACACGTATAAAAGTATTATGAAATTTTCAAGTACTGATAAATTACGTTGACTATCTTAAAAAGATACAAGGAAATACAAACATGTTAAAATCCAATAAAATAAAGATGCGCACTAGCAAATATAATTATATTTTGCAATAAAAATTAATCTTAAGATTGCGCAACTTTTGCCCCCTATGTATTCACTTCTGATAGTATCCATAAAATGATAATCGTTCTTAATTCAACTTCGATATATAACGAAAACGGAACTTACAATTACGTTTCCTTCGTATTATAAAACGTTAACGTTGCCAGAGGCACAAAATTACGTACAGAATAATATCCGTGCAATCTTCACGATCGTCTGTCTGATTTATCTCGTTTAAGCGTCAATTAGCGGCCACGTGAACTCGTACATAACTTACCAGTACCAGTAACTGTTATTAATAACCAAAGTTTACGTGCTCCTCGTTTAAAACAAGTATCCATAAACAGTTCCAAAAAAAAAACTCGAAAACACTCCATTAAAATTCATCACATAACCTTGCGAACCAAACAAACAGCAAAAAGAAAATATCCAAAAGTCCAAAAATCGACGAGCACAAATTTTATTTCAAATCTCGTTGTCGATCGTTAATTGATAGAGTTTGTACGATAATCGATGTGGGAGGATCGCGGAGGGGTTTTTCGGGAAGGATGCACCGGCCGTGGGTTGCACTGTGTCAATTATATTTTTAGCACTTTGCCATGTGATTCACCATGATCGGACAAAACGGTATTGCGAAGAGTGAAACGAGCAGAACGAACGAACCGCACATCGGAAACAGGAGGCGCGTGTACATCGAGTTCTCGGTAGACTCTGCAATGATGCCTCGTTTGTCAGTGACTCACTAAATGCACGATATATGCACGTTCGCGTGTCCGTGCACGCAGTTTATCGTTGTGTAGGACGATACCGATACAAAGTGGACGAGATTCGAGCAAGTGTCTTGCCCGCATGCTGAACCACGCCATTCATTAACGAGATTCCCCCTTTACAATCATTTTGACCGCAACGTATTATCGGTAGATGATGTTTGCTTGCCTACTTTTTTCACCGTTTTTGATCTAACGATCGATGTTCAATCGTTTTCCTTTTATCGGTTCATTTCTCGCGATGCGTTTCGTGGATTGTCCAGACGTTTGGTGTGATTCTATGTTAAAAATTGTGTAGATAGGACAGAATAATAGATTTTCGTATGAGAGTTCGTTTTTAGAAAAATTGAACATTCTTTAACTCTAGATTTACGGACTACTTACACTACCGCTCAAAAGTATCCGGACACTTGCGTTTGTTCTATGAAACATAGGTTAACTTTGTACGAAAGGTATTTAAGGCTATTATATCAATTATTATTATTATCTTTCTTGAGGTATATCATAATAGAATTAATTTTTAAGTACAAATTATATACAATGAGTGTGCGGAAGTGAAATTCCTGCACAGCAATACGAAATCTAATGGAACGGTTTCGATGCTTAAAAGAGTCTCAATATCTACTTTGTTTCATTTCTATGGTACAGAACGAATTTAGAGTTCTTCGATATGTATCAAGTGTCTGTAAACTATTGATGAGATGTTTATGTTCTCTCAATGGATATGCGAATGGAGGTAACGCTATGCGCTGGACAGATTCGGTTTTATTTGTCTGCAGTTTCTTTTCCACCGAGACACGAGTTCCAAACGAGAATTATCAATAGAAAAACGTTCCAGTATTCTGACTCTTGCAGAAGAAGGATATACAGTTAGGGAAATTGCAATGCGTACAAAAATTCCGAAATCAACAGTGCATGACACTATTGAAAAGTATGGAACTAGCAGTGGTTGCTCGTAAAAAACAGGACAGGACGACCAGTGAAGACAACTAAATCTGAAGACCGATATATTGA